>CM068743.1:133150792-133881792 GCA_035084275.1 Hydrolagus colliei | reverse complement strand
GGTTTTGGTCAGGGTGAGGATGTTAATGGATTCGTTGGTGATGAGTTCATAGATGGTGAGGGACTTGTTGGACAGGGAGCGGACATTTTGGAGACTGATTTGGAGGGGGAAATTTGTGGTGGGGGATTGGACGGATTGAGGGCGAGGGTTGGCAGGGAGGGTGGGAATACGGATGAGGGAGGAGAGGTTGGCTCCCAGGGAAGGGGGCCAGTGGACTTTGTGTTAGGAGTGTGGATGGGGTGGGTACTGGGGTGGGTACTTTGACCCAGCAAGTCACTTTCATGAACCCCAATCACCAGCTTTCTCCTCATAACCCTGCAAACCCGTCTTCCTCAGATACCTATCTAGTTCTCTCTTAAAAGCTGCTATCGAATCGGACTCATTACCCTTTCAGGCAGATCATTCCAAATTCGAACAACTCGCTGAGTAAAAAAATTTCTTCTAACCTCCCCTCTGCTTCTTTTGGTAGATATCTTAAGACTGTGACCACGGGTCACAGACACACCTACCAGCGGAAACAGCTTTTCCCTATCTAGCCTGAGTCGAAAGCTTTCATGATCTTGAAGACCTCAGGTCTTCAGGTCCCCGCGGAACCTTCTCTGCTCTAATGGGAAAAGTCCTAACTTCTCCAGTCTGTCCTCATAGCTAAGGTTCCCCATTCCTGGTATCATTCTCGTGAATCTCCTCTGCACCCTTCCCAGTGCCTTAATGTCCTTCCTGAAGTAAGGAGCCCAGAACTGGACGCAGTACTCCAGCTGAGGCCTAACCAGTGTTTTGTATAGATTAACCATAACCTCCCTACTCTTATACTCTATGCCCCAACTAATAAAGCTCAGTACACCAAATGCCTTTTTTACTGCCTTATCTACCTGCCCTGCTACCTTTAATGATTCGCTTACTTGAACACCCAGATCTCTCTGTACGTTCACCCCCCTTGTAGTGCTCCTATAATGGAGCACTATAACCACATACATAACCTGAGTTGCTCTCTTGAAATGGTTCTTCTTTGAGAGTTAAGCTATTACATATTGTTTCCACAATGGTTCCTAATACGTGGCAGAAGACTTGATGATATCACATTCCTCACAGTCTGAACCACATTGGTCTAGTTTTCCACAAGATACGTAATCTTCTGCTGGCTAACGCCCCAGTTACTGAGTGCTCTTCGCTCGCTCAAAAAATAGAAGTTTCTTTCGAAAAATCTGGAAGCATACCAAGCCACTGAGGCAGAGCAGATCGATGCCTGTTCTTTAACACCTGCCCGCCACCTGGTATGCAGCACTAACCGCTGCACCAAAGCCTCTGAACTGAAGCTTAATTTCTTCTGAAATGAACACAACAACAATGCGGTGAAACACTAAAAAAAAAACGAGTTTAATCGTGATCTGTGCCACAGAAACATCACAGCTTTAAACCCCTGAAAGAGTCCAACCAGAAGTGCCAATGGCCAATCGTTAGGACTGACAGGCAGTCAACAACAACAACAACTTCAGGGGACTGGGGGTCGCAAAGTGAAGTGGAGAGATAGAGTTGGGTGTCATCCGCGTACATGTGGAAGTGTGCCCCATGTCTGCGGATGACATCCCCAAGAGGGAGCGTGTAGATGAGGAAGAGGAGGGGGCCAAGGATGGATCCCTGGGGTATCCCACAGGTAACCGGGTGAGATCAGGAAGAAAAGCCGTTTGTGGAGATGTGCTGCTGGCGGTTTGTGAGGTAGGGACTCGAACCAGGCGAGTGCGGTCCCACTGAGGTGGATGACGGAGGACAGGGGGTGGAGGAGGATGGCGTGGTCGACTGTGTCAAAGGCAGCCGACAGGTCCAGGAGGATAAGGAGGCAGAGGGAGCCCTGGTCACAGATAGAGAGGACATCATTTGTGACTTTCACAAGCACAAGGGGAGGTACTGTGGCAGGGCGGAAACCGGACTGGAGGGGTTCGAAGAGGGAGTGGGAGGAGAGGTGGGCGCGGAGTTGGTTGGCAACTACGCGTTCCAGTGCTTTTGAAAGGAAGGGCAGGTTTGAAATAGAACGGTAGTGGCTGGGGTTTAAGGGATCTAGGGAGGGTTTTTTAAGGAGGGGGGTGACAGCAGCAGTTTTGAGGGGGGCAGGGACTGATCCTGTGGCGAGGGACTGGTTGATTATGTCAGCCAGCAGTGGGCAGGGGAGGGGGAGCTGGGTGAGCAGTAGGTTGGTGGGAATGGGGTCGAAGCAGCAAGTGGTTGGCTTCATGGAAGTGAGAGTGCTTTAGAAGGAGGAAAGAGAGACTGGAGAGAAGGAGTGTAGGAAGGGGAGTCGAAGTAGGAGTTCATGACGGGGAGAGTGAGGGGGATGGGGTGGGGGGGGGTAGTGGGTGACGAGAGGCAGGAGGATGACGCTGCCAGTCCTTCTGGATCAGAGTAAGGCATCTCAGCCACCAAGAATAAATGAAATTCCATATGTGTTCTAGAGAAGAGGCACGCCTGAAACATTAACCTATTCTTGACATTCAGATACGGCTTCCGTGCTCTACATTTCCCCATTTCTTCAAGAGATCTATTTAATCTTGCCGTGCTAAATGCATTGGCCTTGATCCGTGAAGCTTTGCATGAGTTATCCATCTTTCATTCCTTCGGATCATTAACTACACTGTTTTATTTCTCTCACAGCCTTCAAACATTTGACTCATTTTGGCTTATTATTGGAGCATTGCTGTCATCCACTATCGTACAGTGAGTTATTGGTAAGATATTTGATTGCAGGGGGAATCAGAGCGAGCCTGATTCTAACCTCACACCATTGCTCACTAGATGTACACTTCAGTAGGGGGTTGCAGTTCAGCAGTTAAAAGCAAGAATCCTGGCTGACGTTTGCTCTGCAGCCCAGACACAGCTAAACACCATGCTCTTAGTGCCATCTGAGCTGAGATCTGGTAACTCAAAACCTTCTCACTAAATCAACGCGGGCACGTATAAAATGAACATATCTCTGTAATAAAATGAAAGAGGAATGTCTTACACATCAATTCATGTTCTCCGACCAAAACACTTCATCTTTAAAATAAATTTCCCAGAGATTTTTGAAGATGAATTCCTTTGCATGAAGAACTGCGATTCTTTGGAACTGTTGAGATTAAAATAGCAGACAATGCAATTCAAATAATACTACTGTATTACTAATAATAATCTTTGCATTTAATATAATGCTGTACGTTGAGCCTCAAAGCGCTAAAATGCATTCTTCAGGATATACTGTGAAGTGTTTTTAGTGGGAAAAATCTAGAAGTGGTGATGGCATTGATGGAGTTAACTGGAAAATTAAGGCTGAACTACTGAACTCCCCAGAGAAGAGTAATGTGGCTGACTGTTGGAGTAAGTGAACATTTCAGGCAGTCTGTTGCAGCAATTGTTATTTGCTGTTCTTTTAGTTAGGGATAGTTCAGTTCAATAGCTAATAAGTAAGTGACTAACCATGGAAACGTGCGAGCGATGAATTAGAGAGTGGGAGCTGAACATTCTCTTTGCATTGCAGAAGTTAAGTCCTAAATATACGTACAAATGCTCAATATATTTCCCATCTAAGGCACGTGAATCTCTAAATGAAATAGACTGTGGTGTCTTGACTGACATTCAGTCAGGAACACATAGGAGGAGTTGAACCATTGTGGAACCATTTGCCAATTACAGTTCCTCCCATTTTTTCTTTCACTCAAGCCTTTCTTTTTGCCACAAAACCGTCTGCGCTGGAGACAGAATTCCACTGGAGAAAAAAATGAACTTCATTAAACCTAATACTTGCACATGCTCCAAGCATGCCGCAAAAAAGAAGCAAATGATATGCTATCCTATACTCAGTAACTTCCCCTCCCTGATTCCACACAACCCAGTCCTCTCCCTATTCTCACATGGAAAATCCCTCATAGCCACATTTGAGGGATAAAATGTGTCGAAACCCACATGATTGCCTTTGATTAGAGAACTTGTTTGATTCTCTGAGCCAAGTATGTTTCCCTCCCCAAATTCCATACACCAAGTCAGTTGGGGCTGTGTTTATGGTTTAAGAGTTTGAAGCAGTATTTTCTACGATCTTTTGATCTTTTGACTTTATTTACTGCTCAAATCACCTCTTGGCAACTAGACACGCAATATTTTCTGTTGTGCAGTGAACGGTGGTTTGACTCATATTATATCTGATCCGATGTAAAGTTAACGCAGTTTTCAGTGACAAACTTATATTTTTCAATCAATAATAATCCTTTTTTTTGCATCCAGTGTAGTGCTTTTTCATGTCAGGAGGATAGCGCTTCACAGGATATATTGTAAATTGTAGTGACTGTATTTTGAAGGCGAACATGGCATAGCAATGTCCCACAAATAGCTATAAAAGTCTAACCTTCAAGTGATCATGATGCTACCTGTTCACTATTGATCAGAGACTTCTTGACTGTTTAAGTGCTCCTGGAACCACGTGAGGGGCGTCATATAAATGCAAGTTAAGTGGAGTCCTGTAGCTCAGTGATTAGAGCACTCAGCTTACAAGCGTGAGACCTGTGTTCGAATCCAGGCAGGTCAGGGCAAAACCCTGGGCAACTTTCCTTACTCTGCACATCTAATAGTAATCCCTTAAAATAAAACACAATAATCAAATTGGTAATTTCAATCCACGACTGTTTGTGGGACACTGCTGTGTGCAATTGGCTGCCACATTTTGCCCACAAATATACAGTCAATTCACTTTACAGTATATTCTGTGAAGCGCTTTGAGACGTCCAGAAGACATGAAAAGCGCTACATCAAATTGAAGGATTGTTATTATTATATAAGTTGTTGTTGTTCAATGGATAATTATTTTCCCCCCATTGACCAGGTAAACACGACCCCATAAAAATGTACTCCGAGACAAGCCAGCCCGGAATTCCATTGCTGGTAACCATATTCTGCAGAATTCTTTGGAAAATGTTGGCAAAGTGGTCAGTGGATTGTTTTTTATGAAGTTTGTTGGAGCCATCCTGGCTATTGTAGTGGAAATTAAAGGAACAATGGACCAAAGGCAGCAATGTGGAATACACACTGCATCTGACTGAGAAGAATATGTAACATCTTTGGGTGTAGTCCTTCATCAGGACAGAGTCAAACTGAACTTTCAATTTCTGTATAGTATTGAAGTGTGGAAAGGTAAAAATGTCACCATTTGAATCAATTAAAAATGATAATATTCCTTACTTTTGATGTAGTGATTTTTATGTCAAGAGGCTATCTTAACAGGCACCACGGGATACACTATAAAGTGTGGGGGGGTTGTCTATTTGTAGGCAAACTTATGAGAAGGAATGGGGTGTTCTTAAGCATATCCCAATCCTGCATTATCATGCTTCCTTAAATGAGAAATTGTTTATGTTTATGTTCTGGACAGCAAAAATGTACCCTTAAAATCTGTCATTAAGAACAGGTTTATCCTACCAATCTGGCCAGCTTTCAGTCCCCTAATCCACCCCCTCACCATCGTAGAAGGGCTTTCAGCCTATCTATCAAGAGAAATCAATCGCCCAACCTCCGGACACACAAAGTCAGGAATCAGGAATGCGTCACTTGAAATATAACATTATGAAAAGGAAGCTTGCAAGGCTGATGATTAAGTAATTCAATTGCCAATCAAATTCTTCAATCGATGGTTGCTCAGATTCATAGAATCAAAGAATTTTACGGCACAAAAGGAGGCCATTCGGCCCATCTAGTCTGTGCTGGCTCTTTGAAAAGAACGATTCAATCCCACTCTCTTCCCATATTGTTTGTCAATAAAAACATGTCCAGAGTATTAAAAACATTTGTGGGAAACCATAGCTTTTCTCAGTTAGGTTCCAGAAGTGTGAATGTTTTGAGAGGAAATTGACCTGTGTTATATTATCTCGTCCTCATCTGTGTGTGCATGAGGCAGGGTTTGCAACACTGCAATTTTGAAATCCACATCTACTTTCAAATCAAATGATAATTTATTAAAACATCCCAGTACATCTTATTATAAGATGATTTACCTGGAG
Source organism: Hydrolagus colliei (assembly GCA_035084275.1). NCBI lineage: Eukaryota > Metazoa > Chordata > Chondrichthyes > Chimaeriformes > Chimaeridae > Hydrolagus > Hydrolagus colliei. The sequence continues at coordinate 133,875,781 of CM068743.1, read as the reverse complement.
CAGTGTGTGTTTGTAAAGTACCTTCAGCACTAAACCAATCCTGTGGTTTGATCAAATAGATTGGCCTGGGCCTTGGTACTCAAACCATACAGAATTTATCAGTTTCCTTTTCAACACTCACAAGAATAAAATTCTCACTTTACTACATCATAGAATCCAGAATCCAAATATTGAACTGGAGCTATTTACTACACAAACATATGCAAGTATCTATGGTAGTTTTTTGCTCTGAGGCTTGCATGTTGCTACCTTACAATTCTCAAGTGATCATCATTCACATATGTAGAAAAAGGTGATTTACGAATATATTTAACACTGTTATTGAGTTTATAAAATAAGGTTTATGAAAATAATCGTATCATAGTATAATTGGTGCAATTGAATGTCAAATGTGGATTCCTGTAGCTCAGTGGTTAGAGCACTCGCCTAACAAGTGTGAGATCTGTGTTTCGATTCCAGGCACGTCAGGGCGAAACCTTGGGCACGTTTCTTTACTACACACACCTAATAATAATCCAGCCCCCAAAAAACCCTATAATAAATTGGTAATTCCTATCCATGATTGTTTGTGGGAACACCGCTGTGCAATTGGCTGCTGCGTTTCACCCACAAATATAGAGTCAATTCACTTTACAGTGTATTCTGTGAAGAGCTTTGAGACATCTAGAAGGTGTGAAAAGCGCGATATCAAATGCAAGGATTATTGTTATTAAATAATGAGCTCTTTTTTTAAAAACAATTTGGCAGTCCAGTCCATCATCTCTAAAATAGTATTACAGGTGAATAAGAAAGATCCTATATCATTTAAATCTCCATTTCTTAAACCCCTCAAAAGCGATAACAGAGCCGTTCTATATTTCTGGGAATATTTACGTACAACATACTGAATTTCCACGTGCAGAGAAATGAAAGCTTCAATTTTCCATCTATTTTCTGACTAAGAACATAATCTTCACATACTGATGCCCATGTGTGGTTGGAGGAACCACTGGTTTATGACCAAAGGGAGGGGAATAGCACCGGAACTATGCTTTAATGTTCCCAGCTGGAGCCAGCCATGGATACAGTACATAATCATGAATGGAATTATCTCATGCCACACCCTCAGCTCTCTGGACACAGGACTGGGTCTCAACAAGGGTTCAGCCAGCAGTGCAGTCATCCAACTGAGCCTGTTGGGGAAGAAGAAATAGGGTGTCAGTGCATGTCAATGTGGGAAACAGGCTTCTCAAATGATAGCAGAATAGCCCTGTCACCAGGTCTGGGAGTTTCACTTTGCTCTTCCTCACTGTTGAGCGCAAAATATCTTAATAAGGAACCTTATTCCTTCAAAGGAATCTGGGATATCTGAACAGTAATCAGAGTATGCCATGTAACCACTCCAACAGATTCTATTTTTTGCATACAAAATACACACTCACTACAGTTTAGAGTTTATCACTTGGAAAGGCCCCCTCAACGTGAAAGTTGCTATATCAAACGTAAGAATTATTTGAAGCATAGAACCATAGAAATGTAGAAGTAGGCCATTCAGTCCACTGTTCTGTACCGGCTCTTTTAAAGCAGAATTCTTTCCGTACCATTTTCTTGCCTTGTCTCCATGTCCCTGTATTTTACTTCTTTTAATATATCTACTTTCCTTTTGAAGGATTATAATAATAATTATTATGTGTCCTCTACCGCTCTAAGTGCCTTGACCCCATCTCCCCCATTCTCGTCGGACTCTATTGGCTCCCCATTACCCAGAGGATTCAATTCAAGAATCCTGGCCCTCACCTTCAAAGACCTCCAAAGACTTGCCCTACCCTACTTCTGCGACCTCCTGTCTCACTACCAACCTGCCCTCTCCCTCCGGGCTGCTCCATGTCCCCTGACCCACTCCACCATTTATGTGGAGCATTTATGTAGTGCTTTGTGAGATTGCAAAAATGATAAAATATGAGCAGCAAAACCAATGGTCGCGGTTGGAAGGGTTCAGGCACCTTTGTGGCCAATTGTTGTGCAAACGTTGGTGGTGGAGTAGGTGGAGGTGAAGAGGATGGAAAGTGTTCACACCTGAAAACAGTCAGCAATTGAAGACTGTTTCAGATCACATTTTTCGACCTCATGGAAATTATCACATCAAACGTTGCATTTTTCACCCAATAAATATTTGGAATAATTTAAAAAGCAAGGTACCAGAGGCAATGCATCTGGCAATAGAAAATACAATTACAGTAGTTCCCATAAAGCGTTGGAAGCCAATGCGGAAGAAGGGTTAGCTTCTATTATTCCTGAATTTGCTTTTGCTACAATCGCAATGGGATAGAACACTTTATGTTATGTTTTTAAATCACAGAATTAAAGTAATTACAGCACAGAAGGAGGCCATATAGTCCATCAAGCCCACGCTGGTGCTAGCTGATTAACCTATCCAAATTCCATCTTTTTTTCTTCCTTCCTCCCTCAGTCAAATATTTATCCAGTTCCCATTTAAACACTGTTATGGATTGAAGCTTGAATACTTACCTGTGTTCTAATAAGCTTGTATTTCAAAAAATGTATTCTAACCTTCCCCTTAACAATTCCAGTGATAATCCGCTAGGTATCAATTTACTGACCATTGACATTTTTCAGCGTTTTTCTTTGGAGGTCCGCAGGAACGATCTTTTTTCACCATCTTAAAACTATTAACAAAAGCTGACCAAGGCGACAGCTTCTTCAACTGCCCAGATCACCCCCCTCGTGGTTACCATATCTTTGTTTTGGTTTGCAAACTCCTTCACAGTTGAGAGATTTCTGGTGTTCAACGTATTGGCACGTACCTTTGTGATTTCTCCTTTGTCCTCAACCACTTTGCCGCCTTCGACACTGTCAACCACTCCATCCTCCTACACCACCTCTCCTCTCAGCTCAATCTTCATGGACTTGCCCTTTCCTGGTTCGAATGTTACCTCTCCACTGTGTCACCACCAATGGCTTCTCCTCCAGCTCCCGCACTGCAGTGTGTGGCATCGCCCAGGGCTCTGTCCTTGGCGCTCTGCTTTTCAACATCTACATGCTCTCCCTTGGTGACATCCACAGACATGGAGTCACTTTCCATATGTATGTGGATGACACCCAACTCTATCTTTCTGCCTCTACCCTTGAGTCCAGGACCACTCCTATCCTGACAGGCTCCCTGTCGGACGTCAAGTCCTAACCTTCTACCATTGAATATCACCTGCTGATTGGCTTGCGCCAGCGCCTCTGCACCTCAGGCACTGGCAGAATCAACCTCCATAAATGTGCAGGTAAACCTCTATTTAGGATGGGGTTGCGATCCTGAAAAACAGATCTAAATCGAAACACGGTTTCCCATGCGGTCTCATTATATAACCTTAGATGCGTTCTTTTCACTAAATTTTCGGACATTACACCCCCTAAATAACACACAAAACACACAAAATAACACATATAGGCAAGAAGGGGTACTTGGGGAAACTGTACAGTATTGTACTTTAATACTGGCAAACTTTAATACAGTCCTATGTTATGATAATCTGCTTGCACCTGTAGCTTGCCAGTATATTGTCCTTATTCTGTTTTCTAGTAGCCACCGTCGATCTAGCTAGCCCTGAAACTCTCCCGACGTCCATACCTTTGTTGCCAGACTCGATGCGCTTTATCACCTCCAATTCAGTTTTTAAAATGATGACTTTGCGGGGTTTCTGTCCATTGGTGGTATTACCGTTGCTCATTTCACTTACTGCTCTCTTTTCCTGACTTGGTATAAACGCGGTAGAGGCTGTAAATCACTCGAAGTCGCTCGGGAATGTTTGGAAATTACTGTAATACTGACGTGGCGCGGTGTCGCTTCAAAACCAGCTGTGTTTAAACAATGACGTAGTGACACGCTATTGAACAGTTCAAATGCTTGGATGCACTATATCAGGTGCGAGCGCGATTTACCTGCGAATACACTATGTACTGTGCATATGGGCAAAAATGATGCGCCAAATACAACTGCGATATACAATATGTACTGTGCATGCGCAAAAAGATCATTTTGTTTGTTAAGACGAAACCAAACTACATCGATAAAAAGGTATTAAAAAATTATGTTTGTTCTATTGAAACATCCTAAATAGAAGCGTCCTAAATCGAGGCTCACCTATGCAGGTAAACCTCTATTTATGACAGGTAAAAACTGTATGTATATCAAAACATCCTAAATCGAAACACGATTTCCCATGCAGTCCCATTATATAACCAGAGATGCGTTCTTTTCACAAAATTTTCGGACCTTAAACCCACTAAATAACACACAAAATTTGGGACCCCAGCATGTGAGTTGGGTGCTGTTGGAATCTAACAAGCTAAAACTGCATAGCTTGCCATCGTCTGGCAAACTCTCCTGCTGCTTGTTCAACGAGAGCACCTTAAACATTAGGGCTTTGCTTTACAAGTTGTGAGTTTAATGAGAAGAATCCTACTTCTGGCTGCCACGTTTCGCCCACTCACTTTACAGTATATTCTGTCAAGCAGTTTGAGACATCTAGAAGACATGAAAAGCACTACAGTATATCAAATACATTATGTTATCCCGCTTCCCAATCAGATATTTATGCATGCATTAAGTTCTGTCTATATATTTGAAGAATTGCCTGTATATTTTTCACTAATTACGAAAATTTAATAAAGATGACTTGACCATAGGCTCCTGTTCTCCATGACAAACCAGCTTCTCTGCCCTCTCTGCCATGCCTCACAGATCCTTTTCTCTAATTCCCACTGTGAGGAGATGCTAGATTTCCTTGAGTCCAAATTACACTCAGCTGTCAACACCTTTCCAATGTCCACCCCTCCGCACCTCCCTCCCACACTCCCAACTCCTACCTATCCCTCCTTCAAACTTGTCTCAGGCATCCTCAATCTTCACTTCAAATGCGGAGTGCGAGGATGTCATGGACTTCTTCTTCTCCAAGATCAAAAACATCCGCCAGGCAGCGTCATCCTCCTGCCTCTCGTCGCCCAACACCACCACCCCCATCCCATCCCCCTCACCCTCCCCATCATCAGCTCCTAACTCGACCCTCTTCCTACACTCCTTCTCCTCCATCTCTCTTTCCTCCCTCTCACGCACTATCACCTCTATGAAGCCAACCACCTACTGTCTCGACCCCATCCCCACCAACTGCTCACCCAGCTCCCCCTCCTCTGCCATGGCTGGCTGACATAATCGACCAGTACCTATCTACAGGATCAGTCCCTGCCCCCTCAAAACTGCTGCCATCACCCAACTCCTTTAAAAAATATCCCAAGCCTCTATCGCCCTAGCTCAAACCTGCCCTTCCTTTCAAAAGCACTCGAATGCATTGTTGCCAACCAACTCCACGCCCACTTCTCCTCCCACTCCCACTTCGATTCCACTCCAGTCTGGTTTCCACCCTGCCCAGAGTACAGACATGCGTTTGTGAAAGTCACAAATGATATCCTCTCTATCTGTGACCAGGGCTCCCTCTGCCTCTTTATCCTCCTGGACCTGGCCGCTGTGTTCGACACAGTCGATCACACCATCCTCCTCCACCGCCTGTCCTCCGACATCCACCTCAGTGGGACCACACTCGCCTGGTTCGAGTCCCTACCTCACAAACCGCCAGCAGCACATCTCCACAAATGGCTTTTCTTCCTGCTCTCACCCAGTTACCTGTGGGGTACCCCAGGGATCCATCCTTGGCCCCCTCCTCTTCCTCATCTACACACTCCCTCTTGGGGATGTCATCCGTAGACGTAGGGCACACTTCTACATGTACGTGGATGACATCCAACTCTATTTGTCAACTTCACTTTGTGACCCCCAGTCCCCTGATGTTCTGGCAGGCTGCCTGTCAGACATCAGGGGATGGATGAGCGCAAATTTCTTGCAGCTGAACGTTGACAAGATGGAGGCCATACTCCTTGGCTCTCCTCAATGTCTCCATTTGCACGGCTCTCACCTCCTCCACCTTCCCGGCCTGCCCCTAAATCTCTCTGAACCCATGCGCAACCTAGGTGTTTGACCCCCAACTCTCACATCCGGTCCCTTACCAGCACCACCTTCTTCCACCTCCGAAGACTCGCCCGTCTCCGGCAATACCTCACCCCAAAAGTCGCTGAAACCCTGGTCCAGGCCTTTGTCACCTCTCGGCTGGACTATTGCAATGCCCTCCTCGCTAGTCTCCCCTCCTCCACAATCCATGGAGTCCAGCTCATTCAGAACTCTGAATGAGCTGGTGAGAACGCGGGTGAGAACTCCACGTTCTCACCCGCACCAAACTTCGCTCCCCCATTACCCCAGTCCTTGCCAGACTTCACTGGCTCCCTAACCCAGAGAGGATCAACTTCAATATCCTCACCCTTGTCTCCAAATCCCTCCAATTCTCTGCACCCCCCTATCTCTCTGATCTCCTCTCTCTTCAAACCAGCACATGTGGCCTTCGCTCCAGCAGGTGTGGCCTCCTGCATGTCCCCCAAATCCTCCGCTCCACCTCGATGGCCGAGCCTTCAGCCACTATGCCCCGAGGCTCTGGAATTCCCTCCCTCACTCCCTTCGCCTCACCCCCTCTTTTCTCAGCTTAAGGTTCCAGCTGAAGACCTTTCTCTTCGATCGCGTGTTTGGTCACCTTTCTACTCCTGTCCCTGGCTCGGTCCCTGGATCCGCTATTGTGAAGCTCTCTTAGACGCTGTCTGGCATGGAGGGCGCTATGTAAATCAAAGTTTTTGTTGTTATTGAAAGAGTCATTGCTTCGCAGCTGTGCTCCTTCCTCGTATTCCATTCCCTCCATGAACCCCTCCAATTCCGTGGTGCCCATAGTATGGAAATTGCTCTGGTCAAGGTCATCAATGATATACTGACCATTTGTGACCAGGGCTCTCTCTGCCTCCTCGATCTATTCACTGCCTTTAATATTGTGGACCGCTCAATCCTCCTCCACCGCCTCTCCTCCAACCTCAACCTTCAAGGTTCTGTCCTTGATTGGTTCCGATTCTATTTTTCTCACCGTCTCCACCTTATGTCCGCCAATGTCTTTTTTTCCAGCCCCCACACTGAATCATGTGGTATTCTTCAAAGCTCTTTCCTTGGTCTCCTCCTCTTCACCCTCTACATGCTCCCCCTCGATGGGGTAAATTTCCACATGTATGCAGATGACACCCAATTCTACCTCTCCACTTCCACCTTCAACTCGAGTCCTACCATAGGACTATTATGCCTGCCTGTCTGACATTGAATCCTGGATGAGGGACAACTTTCGGCAGTTGAATGTCCGCAAGGCTGAGGTCCTCCTCATTGGTCCGCGTGAGCGCCTCCGCACCTCATGCACTGGCAGCATAAGCATCCAACGCTGCACTCCATCTCTCAAAGCCATTTAGGAAACTGGGTGTCTTGTTTGTCCCTGAACTGTCCATCCTCCCCCACATCCGCACCATGATCAGCATTGCCTTCCACTACCTTCGTAACATTGCCAGACTCCACCACTGCCTCACGCCTCAGGTTGCCGAAACCCTTGACCATGCATTAGTCACATCAAGGCTTGACTATGGAAACTCCCTCCTCGTCCATCTTCCCGGCCCTTCCCTTCATAAGCTGCAGATCATCCAGAACTCTGCAGCTCGTGCCCTCTCCTGTACCAATTTCCTCAACCACATCACTCCCACACTCACCCAGCTCCATTGTCTCCCCATCCCCCAGAGGATCAAATTTAAGATCCTCATCCTCACTTTGAAGGCCATTCATGGCCTTGCCCCTCCTATCTCTTTGACCTGCTGACTCCCTATGAATCTGCCCACCCCTTCCATTCAGCGGGCTCTAGTCTGCTCCATGTCCCCCACCCAACCTGCCCTACTATCGGTCGACGGGCTTTCAGCCTCTCTGCCCCCACACTCTGGAACTCCATTTCATGGTCTCTTTGCCTCACTTGCTCCCTAGTCTCCTTGAAGGCCAGTCTCAAGACCCTCCTCTTCGATCATGCCTTCTACCTCCCTCCCAATTCTCTTCCTCCTCTCCCAATTCACTCCGTCCCTACCCCCCCCCCCACTTGCTCAGGTCCCGACATGACTGTTCAGTACCTTGAAACGTCCTCCCGATGTGAATGACACTCTATAACTGTAATGTTGTTGTTGTTGCTGACCCCCAATGCCGAGTATGTACGTTTTTCAAACTACCCAGCACTGTTCAGGTTTACCTTCCAGAGGATTGATAGTCTGATAGCGGGAATGAAAAAAATACACAGAATAATGGAGATGTAGGTGTTAACATGGCTTCTAAAGGCAATAGAGCATGTCCAGAATCTAGTTCTCCATTTACTGGGCTGGTTGACTGACTCTGACTCCAGGCTTGGGTAACTCCGTCCTCTGATGTCATTAATAGGGGATGAGCTAATCTCACTAACTACAGTCATTGGGGCTCTCACCTACCAGACTGTGAATGGTTGCATCGTTTCCCACTTGCTGGTAGTTTCTAGTGAAGGGCACTATATATGCAAGTTGTTGGCTTGGTCCCGGGATCCACTATTGTAAAGCGCTCTGAGACACCGTCCGGCGTGGAGGGCGCTGTATAAATCAAAGTTGTTGTTGTTGTTGTAGGCGGGGGCAAGGCCATGAATAGCCTTGAAAGTGAGGACGAGGATCTTGAATTCGATCCTCTCAGTGACGGGGAACCAGTGGAGATGGACGAGGGTGGGAGTGATGTGGTCGTGAAGCCTGTCAACTCACTTTACAGTATAGTCTTTGAAGCTCTTTGAGACGTCTGGAAGATGTGAAAAGCACTATATCAAATGCAAGGATAATTATTATTATCATGATTCCTGCTCCAGGTTTCCCGTTAAGATATTCCACAATTTTAGATTCATTGTTAAAAGTAAGGCTTGATAACTTGTTCTTTTTCAGCTTATTAAACAACAAAAACTTATATAGCCCCCATTTCATAGGGTAGCATCCCAGACTGCTTAAACAGTTAGTTCTAGCTTGGAGGTTTACAGTTAGCTCTTCAATCAATTCAGTGAAATTTGCATTTTGTTTTAGTGAGTTGCTACTATTTCCTTCCCCAGCTTGTGCTTTTAACGAAGACTACTTGGTAAGATTAGCATTGCTGACCTATCCCCAACAATGTGGTTGAAGTCCCAGAAAGCAGCATATTTATTTGCTTTCTCTGACTGCAAAACTGAAGTATGCAGTTGTTTCCACGTCAGGATCCAACTAGAAGCTGAAATCATGCCCAGCAGATTTTTGTTCAGTGCGTCCAAGAAAAAGTGCAACTCGTAACGAGAAGACGTTTTGTTCACTTTGGGGTGAAGTTTGAACAAAATGACTGAATCTCATTCGGCAAAGAGGATTGGAAAAAAATCATTGCATAATTAAAAAAAGTAAATGGCCTACTTAGAAAGTCCTCCTCTTCTGTTAGGAACATTACTGTTGAGTTGAAACAGACCCAAGTGAAAGTGTGTGGTTTTTAGAAAAAAAAGGAATGGAGCCAAAGCAACCAATGCAGAACCACTTTCCTGATCTCAGAACGCCTGCTAAAGGATGTATAATATTTTGCTTAGCTTACAAAGAATAACATACCTACCCAGTGATGTCAAAATTGCAGAAATTGCTCGGAGCTTGAACAAGTTGTGTGACTTGTTATTTTGTATTTCATACCAACAAAATGCAATGCTGGGGTGTTCAGCCACTCTGCCCCTAACGTCTGGAATTCCATCCCACAGTCCCTCCGCCTCGCCCCCCTCTCCCTCGCCTCCTTCAAGTCCCGCCTCAAGACCCTCCTCTTCGAAGGATCCATCAGGCACCCCAATTCACCTCTTTTCCCTCCACCCTCCCCGATCCTGACCACGGCTTGCGTCTAAAACATTGTTTGCTCAGCACCTTGAGACATCCTCCCAATGTAACTTTGTTGTTGTTGTTGCTGCATCCTTCAGATGAGACTTTAAACCAATGTATAGTTTGCGGTGGGTGTAAAACATCCTATGGCACTATTCAAAAAAATACGGGAGTTTCTCCTGATGTCCTGGCCAGCGATCCTCCAGATACAATTGGACTTCCACTTCATGGCTTCTTTCATCACATTTTAAACTCAGAAACGTTTAGCAACGATTAGGTGGGGAAAAAAGTCTAATTCAAGTTAAAACAGCGGAGAGAATAAAAATAAATAAACCGAGAACAGGGTGAGCAGCATTAGAATTAAAGATTAGTTGTTTAATTAGTTCTTTTTTGTTGCTGCATTTTTATGAAGGCTCTTTGCTCTCAGTTATACAGAGATGTGGAAACTAAAATGCAAAAGGCAAACACAACAACCAATTTGCGCACAGCCACAAACAACTGTGCAGTGAATGTCCAATGTTATCTGGGTTTGCATTACAGGACAAGGACATCGGGACAAATTTCATTTCGTTTTGAATATTGCCATGGAATATTGCCATAACATCCACCTGAACAGGCAGACAGGACTATAACTTATCATCTCATCTGAAGGACAGCACATCTGACAACGCAGAGCTCCCACCATCAGTGTCTTTCATTTTCTAAATATGCCTCCTATTTCCTTCATACATCTGCAAAAATTCTTAAAGTAAAACTAAATAATAATCCTTGCATTTGAAAAGAGTTTTTCTCCATCGGAGGTCACACTTTCAGCTTCCACCTCCCAAACTCTGGAACCTCTCCCTCAGACCCTTCACTTTCCCCTTTTTCAAGTTCAGCCTGGAAACCTTCCTCTTCGACTGTGCATAGTGCTACCTCCCCACAACCCCCACCGGCTCGGAGTCAGGCTCCACACTATTAAGCGCTCTGAGACGCTACCCGACTTGGTGGGCACTATATAAGGACAAGTTATTGTTGCTGCTGTTGAGGTGTCTTTGAATTTGTTGTCTTTGAATTTGTCCCTACCTGACTGTACAGTGCCTTGGAGGACATCCCAAGGCACTGTACAGTCAGGTAGGGACAAGAGCAATGGGGGTGGGGGAGGGGTCGGGGCAGGACGAAAATGAGTAGGAACATTGACTGTATATTTGTGGGTGAAATGCGGCAGCCAAATTGCGCATAGCAGTGTCCCATAAACAGTCATGGAATAATGAATAATGAAATAATGAAACAGTCATGAATAATGCTGGTGTGGTGTTACATTGGCTAATGTGGTATTCTTTGGACAAGATGTTAATTCAAATAACGTTGTGGGTTCTTTAAGATTCATCTAAACGGGCAAACAAGACCTTGGTTAACATATTTTCCAGTGTCGCCTTCCCTTGACTGCATTGAAGTATCAGCCTGGACTGTGAGTTCAAAGTCCTCGATGAAGGACTTGGACCTACAATCTTCTGACCCAGAGATGAGAGTGTTACCAGCTGAGCCTGACTTACACCTAACACAAACAGCTCAGAAAGTCCTAGAGGAGATTTCTTAATTCATTGTACTTTTACAAGAAAGGAAAGTATTGTAATTGTGTGATAATGTATAATCTGGGAGTCTCCAGGCAGCTCTAGATTTGTGTTTAACGTCAGTAAATGGTTGCTAAAATAATCAGTTTGGCTTTTCCATTGAGACTTCAGTCTGCAGCCAAAAGTAAAACAAAACAGAGCTGGTTCAGGGCTTTCATTGGTTCCGATTGCTGACTGCTGGTTTAAATCAACCATATGTCTAAACCGGCCTTCTCCCCTTCATGGGCCCCGGAGTGTAGGCCTCCTAGGCTCTCACTCAGGGCAAAAACAGGCAATGATGAGACTGCCTGAAGAAGTATGATGTGGCTATTTGCAAAACAACTATGAATTTTTCCACTTGGTTGTGGTATTGCTAGCAACCTTGCCAATAGTGTACCCCAAACACCACTCTGTTTGGAGTACAGCACACTAATATTCAGTGGCCTCCCTCAAGTACCTGCAGAAAAAAAGTAACATTTCCTTTTAGACAGACAAGACCATTGCATCTGCACGCCTGTTCACTGTGAAATATCTGAGAATAGTAATCTGCAAAGTTATGGGGAAAAGACAGGTACATGGGACTGAATGGATCACTACCCAGATACGATGGGCCAAATCGCCTTACTCAATTCTGTAACTTGAAGCGCTCTGAGACGTCGTCCGGCGCGGAGGGCGCTATATAAATCAAAGTTGTTGTTGTTACAATGTTTTTTACAATCTCACTTCTCATGAGCTTTCTGTACTGCAGCTATAAGACAATATATGTATGAGCAAAACCTCTCATACTGATGAGGAGGGTGAAGAGCACATAGTGAAACAGATGCACTTTAGGAATACAGCTGAACAATTTTCAATTCAGAACAATCAATACGATTTGTGAGATCTGAGAATTGTTAGGTTTGATTGTGTTTGTTTTATACAGCACTATAAAATGTATATTTCTCTAAATGGCCAAGGAGCTGAATCTTAGCTGGCACGCTGTGTGGATGCCTGACATTCCTATATGTTTTGAAATGGTGCTTTTTAAACAAGTTAGACTTCACTAACATTTGAATTTTAGTCTGGGTGTTTGGTTAATGTCTCTCCAAACCATGTGCATCCTACAGGCAGAGTGCAGCGGGGAGGAGACCTGCTGTCTGTCAGCCTCTCTGTAAAAGCCACATAGAACTGCGCACAAGAGCGCAGGCCAGCAACACCTCTTCCTCTCATTTTCCCTCCTCTGTAAAGAGGCTGGGGTCTGCTTAACCCTCCCCACAGCTGTGTAGTTGAGCTTAACAACCAACAACACTTAGTTGAGGGAGGGTAGAGCCTAAGTACCCCCCCACACACCACCAACAAACGCACAACAGGATGACCTCTGGACTGTGTTATATTCTGTTTTCTCATTCTGGCTAAAGTGGGGATAGTTTTTTTTTAGATTGTCTGTGCATTTTTTTTGTAAACAAGTCTGAGTAATGGAGCAGAGAGAGAGAAAAACTGAGATTGTCACGCAAACAGTGGATCTGAGGCTCATGTTTAGTTACACTCTTAGTAATGGAATCAACTTGGATCACATTCACACTAATTTCAGTGGAAACCATGCCAGGTGATCCCTTGTGATCCCAGTATTGCTACAAAGTACACACACACTTGTTACCTGGACAGGAGATAAAAATCGAATGACATGTAATTTGCTATTATCATTGTGGCATTCGTTGGTGTTGAAAGTTTGTGAATACTGGCCAGCAATGCCGGCTCATGTTTATATTAGGTTTGCACTGCAGAACCTTTCAAGTTATGCCAGTGTAAAGGCCTACCTCTCCAGGGGTATGTTTTCATACTGGTATGAAAGCTAAGTGAGCAACTCACAGAATGTATCTTGCCAAATCCGCAGTCTGTGACATCCTGAGTCCAGCATAAACACGCTGGTGTAAATAGATGCAGAGAAACAGAAGGAAAGAAACTTGTAGGTAGAAAAAAGGCAAAGCGGAGAGAGCAAAACAGAAAGAGATTCAGAGCAGAGGGACGGATGTGGGAACAAGAGGACAAAGGAAAATAGATTGAGAGAAAAAAATAACGCCAAAGAGAGGAAGGCCCGCAGTAAAGTGTGTCACACAGTTAGAAAAATAAATGACATGTAGACATACAATGTAAAGAGAAATGTAGATACTCACATAGAGTCAAGAGTTAGTGGTGCTATATGGTAAGCAGTGAGGTAAACCAACTATTGGGAATCGCATATTTGTGGCCACCTTTTAAAAGAAGTGCCCCTCCTTCAATGTAGAGCTCATCAGGAATATACTAGCAGATAAACAGTATAAAATAGTGCCATGAGTCCTTTAACATCCACCTGAATAGGCAGACAGACCTTCAGTTTAACATGTCATCCAAAGCAATGCATAAGTAAAGTTGGATTCAAAGCAGATTGCAATAAGCAGCTCTATAGCAGGATCCATCCAATCTGTGTCATAACTCTATCATGGATGTTAGTAGAATGTCCATTCAGCCAACTCATCAGATCTTATCACTAGCCACTGCACACTGTAACTTCCTGACATCTTGTTTATGTAATAGAATATTATTTTATTGAATCCTTAACTTGCCTATCTATAATGCGAGTAGCTGAAGATAATTCAATCAAATCAGCAAAAAGAACATTTTAAAATAAATCAGCCATACAGTTCAACTTTTTGAGCAAACACCAGAAATCTCACAAACACAAAGGTTTGAAAGTCCAGGGTCAAAACTTCCATTGAGTTTTGTTAAAAGAAGTAAAATAATTGCAGTAAAATTCCAATCAATAAATAACACTAAATGTAAATGGTCTTGATATGGTTTACTTGTGATGACTTGGACTTTTGTTTGGTTAGGAATTGAGCTTGTGTTTTGGTTGCTATAGTTTTCAAACCGAGATGCAGAAAGACCCAGTAAAGTATAACTAAACACGAAGGCTCGCTGGGGCCTGGAACAGTCGGATCCCATCTGTGCAGCAGATGTAAATTCACTGCGCTCATTGCAAGACAGAGACGCTTTAAGAATTTCAGAGGCTGTGCGCTGGGAAAATATCTAGTTCACCAGCATGAGGAACTCATTAATGGCTTACTGTCACGCCTCATCTGTATAGGCATCACTGTATTGGTTTAAATGTTTTGCTTATCGAGATTCTAGTTTCCAGGAGAGTTTTATTTGGAGGTGTGTTACAAAGGAATGTGCATGGTAATGAAGTTTGATATACAAACGGTTTGAATATATGTTTGCAGTGCAAGATGAAAGTCTGTGTTGCTTTTTGTAATGTTTAAGCAATTTGCCTGTATCTCTTTATCTCTCATTTGAATCTGTGGTGAGGTCCCTGGCAGAGCTGAGTAAAGCCATTGGGACCTATGTGCTGAATCAGCATCATTTCTAACATCACCCACAGAATCGTTCAACTTAACTTACATTAACCCCTGACCTGAGCCAACGCAATTTCCGGCCTGAGCCACACGCTTCCTCGGTAAATCAGTCAAATCTTTGCAAAGTCTACCTTTGAACTTGATGAAGAACACTGGCTGTCCTCGACTTAAGATCCCCTTTGAAAGGATCCACCACACAAACAAAGAGTGGTTACAGAGCAACCCGACAGATCCGCCAAAACACAACCAGAAAACACCTTATGAAGATCTTTGTCACCCTCCTCTGAGGCCACTATAAAATTTTCCACCGTTTATCAATAATAATAATCATCCTTGCATTTGATAAAGTGCCTTTTCATGTCAGTGAGACGTCTCAAAGCGCTTCACAGAATATACTGCGAGGGGATTAATTGTATATTTTGTTAGCGAAACAGGTCAAATAAAAATAAAAATTCAAAGAAAAATAAATCAAATAATAACACGTCGAAATCTTGCTTATTATTTGTAAAAGAGAAGACTAGACTGTCAAATCTTTCCCTTATCACAGTGAGTTGCCAGATGTTTCCATAAGGTTAGACATGTATTGTGTGCCTTTTGGGAATTTAGGCCACCCAATCACCCAATCTCAGCTCAGCCGTGATAACAATTAACAAACAGGAAATTAGTTTGCCGACCCCTATAACACACAATTCATTCAGTAATTCAGATTTGCTGATCAGAAACTGGTGAATATCCCCACCATCACCACCATTGGAGGGCAGCCTTTCAGTCACTTGGTACCCCGTTCTCAGGAATTCTATTCCCAGGTCTCTCTAACTTTCTCCCTCCCTCTTTCCCTCCCTCATCTCTTTCATGATGTGAATCAAAGCGTACGGGTTTGACTGCCCTTTTGGAGATCTTTTCCCCTCCTCATCCCCCACGCCCCCCCTCTCCCTCCTCAGCTCCTTCCCTCTGCTTCAGTTGCCAACCAGAATTGTCAAGCACTTTTGGACTTCTTCCAAACATGAAAGACGCTACATAAGTGTAAATTATATTGTGTTTAAGCTCTCCAAGATGCTACCCCATGAGACCAAGGCTATATAAATGCTAGGTGTTGTTGTATTGTAAGGAGTCCTCTAGTGCAATGTTTAGCCCACTGCCTCTTCAGTGACTTTGAGCTCATAGTATAGGGTGACACCACAATGTAATGCTACGATACATTGCAATACATTGTCAGATGTAGGGCTGCCTTTTGAATGAGCAGCTAAACTGAGGTCCCTTCTGCCTGTTGAGGTGCATACCATAGACCCTATGGCAGTGTTCAAAAACTAGAAAACGACTTCTCCCAGTTCTCCAACAATTTTCCAGATAAAAAATGATTATTCAGTTCATGGCTGTTCATGGCACATCAATTGGATGCTAGAGTTGCCTTCTTTGTTGTCTACAGTTACATTACAGTAAATCCTGTGAAGTATTTTGACCTGTCTGCTGCGTTCGACACAGTCGATCACACCATCCTCCTCCAACGTCTTTCCTCCCACCTCAACCTTCAAGGCACAGTCCTTGACTGGTTCCATTCCTACCTGACCCACCACCTACATTTTGTATCTTCCAACGGTTTCTCCTCAAACCCCCGCACAGTTTCTCACGGCGTCCCCCAGGGCTCTGTCCTCGGCCCCCTCCTTTTCACCATTTACACGCTCCCTCTGGGCGATGTTATCCGCAAACATGGGGTAAATTTCCACATGTATGTGGACGACACCCAGCTGTACCTTTCTGCCTCATCCCTCAACTCCCAGACCATCGATGTTCTGACAGCATGTCTGTCCGACATCGAGTTCTGGAAGAGGGACAACTTCCTCCAATTGAACGTGACCTCACAAAGCCAGTCAGGAACCTCGGCATCACGTTCGACCAAAAACTCTCCTTCCTCCCCCACATCTGTGCCTTGACCGGAACCGCTTATTTCCACCTGTGCAACATTGCCAGGCTCCACAACTATCTCACCCCCCACGCTGCCGAAACACTCGTGCACACGTACATCACCTCATGGCTGGACTACGGAAACTCTCTCCTCGTCGGCCTCCCCAGTTCCTCCATTCACAGGCTGCAGGTCAACCAAAACTCTGCAGCCCGAGTACTATCCCGCACCCGCCTCCGCGACCACATAACCCCCACCCTCGCCCGTCTCCACTGGCTCCCCATCCTCCAGAGGATCGAGTTCAAGATCCTCGTCCTCACCTTCAAGGCCTTACACGGCCTTGCCCCGCCCTACTTAACCAATTTACTTTCCCCCTATAAGCCCACCCGGACCCTCCGTTCAGCAGGACTTGGCCTGCTCCAAGCCCCCCGCCCGAACCGCCCCACCATCGGAAGCCGGGCCTTCAGTTTCTCCGCTCCCACCCTGTGGAATTCCATCCCCCAATCCCTCCGTCTCGTTTCTTCCCTTTCCTTTTTCAAGGCCGGTTTGAAGACTTTCCTCTTCGACGGTGCCTTTTGTTCCCCCCCGAATTCTTCGACCTCCCCTACGTGTTTCACCCCTTCTCGAACACTCCCCTCCCAGCTCGGGTCACATGCCTCCTGTGCAGCGCCTTGGGACGTCCTCCCGACGTGAAAGGCGCTTTATAAGTGTAATTTGTTGTTGTTGTTGTTGTTGAGGATATGATGGTACACTATATCAAATGAAGGTCTATTATTCTTTACATTTATGTTCCTTTACATAGGAACAGAAGGAGGCCAGAATGATTCCTTCCTTCATTTACTGGAAATGAATTGATAAAAGTACTTGTACGAATTAAAGGATTATTTAAAAACATACACTATTATTATAATTATTAGTCAGGTAAACTTATTCATTTGCCAAGTTCTGCAAATCAAGGATTTTAAGTAGTGACAATTCCTAACTTTGGTATGTATTACAATACAACAGAATATGCACATGTAGCATAATTGCTATTATGTTATAGGGCTTTTTATTGAAATTAAAATATCAACAATTAAAAATCTGAAGTAACTGTTTTCAAAATTATTCTCATATTTCTGGTGCTCACCTGTGATTTATAGAATAGTGGACTATTCCACTGCTGATGTTATGAGGTGAATCATATTCATGAAAATGAAATTCCTCTCACAAGTCAGGAGAACAGGTCAAATGAATACAGACAAAGTCTATATTAAAGGCAAAGTTAAAAGTTGCATAACATTTTAATATCACTTCATATTGCAATCTGTTGGAATGCTATGACATCATGTCTGCACAGGTACATTGATGAATTCATTTCCTCAAACACATTCTGAATGGCTTGAGGCCAATGGAAATAGAGTTTGTTTAATAAGCAGGTTGTCTGTATTTCAGGTGCCTGTGCCACTTGGCACAAGTTACATAAGAACATAAGAATTAGGATCAGGCTTAGGCCATTCAGCCCCTCGAGCCTGCCCCACCATTCAGTAAGATCTTGGCTGATCTACTACTCTAACTCCACGTGTCCATCTTATCCCCATATCTCATAATCCCTCAATAAAAAACCACAAAAATAAAATTGGTCATTTCAATTCATGACTGTTTGTGGGGGATGCTGCTGTGCACAATTGGCTGCCTTGTTTCGCCCACAAATATACAGTCAATTCACTTTACAGTAGATTCTGTGAAGCGCTTTGAGACGCTGATGAAATGTGAAAAGTGCTATATAAAATGCAAGGATTATTACTATTATTATTATAATCCCTGTATCCATAAGAAATATATCAATCTCAGTCTTGAATAAGTTCAAGGACCAAGCATCTACAGCCTTTTGGGGTAGAGAATTCCTTAAATTTACTACCCTCGGAGTGGCGAGGTTTTTCCTCAACTCAGCGCAAAAAGGCTGACCCCTAATCTTGCAATGAGCATAACCTCTAGTTTACTAAATGGAAGAAGTGGCAGAAGTTGAGGGTGAGAATGTTGCTTCTTAGCTGTCGTGCTTTCCATTAATCAATCTTACAATATCATTGGTAGCAGTGATAAATTGGCCAACAATATACGCAGTCGTGCCACTTAACAGCATCCTGTAAAATATTTTAAGATGGCATCCCAGAACGCTTTATCTCAACGTGGAAAAGTAATTCTTCTTGGAGTCACTACAATGGGGTGACAAGTCACGGTGGATTCCTGTAGCTCAGTGGTTAGAGCACACGCCCCGCAAGCGAGAGATCTGGGTTCAATTCCCGGCAAGGTGAAATCTTGGGCAAGTTTCGTTACTCCCTCAAGAAAAACCAAACAATAAATTGGTCACTTCAACCCACAACTGATTGTTTGACACTGCTGTGCACAATTGGCTGCCGCGTTTCACCCAAGAATATACACTCAATTCACTTTACAGTATATTTTGTGAAGCACATTGTGTCCAGAAGACATGAAAAAGTGCTATACCAAATGTAAGGATTATTTATGTCAAATGCAAGAATTCTTTATTATTATATCTATTTATTATTATGGATAGATCTAAGACCTGGACCACTCTATCATACAAGTTGAATATATGAGGTAGCATTAAGTGGGAGAACAGTAGGAAAAATTTAATGCTAAAAGGTTATTACTTTGCTTGGAAACCAAGAATACATTAGCAAATATGTATTTTTTATTTATTTTCACCATCTGTTGGGAATAAACATTTCAATCTCACCATTTTGTAAATAGTCTTTATTGGAGCCGATAGGAGAGAGAACAGTAAAGCTGTACTTCATCTTTAGCTTTGCTGGTGCACAGTTAATTATAATATTATTATAGTAATAAGCCTTGTATTTGATCTAGCACCTTATCACATCCTTGAGACGTCTCAAAAATGTTTTACAGAATATATTGTAAAGTGGATTGACTGTGTATTTTGTGAGCAGAATATTTTGTGGGCGAAACCGGCAGCTAATTGTGCATGGCAGTGTCCCACAAACAGTCAGGGATTGAGTGAGCACTTTTTTTGTTATGCATTTTTCTCTCCGTTTCTAAAGCAGTGAAATGGTGCTACTCTCTGCCATAGCAGAGAAACTGTTTAGCAGAACTGCAAGTTTGAGTTACAGAGTGCGATCTTTGAAAATCAGCTCCATATGTTGGAATCTGGGTTATAAAGGGAACGTTGCTGATTTCTTGCCACTAAATGTAGGTATAGTTTCAGTGCTTTCGTGGCAGCTATTGTCTGAGAGATTCACTGTGGTTTTGATCAATGAAAGCAGTGAGACAATTACTTTATTTCCCATTCACTTGAAGGTCTTACACAAAAGTAATACTTCATGGGGTGATAATCATACACCCAATGCCTGCGGTTTTCAGCAGAAAAAATAGAGTTTGTGAGATGTACTGTGAGTAATGTTAATGAGTTGTTCTTCTATCCTCTTTGGAAAATTCCTCTCTTTCTATCCATGAGTGTTTTTCCATCAAATCATAGAATCATAGAATTATACGGCACAAAAGGAGGCCATTCGGCCCATCTAGTCTGTGCCGGCTCTTTGAACAGGGCAACTCAATCCCACTGCCCTGCCCGCTCCCCATAGCCTAACAGACCTGCTCTTCCTAAATATTGATTTGGTTCCCTTCTAAAAGCTGTTATGGAATCGGCCTCCACCACCTTTTCAGGCAATGCATTCCAGATTCGAACAACTCGCTGAGTGAAAGCATTTCTCCTCAGCTCCCCTCTACTTCGTTTTGAAACTATTTTAAATCTGTGACCACGAGTCACTGATTCGTCCACCAGTGGAAACAATCTTTCCCTATTCACCCTTTCGAAACTTCTCATAATCTTATAAACCTCCATTAGGTCTCCTCTCAATCTTCTTTGTTCTAGAGAGAATAAGCCTAGCCTATCTAGCCTTTCCTCATAGCTGGTACCATCCTAGTAAATCTCCTCTGCATCCTTAATATCCTTCCTAAAGTGGTGACCAGAATTGCACACAGTACACAGTACAATTCAGTAATGATTTGTGTTATTCCATATCAGGAAAAGTAAAATATCATTGAGCACAAATTAATTAACATTATTCTTAAGATTACTCTATTATTCTATATTTCCCAGCTGAAGACCTTTCTCTTCGACCGCGGCTTTGGTCACCTTTCTGTCTCCGTCCCTGGCTCGGTCTCGGGATCCGCTATTGTGAAGCTCTGAGACGCTGTCTGGTGTGGAGGGCGCTATATAAATTGAAGTTGTTGTTGTTGTTGTTCCAGTGTATTATAGCTGAATGTTAGATTTTTATTAAATTCAAAATTTTGGTTGAAACCACTGGCCCTGCCATTGTTAACTGCTCTGAGATGCCATTCAGCTTGGAGGGCGCTTTGTGAATGCAAATTATTGTTGTTGTTAAACTGGTTTTATTCACACATTAAGCTAATCATCTGAGAAGGCAATACATGATCCTTGGGCTGAGATGTTTGAAAAGTCTGCACTTTACATTAACGTTAAGCTTGATTCGCACCAAAGCTCCATTTGTCTGCTCAGGTGGACATTAAATGTTCTGTTGCCATAATCAAAAAAGCGAAATAAGATTATCCCAGTTTCCTGGAGGTCAATCCCCCAGAACAACCCCAGGTTGTTTGTGGAACATTGCTGTGCATAAATTGGATACCATGCAACTACAAAATACAGCAAATAAAATGCCTTTGATTCATAAATACTATAGTTGTGTATATTTTGAGTAAAAATTGCAGTATTCCTAAACACAATCTGCTCCTTTCTTAAAGAACAATAATAAAAGTGCATTAACACCTTCTCCCAACTTGGATTCCTGCTTAGCGGGGTTCATTTTTAAGCACATAACATTTACTTTCTGATCTAATTTAGGGATTCTGGCCTAACTAAATTGGAGCAAGGGTAATATCCTGTGAATAAGGCCCAGAAGGCCAATTTTATGTGCTTGCATACAACGAATCAGGCTCCGTGAAATTTTCAAGCCTTGCAGGTGTGGGAGAACTAAAAAAATTAATAATTTAAACCAGATTCTGCAAAAACCTAAAGGCTATGCTGTAAATATTTTGTACCATGAGTGATGATGATAAAAATTGCAAAGGCCCCACTCAGCACTGTAAAGTACTTTGGGACGTTCTCCCAAGATGAAAGGAACTATAAGTGTAAGTTGTTGTCGGTGGGGAATTATAGAAACTTAGAAAAGGTAATTTAGTTGGATCTATCAGAAAAAAGACTGGGCTTAGAACAGTATAGCAAATCCCCTGATGATATTATTATTTTTTAAGCCCTCCTGGACACTACCTTGTGTGAAGAGCACTATATAGCTGTATAGCACTATGTTGCTGTGGAGATCCTGTAGTTCAGTGGTTACAACACTTGCCTTACAAGTGCGAGACCTATGTTCAAATCCAGGCAGGTCAGGGTGAAACCTTGGGCAAGTTTCCTTACTCCACACGCCTAATAATAATCCGTCCCCAAAAAAACCACAATAATAAAAATTTGTAATTTCAATTCACGACTGTTTGTGGGACACTGCTGTGCGCAATTGGCTGCCCATTTTGCCCACAAATATATACAGTCAATTTATTTTACAATATATTCTGTAAAGCGCTTTGAGACATCAATAGACTGAAAGACCTTCTTCATCTGAATTGCTGTGGTGATCTAATGATTCTTTTGTGGTGTATTCTGTTCCAGCTACACTATGTTCATCAGTTGAGAGCACTCTCATCAAGGTTCCATCTGCCTGGTGAATAGGCTGTTTCCACTGCTAAGATAGACTGTTTGCACTGGTTAGATGGGCTGATTTCTCTGTTTTGGGAGTCCACAACCAGGGTACACAAATGTAAGATAGTGACTAGAGATCAAAAAGAGAATTTAGGAACTTTAAGCACTTCTTCATGCAGAGGATACTGAGCAATTGGAACTCATTGCCTGAAGTGGTAGTTGAATGATTCAACTTGAATCAAACGGTATAGATGTATTTAAAAGAAAGCAAGATCTTCGAATGAGGGACAGCGGAATAGAAGGATAAGGGAGGGAGGGATGGAAGAGTGGGGGGTGGAGACCAGTGTGGAGTATGAACACAGGCATGTACTGGAGTGTAAATCTTTATTCAGGTGGACCATGAAGATCCCAAAGACTTCCTCCAAAAGAAAAGAAAGCTTTTCCTGGTGCCTTCACCATCAATTCCCCAGATAAAATCAATGATTCACTATTTGGCTGTTTGTGAGAAATTGCTGTGTGCAAATTACTGGTGCATTCACCTACAAAATACACATACACTAGACTTTACAGTATATCCTAGGATGCACTTTGAGATGTGCTCCCTATTTAAAAGTTGTTTTAACCTGTTTTTTATCTGAAATCAAAACTGAACAGAATTGTAATTTTGTAACCACTAACATCCTAAAAGAATGATTGAACCGAACTGAGATTAGCCATTCCCAAAGCAATTCTGAAAATAAAGATGAAGCTAAAGCTACACCCCATCTGAAAAGGGTGGAATTCTAGTGATGTTTTCACAGGCGAAACTCTTGCACTGTTCAGAGCCCGGTATAGTTGTGGCACAGAGATAGCTTACTGAAAAACGTTACATTCTTTTACTATCAGAGGAATATAATAGAATCACCTTCCTGCAGTGTGCTCTAAGTAAGATTTTAGCGAACCATGGTTGACGTTCCCTGGCTTTGCTTTTGTAAATTGACTCTTAAAAATAATCCATATATATTGCCCAAAGGATTTGTTGAATACTTCAGCTACTCAGCAAGCCAATACCAATGACTTTATTCTCCACAAAGATCATTTTATGCAAGAATACAAACGTAGAATAGTTTAAAAGGCGTGCAGCAGATGAATTTATTCACAATGTGTAACACACAGCCTGGAATATGTAAGGCAAATTTTTTAAATTTATAAGCAAATTGAAAAAAATGTAATTTATAAGCAAATTTGTTACAATTTATCACTTGCAAATGAACAACATGAACACTGGGAAGGAAAAATGAAATACTCGCCGCTTTCTTTGGAAGCATCAAAGGTACAGAGAACATTTGGTTGCCTTATGGGGGAGCAAGGCAGAAACCAGATCCTTGTGGGGCATGTGATGGAGACATCAAAAGGTGCAGATTTTCCCAGCTGAGTCTCACAGACAGCATAATAACATCATCTGAAATCAAATTAGGAACCGTGTTTCAATCCAAGTTAACAAATTAAGTTAAGTGCAACAAAGGATGAGTAATAAATGCCAGCGTTAAACACATCCGAGAATAAGGTAATAGTAAAATGAATAATGCCCATACAACACCAGCAAAATTACACTTGTATAGCGCCTTTCGCATTGGGAGATCATGTACTGGGAATATACTAGAATAAAACTCAGCTCACACTTTTGAACCTGCATGTTAGTTCATTATCCTGGTCCTCACATTTAAAGAACTCCACAACCTCGCCCCACCCTACATCTGTGACCTCCTATCTCCTTACCAACCTGCCCACCCCCTCCGCTCAACAGGCTCTGGCCTGTTCCATGTCCCCCAAACCACCTGCCCAACCATTGGAGGGCGAGCCTTCAGCCACTCTGCCCCCAACCTCTGGAACTCCATCCCACAGTCCTTCCATCTCGCCCCCTCCCTATCCTCCTTCAAGTCTCGCCTCAAGACTCTCCTCTTCGATAGACCCATTGGCAACTCCTCCCCCACAGCCCCCCCCCCCCACCACCCTTTCCTCAACTCGGGTCTGACTCAATTACTGTCCAGTGCCTTGGGACATCCTCCTGACGTGAAAGGCGCTATACAAATGTAATTTTGTTGTTGTTGTTGTTATCAGACTGTTTTACAAAATGTTTCCTTGTGTTCAAATCCATCCATGGCTTTGTACCTCCCCACCTGTTTGATTTCCTGCAATCTAAGGCCCTGGCCGCACTCTCCTGTCAGGGAACATCTGACTACTTCATGTCCCTACCTGGGCAAGCTTTCAGTCATTATGCCCCCCTCCCCGGAACTCCATCTAACTAGCCTCCTCCCTCCCCACCTTCAAAACCTATCTTAAGGCCTATTTTGTGACCACTGTTTCAATCAACTTTGCCTCCCCAATCTGCTCAGCTCCCCTTTCCCCTGCTTGGACTCCTGGTCAGCTATGTAAGGACCTTTGAGATATCTTCCTGATGTGAAAGGCACTATATAAATAGACTGTTGCACAAAGTTGCGTTTGTTTGAACTGGTCCATAATTTGATATTCCAAAAATGCTTAAATATCAACAATTTTCTAGTTTCTGTCTACTGTAAATGCCAAACATTATAATTTCAGATGAGAGTCATCAACCGGTGTCAGATTATGACCTATTTTAGGATCACGCATAGACATTTAGAAGAAGACCATTTGGTCCATTGTGTCTGTGCTGGCTCTTTTATGCTCATTCTCACAGTTCCATTTACCTGGCCTTTTCCCCATGGGGAGGATTTATTGCAATGTTTCATAACAGATTCAATGTGATAGACCATCCAGTAGATCTGAAAGATCAGTTTTGTTGATATCGTTAAAAGGTTCCTGTCTGTCTAACAGGAAAATTGAACTGAAAGCTCAACTGTGCATGGTTTCATTGTGATAGCCTGATGTGCAACATGCTGACATTTTCATAGGGCAATGATGTGCATTGCATCATTAAATCCTGTGTTTGATCAAAGGAAAAACATTTAGCAAACACCTCGTCATTTTTATTTTGTTTTCTTCTTTTGCACCTTCAACTTTCTCCTCTCTGAGACGCAAGCACATGGGAACCAGGTCTCCAGATGTCAGCCACTCTCAACAATAACCACTTGCATTTATATAGCGCTGCTCACACAGAGTAGCATCTCAGCGAGCTTGATGGAGGATGTCTCCGAACCGGGGGAAGGGGGAGGTAATTTAACTATAATAATAATCCTTTCATTTGATATAGTGCTTTTCACATCTTCTAGACGTCTCAAAGCGCTTCACCGAATGTACTGTAAAGTGAGTTTAGTGTATATTTATGGATGAAACGTGGCAGACTGCAGCTACGATCAAAGAAAAAGGTCCTCCCAAAAAGGTCCTTCATGTCCTCCCGACATTAAAGGCGCTCTATAAATGTAATTTTGTTGTTGTTATCTTCAATGATGACCTGAAGATGGAGAAGGGGCAAGGCAGAGGGATAGTGGGAGAGTGTTCCTGAGTTTTGGGGCATAGCTAAAGTGTGGCCACCGATGGTGGAATGGAGGGCATGAGGAACAAGCAGGATCCTGGAGGCGGTTGAACAGAAGCAACGAGTAATGGGTTGGGCTGGAAGCAAGTTGGAGAGGTAGGGAGGTGACAGGAAATGAAGAGATTCGAAGACATTACCATGAGGAACAGGAGATATTTTGAGATATCTCAACAACCTGCTAAGGTGCGATATTAAATGCTAGGATTATTATTATAATACTCTCCAGAATTAGGTAAACAGAGTGTGTCCATCCAGGGAGAGAGTGCGCAATCTATTCCAGCCAGTGGAACATTTCCATGTGTAGGTGACAAACATATATGGAACTCTTAGGCTGAATTCAATATTCTTAAGTCTGTCAGTGGATTTCCGACTGTGTCAGACACTGGCCTTATAGAACAAAACAATCTGGAAACTCCTTAATACCCTTAGTTGCCAAGTGTTGTTTATGAGTGATCTTTGACTGTGATCTCCAGCTGACTGTTTGACTGTGGAGGAGGGCACAGCTGAGATCAATCCTGTTCTCCTCAGACCTAGCCACGTTGTTATTAAAAAGCCTGTTAGGGGAGGAGAGATGAGGTTGGGAAAAGCAGGGAAGGGGGTGGGGATAAAAAACATAGAGTCTCTGGTTCATGCTCATTCATCTCCTAGTTACTAGTTCATTACTGGTTAGTGAGGTATATTGAAATAGTCTTTGAAGCCTGACCTGGCAGTACAGGGCACGACATAAGGGATAATAATAATATAAACATCCTTATATTTGGTATTGCAACTTTCAGCAACAAATCTCAAATTGCTTCACGGGATATAATATAAAGTAAAGTGACTGTGTGTTTTGTGGAATGAGGTGAGACAACAAGAAGGGCCACAATAATCCTAGAAGGTAACACAAAAATATAGATTTCGTTGTCAGTAAATGACTCATTCTGTAGTTTGCATAAGCAGAACAGAAAGAAAGAAGTATTCTCAAAACCCCGAACAGAGGTGGAGAGGAATAGATTCAGCAGAATTTGAGAATGGTTAAGGAGTATTTGCTCTGATTGGAAATGGTGGATTAATTGATTCTTTCATTTGCATTGTACCGATTATTTTTGAAGCCCCTCCTGCCAAGAAGCTTTAACAATTCCCAGAACGTATCAGCGGAAAGTTCTCCCTTTTCCTTCGGCTGTTTGGGTTAAGAAAGGGTTAAACGGGGAGATCAGATTTCAGCATTCCAGTTCCATAATAGTGGGTTGCTGGGTTAAAAGAAAATGTTTTGTTTTTCACTCTGAACCAAACCTTACAGTCAAGAGCCACGTTTCCAAGTGGCCACCCAGTCTGGTTCTTATTATATTTTTGGAAATACTTGGGGTGATCTGGTTTTAATTAGCGAACTGATAGGGTAAAGGGTCAGCGGTTGGCAGTGACGAAGTGAATAATCAGCAACTCTTTCCTTCTTTTGAACAATGCATTAGAAAAAGTATTGTACTTTTAACTTGAACAACATGCATTTTATGTTTATCTTATTTTCTTGAAACCTCTCATCTGGACTCTAAGACCGCTTTCCTCCATATTTGCAACATTCTGCTCCCCTCCTGACTCTCCCCCTTTCCTATACTCCTTCCCTCAGCCCCTACTCCAACCCATCCCCCCTACTCGGGTCCCGACCTAGTTGTTCAGCCTTGGGACGTCCTCCCGATGTGAAAGGCGCTCTATAAATGTAATTTTGTTGTTGTTGTTGTTACTGTTACCTTTGCCGCAGTCTCACCCCTCAATGCAGCTGAACCTCTCACGCATTTCTTGGCCAACTCCAGACTCGGGATTTGCAATGTGCTGGTTTCCCCAGCTCCAAACTGCAGCATTCCCCAAGCCCCTATAGTTGATCACATGAGTACATTACCCTACCACACCTAGCTCCACTGGCTCCTCAGATCTAATTTAAGATGGGAATACCGGAAAACAGGAACAGAAGGCAATCAGCTCGTCACGCTTGTTCCATTAGTTCATTAGATCGGAACTGATCATTTAATCCCAATGCCCTTTCACCATATCACCACACCCTTTATACCTCTGCTACCCCAAATCATCACTTCCTTAACTTCAGATGCCTCCACACCTTTGCTCTTTGATCTCCTGTAACCCTATTCTTCAGTTACTCCCTCCTATACTAACTCTAAGGCTTCGTGCTCCCAGCCTTGTTAGGCAAATGTTTAGGAACTTTGCCTCTGCCCTCTGCGATTCTTCTGAAATCTCTTGCCATTGCCCCTCTCTCTCTGCTTTCATAACTCATCCAAAGACCCATTTATTTGACTCCGCTTTGTTACCCTGTGTGACTAGCAATATATAAATGTAAGTTGTTTTTGGCTGTTGCTTTTGACTACAAAATGTACAGTCACAACACTATACAGTACACCATGTGAAGTGCTTTGAGATTCCTCCTGACATGCCAAAGAAAGTGGCAGCCATTTTGCACACAGCAATGTCCCACAAACAGCCATGAAATGCATAACTAAATTATTTTGGGAAGTATTGACCAGGACACTGAGATAGACTCACGTTTATTTTCAAGTAATAAAATAAAATGTCTTTAATTGACTGCCTAATTTCGCCCACAAAATAGTCACTATACTTTATAGTATACTCAATCAAGTGCTTTCAGCCTTTACAAAGACATGATGAAGCGCTATATCAAATGCAAAGATTATTATTATCAATGTCTAATTCATTAGGCAGATGGAGCTCAGGTTTAAAGTCTTTAAAGTTTTAAACAACCCAAGCTGGGAGGGCAGAGGCGAGAGGGTTGATTGAAAGCATAGGTGACTGAAAGAAAGGTGGGCCTTCATACAATATGAAACATGGCAAATTTCTTTTAGTTCATCAATTACCAACAGCCTACTCTCATACGCTGTCACTCTCTCCTGCATGATTTATCTCTGGCTCATTCCCGATATCATGGATTGATCTTCCATATGATGTGCTTGCTCGATTCTGACATCCCTGAGACCACTTGTTTTTTTGCAAGTGAGAGACCTTGGTTTGATTCCAGGCAGGACGAAACCTTAGGCAAGTTTTACTTACTCCACTTGCCTGATAATATTCCCTTGAACAAAACAAACCAATAATAAATTAGTCATTTCATTCCATGACTGTTTGAGGGACACTGCTGTGTGCAATTGGCTGCTGCGTTTTACCCACAAGTATGCAGTATAGTGCTTTGAGACGTCAAGAAGACGTGAAAAGCGCTATATTTATCAAATGCAAGGATTATTATTATTACTATTATTATTATTGTTAACTGAGAAAGAAAAGGAAACAGACTTGATTCAGTCAGTATCTTCTTCTGTGATGTTATATGTGGAGCTCCTGTAGCTCAGTGGTTAGAGCACTCGCCTTACAACCTGTGTTTCGAATCCAGGCAGGTCAGGGCGAAACCTTGGGCAAATTTCCTTTCTCGACACGCCTAATAATAATCCCTCCAAAAAACCCATGATAATAAAATTGGTCATTTCAATCCACGACTGTTTGTGGGACACTGCTGTGCACAATTGGCTGCTGCATTTCGCCCACAAGTATACAGTTGATTCATTTTACAGTACTGCATATTCTGTGAAGCACTTTGAGACGTCAATGAGATGTGAAAAGCGATATATCAAATGCAAGGATTACTATTATTATAAAGATGGTTAACAGAACAGAGTTTTAAATCTGAGATTTGCTGAGCCTCCACCCGGGCAGAGGAGAGAGGACATTCCATTTCCTTGACTGAGTTAGATAGGCGTTTCAAAATGCTGTCTAATTTTGATCAACTATAATTTGAATAGACTCTAATTTAGATTTTTATGGGTTTTTTTCTAACTTATATTGGGCTTCATTCTGAACATAGAGTTTACTTACACAAATTGAAAGGACATTTTTTGTCCCAGCCTGGGTTGGTTTTGGAGCTGTTCTGTATTTCGTCTTGTGAGAGAATTTTCCCAACCACACCTTTTACTAAACAAAATAACTCGCAGTGAAATGCAGTGGTCAGTAAGCAGTGGTCAGTAAGCATTACCTACAGTAATGTAGGTCTTGTATGAGATGCCACATACAAGACCTACATTACTTAAACTGATCCTATTCATTAATACAGTAGAACACAATTCAAATATAATTTACTTTTGTTAGTATCTCACAACTGTTGAGCGCTGAAACTGTGGGGGAGGAAACATAGGAAGGTGAGGGAGAAGGATGATGAAAGCATGGTTGAAGTGGTAAGTCTTAAGGCGGGCTTTAGAAGAGGGAAGGAGGGGCCAGAGAGGAGGGACTCTGGAATGGGATGGAATTCCAGGGAGATGACTGAATATTCACTCACGGATGGTAGAGCAGATAGGATGGGGGACTTGAATAAGGCCAGTGTTTTCTGAATGGAGGGAATGGCCTGGTCAGTAGGGTTGCAGGAGGTTGAGAAGGTGGGTGTGGTGAGGCTGTGGAGGGATTTTAATGTCAAGACAAGGATTTTGCCAAACATCTTTTACAGAAGATGCAGTGATGTGCAAGCAACTGGTGATAACAAGAACAACAGCAACAACTTGCATTATGTGTATGGCTCGGGAGAGATTAGAGCATTCCCAGATTTACTGTTCTCATATATGTCTGTGTGTGCAATACCTGTGTGGAGTCCTGCAGCTCAGTGGTTAGAGCACTCGCCTTACAAGCGAGTGACTTGGGTTCAATCCTCGGCAGGTCAGGGCGAAACCATGGGCAAGTTTCCTTACTCCACACACACCTAATAATAATCCCTCAAAAATAAAAAAACAATAATAAATTGGTTGCAGATTTCAATCCACGACTGCTGGTGGGACACTGCTGTGTGCAATTGGCTGCTGTGTTACACCCATAAATATAGTCAATTCACCTTACAGTATATTCTGTGAAGCGCTTTAAGACGTCTAGAAGACATGAAAAGCGCTATATCAAATGCAAGGATTATTATTATTATTTATATAGCACTCTATACAATTCTATGGGTGAAAACATTTTAGAAACTAGTGTCCTAATATTTACTTCACTGACAGGATCCAGAGACTATATAGGTAATGGTTAGTTAACCAGTGCTCTGCACAATTAGGTGTATATTCTGAGCAGTCGAGTGCCACATCATTGCAGAAATACAGCATTTATTTGAGCTTTGCATCAATTTCTTCGCAGATTTAGAGAATTTTGCCTGTTTGCTGCTGTGCCAGACTGCTTTTCTGGAACCTTACCAGCTACAACCCCACGTTTCCATAACTCAGCACATCCAGCATGTAGATTTCAGCAGTGCTGCGTTTTATAGAGTTGCACTCACTACTTAAGAAATTTACACTTAAGAGGTTTGTTAAACCATGCAACTTGCCACAGCCTCACAACTACACTTTGTTTGAACTGAAAGGAGCTGTTTGTGAGCTGGTCAAGATCTTGCGACAGGGCGCAGTCGCATCGGTTGCAGACAGAGTTAGTGAAGTTTTTCAAATCTATATTTTGTGGGTATACAGTGATGTGATGCACAACTCTGACATTTGCCACTGTCTTATTTCTGTGACCTCTTCTATGGATCTGCTGCGTTTGATGAATTCTGGCAATGGACTGGTCTGGCAAGCAGAATCATGTGCTCACACATCTGAAAATCCAACTGTGATTAGCGAATGGAGCTGAGGACAAGTACAAAGTTTAAGGAGTCCGGGCTGCATGTATTCTTCCTGTGGATGGCATATGAGAATATAACTTGTCATAAGTAAGGCACTGAAGTAAACAAAGTCAGAATAATAATCCTTCTGGTATTGTTTCCACGTTTCATATTAAAACATAGGTGATTTACATTAATTTGAGGGACTGACTAACTAAACCACTTAACATAAGAATTATAATTTAGCGCACTTTTTGCATTCAGATGTGCTTGTCAAGCATGTGAAGGCTACTGTCCATTTTTCAATCTGGTTGTTGCATACGTTAATATAAATCGAATTGATTTATATATAAATCCTGACAACAAAGAAAACGTTCGGACGTAAGTATCTCCATATAACTATCTCCAAAATAAACACATTAGCCTTTGAATTCATTTCACTTCTGGAAAATGGCTTTCATTCGCCATGACTCATGAGGAAGGAAAATATATTGTTAACTCTTTCTTGTAGTAAAGATCCTAAGCTCTTGGTTTGAGTATTTCTTGTGTCATGTATAATGCTCAATTTCACTTTTAATAATCAGAGAGATGAAATGTAGCCATTTGCAGAAGTTCTCAGTATTTTATGTTGAGTAAGCAAGGTGTTAATCATTCAGTTCAGGCATGGCTGGATTCCAATGCGGTTTCTGGCAGAGGGGCTGCGAATGATCTTCTCTCTGTATGTGTGCAGCCACGTTTATATTCTCCTGTTTAGGTTTGTGATATTTTGTGCAACTGGAGATTGAGTAGGCGGAAATCTGGATCACGTCCACGGCTGAGAGAGTTCCTTGTTGTACTCCACACTTAGATTAGGAATTTTAGAATTGTATTACCATCGAAATGACATATTAAACTGGAACGATCAGTGCCAACACTAACATATTATAATAGACTTGGTAACTCACATTGAGGAGACCTACTAATGTGGAGCCCACCAAGTCATTCCAAAGGAGTCTTAATAATAATCCTTGCATTTGATACATCGCTTTTCACGTCTTCTAGACGACTCAATGTGCTCAAAGTCTTGCACCATACCTGAGGAGTGGGAGGGAGGTGGTGAGCTTGGGAAATCCTGAAGCTATAAACTGACCTGCTCAGCTCTTTCCTTTTCCTGAGATTGATCAAGAAAGGACAGGGCCAGAGAGAATGAAGGAAGCCAATCTTCTCGCCTGAGTCACGGTGAAGAAGGCGAATGAGGCGATTGAGCCTTGTGACTGAATCATTTTTGAGAATAATTGAGAGGGAATGGCAATTGCGACTGAATGATTGAATGAGTGAGTGAGGAATACTGATACGAAAGCCAGGCAGCCACTCACCCATATATTTTGTGGAGGTTACCACAGTCTCCAGGGTTCAGGATCTGCTTGGCTTGGGTCACTGCTGACTATATTTTCAGTTCAAATAGTACATGAAGTAGACAGAGAAATGTACATTTTTGGAGTGTCCGGGGCTTTGTTTCATTTCGCAGAGTTTTAGGTTACTGAGTAGCATTGTTGGTTTAACATCCTGTGCAACCTGCAGGAAACCTTTGCCTGCATCAAATGGTCAGAGTCAGTATTCCCAGTGCCCGTGTGATAACCATAAATAATTTGTGGGTGATTTTGGCAGAGGTCAATGAAACAATCAAGTGAAAACATTAGAGACCAGGTCCTTCACAGTCTTGAAGTTCAATGGGCAATGCAATGGAAGGTTTAAGAATTCTGAAAGGCATTCATAATATAAATGGAGCAAGTTGTCTAACTTATAATGTGACTAGAGGTCACATTATAAATAATAACCATAATAATAATCCTTGCATTTGGTATGGCTGGTATGGCTCAATGAGCTTCACAAAATATACTGGGAGTGAATTGACTGTTTATTTTGGGGGCAAATGCAGCAACAAACAATTGTGAATTGAGTGAGCAAATTATTCTTATTATTTTTTAAAAATTAAAACAGCTGGAACCTGTCGACAAATCACTGACATTTCACGTTTTTCTGTGCATTCTGTGGCAGAATCCAACCCCAAGGAACCAATGCCAAAGCACCAAGGAACCCATCCACCACTGCTCAGAACATCACCTAACCTACATTTTCTTCAAGTAACACCAGCTCTCAGCCCATAATGAAATCTCTCAGACAACTACAAACAATTGCCATAAGATAGGCACCTGCTTCAAAGGATCCCATCTGTACCAGCAATTTTATTGGTTGCTGCTGGTTTTGCTTTAAGTTTCCGAACAAACGTCCTTGGCAGCCCAGTTGGTTGACAACCTGACTTGGATCAGGAGGTTCTAAGTTCATCCCTGATGGGTTTGGTCATCCTTTCACTATTTTAATTGAATGTGGCTTACAATGTTCTTCTTGGGAAGTTGGAAATTCAGGAACTCTCCAGGATTGAAGGGTGTGCCCCATTTATTCTTCTTCTTATTATTATTTATTATTCCACACATGGGGCAGGAAAAATCCATAACGTGACTCCTGTTCGTGCCTTTCCCATGGTTTAGCCAATTGCACAGGGAATGGGAGCTTAGTAAAAAGATACTGCACATCTTGCCATATATGTGCTCTCTATACTGAGTAACTGAACTCACACAATGGAGAGGTTCACACAGCAGTTGGTGCTTCAGATCCAGCCATTCCTGCTCAGCCTTAGCCCGGTTTCAGCTCGGACTGAATGACTATGGAAAGTGGTTAATGATTAAGTGGCTCATATGGAGAGAAAGAAGCAGGAAGGTTGACGCCCTATAGTAAAAATATATAATTCTTTATAATTAGCATCAAATACGAAAGATTGCTGGATTGTTGGTGATTAATTATAGAGCTTATAACACTTGTAATTTCCTCTTCACATACATTTGTACCTATGGTTGATCCAATTCACAAACTAGATCTCAGTCTCTGTGCGGCGGCTTGCATCGTGGTGGGCTAAGAGAAATCACGTTCCTTCACTGTGAAAACACACATTATCAACACATGTTCAATCCTGTCTTGTGCGGGCTTGCAATTTGCACTGATAAGAGATTCAATATTGGATTCTCCATTGTGAGATGTGTAAAAAGGTTTTGTAACAGACAGATCCTGAAGGTATCTGCTTGCATGCTAAGTTTACTCTCCAGAACTCCAGCAAAATGTGTTTGTTCATCCTAGAGCACAACATCACTCCTTGTACTTTTTTTTAAGTCTTGTCATTTTTTTCTGCAACAGTATGGCTCTGACAGGATTGTTGTTCTGCTATATGTAGGTCTACATTTGATGTTTCATTTCCCTGTGAGGAAAAGACAAAGGCATCCCACCAATATTATGGCATTGCTTAATTATGGCACTCTGCCCCGTTACCTAGTTTCCTGGTAGAAACTAGGTCTCTACCAGGAGACCTAGTTTATATTCATCCACAAAATACACAGTAATTACTGTGAAGCTGTTTGAGACATCTTGAGAACATGATGAGGTGCTATATCAAATGTAAGGATGATTAAAAAGCAGAGGTTAGGAATGTATTGTTCGATTGTTTGCATTTTGAAGTTTCCATTGCGCAGCTAATCTTTCACCTTTATGAATGTGATGATTATATAACTTAGCTCTGGATTGAGAGCCATGAAATGCTTATAGAAACTTGAACTTTTCTGCTGCTATCTCTTTATTCATCTCCGTTTTTCAACAATCCCGATATTGTTGATTGGTGGATTGGCCTCTAGCATTTTTCTCGTGCTGTAGTCAAATGTTCTGGAGAATGAGTGAGCTTGATATCTGCCATGTGTCGATTCCATTGGTAGAGATTCCATGGAGAAACACTTCAAAAATTAATGTTGTACTTCTCCTTTTCAAATAAGACATTTGCTGTTTTCAGTACCCATGAAAGTCACACTAGACTATATCACACATTATAATTTACCGCTATGTTGAAGTTGAGAGACACTATCCTGAATGAAGCTTGTAATATAGACACAAATTGTAGTTGTATCACTTATTCCTCTTACAAATTGCATAGGAGTATATATTTTACGGTGATCTTTCGAATGTCCACTTCATCACTGTTCATGGCGTTTCATAGAATAGAATAGCTTCATAGAATTTTACAGCACAAAAGGAGGCCATTCGGCCCATCTAGTCTGTGCCGGCTCTTTGAAAAGAGCGATTCAATCCCACTGCCCTGCCCGCTCCCCATAGCCTAATAGACCTGTTCTCCCTAAATAAAGATCTAATTCCCTTTTAAAAGTTGTTATCGAATCAGCCTCCACCACCTTTTCAGGCAATGCATTCCAGATTCGAACAACTCGCTGAGTGAAAAAATTTCTCCTCAGCTCCCCTCTACTTCGCCTTGAAACTATTTTAAATCTGTGACCACGAGTCACAGATTCGCGCACGAGTGGAAATAGTTTTTCTCTATTTACCCTGTCGAAACCCCTCATGATCTTATAAACCTCTATTAGGTCTCCCCTCAATCTTCTCTGCTCCAGAGAGAATAACCCTAGCCTATCTAGCCTCTCCTCATAGCTGAAGTCCCTCAATCCTGGCACCATCCTAGTAAATCTTCGTTGTACCCTTTCCAATGTCTTCACTTCCTTTCTGTAGTGTGGTGACCAGAATTGAACACAGTATTCCAGCTGAGGCCTCACCAAAGTCTTATAGAGGTTAGTCAGCACTTCCTGACTTTTGTACTCTATACCCCTATTTATAAAGCCTAGTATCCCATATGCCTTCTTAACAGCCTTGTCTACCTGTCCTGCCACCTTCAACGAGTCACTAACACAAATCCCCAGGTCTCTCTGTTCCTTCACACCATTTAAAATTGTACTATCTAGCCTATATTGCCTCCCTTTATTTCTTCTCCCAAAATGCATCACCTCACACTTCTCTGCATTAAACTTCATCTGCCATGTGTCTGCCCACTTTACCATTTTGTCTATATCCTCTTGCAGATGGCTACTATCCTCCTCACTATTTACTATTCTCCCCAACTTAGTGTCATCTGCAAACTCGGAAACTGTACTCCGTACAGTTTCATCTCGGGAGTAGGCTCTTCTTTTTGACCTTACATTTTCCCAACTTAAGCTCTATCTCAATGACTTCATATTCCCAGAGAGTCAACTGTAAGGTGTTTGCCTTAGTTTTAAATGTCTGCATGGACTAGTGGTGCATTACCTCAGCAATCTCCTACAACCCTACTTCCCCAGCTACTTTCCTCCACTCGCTACCTACTGCTTGCTTTATGCCCCTGTCCACTACATAAAATTGATCAGTGTGTGTTCAAGAACCTAGGCTCCAGGTAATGCTTTCCAGAAGCTGTAATCCCAAGGCTCACAGTTGCCCCATCAACTATTTGACAGACATCTGCCTTCAGTATGGTGGAAGGACATTGTTCAGAACAATTTGCACTTTGATGTTCTAGATGTCCAAGGTATGAAACGTTTATCAAATTTAACCAAACTATTATTGTCTCAAAGTGCATAGTGTCTAATCTTAGATATTTTAGCTGGATGGATCTGATCATACATAGTGTTGGTCATTTAGTTTGTGATTATATATACCATTTCCTTAATCGTCTACTTGTGGGTTTTGAAACTTTTCTTCCTCACCTGGATCAACATCTGTGCCAGGTGTTGACCTAGCAGAGAGAACTGATTATGTTTCATTTGTTAAATAAAAGACACATGTAATACTGGCCAAATTGAGCTAATGCATCTCTCTTATATGACTCTTTAATTCAGCCATAAGGAGGGTAGTATTGGCACCGGTTGCGGACCTCCTGTTGAGGTATATTGCCAAGCTCTACCAGATGCAAATAAAAATACTGAAAGTAAGTAACACAGAAAGTTATCAGCAGCGACACTGGCCACAATTTTATATCCTAGCTTCATGTATTTTCCTGCTAGGATAATAGATTGATGCAGCAAACTTCTACCCCATAATATATTAGAGCACCCGCCTTGCAAACGGGAGACCTGGGTTCGATTCTAAACAGGGCGAAGGTTTGGGCAAGTTTCCTTACTCCACACGCC
This sequence comes from Hydrolagus colliei, assembly GCA_035084275.1. Taxonomy (NCBI): domain Eukaryota; kingdom Metazoa; phylum Chordata; class Chondrichthyes; order Chimaeriformes; family Chimaeridae; genus Hydrolagus; species Hydrolagus colliei. The sequence continues at coordinate 133,838,232 of CM068743.1, read as the reverse complement.
TGATAATAATCCCTCGATAAAAAAAACAATACATTGGTAATTTTAATCCACGATTGTTTATGGGGCACCGCTGTGCATAATTGGCTGCTGCGTTTTGCCCACAAATATACAGTCAATTCAGTTTACAGTATATTCTGTGAATGGCTTTGAGACATCTCGAAGATGTGAAAAGCACTATATTAAATGCAAGGATTATTATTACGATTACGATGTCTCTTAATACATTATTCCCATTAATCTAACAGATAGTTCCACACATAAGTTGTAGACAGTTGTTATCCTGGCGCATAGTGGAAGCAAGCGATCCAATAGAATGGTAGGTGCCATCCTGCATTGATGCCATCCTTTGGGTAAAATGTTAGTTAAACTGAGATCCCATCTACATCAAGTGGACATTGATCCCATGGCACCATTCAAAAAGGGAAGGGAGTTTCTCCCAGTGTCCTGGCCAACAGACTCTTGGAAAATTAAACAATCATTCAATTCATGGTTGTTTCATAGAATCATAGATTCATAGATTCATAGAATTTTACGGCACAAAAGGAGGCCATTCGGCCCATCTAGTCTGTGCCGGCTCTTTGAAAAGAGCGATTCAATCCCACTGCCCTGCCCGCTCCCCATAGCCTAATAGACCTGTTCTCCCTAAATAAAGATCTAATTCCCTTTTAAAAGTTATTATCGAATCAGCCTCCACCACCTTTTCAGGCAATGCATTCCAGATACGAACAACTCGCTGAGTGAAAAAACTTTCTCCTCAGCTCCCCTCTACTTCGCTTTGAAACTATTTTAAATCTGTGACCACGAGTCACAGATTCACCCACGAGTAGAAATAGTTTTTCTCTATTTGCCCTGTTGAAACCCCTCATGATCTTATAAATCTCTGTTAGGTCTCCCCTCAATCTTCTCTGTTCCGGAGAGAATAACCCTAGCCTATCTAGCCTCTCCTCATAGCTGAAGTCCCTCAATCCTGGCACCATCCTAGTAAATCTTCTTTGTATCCTTTCCGTGATGTCATCCGCAGACATGGGGTAAATTTCCACATGTATGCGGACGACACCCAGTTGTACCTTTCTGCCTCATCCCTCAACCCCCAGACCATCGATGTTCTGACAGCATGTCTGTCCGACATTGAGTCCTGGATGAGGGACAACTTCCTCCAATTGAACGTGAGCAAGACCGAGGCCCTCCTGATTGGCTCAAGCCAGCGCCTCCGCACATCAGGCGCTGCCAGCCTCAACATCCAAGGCTGTACTCTCCACCTCACAAAGCCAGTCAGGAACCTCGGCATCATGTTCAACCATAAACTCTCCTTCCTCCCCCACATCCGTACCTTGACCGGCACCGCTTATTTCCACCTACGCAACATTGCCAGGCTCCGCAACTACCTCACCCCCCACGCTGCCGAAACACTCGTGCACACGTACATCACCTCATGGCTGGACTACGGAAACTCTCTCCTCGTCGGCCTCCCCAGCTCCTACATTCACAGGCTGCAGGTCAACCAAAACTCTGCAGCCCGAGTACTATCCCGCACCCGCCTCCGCGACCACATAACCCCCACCCTCGCCCGTCTCCACTGGCTCCCCATCCTCAGGAGGATCAAGTTCAAGATCCTCGTCCTCACCTTCAAGGCCTTACACGGCCTTGCCCCGCCCTACTTAACCAATTTACTTTCCCCCTACAAGCCCACCCGGACCCTCCGTTCAGCAGGACTTGGCCTGCTCCAAGCCCCCTGCCCGAACCACCCCACCATCAGAGGCCGGGCTTTCAGCTTTTCCGCTCCCACCCTGTGGAATTCCATCCCCCAATCCCTCCGCCTTGTTTCTTCCCTTTCCTCTTTCAAGGCCAGTTTGAAGACTTTCCTCTTCAACCGTGCCTTTTGTTCCCTCCCGAATTTTTCGACCTCCCCTACGTGTTTCACCCCTTCTCGAACAGCCCCCTCCCAGCTCGGGTCACACGCCTCCTGTGCAGCGCCTTGGGACGTCCTCCCGACGTGAAAGGCGCTTTATAAGTTTAAGTTGTTGTTTTTATTGTTCCAATGCCTTCACATCCTTTCTGTAGTGTGGTGACCAGAATTGAACACAGTATTCCAGCTGAGGCCTCACCAAAGTCCTATAGAGGTTAGTCAGCACTTCCTGACTTTTGTACTCTATACCCCTATTTATAAAGCCTAGTATCCCATATGCCTTCTTAACAGCCTTGTCTACCTGTCCTGCCACCTTCAACGAGTCACTAACACAAATCCTCAGGTCTCTCTGTTCCTTCACACCATTTAAAATTGTACTATCTAGCCTATATTGCCTCCCTTTATTTCTTCTCCCAAAATGCATCACCTCACACTTCTCTGCATTAAACTTCATCTGCCATGTGTCTGCCCACTTTACCATTTAGTCTATATCCTCTTGCAGATGGTTACTATCCTCCTCACTCGTTACTATTCTCGCTAACTTAGTGTCATCTGCAAACTTGGAGACTGTACTCCCTTCACCCAAGTCCAGATCATTGATGTAGATTACAAAGAGCAATGGTCCCAAAACCGATCCCTGTGGCACACCACTGCTCACTTCCCTCCAGTCTGAAAAACAGCCGCTCACTACAACTCTCTGCTTTCTGTCTCACCAATCATTCAATTCATGGTTGTTTGATAGACATTGCTGAAGATAAATTGGCTGTCACATTCTCTACAAAAATACAGTCACTATAGTAAATGCTTTGAGATGTTCTCCTGATATGAAAGGAGCATATCAAATGTAAACATATTATTAAATTGTGAACCATTTAATTTAATGGAATGACAAACTGTTCAGCTTTAGCTAGTTAAACCAGCATTAACATAGTACACAAGGATTGACTATTGACAAATCTATACCCATTACTTTTTGGTGTAAGGTGAGCAGGCTGCAACTATCCGGTGACAATATAGGCACACCATATTCCAGAGAGAAACAGATATGCCTATATAAATTTCTAGGTTGGTGGTTGGAGTACTGTTAAGCATGCCGGTGTGATTCTGCATGTTAGACACTTAGCTGACCAAATAAAATATACATTTGCAATTACATTGAGCCATGTTTAACACGTAGAATGTACCATGGGATATCAAACAAAAGCACCTTGAGATTTCCTCCGAACTGTAAGAAGACGATATAAATCCAACTTGTTGTTGTTGAACCACTCAAATGCAATTGGATTCTCAAAATTAATCATCACTTGGTGTAAAATGATGCAATTAGAACATTTTAGTTCTTATAAGGGCAGCTACTCATTTTCATTAAAACGGCAGCACTTTCTACATGTAGTAATGTTTAATAGCAACTTCACCTAAAATACAGTTGACACCTGCAGTCCATAAAAAGAGCATATTTCTTCTCAACCTCACCCTAAGGGTAAAATATAAAACCCTTGAATATAAACAAGAACTCATAAACAAATCACTGATGCATATGGAAAAAGTGGCTATAAGTTAAGGCAAAGCTGCAGTTTAAATTGCTTTAGCTCTTTCAATTATTCATCATACATTTAACTGATTAATGCCAACCTGCATTTGCTGACTGTAACGGTTATGGTGTCTTATTTGCAAACTGTAACATGTTTTGCAGACAGCAGGTATGGACAGTCTGGAACTTGTGAAGGATAAAGCTGGAGCAGGGGAGGCCAGCAAGCAGGACATTGGAAAAGTCAAGTCTGGAGGTCACAACATGGTGGATGCATTTAGGGTGAAGTCATTAATAATAATAATCCTTGCATTTGATATACAGTACCGTATATCAAATACAAGATATACATCTTTGAGACGTCTCAAAGTGTTTCACAGAATATACTGTAAAGGGAATTGACTGTATTTTTTTGTGGGTGAAACGCAACAGCCAATTGCATACAATAGTGTCCCACAAACAGTCTTGGATGGAATAACCAAATCACTATTTTTTAAAAGGAATTGTTACCCCTGGAAAAGTGATCTGCCAATCGACTAATAACCGAGTTCCAGATTACTGCTAGGTTAAGCAGAGGTGTGTGCAGCAGGGAAACTTGCCCAAATTGGGAATTGAACCCAACTCTTTCACTTGCAAGGCAAGTCTCTAACCACTAAGCGACATTAACCCAGAGGGTAATTAATGATGTGAATGAGTTACCAGGGAGTGTGGTTGAAGTCAGGACCCAGGACCTATTTAAGAAACAGCTCAATACTGATGGGAAGATCAAAGGGACTCTCCATATTGGCCCATCTTCTAAAATTGTGAGATTAATTAGTTATTTACCTTATAGCTGTTTGAGGGATCGTGTTGATGCAAATGGCAGCTACATTTTACTCCAAAAATCATCACTTTACTTGACAGTAATTAGTCGTGAAGCAATATTAACGCAAATTATTCATTTTTAGAATAAAAGTTTTTTTTCCCTATTACAAATTATTAGTATCAATGGGATATGATCAATTTGCATTTCAACCTGAATCATTTGTGTTGAACTAAAAAGAGAATCAAATGCAAAGATTCTGATTTAAAATTGGAACTTTCCTAATCATTAGGCAAAATTGTTAGCTCATCCATCATCAGGTGTATCCACCGAGTTCGAAGTTTGAGCTGTTTCCATCTATCATTCGCGTTAATGTTTTGAATTTTATATTTTATTCATGATTTTGTTTTTATTTTTTCCTAAAATATTGCAATTTCTAGTAACAACTTGTGTTTAAATAGCACCTTTCATGCAGGGCAGCATGCTGGAGTGCTGTACATTGGTGAATTTGGACACCAAGCAAGGGAGGAGGGGTAAGGAGAAGTGATGATACAGACAAAATCAAATACAGTACATACATTTGTTGGATATCAATAGAACCTAAATTTGGAGAAAAGACTAAATTCTGAGATTAGATCCCTATACATCCAATAGCTACTAGTTACTATGTCACAAATAATACACTCATCTTTCAATATACTGAATTCAAAATAAGATAACAATATAATATCTACACAATGACTTGAATGAGCAAAAGATTTCCAGAGAAGAAACCAGGCTCCAGGACCCAAATTAGATTCAGAACCTCTCTACTGACAGTATTTTGTGGTTTGGCTAAAGAGAGGAATCCCTAACATACTCGAATGAAGAATGGGATTCTCTCCAGCATTTTACATGCTTGAGTTATGTGCTATTTTGTACATTATCAATTGTGGGGTAGTGTAGTGTCGAGCAGTGTTGGTTTGTTGAGAGCCCATCCGAGAATTCGGTATGTACTTTGCATTCAATGCAGTCGGTTGCTATCACTGTCTTTGTGAGGTGGAAGGTTTAAACCCCATCCCTCTTCCCCAGCCAGTGGTAACTATAAATTTTAGGTCACCGCATTGTTGGTTGATGTGATAATATCATATGGCAGTTTCCTTTCTCTAGAATGCAAGGCTGAAACTGTACATAGAGGCCCTTTTTAAATTAGATGGCTTCCGGGACCAATGTTGTATTTTTATTTGCCGTAAAATATTTTCATTAAAATCATTGAATTTTACGGCACAAAAGGAGGCCATTTGGCCCATCTAGTCTGTGCCGGACTAATGGGAGGCCTAGGTTTGATTCCTAGAATGGCAAAACCTTGGGCAAGTTTCCTTACTTCACATGCCTGATAATAATCCCTCAAGTAATTCAATAAATAAAATAACAATTTGGTTGCTTAATCCAGAACTGTTTGTGGGACACCACTGTGCGCAATTAAGATGCCACGTTTCACCCACACAGACATAGTCAATTCACTTTACAATAAATTATGTGAAGTGCTTTGAGACATCTAGAAGATGTGAAAAGTGTTATATGAAATGCTAGGATTATTATTATTTATTATTTTAAATTTGCCCTTAAAGCTCTTTCTTTCTCAAATGGAGTTCTCTGTCTGACAAGACAAAACAGTGCCTTAGCTCCTGTACAATGTATGGCACATGCTGGCACCACTCAATGGCATAACAGCTTTACTTGAATGGAACATTGACATTTTCATTGCTTTCAAGTGTGCTACGTGATTGTTTAGAGCTGGGCTCTTTGGTAAAAGAACGAACCAGTTTTTCATGTAATTATTAACAGCAATATAAGAAATAAAATATGGCTCTTACTAGACTTTGAATTTTTTTAACAATTCAGTTATTTACTCAGCAAATTTAGAGTCCTGTTTTCTATCAGTTTAATACATTTCATAGCGAAATAGTAAAACTAAGTTATAAAATTAGTCAGTGTCCATATTCTATAGATTTTTTTAAGTCACAAGTTCTAGATGTGAAACTATGCACTCCGGTTTCAAAAACACATGATAATCTGTTTTTCATTGTAAGCATTTGACTGGAAAGTACATTTATCTGCAATAAGCAAGGCCAAATGTACGTTATTCAACTTTGAAGACTTTGCCAATACAATGGCAGGATATGATGCACAGCTGGAAAGCATTAGACTGCTTTAATAAATCAGTAAGTGCACTTCAAATAGTAAAGTTTGGTTATAGTTTTTAACGTTGTAAGAATTATGTAGAGGGAGCATTTTAAGTTTGGTTTATTGAGTTTTAAATTATCAAACTACAATTGCTATAATTGACTTTTAAGTTTTTTAGTGTCTGATTAAAGTGTAAAAGAGAGGCTTGTCCTTTAAAAATGTCACTTGGCAGAGCCATAGCAATTCCATATTGTGATATGCACCTACAATATCTGGTTACCCAAGTAGACCTGTCCACATCCTTCACTATGCATGCTCTGGCCTGCTCCATGTCCCCCAAGCAGCCCACCCCAGCCCATCATAGGCATTGGAGCCTTCAACCTCTCTGGTCCCATCATTTGGAACTCCATCCCACAGTCCCCTCGCCTTCCTCATTACCATGCCTCTTTCAAGGGCCGTCTCAAGATTCATTTCTTCAACTGTGCCTTCGGTCACCCTCCTACCCCTACCCTTCATGCCCTTCAGCTCTCCTACAACAACAACACAATTACGTTTATAGAGCGCATTTCATGTCGGGAGAACGTCCCAAGGTGCTGAACAGTCAGGTCAGGATCCGGGCAAGGGAGAGGGGCAGGGTAGTAGGGAGGGTTGGGAGAGAGTTAGGAGGGGAGAGAGAGAGTTCGGAGGGCAGTAGAAGGCACGATCGAAGAGGAGGGTCTTGATACCGGTCTTGAAGCAGGGAGCAAGGGAGGGGAGCGAGGCGAACTGATTATAAGATGGAGTTCCAGGGTGTGGGGGCAGAGAGACTGAAAGCCCGTATGCCCATGGTAGGGCGGGTCGGGCAGGGAACATAGAGCAGACCAGAGCCCACTGAATGGAAGGGGCAGGAAGGTTCATAGGGGGACAGCAGGTCAGAGATGTGGGGAGGCGGGGGCCCTGGGGGGCAAGGCCATGAATGGCCTTCAAAGTGGGGTCGAGGATCTTGAATCCGATCCTCTGGGGGGATGGGGAGCCAATGGAGCCGGGCGAGGGTGGGGGTGATGTGGTCGCGGTGCTTGGTGCAGGTGAGGACACGAGCTGCAGTGTTCTGGATGATCTGCAGCTTGTGAAAGGAAGAGCCAGGAAGGCTGACAAAGAAGGAGTTTCCTTAGTCAATCCATAATGTGACGAATGTGTGGACTAGGGTTTCAGCAGTCTGAGGGGTGAGACAGTGACGGAGTTTGGCAATGTTGCTAAGGTGGTGGAAAGCAGTACTGGTCATGGTGCGGATGTGGGGAAGGAAGGACAACAACAACAACAACAAAATTGCACTTATATAGCGCCTTTCACATCAGGAGGACATCCCAAAGTGCTGAACAGTCAGGTCGGGACCCAAGCGTGGGTGGTGGGGGGGAGGGTCGGGGTAGGGGAAAGGAGAGGGGGAAGAGTTAGTGGGGCAGCCAAAGGCACGGTCAAAGAGGAAGGTCTTGAGACCGGCCTTGAAGGAGGAAAGGGAGGAAGCGAGGTGGAGGGGCTGCGGGATGCAGTTCCACAGTGTGGGAGCAGAGAGGCTGAAAGCCCGGCTGCCGATGGTTGGGCGGTTAGGGCGGAGGACGCGGAGCAGGCCTGAGTCTGCTGATGGAGGGTGCGGGCTGATAGGGAGACAGTAGGTCAGAGAGATAGGCGGGGGCAAGGCCGTGAATGGCCTTGAAAGTGAGAACAAGGATCTTTAATTCAACAATTTAGGGCCGAACAAGACGCCCAGTTTCCTGACTCTCATAGAGATGGAGATTGCAGCCTTGGATGCTAATGCTGTCAGAGCCTGAGGTGCAGAGGTGCTGACGTGAGCCAATCAGGAGGGCCTCAGTCCTGTGGACATTCAACTGTAGAAAGTTGTCTCTCATCCAGGACTCAATGTCAGACAGGCAAGCAGTCATTCCTAATCCTAACCCCTATTTTAGGTCCAAATCCCAGACTGTCATGACCTTACCCTACCTGACGTGGTATACAAATGTAATAATTTGTTGTTAGCTTCCATAATTAAAAATTAAAAATGACCAATAAAGTTTGCTTCAACAGGTAAGCAGTATGAATAGATTGCAGTTGAGGATATACAGTAGAAGCCCGTTTATCCGTGATCCGATTAACCAGATTGCTCGACCCCCTCCCGGGACAATTCCCCATTCCAGCAATCCTGAGTATACTCAATTTGCGCATGTGCGCAATGCGTGTGCACATGCACTTATTAAATTGACAAACTTGGAGGTTTTTACCGATTTTTTATCAAGTGTGCTGAAATCTTTATTAGTAAGTAGCTACACAATATTCTGTTACTATTTAGTATGTTATTAATATGGTATGTTTTAAAATAAGTACATATTTTGTGTTGGATTTTCGGCAACTTGCCACCTGATTATCCAGCACAGTCAATTAGTCAACCCCCCCGAGTGTGCTGGATAAATGGACTTCTACTGTAGAATAATAATCCTTGCATTTGATCCAGTGCTTATAACATTGAAATATCTCAAAGCGCTTCACAGGTAATTACTATAATTTAAACCAGAGTTGGGGGTTTAAATGGATGGGTATTTGGGGCTGAAGTGTGAAAGGGATGAATGTGATAAAGTATGATCCATCATGTATTTTATCCCACTCAGTTACCTAAGAGGCAACTACCAGAGCTAAATATTCAAAATATAGTATTCTGTGAAATATCTCCTCAACCCCAAGGGAATAAACCAAACATTATAATATTAATTGAACTTTACACCTCTGTTTACCTAGCAGTAAGTAGGAACTTGTTGTTAGTCAATTGGCAGATTGCTTTGTGGGGGTAATAATCTGTCAAACAAATTGCAAAATATGGTTATTCAATCCACGACTGTTTGTGAGTCACTTTTGTGCGCAGTTGTCTGTCACGAATGACCCACAAAATACCTAGTTCGATCTATTTTGTGATTATATTCTGCGAAGCGCTTTGAGATGTTTCAATGATGTGATAAGGCACTACATCAAAGGATTATTATTATTACATTCAGGGTGAGTACAAACCTGCCATTTTAACTACTGTATACAGGATTAGCTGAATCCAGAATTGGTTTAAAGTCCTGAATCCCGACCCAGCTTGGGTTGGAAATACTGATGGTCCAGTGCCTTGGGATGGCCTCTTGATGTGAAAGGGGCTATTATACTTGTAATATTGTTGTTGTTGTGACAGAGCTCCTGTAGCTCAGTGGTTAGAGCACTCGCCTTGCAAGCGTGAGACCTGTGTTCGAATCCAGGCAGATCAGGGTGAAACCTTAGTCAAGTTTCCTTACTCCACAAACATGCCTGATAATCCCTGAAAAAAAACACAATAATAAAAAATTTCCTTCCACGATTGTTTATGGGACACTGCTGTGTGCAATTGGCTGCCACGTTTCGCCTTCAATAAACAGTCAATTCACTTTACAGTATATTCTGTGAAGCGCTTTGAGACGTTGATAAGAGGTGAAAAGTGCTATATCAAATGCAAGGATTATTAGTATTATAATTATTATTATTTACAACACAGTTGTAAACCACACTGTTGACTGTTCACTATTCGATGTACGATTCTGTTTTGTTGACTATCAGTATCTATACTCACATTTACAACCCTCAATTCTGTTCTAAAACATGGTTACCAGCTGTGTGCAATTGGCTGCCACGTTCAGTTACAAATACACAATCCCTGCTCTTAACAGTGAAATACCATGAAACAGTTTGAGACATCCTCCCTGAGGTAACAAGATTTGCTGCAAAATGGAGTAACCCTGTATTTTCTAGGATCAGTGCATCATTTGTAGCATGCAGACAACATAATACTTCTCTAATTATCTTAATGACAGGCCTTTTCCTAACCTCAAACAAGTAGGCCCACTTGTATTAATACACCATTTCCATCTTTCACGTTAGAATGTGTCTGAGTGAGGCTGCAATTAGGTTCTAGTAACTGCTAAATTATGGGTTAATTTGTCTACAAGTTTGCCAATAATGGGAACTGAAACAAGATTGTTTGATTTCACTGGTTCTCTAAAGTGGATTGAGACTTCCAATCATTATGTTAGAGCTGGATTCGAGACCCAGTAAATGAAAATATAATGTTAATCATATCTGTATGATAATTTTGTGATGCAGTTTGGTGGTTTGAACTGTTTAATAGTCAGATTGCCAATAATTAAGGAAATACGGTATGATTACAGCACTCTAATTGGTCATTTTGGCCTTGATATCTGTGATAGTACTTTACTCCACACGAGCCACTGAACCTGAGCAATCGAATTTATTTTGTATTCCTCTTCCTCAAACATTATGAGCCTTAGGCTACAAAAGGAAATATCTCCATAGTTCCTGCTCTGATAACTAGCCTGTTATCCATGCTGGAAATTGCTAGTGTGTGTAAACATTCAATGAGAGACTGGATAGGTCTCAACTGAAATACCTTCTGTATGGATAATCAGTTGACATTAATTATTATATAAAGAATAACCACATGCATTGAGAGATGCTGTTGATCATGTAGAAACTCTTGTCATATTGATGCCATCGTGCACCAAAAATTGTTGGCAATATTACACCCAATGGATGGAAAATGCATCTTCAAAATTAGAGACCGCGTTTAGTAAAATCGTAGAAGATCAGCACATTACGATTTCAATCAAGTGAACAATGCTTCCCTCACACTAGATCAAGATACAAAGCTCATCAAACTGATGACATGGTTCTGGGAACAGAATCATTTGGTTAGTACAAACATCAAACAGTGATGTTATACAAAGTAATAGCCTCTCCGATAATTATTACTTGAAACCTATCATCATGTCACAGAACCCTTTCAATTATGCTTCAACCTGTAATCTTCCTGACTTCCACATGTGTCTGAAGTAACACTATTCCAGACAGTAAAACGCATTAACTTGAGTTAAAAATGAGTGATGAGTTTTCCTTTCAAAATATACCGACATTTATGCTTCTTCAAAATTGTTTATCTGCCTTTGCCGCTGACATCAATGGTTCAACAGGTGTTAAATTGTACATCTGGAAATGCCTTTCTGATGATTTGTATTAACCTATAGCCTCTAATTTAATGGGGTTCTTTAATAAAGGATCCAATATGCTGAATTAAAAATTCCTCCCGGAGTTTATATGGCACATTTCACACCAGTAGAGCATCTCAAAGCATATAGAATAACATCTTACAGTACTTTACAACTGGGGGACGTGAAGCAGGTGGGAAGGGCAGATGATGAAGTGCAGTTGAAGAAGTAAGTCTTAGGGTGGGACTTGAAGACTCATAGAGAGGGAGAGAGGGTCAGAGGGGAACAACAACAACAAAATTACACTTATATAGCCCCTTTCATGCCAGGAGGACGTCCCAAAGCGCTGAACAGTCAGGTGGGGACCCGAGCAGCGGGGGGAGGGTCAGGGTAGGGGAAAGGGGAAGGTGAGTGGGAGAGGGGGAAGAATTAGTGGGGCAGCCGAAGGCGCAGTCGAAGAGGAAGGTCTTGAGACCGGCCTTGAAGGAGGAACGAGAGGAAGCAAGACAGAGGGGCTGTGGGATGGATTCCCAGGCTGGAACAGAGGGAGGCTGTGGGATGGTCGAGTGGGGATGGGAGGCGGGAAGGGCAGAGAGAGAGCAGGGCAGAGCGGGAGAGTTGCAGAGGGGGGCTGGGGCTGGGTTGGCAGGGGGCAGTGGGAGAGAAGGACAGGGTGGGAGTAGCGGATAGAGGGGGTTGGGAGGACAGACATTTAGGGTGGTGGGGGAGGCTTGGGTTGGGACGGCACGCAGGGAGTGAGGGATCAGCGGCTTCATCCCAGAGGATGTGTGGCCATGGCTAGGGGGGTGACTCGCCAAGTCAGCCCTGCCATTGTCACCTATCCTGATGGTGAGGGGGGGTGTGTTATTGATCTGTTGTTAGAGGTGCTAGTGATCCAGAAGGGATAGAAGGAGGACATTTCCAAAGTTAGGTGCACAGAGTTGGAAAGCCCAGCAGCTGATGATGGATAGGGTTAGGAACATAGGAACAGGAGTAGGCCATTCAGCCCTTTGAGCCTGTTCCACCATTTAATTGGATCATGGCTGATCTGTACCTCTACTAATCCTTTCAATTCCAATTTCCCGCTTTCTCCCCGTATCCTTCCATACCCCAACCTACCAAAAATTTATCCACCTAACTCTTGAAGGTGTGGATAGATCCAGCTTCCACAATCTTTTGAGGGAGAGAATTCCAGATTTCTATCACCATTTGCGTGAAAAAATGGTTTCTGATTTCACTCTTAAATGGCCTGGTTCTAATTTTAAAACTAAGTCCTCTTGGTTTAGATTCCCTCACCAGAGGAAATAGCTTCTCTCTATTTGTACTATCAAATCCCTGTATCATCTTAAATACCTCAATCAAATCACCCCACAATCTTCTAAATCAAGGGAATACAATCAAAGTTAACGCAGCCTTTCCTCGTAATTTAACCCTTTTAGGCCTGGTAGCAGCTGCACCCCTCCAAGGCCAATGTATCTTCCCTGAGGTGTGGTGCCCAAAACTAAATGCAGTCTCCAGGTGGGGTCTGACTAATGCGCTGTGCAGCTGAAGCATCATTTCTTCCCCTTTGTATCCCAGGCACCTCGAGATAAATGGCAGCATTGCATTTGCCTAGTTGATATAGACACCCAAATCTCTTTGCTCTTCCACAGTTCTTAATTTCTCACCCATTAAGAAAATATTCTATGTAATTTTGCATAATGAAACCACAATCTAGAGTCCAGCACAGCAGTGCTTTCAATGTACATTGTTCAATAATAAGTTTTCTAATTACAATAATAACAACAACAAATTACAGTTGTATGTGTCATTCACATCATGTGGATGTCCTGAGATGCTGGACAGTCAGGGATTTGGACCTGAGAAGGGGATTGGGATCAGAAGGGGTGGAGAGCAGCGAGAGTAAGAGTAGGAGGGTAGCTGAAGGCACAATTGAAGAGGAGAATCCTAAGCGTCTGTCCAGCACCTTGGGGTATCCTTCTGAAAGGTGCTTATACAAATGTTATGTTGTTGTTGTTGTGATGTCCTATAGCTCAGTGGTTAGAGCACTTGCCTTACAAGCGTGAGACCTGTGTTTCAAATCCAGCCAGGCAGGTCAGGGCGAAAACAATCAATTCACTTTACAACATATTCTGTGAAGTGCTTTGAGACATCTAGAAGACATCATAAGGTGCTGTATCAAATGCAAGGATAATTATCATTGTTATTATTATAGATCAGCCTGACTCAGTTGACAACACTATTTTTGTCTGAGATAAGAAGGTTGAGGGTTCAAGCCCTATAGGACTTTGAACACTCCAGTATGGTGCTAGGAGTGTAATAATGCTAATAATAATGTGTAGGAGGTGAAGTCCTTGGATAAGAGACTTCACCTGTTTTCACCTTCACTCAATGATGAATTTGAGGAATTCACCATTCAGTGCCTGGGATATTGGGCTTGTGGCTCATGAATGGGTAGCAGCCTGCTTCATTTCACTTCCCTGCCCGTCCAACCATTGGTGATCAAGCTCTCAGACTTTCTGCCCCTGCTCTCTGGAACTCCATCCTCTCCATTAATCTCTCCCCTTCCCTCTCCTCCTTCAAGGTTTATCTGAAGACTTTCCTGTTTTCTTGCATCCTTTAGTCATCTTCCCACCCCTACCAACCCAGCTCCCTTGGCCCTCACCCATCCTGAATCTAATCCCCAGTTCAGGTGCAAACCCCGGACTGTTCAGCACCTTGGGATTTCCTCCGAACCCTAAGGAGACTATATAAATCCAATTTGTCCATTAGCTGGATATAGCATTTATTTTGCTGACTGTAAAGGTTATGGTGTCTTATTTGCAAACTGTAACATGTTTTGCAGACAGCAGGTATGGACAGTCTGGAACTTGTGAAGGATAAAGCTGGAGCTGGGGAGGCCAGCAAGCAGGACATTGGAAAAGTCAAGTCTGGAGGTCACAACATGGTGGATGCATTTAGGGTGAAGTCATTAATAATAATAATCTTTGCATTTGATATACAGTACAGTGTACAGCCAATTGCATACAATAGTGTCCCACAAACAGTCTTGGATGGAATAACCAAATCATTATTTTTTAAAAGGAATTGTTACCCCTGGAAAAGTGATCTGCCAATCGACTAATAACCGAGTTCCAGGTTACTGCTAGGTTAAGCAGAGGTGTGTGCAGCAGGGAAACTTGCCCAAATTGGGAATTGAACCCAACTCTTTCACTTGCAAGGCAAGTGCTCTAACCACTAAGCGACATTACCCCAGAGGGTAATTAATGATGTGAATGAGTTACCAGGGAGTGTGGTTGAAGTCAGGACCCAGGACCTATTTAAGAAACAGCTCAATACTGATGGGAAGATCAAAGGGAGCAAAGGACCTCTCCATATTGGCCCATCTTCTAAAATTGTGAGATTAATTAGTTATTTACCTTATAGCTGTTTGAGGGATCGTGTTGATGCAAATGGCAGCTACATTTTACTCCAAAAATCATCACTTTACTTGACAGTAATTGGTCGTGAAGCAATATTAACTTGCAAATTATTTATTTTTACAAATTATTAGTATCAATGGGATATGATCAATTTGCATTTCAACCTGAATAATTTGTGTTGAACTAAAAAGAGAATCAAATGCAAAGATTCTGATTTAAAATTGGAACTGGCTTCCGGGACCAATGTTGTATTTTTATTTGCCATAACTTCTTTTCACCTTATCCAAGGCGAAGTCCTTGGTGAAGTCCTTTGATAAGTATTAATCTAAGGTCCCGTCTGCCTGTTCAGGTGGATGCTGTTGCCAACCAACTCCGCGCCCACCCACTCCCTCTTCGAATCCCTCCAGTCCGGTTTCCGTCCTGCCCACAGTACAGAGACCGCGCTTGTGAAAGTTACAAACGATGTCCTCTCTATCTGCGACCAGGGCTCCCTCTGCCTCCTTATCCTCCTGGACCTGTCCGCTGCGTTTGACTCTTGTTTTCAAATCCCTCCAATCCTCTGCACCTCCCTACCTCTCTGACCTTCTCTCTCCTCAAACCAGCTCCCGTTGCCTTCGCTCCACTGGGTCTGGCCTCCTCCATGTCCCCCGAATCCTCTGCTCCACCCTCGGTGGCTGGGCCTTCAACCACTACGCACCGAGGCTCTGGAACTCTCTCCCTCACTCCCTTCGCCTCGCCCCCTCTTTTCTCAGTTTCAGGTCACAGTTGAAGACCTTTCTTTTTGACCGTGCCTTTGGTCACCTTTGTCCCCCTGCCCCTGGCTCGGTCCCGGGATCCACTATTGTGAAGCGCTCTGAGACGCCGTCCGTCATGGAGGGCGCTATATAAATTGAAGTTGTTGTGGATGTTAAAGATCCCTTGGCACTATTCCAAAAGAAATGAAATCTATCCCAATGTCCTGGGCAGTAATTCCCCAAATAAAATTAGTCATTCACGTCATAGCTGTTTGTGAGAGATTGTTGTGTGCAAATTGGCTGCGGTGTTCACCCAGAAAAAACACAGTCACTATTGTGGTTGCCGTGGTTGTGGTGTGACTCATCTCCCACTCATCCCACTCTCCCACTCCAAGTTGTTGTTGTTGTTACCATCACTCTGAACTTTCCCTTAAAATTCTCATTGTTTATTGATGCCCAATCCCTCCCACTCCTTCCCCTTTGACATCTCCATTGTTTCCACCCACTTAAAAACCCATCCCTGCTCTTCAATTACCATCCAACCTCCTTTTCCTTTCCAATGTCTTGGAATGAGTCGTACTTCCCAGCTTTGCTCCTTCCTCTCCCCCCCACTCTCTCCACAAGACCCTCCAATTGGGTTTCTGTGATACTCACAGAACAGAACCAAAATAACAAATGATATTTTGTCCATCCGCGACCAGAGCTCCCTCTGCCTCCTCGTCCTACTTGACCTCTTTGCCGTCTTTGACACTGTGCTCTATGCTCCTTCCACTGCCTCTCCTCTCATATCAACCTTCATGGTCGTGTCCTTGAGTGATTCAGATCCTACCTCCATCTACATCTCGATTTCCTGCACTCCATCTCACTAATCCAGTCTGGAAAATTGGCATCTTGTTCGACCCTCCACTATCCTTTCTACCCCACACCCGTGCCATGACATGCTCTGCCTTCCCCCACCTCCACAGCATTGCCTGGATAAAGTGTCTGAACCATGGGTTAGCTACATTTAATTAAGATAATTTTCAGTATGAATGAACAAAGCAGCTTGAACTTGAAAGATCTGTTCCGTCTGAGTTAAGCTTATTAAACCCAATCCCAAAGGTCAACAATAAATTCAATGTAACCTATGATCTTATTTCAATTCAGCTCATTCAATCAGCACTGCCATCTAACAAACATCTTTTAACCAATTAATGTCTCTGCTGCTACTTGTTCCAGCAAGTTTCTTGGTGCACTGAACACAAACCAGACTCTTTCCCCCCAGCCGAGAAAAAGGGTATTCTTTTCCTCAAAACACTACTTATGCCATTTTTCACTTTGTGGTAAAATATACTGATGGTTCATATGACACATTATGTGCAGGTATTCCTTGTGTTAGAATGTAACAATGGAAGAGGAGCAATATGCACTGTGAATAATAATGTAAGACCATATAGCACCACTAGACTATGAACTTTGCTTACACCAAAATACCTCCACATGTTTAAACGTGTGCCCCACGTATTTCATTAGGCCTCGGCTAGAGTACTGTGCTCAGCTCTGGACATTTTAGGAAGGATGTCAAGGCATTGGAGTGGGTGCATTCAAGATTTACCAGGGTGGTGCCAGCAATGGGGGGCTTCAGTTTCAAGGAGAGGCTAGAAAAACTAGGATTATTCTCCTTGGAGCCAATAAGGTTAAGCGGAGACACAATAGAAGTTTTCCAAATTATGATGGGATTTGTTGAGGTGAACAAGGAGAAACTATTTCCACTGGTGGGTGGGTCGGTAACCTGAGGACAACGATTTAAAATAGTTAAAAGAAACAGAGGAGATGTGAGGAGAAATTTTTCACACAGTGAATTGTTCAAACTTGAAAGGTATTTCCTGAAAGGGTGGACGTTGATTTGATAATAACCTTTAAGAGAAAAGTAGATAATTATTTGGGGACGGCATGTGTGCAGCTCTCTGGGGGGAGGGCATGTGCGCAGCTCTCTGGGGGGAGGGCATGTGCGCAGCTCTCTGGGGGGAGGGCATGTTTGCAGCTCTCTGGGAAGAGTGCGAAAAAGTGGGATTGATTTGAATGATTTAAAAGAGCCGGCAGACACGATGGGCCAAATGGCCTCCTTCTGTGCTGAACAATTCTATGATTGTATGATTAAGAATTGTTTGGTTTACTCAGTTGTGTACTTTGAATGTAAGTTTTGTATGAAAAGTAGACTGCTGCTTTTCTGTTTCAAAGCACTTTCATAAACAAATACAGTAATTAGCTGGGAAGTGCCTTGAGATGTTACGATGAATGTAAGTTTTTTCTTTTTCCTTTGCAAATGTTTGGGATTTTCTGTCCTATAGTAAGTTTACAATTGGTCCAATATTGTTCAACTGCATCTAATATCTCAGTCACTAATTAAAACATGCTTCAGGAAAACTGTGAAATGTAAATACGTTATTTGGGGAGGTGGGGAGAGCTAAAAATTTGTAGTTTTCAGAGTGTAAGATAACAGTCCTGGGGTAGGACCCTCAACTTACTTAAAAAAAAGCTTGATGCGCAGGCAGTAAGGTGAGGATTCTGAAAGGATGAAACCATATACAACAACAACAACAAAGTGCATTTTTATAGTGCCTTTCATGTCAGGAGGACATCCTCAGGCGCTGGATAATGGGAGGTTTGCACCCAAACTGCAAGTTGGGATCAAAGAAGGGTAGAGAGCAAGAAGGCTGGAGGAAGGAAGAAGACCAAAGGCACAAATCAAAATGGAAAGTCTTGAGACAGGTCTTGAAGGAGGCAAGGAAGGGGACAAGTAGAGGGGTTAGAGTTCCAGAGACTCTGGAAGGCCTGATGGGCAAATGTGAAGCAGGGAGGGCAAGGGACATGGAGCAGATCAGTGCCTGTCGAGAGAAGGGAGCATTTTTTGAAGTGTTAGCACGCAAGGTAGAGAGGTCAGAGCCCTACCACCATCACCACCAACAACAAAAGTACACTTGTATAGCACCGTTCACATCAGGAGGATGTCCCAAGGTGCTGAATAGGCCTAAGGATCTTCTCCATCTAATCCTGTGAACATTTCTTCACTTTTGTCATCTTGATCAGTAACAATATTCAATTTCTGGATATAAACAGTTGAATAATGTACTTAGTAAATTCTTTATCTCAGGGCTTAGCTCATATGTAATGAAGGAATTGAATTCCGTTCACAATGCTGCGACAGAAACTCAGGACAATTGAAGCTGTTTGAGCATGGGCAAGCTGAGGTCCCTTGTCAACTATCTCGACAAAGAACACTTATTGAACTATTGAGTTTCTTGAAATTCAAACTGAAAGTTGCAGTGTGATTGGAGGTAAAGAGACTGTTTATTATAACAGTGAAGACTGTTATAATAGACTGTGAGCTCCTTTGGCCTAGTGGTTACAGCACTTGTCTTGCAAGCTGGGGAGACCAAGCTGGGGAGACCTGTGTTTGAATCCAGGCAGGTCAGGGCGAAACCTTGGGCAAGTTTCCTTACTCCACACGCCTAATAATAATCCCTCCAAAAAAACCCACAATAATAAAATTGGTCGTTTCAATCCACGACTGTGTGTGGGACACTGCTGTGCGCAATTGGCTGCCGCGATTCGCCCACAAATATATACAGTCAATTCACTTTACAGTATATTCTGTGAAGCGCTTTGGGATGTCGATAAGATGTGAAAAGCGCTATATCAAATGCAAGGATGATGATTATTATTATTATAGGCTCACCACTTACATGCTGAAACATAATCATAATAATCCTTGCATTTGATATAGCGCTTTTCACATTGTATCAACATCTCAAAGCGCTTCACATATACAGCAGCTGCGTATATACGCTTCTTTCTCTAACAGCTTGGCTAAGGTATGACTTGTAGTGAGTGAAATTCATTCAACATAAGACATTGAGCTTATGTTAAGATATGTTATCTTTTAAGTTGAATATCTAATAGTTTGGAGCTACATGTTTGACCTAGAGAACTTGTCTCACAAAGCGAGAGAATCTCTGGCTTTCTCTCTCTCGCTGCCGGCCTGGCTCACTCCCAGGTCCGAGAGCCGTCACCCCACCTTTCCACCCGCTGGCGAATGACGTAATAGCGAACGTCACAACGTTAAATGAATATATGTTCCCAATGTAAACAACGTAATAACGAAAAAACGTTAACCGAGGCGACGTTAAGCGGGGTCTACCTATACCCCATTGTCACCTTACTTGGTAACTCACATTTCCCCAGCTCAATCTTTCACCAGTTTAAAATATGCCACATTGTGCCACATTCATGAATATTTATAGCAAACTATTTACTGTTTAATAGCAAGACATCTGCTAAAAGTGAGTTTTACTAGGATCACACTATTTGAGCGGAGGGTTTTGAGTAGTGGAGTTGGCTGAGTACCTGTGGAACAAGCTGTATTTCGCCCACAAATACACAGTCAATTCTCCTACTCTCCTTCCCCCCTACCCTGACCCCTCCTCCACTGTTCGGGTCCTGACCTGACTGTTCAGCTTGCCATTCAATGCACTGTTCACAGGCTTTCCCAATTAGAACTACTTACTCGTTAGGGCTTTGGTTTGCAGGGTTAACGGGAACTGAGTGGGAAGAATCCTTATCCCCAGTAACCAAGATTGAATCTGATCATTCAGCAAATCATTCAACAATTGCTGTGCGCAATTGGCTGCTGTGTTTCGCCCACAAATATACAGTCACTTTACAGCATATTCTGTGGATCACTTGAGAAGTCTAGAAGATGTGAAAAGCGTTATATCAAATGAAAGGATTATTATTGTTAAATCTAATTTGTTTTTATTGGAGATGGAGGCAGGTTTGCAAACTGCTACTTTGTGACCTAATCAGTACTCTCATTGAGTCCTGAGGGAAATTCTCCTCACCTTGTGTATTTTAGCAATGTATTGATGTCGGAAATAATGACCGGTGGCATTTTGTTATGATTACTTGAAACTGCCAGAAGGGAGGCTCGGAGCGGCTAAGGCTGAACATGTTGGTGGGAAAGGAGGGGAGGGGGGAAGTCGCAAAGTAAAAAGTGTTTTTCTTACTCTGTTGCCAACTAAAAGCGAAAATCTTTTGCAGCCCACAACCTGTTGAAGGTAAAAGTGAATTTAAACTCTCAGCGGGGCCCTTTATTAGACCAAAGTGAGCTGCAATTTTTTTTTTGCCGAGGTTTAACTTTTTCTTATTAAAAAAAAGTTTTCGTATCTTCAAACATATAAAGAGGCCAGATGTGGTGCTGAACTACAACTTTTCGAACAGTACTGAGAGCAGAACAACTGCGCACAAAATGACTTAGCCTCAGGGGAACTTTGAAAAATGATCCAGTGTTATTGGTACATTCCAGAGATCAGTCAGATCCACACACAATCAAAGCCACGTAGCAGTCAAGGCCGCGTATAGCAGGACAGCGCTAAAGTGGGCTGTGGCCTCGGTACTTTTTCCCTTATATAGGCATCAGCAAAATAATGCTGCTAATTTTCTGCACATAGCGATATATAACAGCTAAGCAGAAACACTGTGGATCCTAGCCTTTTGCAGTCCCTGCTGATAAGAATGTAGTTGTGCAAGGCTTTGGAGCTTTTGCTAACATAAATCACTAACCCAAAATGTTTGCCCCCCAGCTAACCTTTATTTCCCCTTTATTGCAATGGGAGAGGGAACAAGGAATATACAGCAAACTTTGGTATTATGCCCAGAGCCCACGTATACAGCTGCATGGGAAGAAATTGAAACAACAAGAAATGAGTCACAAAGTTGGCGTGAACATTTATATATAGACAGGTATTTACCCATAAAGTAATAAAAAAAAGTGTTCTAAAACACTATTTCTAAAATGTCTGCTGATGTCCCTCTTCCTTTACTATTTAATACCGTAGTATTATAGTAGCTACAGTGATAGAGCATTAGTGAATGTGTTCGGATCCTGAGAGAACTGAGATTGAATCCTCACTTCATTTATGTTTTCCCTGGGGAAGATTTAAGGCTCAACCATTTCATGTGGGGGAAGAGAGGGGAAACAGGCAGATCTATCCTTGCATCATTTAAGTGTAGCGCTGACAGGTCAACTGAGGATCAGGAATAGCTGTTTCTATGGAAATGTCTGCAGGCTAGACCAATACATTCCCTGACTGAAGAACAAAAAATGTTTTCTTAAAAAAAAAATCAACTCATGACCTTTTCTTTTTAGCTTTTTTTCAACAGAAATAATTTGTATTTATATTCCATTTAGCGAAACATCTCGAAGCACTTTACTGATGAGAAGGATGGAGCTGAGCTTAGTGGGAACTAGGAGAGGGGGTGTGAGGAGGCAGGACACATTAAAGCCATTGAGTTAACATGATATTCGCAAATGGGATTCAATCATTCAACAACAACAACAACAACAACAATTTACATTTATATAGCGCCTTTCACGTCGGGAGGACGTCCCAAGGCGCTAAACAAGAGGCGTGTGACCCGAGCTGGGAGGGGAGTGTTTGGGAAGGGGTGAAACACAAAGGGGAGGTAAAAGAGTTCGGGGTGGAACAAAAGGCACGATCGAAGAGGAAAGTCTTCAAACCGGCCTTGAAAGAGGAAAGGGAAGAGACGAAATGGAGGGATTGAGGGATGGCATTCCATAGGGTGGGAGCAGAGAAACTGAAGGCCCGGCCTCCGATGGTGGGGCGGTTCGGGCGGGGGGCTTGGAGTAGGCCAAGTCCTGTTGAACGGAGGGTCCGGGTGGGCGTGTAGGGGGAGAGTAGATCGGCTAGGTAGGATGGGACAAGGCCGTGCAAGGCCTTGTAGGTGAGGATGAGGATCTTAAATTCGATCCTCTGGAGGATGGGGAGGGGGGGGGGTTATGTGGTCACGGAGGCGGGTGCGGGATAGTACACGGGCTGCAGAGTTTTGGATGGACGGCAGCCTATGAATGGAGGAGCTGGGGAGGCCGATTAGGAGAGAATTTCCGTAGTCCAGCCGTGAGGTGATGTACACGTGCACGAGTGTTTCGGCAGCGCGGGGGGTAAGATAGTTGCGGAGCCTGGCAATGTTGCGCAGGTGGAAATAGGCGGTGCCAGTCAAGGCGCGGACGTGGGGGAGGAAGGAAAGTTTTTGATCGAACATGATGCCGAGGTTCCTGATTGGCTTTGTGAGGTGGAGAGTACAGCCTTGGATATTGAGGCTGGCAGCGCCCGATGTGCGAAGGCGCTGGCTTGAGCCAATCAGGAGGGCCTCGGTCTTACTCACGTTCAATTGCAAAAAGTTGTACCTCGTCCACGATTCCATGTCGGACAGACATGCTGTCAGAACATCGATCGTCTGGGGGTTGAGGGATGAGGCAGAAAGGTACAACTGGGTGTCATCCGCATACATGTGGAAATTTACCCCATGTCTGCGGATGACGTCACCCAGAGGGAGCGTGTAAATGGTGAAAAGAAGGGGACCGAGGACAGAGCCCTGAGGGACGCCGTGGGAAACTGTGCGGGGGTTTGAAGAAAAGCCATTGGAAGAAACAAAATGTAAACGATGGGTCAAATAAGAGTGGAACCAGTCAAGGACTGTGCCTTGAAGGTTGAGGTGGGAGGAAAGACGTTGAATGAGGATGGTGTGATTGACTGTGTCGAACGCAGCAGACAGGTCAAGGAGGACGAGGAGGCAGAGGGAGCCCTGGTCACAGGCGGTTAGGATGTCATTTGTGACCTTAACCAGGGCAGTTTCTGTACTGTGGATAGGGCGGAAACCTGATTGGAGGGGTTCAAGAAGTGAGTGATTTGAAAGGAAAGAGCGGAGCTGGGAGGCAACCACTCTTTCAAGGACCTTGGATAGAAACGGGAGGTTGGAGATGGGTCGATAACTTGATGGTTGAGACGCATCAAGGGAGGGTTTCTTCAGGATAGGGGTGATGGTGGCTGTTTTAAGGGACGTAGGGACGGTTCCTGAGGAGAGGGAAAGGTTAATGGTGTCAGAAATGAGTGGGGCTAACAAGTGGAGCTGGGTGCGGAGGAGGGGGGTGGGGATGGGGTCCAATGAGCACGTGGTGGGTTTCATGGAGGTGATTGTTTTTGTGATTGAAAGCGGGGTGGTGGGTTTGAAAGTGTGAAATGGGGGGTGAGGAGGGGTTGAGGTAGCTGATGAGGGCGCGGAGGTGGAGGAGTGGTGGGGGGAGGAAACCGCAGAGCGGATTTTCTCAATTTTGGATTCGAGGAAATCCAGCATCTCCTCACAACGAACGTTTGAGGAGAGGATCTGCGAGGTGAGGCGGGGGGGGGGGCGGAGGAGCTGGTTGGTGGTGGCGAAGAGGAGGCGGTGGTTGTCCTTCGCTTCCAGGATTATCCTGGAGTAGAAGGCTGATTTGGCGGTGGCTAGGGCGGAGCGGTAAAATTTGATGCGGTCCAGCCAGGGGGAGTGTGTATAGGGTGAAGAGCAGGATGCCAAGGACAGAGCCCTGGGGAACACTGCATGTGACTATGTGGGGGCTGGAGGAACAGCCATTGGAGGAGACAAAGTGAAGGTGGTGTGAGAGGTATGTCCGGAACCAATCAAGGATAGAGCCTTGATGGTTGAGGAGGGAGGAGAGGCGGTGGAGGAGGATGCGTGGTCTATGGTGTAGGAACATTAGAGGGAGAGGTTCAATACTTATAAATAGTGATAAGAATCCTTGCATTTGATGAAACACTTTTCACGTCCTCTAGACCTCTCAAAGCGCTTCACAGAATATACTGTAAAGTGAATTGACTGTATATATTTTGTGTAGGCAAAATGTGGCAGCATTGTCCCAGAAACAGTTGTGGACCAATTTATTATTTATTTTTCTTGAGGGATTATTATCAGGCGTGTGGAGTAAGGAAACTTGTCCAAGGTTTTGCTCCAGCAGGAATTGAACCCAGGTCTCTGGCTTGCGAGTACTCTAACCACTGAGCTACAGGACTCCATATACAGAACTACCACATGTATTTGCCCAGTTTTCCAAGATTTCAGGATACAATGGAACTATCCAAGAAATATTAGCTAGTTCTGGCTCCCAGGAGAGCTTGCCTTTCAAAGAACTCTTTTTTTTCCCAATTAATTCTGACAATTAGTCTGTTCATTATTCCTGAAGTGTTTAGTGTTTGTTATAAATCACGTACAGTGCAAATTTACATTTGTATATACTATATTTTGAATATTTCAGAATGTTGTTCTGCTCTGTTGGCTAAATTCGGTTAGTCAATCTGATTGACTGGGCCAACCTTCTCTTGTTGGCCTTCGCAACTCTTTCCTCCACAAGCTGTGGATTATCCATTAGTCGGCTCATGCAAGAGGCTCTGCAAGAGGATATAGACAAATTGGTAAAGTGGGTAGACACATGGCAGATGAAGTTTAATGCAGAGAAGTGTGAGGTGATGCATTTTGGGAAAAGAAATGAAGGGAGGCAATATAGGCTAGATAGTACAATTTTAAATGGTGTAAAGGAACAGAGAGACCTGGGGATTTGTGTTAGTGACTCGTTGAAGGTGGCAGGACAGGTAGACAAGGCTGTTACGAAGGCATATGGGATACTAGGCTTTATAAATAGGGGTATAGAGTACAAAAGTCAGGAAGTGCTGACTAACCTCTATAGGACTTTGGTGAGGCCTCAGCTGGAATACTGTGTTCAATTCTGGTCACCACACTACAGAAAGGATGTGAAGGCATTGGAAAGGGTACAACGAAGATTTACTAGGATGGTGCCAGGATTGAGGGACTTCAGCTATGAGGAGAGGCTAGATAGGCTAGGGTTATTCTCTCTGGAGCAGAGAAGATTGAGGGGAGACCTAATAGAGGTTTATAAGATCATGAGGGGTTTTGACAGGGCAAATAGAGAAAAACTATTTCCACTCGTGGGTGAATCTGTGACTCGTGGTCACAGATTTAAAATAGTTTCAAGGCGAAGTAGAGGGGAGCTGAGGAGAAATCTTTTCACTCAGCGAGTTGTTCGAATCTGGAATGCATTGCCTGAAAAGGTGGTGGAGGCTGATTCGATAACAACTTTTAAAAGGGAATTAGATCTTTATTTAGGGAGAACGGGTCTATTAGGCTATGGGGAGCGGGCAGGGCAGTGGGATTGAATCGCTCTTTTCAAAGAGCCGGCACAGACTAGATGGGCCGAATGGCCTCCTTTTGTGCCGTAAAATTCTATGATTCTATGATTCTATGATTCTATGTCCTCTCCCGCACCAGGCTCTGTGACCCTATCACCTGCATTCTTGCCCAGCTCCACTGGCTCCCCATCTCCTAGAGCAGCAGTTCTCAATCAGGGGTACATGTACCTCAGGGGGTAAAACATTTCTTCCAGGGGGTACAGGTGGCATTGATTTATTTAGCTCTTATTTAGCGTTTTATAGCTTTCCAAATTGTATATTTAATTGTTATTCCCCTTGTTTTGTATGTGCTAGTTATTTTGTGATATAAGAAAAGCTTGGTCATAAAATGCAAGTGGAATGAGAGGGTGGGGGGAGGTATGTGTGTGTATGTGGTTGGTTGGGGGTACATGATAATCTTGAAAAATAACAAGGGGTACATTACTGAAAAAGGTTGAGAACCACTGCCCTAGAGGATAGAGTTCAAAATCCTCCTCCTTACCTTCAAAAACCTCCACTTGCCCTGTTCCTTGCTACCTTTGTGACTGCTAACTCCATATCAACTTGTCTGCCCCCTCCGCTCAGCAGGCTCCGTCCAGTCTCATCATCATCAGTCAGGCCTTCAGGCTCTCTGCCCCCACACTTTAGAACTCCATCCCACAGTCTCTTCGTCTTGCTCTGTCCCTTAACTCCTTCAAGCAGGTCTCAACACCCTCCTCTTCGACCGTGTCTTCAGCCACCTACTTGTATACTCCTACTTGTACCCTCCCTACCCTCCACCCCTCAGCTCAGGTCCAAATCCCTACCTGGCATCTTAGGACAGTTTACCGATGTGAAAGATGCTATACAAATGGAATTTGTTGTGGTTGCCATTGGGATGGTCTGGTCTTGCCTGCTTCATCCAGTTAATTTACTATTGTGTATATATAAGCCAACAGCAAAAATAAGATTAATAGAATAGTCCATTATATACCAACTAATCCGCTATATTAAAAGATTAGTAAAGATTAATACCCCCCTACTCCCAGATTTAGTTATTTTACCAATTACAGTATAGCAATATACAGTACTGCTATATGAAATAACCAAAGCAAAGTTTTCCTATATTCATTACTTAATCCATACGTCTCAAATGATTTCACAGGGTTTGATTGTAAAATATACTGTCTCTGTATACAGCAAAATCTCAATAATCCAGCCCGGCTCACACTCACTTTCTACTCTGGCATCTACCGACCTCTCCAACCGTTTACTGCTCACTCCTCTATCTGTTCCCTTCGTCAACTGGCTCTGACCTCCTGCACCTCCCTCAAATGGTGGTTGAACAGAACCTTCAGTACAGTCATCAGAGGATTGGATGGATTTGACCAAGCAGAAGATGCCACATTTCGCCTACAAAAAACACAGTCACTACACCTTACAATATATCCTGTTAATCGGGTTGAGACACCTTTCTGGAATGAAAAGCGCTGTATCAAATGCAAGTATTATTCATGAGAATTATTTATTGGCAATTTAGACCTCACTCACCTTCAGCTATTACAATTCATGCTTTTGTCACCTCGAGGCTAGACGGTCCCAAGGCTGTCCCTGCTGGCCACTCGAGCTACATTCTCCACTCAGTCCCACTCATGATGTGGAAGTGGTGAGCAGAATATTATGGCGGTAAGGACAATAGAGATACTAAATGCTTTAAAACATTCATCTACCTCCTTACAAAAAGGGTTTAACATATTGAGGGACAAGGAAGTTCATCTCTCACAAGATTTATAACCAACCTGAACTCAATCCATATGACGGTAATGTGTAGAGTACATCAAATTTATGGAAAAGAGCCTGGAATTAATATCAATCAGATTTTTGACATAGATATCTTACTTTTTTTTTGACAAAATACGTTTGTTTCAGTTGGTTTATACTCACTGATATGTGAACATTTTAATTAATGAAACTCCACGTATTTGACTTAATGCAGGTAGACTGAGGAGTAATTGATGAAAGTTGTTCTCAGTCAATGTCATGAATGCTGTGGATTAAAAAACTGGCACGTATATGTATGTAATACACATCACCTGTAGCTGTGGAGTCCTGCAGCTCAGTAGTTAGAACATCACCTGACAAGCAATAGAGCTGGGTTCAATTCCAAGCAGGGCAAAACCTTGGGTAAATTTGCTTACTCCACATGCCTGATAATAATCCCTAAAAATAAATGAAAAATTGATCACTTCAATCCACAACTTTTTGTGGGAGACTGCTGTGTGCAATTTGCTGCCGTGTTTCACCCACATATATACAGTCAATTCACTTTACAGTATATTATGTAAAGCGCTTTGAGACACTAGAAGACTTGAAAAGCGCTATATCAAATGCAAGGATTATTATGATTCTCACTGAAGAAATTGATTCTTAACTTTCTAAAATGAAAGTAGATAAAGAAACCACAGGTAGTTTTATAATCTGTTCTCAATAGGGAGTGAATCATTTCCAAACTTGTATTTTCGAAGGATAGGGTGAAATAATTCTGCAGAGAGAAAATATTTTTTTTATTATTTTTAACATTAGTAGAAAGGAAAAGTAGAATTTACTTAATATGATCTGCTAGCTAAAAATGTTGCTTCATTATTCAGCCCCATTATTCCAAAGTTTATGGTAAATATTTTCACCCAATCCCACTCAAAGTTTTGTTATAGTCAGCACAGGAGCTCAAACTTCAATGAGATTGAACCCTTGATATGCACAGCTACTTTGCTCATACCCAGAAGTTTGTAATAGAGAGTTCTGTCTCTAATTTTCTCCACAGATGTTACATAGAAAGACCAGAGGAAAGTTGCAGCGATAATTCAGAGTTAAAATTGTAATACACACAAGAAAGAACTACCTTCTCTCTTTCTTAATTGTTTCACTATCTTTTGCGGGTACAACATTGAACAACTTGGTTTGACACTAATTATTTAATGTCTTTGTGTCTGTCGGTGTTGTTCAGTTTCTCAAAGTACATACTTCTTGGACAGGGTAATCTAGCAATATAAATCGGCTGTCATGAGAAAATGAGCACAAAAGGAAACGAGAGGAAAAAAAGTTAGCTAATGAAGACTGCCTGTTCATAGATTCATAGATTCATAGAATTTTACGGCACAAAAGGAGGCCATTCGACCCATCTAGTCTGTGCCGGCTCTTTGAAAAGAGCGATTCAATCCCACTGCCCTGCCCGCTCCCCATAGCCTAATAGACCTGTTCTCCCTAAATAAAGATCTAATTCCCTTTTAAAAGTTGTTATCGAATCAGCCTCCACCACCTTTTCAGGCAATGCATTCCAGAGTCGAACAACTCGCTGAGTGAAAAAATTTCTCCTCAGCTCCCCTCTACTTCGCCTTGAAACTATTTTAAATCTGTGACCACGAGTCACAGATTCACCCATGAGTGGAAATAGTTTTTCTCTATTTGCCCTGTCGAAACCCCTCATGATCTTATAAACCTCTATTAGGTCTCCCCTCAATCTTCTCTGCTCCAGAGAGAATAACCCTAGCCTATCTAGCCTCTCCTCATAGCTGAAGTCCCTCAATCCTGGCACCATCCGAGTAAATCTTCGTTGTACCCTTTCCAATGCCTTCACATCCTTTCTGTAGTGTGGTGACCAGAATTGAACACAGTATTCCAGCTGAGGCCTCACCAAAGTCTTATAGAGGTTAGTCAGCACTTCCTGACTTTTGTACTCTATACCCCTATTTATAAAGCCTAGTATCCCATATGCCTTCTTAACAGCCTTGTCTACCTGTCCTGCCACCTTCAACGAGTCACTGACACAAATCCCCAGGTCTCTCTGTTCCTTCACACCATTTAAAATGGTACTATCTAGCCTATATTGCCTCCCTTCATTTCTTCTCCCAAAATGCATCACCTCACACTTCTCTGCATTAAACTTCATCTGCCATGTGTCTGCCCACTTTACCAATTTGTCTATATCCTCTTGCAGATGGCTACTATCCTCCTCACTATTTACTATTCTCCCTAACTTAGTGTCATCTGCAAACTTGGAAACTGTACTCCGTACACCCAAGTCCAGATCATTGATATAGATTACAAACAGCAATGGTCCCCAAACTGATCCCTGTGGCACACCACTGCTCACTTCCCTCCAATCTGAAAAACAGCCGCTCACTACAACTCTCTGCTTTCTGTCTCGCAGCCAGTTGTGGATCCACGCTGCCACTGTCCCTTTTACGCCATGGGCCTTTAATTTCATAATAAGTCTCTCATGTGGCACTTTGTCAAATGCCTTTTGAAAGTCCATGTAAACTACATCAACTGCGCAACCATTATCCACCCATTCCGTTACCTCATCAAAAAATTCTATCAGATTTGTAAGGCAAGGCCTTTAACAAATCCATGTTGACTGTCCTTTATTAGCCTATATCTTTCTAAGTGAAGATCTACCTTGTCCCTGATTATGGACTCTAGAAGTTTGCCCACTACCGACGTTAGACTGACTGGTCTGTAGTTACCAGGCTTGTCCTTCTGCCCCTTTTTATACAAGGGAGTAACATTAGCTATCCTCCAGTCCTCTGGCACGACCCCTGTGTCCAAAGAAGATTGAAAGATCGTGGCCAGAGTCCCTGCTATTTGCTCCCGTGCCTCACTTAGTAACCTAGGGTGCATCCCATCCGGACCAGGTGACTTATCCACCTTGAGTGACGTCAACCTTTTTAGAACTTCCTCTCTGGTTATAATTATTCTATCCATTTCTCCTACCCTCTCCTCTAATACCATGGCATTGGCTGTATCCTTTTCTTTTGTGAAGACAGAGGCGAAGTACTCATTCAGTACATCAGCCATGCCCTCTGCCTCCACAATGAGATTTCCTCCTAGGTCCCTAATTGGCCCCACCCTATCTTTGATCAACCTTTTACTCTTAATATGTTGGTAAAAAACCTTAGGGTTCCCCTTAATCTTACTCGCTAATTGTTTTTCATGCAGTCTCTTTGCCCCTCTAACTTCCTTTTTTAGTTCTATCCTACACTTCCTATATTCTGCTTGGTTCCCTTCTGAAATTTGAGCCTGACACTTATCATAAGCCTCTTTTTTTTTATTATTTTGGCCCTGATTTCCTTAGTCATCCAGGGAGGTTTGGATGCCTTACATTTCACCTTTGTGGGGATGCTTTTGACCTGTGCCTGAACTATCTCCTCTTTAAACGCTGCCCACTGCTCGTTAGTTGTCAATTTTTCTTTCCAATCCACCTTGGCTAGGTCCCACCTCAACTCATTGAAATTAGTCCTTTTCCAGTTGAGTGTCCTCACCTGTGATCGTTCCTTATCCCTTTCCATAATTATTCTGAATCTAACGATATTGTGGTCACTATTCCCTAGATGCTCACCTACAGAAACCTGTTGAACTTGCCCTGCCTCATTTCCCAAAACTAGATCCAGCAATGCTTCTTTCCTCGTTGGACTGGAAACATACTGATCAAGAAAGTTGTCCTGCACACACTTCAGGAATTCTTCTCCCTCCTTGCCCTTTACTCTACTATTCTGCCAGTCTATGTTGGGATAGTTGAAGTCACCCATTATCACTACTCTATTAGTTCTGCATTTCTCCGTGATATGCTTGCAGATCTGCTTGTCTATCTCCTCCCCACTATTTGGTGTTCTATAGTATACCCCTAACAGTGTAACTGCACCTTTTTTATTCCTCATTTCTAACCAGATAGATTCGGTTTTTAGTCCTTCTTCCACCTCGTTCCTTTCTAAGGCAGTCACTGAGTCCTTAACTAAAATTGCCACCCCGCCCCCTTTTCTCCCTTCTCTATCCCTCCTGAATACATTATAACCAGGAATGTTCAACTCCCATTCCTGCCCATGCTTGAGCCAAGTCTCTGTTACTGCTATAACATCATATCGCCTCGCAGCAACCTGAGCCTGCAGCTCACCAATTTTATTTCTCAAACTTCGTGCATTTACATACATGCACTCTAAGGCACAAATTACTTCCTCTGCACTTTTCTCCCGTCTTACCCTTACTCCTGTCCTCTTTGTTACCCCTCCCGTATCTGAACTACTGATCAGTTTCCCACTCCCACCCTGTTCCTTCCATGTAGAGCTCCTGTAGCTCAGTAGTTAGACCATTCGCCTTACATGCATGAGAGCTGTGTTCGAATCCAGGCAGGTCGTCAACAACAACAATAACTTTGATTTACATAGCGCCCAATCCACGACTGTTTGTGGGACACTGCTGTGAGCAATTGGCTGCTGCGTTTCACCCACAAATTCACTTTACAGTATATTCTGTGAAGTGCTTTGAGACGTTGATAAGATGTGAAAAGTGCTCTATCAAATGCAAGGATTATTATTACAGTAAAAGCCTGTTTATCCATGACCCAATCAACCGTAACTTCCGTATAACCATCACCTAAAAAAAAAAGGTCCCTATTCGAATAACCGGATCTTATCCGGCACAATCGTGGTGGCGCATTTTTTCCTCCTCGTATCAGTATTTCAGAATGCTGCTACTAGTGCCTGAAGGTGGCGCTGCCTTTTTTTCCCCCTCACATCGGTATTTCGGTTTGCCACTAGTAGAGCCTTTTCCCTCACGTCGGCCATTGTAAAAGATAGACTGTGCACCTCTACCCCAGCATCATGACTTCAAACCAGGCATCTACCAGCAAAGGTGATTTTTAGGTGAATTTTTAGGTGAATAATAAAGGTCTATTATTATCTGTCATTATTTAGTCTATTATTAATATGGTATGTGTTAAAATAATTTAATTTTTTTTGTGTTGGGTTTTCGGCGTCAGATCCGCCCAAATATCCAGCATGTCGTTTAACCGGCATTGGCCAGGTCCTGCGGGTGCTGGATAAACTGGCTTTTACTGTATTATTACTAGTGTCAGCATGGGCAATACAACTTCTCACAGCTCAGCATCTTTGGGATCTTACTGCTCTTATTCTGTATGCACACATGAAGGCTCACGGTTCGGAAGCAAATACTCTAAGATTATTTAGACTATGTTTCTTTACAGTATTTTAATTTGGTCAGCTGGGTGACTGGCAATGTGGAAAGAAACCCATCATAATATGCTTACTAATATTCAGCATGGATACCATGGATTTAAATAATGGGATCACAACATACGTAGGAGTAAAAAAATAAGTCTGGCAATTCCTGAGAAGCCAAAGGGTCTATCAGATTGAAAGCTTTTACAGAAAGCAGCAGAGGATAATGCAGGGCTTGATGAGCTACAGTTCAAGAATAAATACAACTGTCTCGGAATCACTCAGACTGTCTCACTTCATGTAATCTGTAATGTACATGAAAGTATACAGAATGTTTATAATTTATTATTATTAAAATGGTCAAACTACTTTTAACATCTAATCCAGTCTCAATACCGATGGCGCAAACATTTTTGTAATATGACCTTAAGTCTGCGAAATCTCAAACTTTGGATTCAGAGATTTCCTCTTGTTGTAGCTTGTTATTTTCCTGTTTGTTTGTTGTATGGTTTTGCTTTCTGATACTTCTTCTTAACAAACACCCCAAATAAAATTATTCACTCACTCCATGCCCTGGTACATTATTGTGCACAAAACTGGCTATCGTTATTCACCCACAAAAATACAGTCAATCCACTTTACAGGATATCCTCTGAAGTGCTTTCAAATGACTCGATGACGTGATAATGCAAAATACCAAATACAAAGATTATGTATTCACTGCGAACACTCAACAGGTCAGGCAACATCTATGGAGAAAGGAAAAGTGAGTCAATGTTTCGGGTCCTCGACCCTTCGTCAGAACTGGCAACCATTCGTCAGTTCTAACGAAGGGTCATGGACCTGAAACATTGACTCACTTTTCCTTTCTCCATAGATGCTGCCTGACCTGCTGACTGTTCCCAGCGATTTCTGTTTTTGTTTCAGATTTCCAGCATCTGCAGTATAATGAAAACAATGTTTTACATTTGATTTTTAAATTTACATTTGCACCTTTCACATCGGCACGACATCTGAAAACACTTCAACAGGGTTATTTATTCTAACGTTACATGTTTGCTGCTTATCGCTACATATTCTGAGATCTTGCATTCTGTTTCTTTTTTGCAGGATAGGTTAGGGCAAGGGTCAACATTTTCATTATAATAATAATCCTTGCATTTGATGTAGCGCTTTTCACTTCTGGACGTCTCTTCCTCCCCCCACAGGTTGCAGATAATCCAAAATTCTGCGGCCCGTGTCCTTCACTGCTCCAAGCTTCATGACCCCACTGTCAACAACAACAACTTTGATTTATATAGCGCCCTCTATGCCGGACGGCATCTCAGAGCTCTTTACAACAACGGATCCTGGGACCGGGGCAGGGGCAGGGGTAGAAAGGTGACCAAAGGTGTGGTCGAAGAGAAAGGTCTTTAGCTGTGACCTGAAACTGGGAAGAGAGGCGGCGAGGGGAAGGGAGTGAGGGAGAGAGTTCCAGAGCCTCGGGGCGTAGTGGCTGAAGGCACGACTGCCAAGGGTGGAGCGGAGGATTCGGAGGGATATGGAGGAGGCCAGACCCAGAGGAGCGAAAGCAGCAGGAGCTGGTTTAGGGGAAAAGGAGATCAGAGAGACAGGGGGGGTGCAGAGGAGTGGAGGGACTTGAAAACAAGAGTGAGGATCTTGAAGTCGATTCTCTCTGGGACAGGGAGCCAGTGAAGTCTGGCGAGGACTGGGGTAATGGGGGAGCGAAGTTTGGAGCGGGTGAGTATGCGGGTGGCAGAGTTTTGAATTAGCTGGATTTTGTGGATTGTGGTGGAGGGGAGACCGGAGAGGAGGGCGTTGCAATAGTAATCCATCCTTGCCCGACTTCATTGGCTCCCCATCATCCACAGGATCCAATTCAAGTATATGCTGTGAAGCACTTTGAGACCCCTAGAAGACTTGAAAGCCTCTATATCAAATGCAAGGTTAATATTTATTATTGCTACATTCAGTAATACCTGTCATTTTGACCATAATTATTCCTGGTGGAGTTCTGTAGCATGTTGCTTAGAGCACTCGCGTCACAAGCGAGAGGACCTGGGTTCAATTCCAAAGCAGGGTGAAACTTTAGTCAAGTTTCCTTACGCCACACATCTCTGTTTATCAAACAGTAAGTAGGAACCTGGTTGTTAATTGTTTGCTGGATCACTTTCCAGGGATAATGATCCCTTAAAACAAAAAATTAGCTCATTCATTCCACGAATGTTTGTGGCACAATAGTGTGCAATTGGCTGCCGTGTTTCTCGGACACTATATACTGCCAATTCACTTTACAGTATATTCTGTGAAGCGCTTTAAGACAACGACAACACAATTATACTTGTATAGTGCCTTTCATGCCAGGAGGACGTCCCAAAGCACTGGATAGTCAATGTTTCAGACCCAAGCTGGGGTCGTGGTTGAGGAGGGTGGAGGGAGAGGTGGGATTTGGGGTGACCGATGGGACCGTCGAAGAGGAGGGTCTTGAGGTGGGGGCTTGAAGGAGGCCAGGGGGGGGGGGCGAGGCGGAGGGATTGCGGGATGGAATTCCAGAGGTTGGGGGCTGAGTGGCTGAAGGCTCACCCCCCAATGGTGGGGTGGGTGGGTCAGGGGGTGTGTGGCAAGCCAGAGCCTGCTGCGCTGAGGGGTTGATACGGGGTTAGGAGGTTACAGATGTAGACATCTCAATGACCTAATAGATCAAAGGCACAGGTTATAATTATTGTAATTTGTTTTCTAATTTTCAATTGTTTTAACTGTAGCTGCCCCCCTCCACATGCATATGTCCCTGACATTAAATTGGTCATTCACTTCATGGCTGCTTGTGGGACATTGCTGTGTGCAAATTAGCTGCCATGCTTTCCTTCAAATACAGTTACTAAACCTGACAGTAAAATTGTGTATGGCACTTTGAGATCCTGCAACTACTTTGGTACTTTGATACTTTTGACTTTAAACTCTGGAATACTCTTCCTCTGTCCCTCGGCCTTTCTCCCTCCTTCTCCGTCTTCAATTCACCCCTGAAGAAACTTCCTCTCTGACCATGCCAATGGTCACCCACCTCCGGTTCGGTGCCGTTCTCCGCCATTGTCAAGCGTCCTGGGACACGACCCTGTGTGTGATTGTTGTTGATAAGACATTAGTTCAAATGCAAGGATTATTTCCCTTGACATCAAGAGGTGAAAATAATAATAATAATAATGATATTATCATAATAATGCTAATAATACTACAGTACTATGATTATAATAATGATAATAACAGGAAGGAATTACAGTGTGCTGACCACTTACAGAAAAATACTCTTTAATAGATAAACTGAACCCTCCTTAGTTGCCTCAGTTTCTGGTCTGACTCAGTTATTGAGGAATGAAGGAATTTGTTCTTGCTAAGGACTTATCTGTTGAACTGGCGCTCGTAAAACTGGGAATAGGGAAACTTTTTTCTTTTTCGTTTTCCTATCATATTCTGTTTGGCTTTCTGGCTCAAGTCTTTGGCCTCTTGCCATAGGGACCACATTGCAAGCAACTGTGGATTTACAGAGAAACACAAAGCATTTAAAACATCAAAACATCAAAACATTCAGCCCAAACAACCATACAGTGTTTGTTTGTATTCCACATAATTCCACCTCCCCCCACCCTACCCACTCATTCCCAGTCCCCAGCCTCTCCCTTTACCCCTCTATTCAACAACTTGCATTTGTATCCCCTTTCTCTCTCATGTATACAATATGTCAAGCAATTGCCAGGAAGGTGGAAGGCAAGCTAGATGGACCTTGATCTTGTTTCACCTAGCAAATTCTTATGTTCTTATATTCTCGTGTGTACATAGAAGTATGGAAACTCTGCCACGAAAGCGAAGGACTGATCAAATCCACTTGGTAAGCAGTGTTTCATTTTCCCAATCATTGGAAAGTTTCAGTTTATTAGAAGTTAATACAGATTACCTTAAAGATTTATAACAATATTTATATTTGTTATACAGTCTTTGAACCCAATTCTGGGCAATGAACTATTATGACTACTGTACTTAGATTTGACAAAAAATCAATTATCCAAGAACAATAATAATTGAGGCTTCTCAAAATGCTTCGCAGGAGAATAATAATAATAATCCTTGCATTTGATATAGCACTTTTCACATCTTATCGATGTTTGCACGCATACATCACCTCACGGCTGGACTACGGAAACTCTCTCCTCGTCGGCCTCCCCAGCTCCTACATTCACAGGCTGCAGGTCATCCAAAACTCTGCAGCCCGTGTACTATCCAGCACCCGCCTTCGCGATCACATAACCCCCACCCTCGCCCGTCTCTACTGGCTCCCATCCTCCAGAGGATCGAGTTCAAGATCCTCGTCCTCACCTTCAAGGCCTTAAACAGCCTTCCCCACCTTACTTAACCGACTTACTTTCCCCCTACACGCCCACCCGGACCCTCCGTTCAGCAGGTCTGGGCCTGCTCCAAGCCCCCCGCCCGAACCGCCCCACCATCGGAGGCCGGGCTTTCAGTTTTTCCTCTCCCACCCTGTGGAATTCCATCCCCCAATCCCTCCGTCTTGTTTCTTCCCTTTCCTCTTTCAAGGCCGGTTTGAAGACTTTCGTCTTTGACCGTGCCTTTTGCTCCCCCCCAAATTTTTCGACCTCCCCTATGTGTTTCACCCCTTCCCAAACACTCCCCTCCCAGCTCGGGTCACACACCTCCTGTGCAGCGCCTTGGGACATCCTCCCGACGTGAAAGGCGCTTTATAAGTTTAAGTTGTTGTTGTTGTTGTCTCAAAGCGCTTCTCAGAGTATACTATAAAGGGTATTTTACAATTGACTGCCACGATTTGCCCACAAATATATATATACAGGTACAGTCAATTCACTTTACAGTATATTCTGTGAAGCGCTTTGGGACGTCGATAAGATGTGAAAAGCGTTATATCAAATGCAAGGATTATTATTATTATTAAGTGAATTGATTGTATATTTTTATATTTAGGATATACTGTAAAGGTCAGTGAGTCCCCAACACCACCAATCCAGGGCAATACACTCCCAGCCCGGCACTGGAATGTCAGTCTGGATTATGAGTTCATCGTCCAGAACCCACAACCTTGTAACTCATGAGAGTGATACGAGCCAGGCTGCCACACAGGTGAAACAGTACCACTGCCTTAATCTACCAGCCACTAGAGTGCAGTACAGGAAATTATCAGCACAGGGATCATTACTAAAATTTCAATACGACAAACAAAAAGCAACTGCGTGATCTAAACCTTCAAGATCAAACTTGTCAAGGGAGAGAGTGGGGGCAGGGGTAGGGGATTGGGAGAGGAGGGAATTTTTTAACTCAATGCTTGACACATCAAAAGAGCGTGAGACAGCAATAAGCAAGACAGATGGAATACTACTCTACTCACCTGCACCCTCGCCTCAACCCCACCATTGTATACTGAGCCATCAGCAACCATGGCCCTATAATTTGAAACTCCCTCCCTCTCCTCCATCTCAGAGTGATTCTACGGGATGGTGTAGAAGATGGGGCAGAACTTCCCTTCATGGGAGAGAGTGTGTAGGATTAAAACTATATGTTTTAATCCTACACACATCCTAAAACTATATGTTTTAACAGATTTATATGTCTGGGTTTCTCAGTCTGTCTGTGTGATTGGGTGTGTTTGTCTGTTTGTGTCTATGAGTGTGTGTGTGTGTCTGTGTGTGTCTCTCTCTCTGGGTCTCTGTCTCTGTATCAGTGTGTGTTGCGGGCCCTGAGAGGCAGGATGCGTTGAGTTCCTGTAGCCCTGCAGTCAAGATACTGTTCCTGACTGTTTTTCTTGGCTAATCTTCAGTCCCTTCGAGCCTGTGCTCACCCCCACACCCCCTACCATTTTGGCCACCTAGTTCTTTTTAAATAAATCTTAAAATCAAAGCAATCTAATATGTGTTATTTCCTCACGTTTAGTTTTTATCAATAAAGTGGAAAAAATGCAGGTTGGCAGTTGTCAAATTACCCCACAATTTCCCACTAAATCTGCTGAATTCCCCACAATTTTGGGCAACTTTTCCACAGTTTTCTATTGACCCATTTTATGAGTAAACTTATGAATGAAGGAGCAGACCAGTCAAAGGGGTAGCAACTGTTTCCACTCAGTTCCTGTTAACTGTGCAAGCCAGATCCTTGGAGGGTAGGATGAAACTAGCTGGCAGTGTTTACAATAGCAATGGCAAGCTGTGGTTTTAGCAGTTTTAAACGGCGTTTTGGGACGTCCTCCTGGCATGAAAGGCGCTCAGCAGGTGCAATTTGTTGTTGTAGCATTCCAATGCATACTTTGGGGTCTCCAAGCCTTGCATTGTGCATTGACATTTTACTTCGGCATCATACTTTTAGGAATTGAATAAGCAGGTTCACTCCTCCAGGGAGAGATGGCAGACCCTATCCAATCCAGGGTAACAAGACAAGCTAGGGATATTCGCTCTCAAATAGAGAATTCTTAGAGGAAACCTTACAGAGGTATACCGATTTTAATTGGGATTGAGAAAGTAAATCCAGAACAATACTTTCAGAAAGGCCAAGACAGCAGAACAAGATAGGAGAGGTCTAGCGTTGCGTAGGGCAGGTCAATTAGAATGGATTATCAGGAAAGGTGGATGAAGCAAGGATGCTGGATTTAAGAGACAGCTCGATGCTGTGACGAGACCACATGGAGTAGGTATGTGATCAGATGGACCAAAGGGCGTCTTCATCATTATTCTCTTGGGATTGTTTCTGACCAAAAACATGACAAAAACTGAGGAATTTTTTCATGCGATTCCCGCAACAACAGGAAATAGACTGGGTGCAAAGTAAAACCACTTATTGCAATAGACAAACTGGGAAGTTTGCTTACATAAAGTTAATGGGCAGATGGTTCTGTGTTGACACTGAATCAGATTATCAATAAATATAACTTGACTGAAGTTTTTTGTAGCTGTAAAATATAAATATTATTCAAAATTACATTAATTAGCCTTAAAAATGAGCGAATAGGTGTAATAATGTGAAGTAAATATAACAAGTATAACCACCTCAGGGGAACCCATACTATGTCAATAGGAAACCTGGAAAAGATTGACAGGGGAGAAGAAAACAACAACCAAAATTTTTTGGGATAGTGCCTTTACATAGGGAGGACATCCCAAGGCATTGGACAGTCAAGGATTTGGACTCGAACTGGGGTTGGGATTAGGAGGAGTGATGGGCATGGACTAGGGGTAGGATGGTGATGGTAGAAATGGAGAAATACATGCCTTGAAGGAGGCAAGAGAGGGAGCGAGGTGAAGGGACTGTGGGATGGATTTCCAAAGGGTGAGGACAAAGAAGCATAAGGCCCAAACTCAAACGATTGAATAAACTCACTTTAAAGATAGTTAATCAATAATTCACACATTTACCTGCTAAAATGAGAAAAGGAAGAATAGTACAGGATTCTGAAAAATCTTGAAAATAAAATACAGCTGATCAAACATTTCTTGCCATAGTATGCACACTTTGTCCCACAAACGGTCACAAGCAAATACTCATTTTATTTGGGGGATTGTTTGCCAGGACATCGAGAGAAAATCCCATCTCCTTTGAAATAGTGTTATATTTGGGATCTTTAACATTCACCTGAACAGTCGGAGTCCTGTAGCTCAGTGGTTAGAGCACTCGCCTTACTTACTTGAGACCTGTGTTTGAATCCAGGCAGGGTGAAACATCGGGCAAGTTTCCTTACTCCACAAGTCTAATCATAATTCCTCAAAAAAAAATTGGTCATTTCAATCCACGACTGGGCTATTGCGTTTCACCCACAAATATGCAGTCACTTTACAGTACAATATATTCTGTGAAGCGCTTTGAGACATCTGGAAGACATCTCTAACAATGCAGTCCAGCACCACATTGGAGTATCAGCCTAGAATATGAGTAGTCAAAGGTATAACTTTGGATTTGAACCCTCAACTCTCCAACTCAAGGGAGATAACACTACCAAAAGAGCCATGGTAACATCTTAATTATCAGTGCAATCTGGTGACATATCAGTCCATGGTTTTAAATTCAAAAACTGTGGACAATCAAGTGGTCGATATTCCAGGAGTTCTGGGTATATTGGTATAATTTTATTAACTTGCCAATAAGTTATATATTGTATGCTCGGTTGGGTTTCACTGTTTGGACGTATTGTTTCAGTGTATTTGTAAGGTCTGCAGAATGCAGTCTCCATTTGCCATTATACACAATGTGGTTATTTTTTCATTCACACTTTTAATTAAAAATGTATTCTAAGAGCTCACAATATAAAAAGAGCAAAACATAATGTTTCATTTCCTGCAACAAATTTCTCTTAAATGAATTAGAATTGCTTTTCTGAGATTGGTTTTAATTAGAAGAGTCTAACTAGCGGATTCGATGCTGAGTTCTAACCTCCCATTTTGATACTGTGGGCAAAAGCAAAATCGACAGATTTTAATCAAAAACATCTGGAATTGAAACTTCTTTCATTTCACATCCCAGCCATTTGTACTGCCAACTCACTCATCCAAAATGCCACGTATGTCTCTCAGAATCACATTTAGCCTCATATGAACTAAGGAACATCAGCCCAGTTTCTTTTCCATTTGCATTTCACATTATTTCAGTTTTCAAAAAAAAATCTGATCTGCCTTAGAAAAAACGGGAGCAAAATACAGTGCTGACGTGCAAGGATTTATCAGTCACTGCGTTGAACATTTTGAATGCTTTAAGATTAATTTAGGTCACACAGCAAGGAAAGCCATTTGCATTTCATTTAGTTTAGTTTAAAATTTTCATCCCACTGACCAATTTACTGATTTATATTCCTTCTATGTTGGATTACATCAAGCTTCTACATCCATGGGTTTTGTGGTTCTGTTTTGATATTCACTTAGACGTCTCAAAGCGCTTTACAGAATAGACTGTATTGTGAAGTAGATTGTGGAGTCCTGCAGTTTAATGGTTAGAGCACTCGCCTTGCAAGTGAGAGAACCTGGGTTTGTTTCCCGGGATATGTTATGGAAATTACCTTACTACATATTTTTCTGTTTACCTAGTAATAAATAGGAAACCCGTTGTTAGTCGATCGGTGGATAGTTTTTATGGAGATTAGAATCGCTTCAAAAATACAATAAAACAAAACATTTGAAAAATAATAATAATTTGACTCAATCCTCGACTGTTTGTGGGACAGTGCTGTGCGCAACTGGCTACTGCATTTCGCCACCAAATTGCAGTCAATTCGCTTTGCTGTATATTCTGTGGTGCTTTGAGATTCAAAGATGTGATAAGGTGCTACATCAAAAGCAAGGATTATAATTATTATTATTGACGGTGTATTTTGTGGGTGAAATGCCAGTTGAGCACAGCAGTGCCCCATAAACATTCGTGGATTGAGTGATCGCATTTTGTTTTAGTGATGATTCTGCCTTGGAAAGTGATCCGCCAATCGACTAACAACTAGTTAACAACTAACTTCCTACTTAACGCTTGGTAAATAGAGATATCTGGAGTAAGGAAATGTGCTTAATGTTTGCCCTACCCAGGAATCAAACCTGGGTCCTCTTGCTTTTGAGGAGAGCGTGCTAACCTTTAAGTTGCGTGACTGCAACTTGGAATGCATTAAACTAACTTATTTCTCCTCATCAAAAAGGCTTGCATTAAAACCAAAATCAGTTTTATAAAGTTATATAGTCATATACAATATTTTCATATGATTGCTGTATTGCTTATACCGAGATAACACTTGATAAGATAGGGGAATTTCCTATCATTTTATGTTATTTTTAAGTACGTGCTTGCTAATAATTGACTGAATTAGTTGAAGTTTAAGACACTGAATTTCAAATATAACTTAAACCAGAATTGAAAGGTGTAATCTTTCATTACCACTTCCCGGATGAGCATTAATACCAAGTGCGATGATTTCCAATTAGTACTAAATCAAAATAGAAATTAATACCACAAAGAAAATATCCACCCTTTTTTTCATCATGATATCCTTAGCTGTTTAGTTGTTCAGTCCTGGCAATGCAATGATTTTATCACCTCAAATCCAGGTTTAATAATAATAATTATCCTTGCATTTGATATAGCGCTTTTCATGTCTTCTAGACGCCTCAAAACGCTTCACTGAATATACTGCAAAGTGAATTGACTGTATATTTGTGGGTGAAACATGGCAACCAATTGCACCCAGCAGTGTCCCACAAACAGTTGTGGATTGAAATGACCGATTTTTTTTTCTTTTTGGAGTGATTATTAGCAAGCGTGTGGAGTAAGAAAACTTGCCCAAGGTTTCACCCTGCCTGGGATTGAACCCAGGTCTCTCACTTGTGAGGTGAGTGCTCTAACTACAGGACTCCACAAAGATTTTGTATGATCTGTACTTCTATTTTGTATCAAACTATATTTTGTTTATTGTGTAATTGGTACAATGAGTTGAGGCTAATTCAACACAAAATCTTTGACTCTTATGATCCCCATTTTATGCTCTTGAAATTCAAATGGAAAAAGTTATTTCCACAGGGCACAGGGTGAATTTATTTGCTGGGGACTCCAATTTCATTTTAAATGATGTACAGGTATAAAATTCCACCTAAGTCTGAGTCCTTAATATAATATGGTTTTAAAATTTTGATTGCCTTTGCAACCTCTTACACTGTTTTGGTATAAGCTAAAGTAGTTGTTTCAATCCCTCTACCTTGCAAGAATCCTATTTCAGTGTAACTATCACCAATAAATACCGCACGTTCCAGCCCCCTTCACACCAGCTGTACTCCTCTATTAAGTACTCTGCGACATTACTCTCCCTGAAAGCTACTATAGAAACGCAAATTGTTTAGTTTTTGAATGAAATTTCAACCCATATATCAGCTGATCTCCATCAGCTGCCATTCACTTCCCATGTCTGCAAATGTCGTTTGCAGCATGTTAAAGGAATGTTTTTATTTCAACCCAGTTGGCATTTTTTAAAGTTACAGTTATGTTTAAACATGGTTTCTCCTTCTTTCTGAAAATAAAGCGTCAGCTTGACTCCATAGCAAATACTGTCACAGTGGTAAACGCCATGTAAAGCATGTAAAACACTGGTAGCTTTTGAAA
Source organism: Hydrolagus colliei (assembly GCA_035084275.1). Taxonomy (NCBI): domain Eukaryota; kingdom Metazoa; phylum Chordata; class Chondrichthyes; order Chimaeriformes; family Chimaeridae; genus Hydrolagus; species Hydrolagus colliei. The sequence goes on along the minus strand of CM068743.1, from coordinate 133,794,446 downwards.
GTATGAGGAATGAAATCTGAAAGTTGGAGAGATTCCACCCGGGTCAAATTGAGTCTATGTATTATTTTTGAGTGAACTGTTAAATTTAATCTTAATTTTGAACTCGGGAAAATCTAAATTTGCCAAATTCTAGACACTCGTAAAAATAGATTAAATTGATCCAGGTCCAGGTGGAATTTGTCTCTCGAGTAGAGTTAACACAGACATGGTGGGTCAAATTGTCTCTTTGCCATACATTTCCCAGCACCTTGAGACGTCCTCCCGACATGAAAGGCGTTATAAAAATGTAATATTTTAGCTTGCAAGATTCCCTAAACAGCTGATTCAGAATCCCTAAAGCTGGTAAGATCAAAGAAAGGAAGTTGCTTCTGATATTTACAATGCAGAACAGCATCAAATCCAGTCAATCTACATATATTGCAAATTAGACCTCAATGACATTGTGAGGCACACAGATGTTCTACGCAGTTGTAGGTTTAATGTCTTTTGATGATAAGCACTTAGAATGGGAAGTCCGCAATCAGTGTCTGAATAAAACAGTAACAATTTGAGGCAAGAGTAGAGTGTTGATCTGTGTAACTTACTAATTCAATCTCCCACATTTCCAGCAAGAGTCAACTGGACCTAATAGGCGTATCATCTGGGAACTTCCCAGTTTGGATAATTCAGCCTCTTATTAAATAAAGGTGCTGGAGGTATTGAAAGAGTTCTGATATGTATGAAATGTGTCTTAGAATAAATAGTTGTGGTTAAATTCAACAGTTAACAGACATGCAATATTTTGTTTCAGGTTTAAAGCTAGTGTTACAAAGTCTCCTCCTCTCAGGGAAAGCTAAAATCTAATTTTGTTTTTAAATGTTAAAGTGCATAAAACGCTAGGGCTGGTTTGAGTTTTGAAGTACCACATAAAAATGAAATGAGCCATTATTCCAAGACACTGCACCCAGTGCAAATTACATAGTAAAATAAAATATAAAATTATGTATATTGTGAGTCATAATACTATATTCTACCCCGTGTTATATAATTGCTTTCTCTAAAAATAGCAAGTGCACTTACAGAAAGCTCCTGCCCAGTTATAACTAACTTTGACTGGGAATGATTCGGCAGAAATTCCAAAGCAAAGTGACATCTCTTAATGAGAACTGTGTATCGAAACATGGTGAACTGGCTCGGAGGTGACCTGCCTGGTGACAGACTGTCAGAACTGAACCAGCCTCTGGGGGGGTCTGTGGTCCGTTTCCTAGGCCAGGCTGGTTCACAGTGTTCCAGGGCACTGCTGATGACCACACAGACAGCCTGGCTCATTGGCAGGACCTGGAAGTCTAGGCCCTTCACTGGGGGTAGGGGGTCATCCCACTCACTAAATAATTCCCCATCTGAACACTGTTTTAATCAATTTGAAATTGTGTGCCTACATTGTGTAATAGGAGATCTATTAAAACTAGTTTCTATACGCTTCTGATACCATGAAAAATGCATTTCAATAATGCATATGCCAAAGAACAAGTACTCCTTAACTAGTCGATGGCTTCCCAGGACTCAAATTGCACAGACCTTTTATCTGCACCACACTGCGTCAGCAAAAGACAATCTAAATCACCTAGAGAAACATTGCCAATTAGAATCTAAGAATTTGAGAATAAAGTTTTAACACAAATGACAGACTGGAGCACAGATACTGACAGAGACTTGAATGGGTTAGGGAGCATTTGTGACGTTACTACATTGATAGAATCTACCAATTTTTTTTCCTGCTGATGTTGGTTCTGCACTTGCTTATTATACGACAAATATTCCTCTGTCTTTGATCTGCTCCTTACATGGCTGGTGTGATATGGCGTGGAGCTGATATTCTCATATTAACATGGAATTAGTATTTGAACTACAAAAGAACAGTTGATCCTAATTGAGGCAGACAGCAGGAGCTTCCTGAGAAACCTCTCATTAAATCCACAGGAGGAAGGGAGGGAGTGGCAGTGAGAGCACGGATTGGGGATTTAAGTGAAACATAGGCTCAAATAATGCATAATAGTTGTGTCTTAAGAAGGAGACAGGCAGCGAGACAGTAAATCTAAATGCTGGGAGGGGAGGCAGTAGTGAGGAACTATGTAAGGGCTAAGGGTTAGCATTCCTCTCCCCTTCTGTCAAAAAATGGTTGGGAGGTTGGTGCAGTTCCTGGAACTGCCAGGAATGTCCCATCCTGTATAAACATCAGCAAATCCTAATCTTTGCGGCTCCCACAAAGGTAATAACAATTGGAAGGTTTTACAGAACAAGTCTAATCTTATTGCCGGTTTTGTTGAACTCACGGCATAACTAAACATTAGTAGCAGCAGACATAATTGCCAGTGTAATACTATCATTGTGGCCTCAAATTGCTAAGTTATCCAATTATAGACTTGCAAGCAATTGATCCAATGAGGCAGACTATTTAAAGCTAGGGGTAGGAACCAGAGAGGGAAGAGAAATTCACAATGAAAAAATCTTCAAACAGTCTACATGCAAAGTCACTACCTTGTCAAGTGGATGTCTGAGCATAAATCTGCCTGCCTGTTTCTTGGACTTTGTTAAACTGTAGTTCTAACATATGTTATACAAGGTCAATTCTGCCCCTGTGCTTGCCAGACGCACTTAATACATTCATGTGTCACTGAAGCCTTGTTACAGTTGCATTAAATATCCAATAATTATGGAAGAAAAAAAACCCAGTGTGAGAAAGAAGAAGCTGGAAAGCAAACAGGAGATTGTGATTACATGGTACTAGAGTTTATATGAAACTAATAACACCTCCCTCCCCACCTTCAAAGTCTGCCCCCTCAGGACTTATCTTTTCAGCACTTTCACTCACCTGCCCCTCAGCTTTCTCTTAGCTTATTGTACGATGTGCTTTCAGGCATCCTCTCACTATGAAAGACGCTGTATAATGTAGATTATTAGTGGTGTTGTGACTTTAACTGTATAATGTTTGCTTTGATCTCATCTTGGAATTTTGAAAAAATGTTTTACAAGCGATCCACATTACTGGGAACACTGTGATTAAAAACCTAGCCCCAGCCTGTCTTTCAGTATCAACGTTTCACTAGGAATCCAAGATAGCTGTTTGGGTCCAGCAGAAATTCCAGACTGCATTCAAGCTAGCTGACAAAAACAACTACAGTGCGTGTCTTTCAAAGGGAACATCATTTTGCATACCATCTCACTGGTTCCTTCCTGGAGTTGTTAGAAACACCGGAAACACAGAAGGAAACGAGCTGCGATAGTCATTATTATAATAATCCTTGCGTTTGATTTTGTGCCTTATCACATCTTTAAGACATCTCAAAGCGCCTCACAGAATATACTGTAAAACGAATTGTCTGTAGATTTTGTGGGCGAAGCGCGGCAGCCAGTTCCTCACAACTGTGTCCCACAATTAGTCATGGATTGATTGTCCAAATTTTTTTTTTCAAATATTGAGGGATTATTTCGCTTCAGAGAGCGATTCACCAATCAACTACCCACGTTGTTCCCACTTACTTCTGGGTAAACACATGCGCGTGGAGTAAAAAGAATGAATTAGGTTTCACTGCACCTGGGAAACAAACTCAAGTCATCTCATTTGCGAGGCGAAGGCTCAAACCAATACGCTACAGGACATTAGACAAAGGGTAACATTTATGAGCCTTTCAACATGAACAGCAGTGTTTTACACTAAAGCTAGAACTGAAAATTAATTTGACTTCAAAGATGTGTTGTTTGGTTGTGCTTTTTTTCCATCTGTAGATGTACTTTCGCATATAATGCTCTAAAATGTACACCTAGTTCATAGTATGTCCTGTAAAACTCTTCTAGACATTTTGATGAGATGGTACTCTATTATATTATTCTTATTACAAATTAAGATTGGCTGCTGGAATATTTATTCCTGATTTTTTCACTCAGAAAGAGATGGCGTGGAATGAGGGAGCGAATGAGCTAGTTAGTGGAGTGAGTGATTGAATGAACGAGTGAGCCAATGAGTGAGTGAGTGAATGATTGACCTAAACAGGGGTTGAGTGAATAACGAGTGCGACATGGGTGGGGGGGATTACAGAGCCTGTTTGTCACATTATGCTAAATGATTGTGACTTTTTAGGCTGCTTGTGTGATGGGATATCATTGGGTTAAAGTTAAACTTCTCCAGATGTTCACATTGGCCCTTGATATTGCAAAATGACCCTCCCCCCAGCTCTGATCCCTACCTGACTGTTCAGCGCCTTGGGACGTCCTCCCGACGTGAAAGGCGCTATATAAATGTAATTATTGATTGATTGATATTGATTGATAGATGAGATATCCGGTTATCTGTGGGGTACCCCAAGGATCCATCCTTGGCCCCCCTCTTCCTTATCTGCATGTTCCCTCTTGGTAATATCATCTGCAGACATGGGGTACACTTCCACATGTATGTGGATGACACCCAACACTATTTTTCCACCTCACTTTGCGTCCCCCCAGTCCCCTGCTGTTCTGTCAGCCTGCCTCTTTGGCTCTCGTCATTGTCTTCAATCACACGGCTCCCACCTACTCCACCTACCCGACCTGCCCGAACCGGTACACAAACCTGGCGTCAGGTTCACCTCCAACTGTCCTTCCTGCCCCGCATCTGGTCCCTCACCAGCATCACTGTTTTCCACCTCCAACGTATTGCCCGTCTCTGGCAGTATCTCACCCCAAAAGCCGCTGAAGCCCTGGCCCATGCCTTTGTCGCCTCACGGCTGGATTATTCCGATGCCCTCCTCGCTGGTCTCCCCTCCACCACAATATATAAAATCCAGCTCATTCAGAACTCTGCCGCCCGCGTTCTCACCCGCACTAAACTTCACTCCCCAATCAACCCAGTCCTTGCCAGACTTCACTGGCTCCCTGTCCCGGAGAGGATCAATTACAAGATCCTTACCCTTGTCTTCAAATCCCTCTGCACCCCCCCTATCTCTCTGATCTCCTCTCCCCCCAAACCAGCACCCTTTGCCTTTGCTCCTCGGGGTCTGGCCTCCTCCATGTCCCCCCGAATCCTCCGCTCCACCCTCGCCGGCCGTGCCTTCAGCCACTACTCCCCGAGGCTCTGGAAGTCCCTCCCTCACTCCCTTCACCTCGCCCCCTCTCTTCCCAGTTTCAGGTCACAGCTGAAGACTTTTCCCTTCGACCGCGCCTTTGGTCACCTTTCTCCCGCTGCCCCTGGCTCGGTCCTGGGATCCGCTATTGTGAAGCTCTGAGATGCCGTCCGGCGTGGAGGGCGCTGTATACATCAAAGTTGTTGTTGTCTAGTAAATAAAGTCTGACACATTACCTTAAGGAACAAACTAATTTGGACCAGCAAAGACCATCAAACAAAAACAAACACATGAACTATCTACAGAGATTTTGTTTCCTAAAGCATTTTGGAGGCACTTTACTTTAATTAAGGCCACGTGTAGTAACTCATTTTGTAGAAAATCACAGCGGCCATTTTGCACGCTGCGAAGTTCAATAACTTTTTTGCTCAGCTGGGGTATCTGACATATATGAAAACTCATTATCACGCTTAAGAGTATCCAAACAAAACCGAGAGTTCGACACATGTCTACCTGTGAAACCACCTGTGGCTGGCATGGATTGAGCAGTCTCTCCACAGAGGGAAGCAACTTACTCATTTAATTCCGGGGACTTATAAATGGGATGAATTTACAGATGTATTCAAAGGGATGTTATACCTTCATACGAGAGAGGGGGGTGGACAGAAGGGTACGGGAGTGAGTGAGGAATAGGTAGAGACTCGTGTGGAGTTTAAACACCGGCACGTACTGGTTGGCACACCACTTTCCGACAAGTTTTCCCACTGCTTCTCCAGCAAGCACCACCCTACCAGTTACGACCTTATCTTCGCGGGGTTAACTGAGTGGGAAGTATTCCTGCTCCACTGACTGGTCTGCATCTCTAAGTCCTGTTCACGAGCCAGGCTGACTTTGCTGAAATCAGCGATGCCCTGGAAAGATTCCTGTGATTCAGACATATCCAGAGAGAAGTGTATCTAAAGAGGGTATCTGGGATGTTTAGTGCTCAAATGCTCTATTAATATCTGCACACTTCTGTGGGATTTCAAGCTGGCATCTGACCAGATGCTGCAATATTAATTGTGTCACCTGGAGATAGATTACTCAGGGAGACTAGTTTGTGCCAATCTTCATGTTAATAAAACAGAATGAGTCATTCTGTTCAACTAATAGAAGGACATCAAGTTTCACCTCAGAGTAAATAGGCTCCTGAAACTTTCTGTTGTTCTAAATCTCCTGCTTCCTTTACAACTTTCAAATTCACACAGCCTTGCAAATCCCGGTCTCACGTGTATTAAGGCTGATACTAACTTATGGCTCCATAGCTTCCGATCGAAAAATTAAGGTAGGGCAATATTGTGCTGTTCAGAATCGTTCAGATTTGCTCCCGGAAATATGAAGTGTATTTTTTTCTGCAGGGACATGCATTTTGGAGCACCGCTGTGTGGATTGAGGAGTGGGGAGTTAATTACCTGCACAAACAGTAGGTATTCGTATAAATGAAGCGCAGCTTACTGTGCAGCTTGCGACTGGGCTCCATACTTCCAGGTAATACAAAACAGAACATTTGGGAGGTACAACTAATTGGATCTGAAAACATTATTTGTCGCAACGATGGATGTTTGATGGAACTGTGAACAACGGTAATGTTTCTACATTACTAAAATAATGCATCTGAAAGAACGTTTAATCTCTCGTCTGAAGGAAAGCAATTGCAACAATGCAGCACACCCCCATCACTGTGCTGGAGTCTCAACCTAGACTACATCAGTTCCAAGCCCAGGGAAGATAACCAAAAGCTTACCAAAGAAATAAGTCTTAATAATAATAATACAGTACTTGCATTTGATATAGCGCTTTTCAAGTCTTCTAGACGTCTCAAAGCGCTTCACAGAATATACTGTAAAGTGAATTGACTGTATATTTATGGACGAAACGCAGCAGCCAATTGCGCTCTGCAGTGTCCCACAAACAGTTGTTGATTGAAATGACCGATTTTATTATTGTTTTGTTTGGAGGGATTATTATTAGGCGTATGGAGTAAGGAAACTTATCCAAGGTTTCACCCTGACCTGCTTGGATTCGAACACAGGTCTCATGCTTCTAAGGCAAATGCTCTAACTATTTAAAGCAGCTTTATAAATACGAAGGGAGAAGGCGAGGTAGAGCATGGAGTTCCAGAGAGATTGATCGGGCGGGGGACTGAGAACTCTGGAATAGTAATGATTGAGTCAAGGAAATACACCATCTACATTGGCTATCTGCTTCATCACTCATCATTTGTATCTACAGTGATATCATAATACTGTAGTAAGAATAATCCTTGCATTTGATATAGAGCCTTATCACGTCTTCAAGATGTCTCAAAGCTCTTCACATAATATACTGTAAAGAGAATTTACTGTATATTTTGTGGGTGAAAATATAATATCCTCTTACACACAAATAATGTATATACTTACTTTTGAGGTGTACACCGTTCTCTCAAAACAGGTTGAGACTTCCACAAATTCACCACACTCACAGACATTGTTTATGTATGTGAAGATTTATGTTGATGGGTTTGATTCCAGGCAGGATAAAACCTTGGGCAAGTTTCATTACACTACATGCCTCATACCTCAAAAAAAAAGAACAATAATAACTTGGTCACTCAATCCATGACTGGTTGTGAAACACTGTTGTGTACAATTGGCTGCCATGTTTCGCCCACAATATACAGTCAATTTACTTACAGTATATTCTGTGAAGCGCTTTGAGACACTTCTTCTAATTCTTCTTCTTCTTATTATTATTATCCTCCTTTGGGAAGAGGGAAACCAAGTGTCCTTGGACCTGAACTTGGCAGTGGAATATCAGAATTATATCAATCTTTGTCCTCCAGTTCCTGAGCTAAACAGGAAAAATGAAGCAGTGTCCATGTGAAGGTGACATACACAAGTGAAACTGTCAATATGGTCTGGATAGTCTCAAACACAATCATTTCACTTGCGAATCAGACCAAGAAGATTGACAAATTCATTTTCAGTTGCCTTTTGATGACATTCGTTGTGTTAATCAATAACTTGTAATAGAAGCACAGTTAGTAAAGGTAACGGAGAGAGTTTCAGTTGCCTAATTCACCCCTATCTTCAAGCCAAAGGAACAGACTGATTTCAGACCAGGATGATGTTGCTGCTATTACAAGTCACATTGAAGCTGGTTTCCAGTAGAATCCAAAAACCAGAAAGGCACCGATAGATCTGTCCACTGCCTGTAACATAATATGCAGATATGGGCTACTTCTTAAGACATCAAAGCTCAACAAATACCTTAACAATATGGAACTCTTGGCCACAATGTTGAGCAATTGCAATAAATATTGTGTCCTTTGAATGGGCAGCACAGCAAAGCACACACATTCCACTGATGGCCTACCTTCAGCATCTGTGCTGGCTTCTTCACTGTTCAACATCTACATTAGTGACTTACCAGACACAGTTTGGGGTAAGTTCATTTATGCTGATGAGTCAGCCTTTACAAGGCAAAGGACCTCACTACCCTCAGCGACACCCTCTGCACTGACCTGAAGACAATGGCAAAATATGTCCAATACTATAAGCTCTGCCCCACTACCTCAAATACTTTGGTAACAATTTTTTACTTGAACAACAACAACAATCAAAATTACATTTATAGAGCGCCTTTCACAAAGGGAGGACGTTCCAAGGCGCTGAACAGTCAGGTTGGGACCCGAGCAAGGGAGAGGGAGGAGGGGTGGGAGAGAGTTAGGAAGGGGAGGGAGAGAGTTGGGAGGGCAGCAGAAGGCACGGTTGAAGAGGTGGGTCTTGAGACTAGCCTTGAAGGAGGTCAGGGAGGGAGCGAGGTGAAGGACTGTGGGATGGAGTTTCAGAGTGTATGAGAGGCTGAAAGCCCATCTGCTGATGGGAGGGCGGGTCAGGTGGGGGACATGGAGCAGGCCGGAGCCCGCTGAACGGAGGGTATGGGGATTCATAGGGGAACAGCAGGTCAAAGAGGTAGGGGGCGGGGCAAGGCCGTGAATGGCCTTGAAAGTGAGGACGAGGATCTTGAATTCAATCCTCCGGGAATGGAGAGTGAATGGAGCCAGGCGAGGGTGAGAGTAAATTGGTCTAGAGCTTGGTGTGGGAGAGCACATGAGCTGCAGAGTTCTGGATGATCTGCAGCTTGTGCAGGGAAGAGCCAGGAAGGCTAACGAGGAGATAGTTTCCATAGTCAAGCCTGAGGGGTGGGGCTGTGGCAGAGTCTGGAAATGTTATGGAGGTGGTGGAAGGCAGTGCTGGTCGCAGTGGAGATGTGGGGGAGGGAGAACGGTTCAGGGTCAAACAAGTGACCCAGGTTCCAGACTGGCTTTGTGAGATGGAGAGTGCAGCTGTGGACGCTGATGCTACCAGCGCCTGAGGTACGGAGGCACTGACATGAGACAAGCAGGAGGGCCTCAGGCTTGCTGACGTTCAGTTCAGCTGAAGAAAGTTGTCCCTCATCCAGGACTCAATGTCAGACAGATAGACAGACCACAAAGCCGCCAAGGAACCACTTATTGTCCTCTCTTGTGGTCAACTGATCTGAAATAAGCCCTATACAAAGTAGTGGCATGTAACCTTGGATAGAAGCTGGACTTTTACAGCTGATCTGGAAAACCCAAATGAAACAATAAAAGCAAGATCTAGCCTCATCCAATAGTGTATGGGCACAGCATGGGGTGTGGATGTGCACACCTCCAGTTTTACGTGAATGGTTCCACACAGATGTGAGCAAATATTAGCTTGATATATTTAGATTTTCAGAAAGCTTTTTCACACGTGCCTTAAGAGTTATTGGTTAACTTAAGGATTCAGAGACTCAGGAAATAGAACCAAAAGCAATGCATCTGAAAGATATTTGGGTTAAACATGGAAAACGGGGAAACTATAAAATGAGACTTTGCAAACTAAAAGGAAAATATTATTGAGTCACCTGGAATTGTTTTTGCTAGCGGGTGACTGACATGCAGAAACTTGTCACCACACTTAGGAGTGTCCAACAACAATAACAACAAAACAACAAAACAAACAACAACAAAATGACATTTACAACAACATTACATTTTTTTGTCCAAATCACACTGAGAGTTCCACATATAGAAGCCACCTAAACATAGAATTTTTCCTGGGTATTTTCCTGGCAGGTTGGCAACAGGCAAGCTTTGAGGACCCAATAGTATGCGTTGGGGGACAAATTTGCCATTGAGAATCCTGTCTGGCAAACTTCCTGCTGGCTGGTCTGTCAGCAACAATCCCTTGGAAAACTATGGACCTGCCTGGCTCAGAAACCTGGAGGGACTCCATTGCCAAGCATGTGACTTAGTAGCCTGCCTACCTTCCCAACCTCCCACCCCCTCCCTGAACAGACGTGGGAAAACAGAACTCTAAATTAGTAAAGATATTCCAAAATAGGAGGCAGAAAGAATAAAGAGGCGCCATCTGAAATGATACAAAATGGATTTGAATTGGTTTAGGTTATTTAGGCAAGTAAGAGACACACAGCTTAATGTGAATAATGTTAAATAATTAGTATGTGGGTTGAATGCAATAAGCACACAGTGTGGTGATCAGGAATGACATCTTGGGATGTTTAGAGGAAGTTCTATGGTGACCAAATGTAAATTTTCAAGATTTTGAAACAATTGGCTAAGTTGATCCAGGCAAATTAGTATGTATAGAAGCAATGGATGGAAGAAAGAAATCTGTAGTTTGAGTAAGAAGAAAACTCTGGCAGAACACTTCAGAAAAAAAAGTCACAAACATGTGGAATAAATTAGGAAGGAAGGCCTTTGAAGTGAGGACTGAGGTCTAATTTTTACAGATTCATAAAACATTTTGCAAATATGCAATTCTATCTACTCTCTACTCTTTACACTTTGGTGAGTTTGGAAACTGCAAATATTATAAACTAAGTACGTGCATGAATTAATACTAAGGATTTTTGTTGTCTTAAAATATAATTGTGATGTGGGCTATGTAACTACTATTTATAGGATATATATTTTCAAACCATAATTTGTTGAACAAAATATACAGACTGCCTGTTACATCGGTGTGTGTATAACCTCTGCCTGGCTTCCTAGTGTAGATATTTCAATTTTTATTGAACAAAATTATAATCTCACTGACAATACCAATAGCTTGGGATGTACTTCTGTTGTGAAAGGCATTATATGAAGGTAATTTTGTTGGTGTTATCATTGATTTGCTTCAGATCATCATCATCATCATGTACCAGGTTACAACACTATCCTGTTCTATTATTAACAGCATTAGAGGTTTATAAGATCATGAGGGGTTTCGACAGGGCAAATAGAGAAAAACTATTTCCACTCGTGGGTGAATCTGTGACTCGTGGTCACAGATTTAAAATAGTTTCAAGGCGAAGTAGAGGGGAGCTGAGGAGAATTATTTTCACTCAGCGAGTTGTTCGAATCTGGAATGCATTGCCTGAAAAGGTGGTGGAGGCTGATTCGATAACAACTTTTAAAAGGGAATCAGATCTTTATTTAGGGAGAACAGGTCTATTAGGCTATGGGGAGCGGGCAGGGCAGTGGGATTGAATCGCTCTTTTCAAAGAGCCGGCACAGACTAGATGGGCCGAATGGCCTCCTTTTGTGCCGTAAAATTCTATGAATCTATGAATCTATTAGCCAAACCCTCCCCCATTTCAGACACAAATTCCCATGTGCAGGTGGTATGCGAACGTGGAACTCCCAGTGAGGTTTGGATACTCTTAAACATAGTGATGGTTTTCCACATGTTTCAGGCTGACCAAACCCCACCCAAATTGCTCAATTATGAAAAGAGGGACAGCCCACTCATATTAATTCAACATCGATTCCATTTGCCTGAAGATCATCAGTGAATTTCAACTCTTCACAGTTTTCTTTTAGGAAAGAAAAAGTACCACTGAAATTCTGAGACAATATTTGCCTTGGAAGTGAGTTTGTGAACCCGGCCAAACCATGACCCATGTTCACTAAGTTCTCTTTTGGTACTAATAAATTGCATATGTTGACTTTGTTTCACTTAGGTAAGTATTTCCATAAAGACTATAATTTCCTTCAGTTGTTGGCACATCATGAAAACAGCATTCCCAGACCTTTTTCATTACTATTTGGCGTTTAACGTTTCTTTCTTGAAACAGTTGCACTGGAGCCGGAGGAAGAGGATCCTCACGATTATGATTCCCTCACAGACTCCTAAAGGAACGATTAGTTTAGTCGTGTATAAGTAGTGCTCTGGATAGACCTGCTCCTAAATGATTATTGTAAAAAATTCTGGTTACCTCACGTTAGCGGCCTTGCCTTCTTCAAGTTCTACCTCAAAGACCTTCATCTTTGATCATGCTTTCAGCCATCCAGTTTCCCCACTACTGTGGCTTCTAATACTCCAGATATAAAGTGTCATCCTCATGTATGTGGAAATTGAACCCTTGCCACCAAGACGAAGTAGGTAAATGAGGAAAAGGAGGAGGCCAAGGATAGATTTATCTGTGTTTTCCAAGCCTTGGTTCTTGCCACCGTGTGCCTGATGCTCTCCAGGAAGAGTGTCTTTGTCCAGAGAGAGTGTACACTCTGTTCTAGACAAACTGACATTACCATATATATGCGGAAACCTCACTAGTTTTGTTTGGATACTTTTATGCGTGGTGTTGGGTTTCTACATATGTTAGTCACCCAAACATATCACTGCAGATGAAGTGTTAAACTCTTCATCTTGATGATCTCCTCATACAACATCCTCTCCTAACACAATGCTTTTTTTAGCGCCAGTTGCTGGAAAACAATTAGGAACAGGAAGTGTGACTGACTTTATCCTCTCTATCCTAGGGCATTAAGGTGAAATTGGAGCACTTCTTTCCCTGGATGAAATCAACTAACTCACGATGGCCTAGAAATTTGACTTAGGCCTGATTTAGTTGAAAAATTTCCCAACTGAGTCACTGGAAGAAACTAATGTTTGACATTTTATTTACAAATATCATGTGTTAGATTAAAACGCGAGAGCATTGCAATGTGCAGTGAATAGTTAAAATCTAATTCAGACTACAATGAGTCCCAAGACAGATGGAATGACCTTACAAGTCTGGTATGAAGCAGCTTGGTTACCATATGGATGGCTGCCAGAAACCTAGGGTTAGGCACCACCTATCTTCATTTCAAGGACCAATACGGCACATTCAGAGAAAAAGTGGAGTACTTAAGCATGTGAGAGTATACAGGAAGAAAAACAAGGACAAAATATAAACTGAAGTCAAATATGAAGCAAACAAACTCACTTAATTATAATGAGGATACAATTGATTGTGACTAACGGTCTGAAAATGTGGCTACAATGATTGCAAATATACCTCTTCAGCTACATTCAGTACTTGCAGTCCTCAACAATAAAGTAAAATCTTCGCTGGAATAATTTAGCACTTGGTTTTCTGGAACTATCTAGTAGCAAAATAGATGTTTTTTTTTAAAAAAAATAGTTTTGGGCCCTATAATTTGAAACTGGGAAAAAGTGGCGGTTGAACTTGGTCTCCTTCCACAAATAAGATCCAAAAAGTACAGTTTCTTGGACAGAACTAGAATACCTCCCACTCTGTCTCCCAGTGATACAGGATTTTCATTACCAGGCCAATTTTTACTTGGCAGGTTTACAAGAGATCCACAGAATTTGTTTTAACTCACTGATAGACACATTTATTTAATTCAATCTCTTACTATTTTCCCTATACTTTCCCATGTACAGATTTACACAATTGGAGGCCTATGGATGATGAGTTGCAGCACAATTGGAGGCCTATGGAGCCTTTGTGCATGTGTGGGAGCTAAATCTCTCATAGGAGAGATTCCTCTGTTCATCCCATTCCTTTGTTCTTTCCCCCTTTGTATTGATTTCCTTCACAGAGAGAAGAAGGCTCAGAGGGAAATTCAAGGAGGTATATAGGATTGTAAATGGGATAGGAGGACACGGTCTTTGATTGAAGTGGGGGCAAATTCATAACAAATCTATAAAACACTACTTCAATGAGTGAGTAGCAAAGGTATGAAGAGGCTCTCGAGGGTGATGGTGGAAGCAGAAAATGTTGATTGATTTAAGAACAAATTACCGGTACATTGATTTCTGTTAGTAAATAATATCTGGGGATATCATATATAATTTGGGACACAACATGTCAGGTTAATGCCAGGAAGGTGGAAGGTGAACTGGATGGATCTTAGTCTTCTTTCACTGAGCAAATTCTTATGTGCTTAGGAAAAGTAAATCCAGAATAATACTTTAGGATGTCCTAAGAACATAGAGCAGGAGAACTTGGGTTTAGAGTTGTAAAGGGTAATTTCAGGAAGTTAGAAAGAAGGTTTTCTTTACTCAGGGGGCAATTAATGTCAAGAACAGATTGCCAGAAAGGGTAGTTGAGGCTAGGACCATGGATTCATTTAAAAAGCAGCATGATTCTATAATGGCAGGACAGTATGGTAGGTATTCTGGAGCGAAGAGTTCGAATGGACAGAAGGACGTTTGTCATCCTAACCAATCTTGTGATCTTATAATCATGAAACAGGCTGCTAAATATATACCTGGTAGGATATATGTTCTTTTAAGTGAAACATGTTTTACATTCAACTATTGCTGTTTTCAGCCATAAATACCTGTCGCAAAGTTATTAATGTGGCCAGTTATGACTTGTCTTATTAGATCCTTGACAAGGCTTTGGTAAAGGAGGAGACACAACGATTACCGTTATTGATACCATAACATTGTTTCCGAAGACAGGAGAACAAAAATGATAACATGTCCAGGATACCATTCTAGACATTCCACCGTGAGAGGTTTGGAGGAGATAAGGTGACTCTCACCTTATATTCTCAACTTCTGAAATAAGTAGTTTCGAAGAATGACTGTATTGAGAAAACATCAGCTTGTTTACTTTTAGAAATGACCAGAATATATTTCATACTGAGATTAAAAAAAACTATTTAAAATGCCTGAGTACCTTTGAAATCATATTTCTTTGAAATCATATTTGAAACCTTTTGAAATCATATTTCTGGCTGTGGTGACGATTCTCTTACAATTAGTCGAAAGGATATTTGGATCTTTTGAATGGAATTTTCCAATGATAATCATTGCTTGGCTATGCCACCTTATCACGTCTTTAAGATGTCTCAAAGTGCTTCAGATGATGTATTGCAAAGTGTGTATTCTGTGTATTTTGTGAGCAAAATGTGGCAACCAGTTGCACACAGCAGTGTCCCACAAACAGTTGTGGAATAAATTTTATTGTTAATTTGGGGCGGGGATTGTTGGCCAGGACACTGGGAAAATTACCTTCTTCTGTCAAATAGAGCTGTGGATTGTTAAATCCACCTGATCAGGCAGATGGCACCTCAGTTTAACATCTTATCCGAAGAATGGGATTTCCTCACAATGTTTGGAGTCATTTAGATAACTGATGTTGTACCCTAGCATTCCATGTGCTGGTCCTGCAGCCTCTCTTGGGTATCTTGTGGAGTCCTGTAACTGAGTGGTTAGAGCACTCGCCTTCTAACAACAATAACAACAACACAATTACACTTGTATCGCGCCTTTCATATCGGGAGGACATCCCAGGGTGCTGGATGGTCAATGTTTCAGACACGAGCTGGAGTTGGGATCAGGGAGGGTGGAGGGAAAGGAGGGGATTTGGGGTGACCTATGGGACCATCGAAGAGGAGGCGGGACTACAAGGAGGTTAGGGAGGGGACAAGGTGAAGGGACTGCACCGTAGAATTCCAGAGGTTAGGGCAGAATGGCTGAAGGTTCGCCTGCCGATGGTGGGGTGGGGTGGGTAGGTCGGAGGGACATGAAGCAGGCCGGAGCCCACTGAGCGGAGGGAACGGGCAAGTTTGTAGGGGAGTTTGCAAAGTTAGGGTGGGGCGAGGCCCTGGAGGGCTTTGAACATGAGGACCGGGATCTTGAATTGAATATCCTCTGGTTGATGGGGAGCCAATGGAGTCAGGCGAGCATGGGGGAGATGGGGTCAAGGAGATTGAAACGGTAAAGGATATGGCCTGCAGAGTTCTTGATGATCTGCAGCCTGTGGAGGGAGAAATTGGGAAGGCCGACAAGCAGGGCATTGGCATAGTTGAGCTGGGATTTGATGAAGTGAGAGGGTTCAATATTTTGTGGGCTTAATACAGCAGCCAATTGTGTACAGTAATGTCCCATCAACAGTTATGGATTGAAGTGACCAAATTATTATTTTTTTTTTCTTGAGGGATTGTTATCAGACATGTAGCATATGAAAACTTGCCCAAGGTTTCGCCCTGCCAGGAGTCGAACCCAGGTCTTTCACTTGTGAGGCGAATGCTTTTACTGCTGAGCTGCAGCACTCCCTGTTGCATGGTTACATGCAGATGCTGAGGGTAACTCTTTTCTCAAAGTACCTTCTTCACCTTTGCTCATCTTGCAAACCCAACTCATCTGATAAACCCATGGAGCTAGGAGCTACTTCCTTTTGCTCAACTGCTCCTGTGGCATTGCCTGCTGCCCAAAGCAGTTTCCCCAACAACCAGGGCCAGATAGCTTATTTTAACAATGGAACTCAAATTGAGCAGAACTTTCATTGAAGATACAAGAATAAATAGGCTGCAGCATAAATCGAGGAATGCCTCCAGCTAACATACAGGAAGCAATGGCATTCATCGCAACCATCTTAAGAGAGATGCACAGGAACCTTCTCCAGCTTCTTAGAATTGCAAACTACTAGATGAAGCTGATCAAGACTGTAAACTACTTAAACTAACCCCCTAGCCATTGCTACCCATCTCTATGATTTAAGTTACAAGCATTTTGCCAATTCAAAGAATTCAGACTACAGAGATACATAAACATAACATATTGGTTAGAGTGCTCACTTCACAAGTGAGAAACCTGGGTTTGATTCCCGCTAAGGCAAAACATTAGGCAAGATTCTTTACTCCACTTGCCTTAGGTTACCTGGCAGTTGTTAGTTAATTTGAGGATGTACATGAAATCATCAATAACAAGACACATCTTTGCATTTAGTATAATGTCTTTCACTTCACAGGATGCACTGTAAAGTGTAATGACTGTGTATTTATAATCAAACATGGCAGTCCATTTGTGCACAGCAACATCCTACAAGCAGCCATGAAGTGAATAACCAATTTTATTTTGGAGATTGTTGTTGGCCAGGATATTGGTGGAGCTCCTGTGGCTCAGTGGTTAGGGCACTTGTCTTGCAAGCTGGGGAGACCAAGCTGGGGAGACCTGTGTTTGAATCCAGGCAGGTCAGGGTGAAACCTTGGGCAAGTTTCCTTACTCCACACGCCTAATAATAATCCCTCCAAAAAAAAACACAATAATAAAACTGATCATTTCAATCCACGACTGTGTGTGGGACGCTGCTGTGCACAATTGGCTGTCACGATTCGCCCACAAATATACAGTCAATTCACTTTACAGTATTTTCAGTATATTCTGTGAAGCGCTTTGGGATGTCGATAAGATGTGAAAAGTGCTATAATAAATGCAAGGATTATAGAAACTCCCTTTCCTTTTCAAATAGTATCATGGGATCTTTAATGTCCACCTGAACCTTGATCACCAAATGCATTTGTATGTAACACTGACTGTAATTTGGGTCCACTTTTCTCTCTTTGTGCCACAGAATATGTACATTTTTATAGTGAGTATATTACTCTTTCCTTCCCAAACCCTTCTATTCCACTCTCTCATGTGAAAGTCTAGCTTCCTCTTGAATGCATCCATGCTATTTGGTTTAACCATCACTTCAGGCAGCAAGTTCCACAATATCCTAACTTTTTTCTAAATTCTTTGATAGACTCCCCCTAGTCGCTATCTTATAGTTGTGTTTCCTGGTTACAAACTCCTGGACCAGTAGAAGCAGCCTATTTATGTTAACCTTATCAAACCTTTATAATTTAAACACTTTTCCTTGGTCCATTCTTAAAAGACTCTTCTCTGGTTAAAAAAAAAAGGCCCAATCTATCCATTCTATCCTGACAGCAATAATCTGTCAGCCCTGGTATCATCCTCATAAACTATGCTGGAAGTTTTCCATCTCTGTTATATCCTTTGTCTCTGATTAGAATGGGACACAATATTCCATATTTGGTCTAACCTAGGTTTTGTATCAATTCACACACCATCTTCTCAACTTCTCACTTTTATATTGTACCTATCCCTTGATTCTATCCCTCTGAATATAAAGTCCAAGATGTCATTAGCCTTATCCATCCGTGTAGCTACTTTTAGAGATTTGTGTATCTGAATCTCCAAATCTCTTTGCTCCTCTGCACCCCTTAGGTTCGTATCATCTAGAGTGTGGACAGCTTTTTCATGCCAGAGAGAATTACTTCACATTTTCCTACATTCAATTGACCTCTCCCATGACTCCACCTGCACATATTTTAGTCATGAGCCTCTCATGAGGCACTTTATCAAAGGCGTTCTGGAAATCCAGAGACACTACATCCCCAGCATTGGCTGGGCCAATAGAAAAGTAAAGAAAGATTTTCCAAAGTTGTGAGGAGTTTGTTGATTTTGCAGGAAATTGAAGGGGAATGTTTGTCAAAGATGGCAAAAAATAGGGGATTAGGGGAACACCAGCAAGGCTAGAGGAGCTCTCATGGTCCAACACTGCACAGAGACTCAGAGAGGGAGATACACACTCACAAACACACACACACTCAGAGACAAACATACATACAGAGATAGACTCTCATACACTCACAAAGGAACCTACACATTCGCAGACACAGAATACGCACTTTTCTATTGGGCCAGGTTATTGGGGACAACATTTTAATGAAAAAACCAAATACAAAATTCACGAAAAATAAAACAAAAATATAAAAATAATTTCAAAGGATCTCTGCCACTTTGTACTAGGTACTTTGCGATTGTACTCCTTAGATTGTGCTTGAAGTGGTTAGAGCACTTGCCTTAAAAAGCATGAAATCTAGGTTCAATTCCCAGCAGGGCAAAACCTTGGGAAAGTTTCCTTACTCCTGGTGATAAACCCTAAAAATGAATTGATCATTTCAATCCATGATTGTTTGTGGGACATTGTTGTGTACAATTGGCTGCTGCATTTCGCCCACAAATATACAATCAATTCACTTTACAATATATTCTATAAAGCGCTTTGAGACATCAAAAGATGTGAAAAGCATTTTATCAAATGCAAGGATTATGATTATGATTATTGTAATTCCCATACCCAGGAATGACCTGGACTTGAGTATAGGGAGTACGGTTTCTATGTTTGCAGATGCTACAAAGCTAGAAAGAGTAGTAAACAATGAGGTGGTTAATAGCAGACTGCAAGAGGACGTAGACAGAATGGTAAAATGGCAGCCACGTACGTGGCACATGAAGTTTGATGTGGAGAAATGCAAAGTGATGTACTTTCTGAGTAAGAATGAGGAGAGGCAATATAAGATAGATGGTAGAATCATAAAGGGGATGAAGGAACAGAGAGACCTGGGGGTTGAGATAAGTCAATCTTTGAAGATGACAAGACAGGTAGATAAAGCTGTTAAAAAAACATATGGGCAACTAGGCTTTATAAATAGGGGCATGGAATACAAGTCAGGAAGTTATGATGAACCTTTAGAAAACACTGGTTTAGGCCTTGGGACATCCTCCCTACATGAAGGGCGCTCTATAAAAGTAATTTTGTCATTGTTGTTAACTGTGTTCATTTCTTGGAATCACAAAAAACCAGGTAGGATGTCAAGGCATTTGAGGAGGTGCAAAGGCGATTTACCAAGATAGTACCAGGAATGAGGGACTTCAGTTATCAGGAGAGGCTAGAGAAACTAGGATTATACTAAATGGAGCAGAAAAGGTTAAGAGGAGAGTTAATAGAAGTTTTCAAAATTATGATGGGATTCAACAAGATAAACAAGGAGAAACTATTTTCACTGGAGGGTGGGTCGGTAACCCGCAGACACTGATTTAAAATATTTGTTAAAGGAAGCAGAGGGGAGGTGAGGAGAAATGTTTTCACCCAGCGAGTTGTTCGCATCCGGAATGCATTGCCTGAAAGGGGGGTGGAGGCCGATTCGATAACAACTTTTCAGAGAGAAGCAGATCATGATTTGCGGAGGACAAGTTTGCAGGATTATGGGAAGAGTGGGGGAGTAGATTGATTTGGATAGCTCTTTACACAGAGCCAGCACAGATATGATGGGCCAAATTGCCTCCTTTTGTGCTGTTTAATTCTATGGTATGATTCTGTGATTCTATGATTTGCTGTTTAATTTGATATATTTTGCTATGTTCTCATCATGGTTCCTCTTTGCCTTCCTAATCATTTTCCTAATCTCTTAAATTTGCTGTGTTCACTCCTGTTTACCTCTCCTTTATCTATCCTGACTTTACCAATGCTACTTTCCTCAATTGCAGTTTTGTCCTCACCTCGTTATCTGATCATGGCATCCTTTTATTAGTTCATTTTACCTTATTTCTTAATGGAATATAGTTCTTCTGCACCTTTTTCTAACTGATGCATAAATTCTTCTTTACAATTTTGCCTCCAGTCAACTTCAGCCAGTTCATTCTTTATACCAATATGATTAGGTGTGGAGTGAAGTTTTCCAATATGCTCAACATTTGGTTTCAATCCAAACACTCAAAAAGACACCCACTTGGTAAAAACAAGATCATGTTGAATTGACGACTAACCCAACTGCTCCCTTCAGTCAGTAGATGCCGCTACATGAAGGGTCTGCTTCATGTCGCGGCATCTACTGACTGAAGGGGCAGAGAGCCAGAGTGAGCTACGGACGGAGTGAGGCGAGGACAGAGTGAGAAGGAATTGGGTGAGAGTGGGAATTAGGTGCTGAGGGGGAAGTAGGTGCAGAGGGGGAAGTAGGTGCAGATTATATATATCCCAGGGAAGTAAGTCGAGATAATGGCCTGGCATGTGATGTGCGAGGAATGCGGGATGTGGGAGTTGATGGAGGGCAACCTGAGCCAAGGTGACTTCATCTGTAGCAAATGTCTGCACCTGAGGAAGCTCCAGCTTAGAATAGCTGAGCTGGAGTATCAGGTGGAGACATTGCGGTGCATCAGGGAAGGGGAGAGCTTCTTAGATAGTTTCATCCTAGAGCCTGACACTCCACCAGGGTCTAGGGAACAAGAGTGCGCTGTTGCCAGCCACGGTCAGGACTGGGTGACAGTCAGACGACCGGGTATGCGGAGCCACAAGAATGGTGCAGAGAAACCCCAGACTGTAACCATTTCCAACAGGTATGAAGTACTTTCAACCTGTTTGGATAAGGAGGTCTGTGAGAAGGTTGGACAAACCAACTCCATCAAGACCATTTTAATAGGAGATACAACTGTCCGAGGTATAGATAGGCGTTTTTGTGAACGGAAACGTGAATCTCGGAAGGTGTGTTGCCTACCAGGTGCCAGGGTTGAAGACTTGACTGAGCGGGTGCATGAAATTCTGCTAGGGGAAGGGGAAAATCCACTTGTGGTGGTCCATGTTGGGACCCATGAAGTTGACAGGAAAATACCTGAGATGCTCCAGGGAGAGTACCAGAGACTAGGGAGTAAACTGAAAAGTGGAACTTCGAGAGTGGTGATCTCTGGGTTGCTTCCAGTGCCTCGAGCAAGCCAGTTCCAGAATGCTAGAATAAGGCACATCAATGCATGGCTGGAGAAGTGGTGTAGGAAGGAGGGTTTCTGGTTCCTAGACCATTGGGACCAATTCTGGGGTAGGTGGAACCTGTACAAAATGGATGGGTTACACCTGAACAGGGCTGGAACCAATCTCCTTGCAGGGAGGTTGTCGAGTTTTGTGGGGGGGGCTTTAAACTAATCCCGGGGGGGTGAGGGTGGGAAACTGATCAGTAGTTCAGATACGGGAGGGGTAACAAAGAGGACAGGGGTAAGGGTAAGACGGGAGAAAAGTGCAGAGGAAGTAATTTGTGCCTTAGAGTGCATGTATGTAAATGCACGAAGTTTGAGAAATAAAATTGGTGAGCTGCAGGCTCAGGTTGCTGCGAGGCGATATGATGTTATAGCAGTAACAGAGACTTGGCTCCAGCATGGGCAGGAATGGGAGTTGAACATTCCTGGTTATAATGTATTCAGGAGGGATAGAGAAGGGAGAAAAGGGGGCGGGGTGGCAATTTTAGTTAAGGACTCAGTGACTGCCTTAGAAAGGAACGAGGTGGAAGAAGGACTAAAAACCGAATCTATCTGGTTAGAAATGAGGAATAAAAAAGGTGCAGTTACACTGTTAGGGGTATACTATAGACCACCAAATAGTGGGGAGGAGATAGACAAGCAGATCTGCAAGCGTATCACGGAGAAATGCAGAACTAATAGAGTAGTGATAATGGGTGACTTCAACTATCCCAACATAGACTGGCAGAATAGTAGAGTAAAGGGCAAGGAGGGAGAAGAATTCCTGAAGTGTGTGCAGGACAACTTTCTTGATCAGTATGTTTCCAGTCCAACGAGGAAAGAAGCATTGCTGGATCTAGTTTTGGGAAATGAGGTAGGGCAAGTTCAACAGGTTTCTGTAGGTGAGCATCTAGGGAATAGTGACCACAATATCGTTAGATTCAGAATAATTATGGAAAGGGATAAGGAACGATCACAGGTGAGGACACTCAACTGGAAAAGGGCTAATTTCAATGAGTTGAGGTGGGACCTAGCCAAGGTGGATTGGAAAGAAAAATTGGCAGGTAAGACAACTAACGAGCAGTGGGCAGCGTTCAAAGAGGAGATAGTTCAGGCACAGGTCAAAAGCATCCCCACAAAGGTGAAATGTAAGGCATCCAAACCTCCCTGGATGACTAAGGAAATCGGGGCCAAAATAAAAAAAAAAAAAGAGGCTTATGATAAGTGTCAGGCTCAAAATTCAGAAGGGAACCAAGCAGAATATAGGAAGTGTAGGATAGAACTAAAAAAGGAAGTTAGAGGGGCAAAGAGACTGCATGAAAAACAATTAGCGAGTAAGATTAAGGGGAACCCTAAGGTTTTTTACCAACATATTAAGAGTAAAAGGTTGGTCAAGGATAGGGTGGGGCCAATTAGGGACCTAGGAGGAAATCTCATTGTGGAGGCAGAGGGCATGGCTGATGTACTGAATGAGTACTTCGCCTCTGTCTTCACAAAAGAAAAGGATACAGCCAATGCCATGGTATTGGAGGAGAGGGTAGGAGAAATGGATAGAATAATTATAACCAGAGAGGAAGTTCTAAAAAGGTTGACGTCGCTCAAGGTGGATAAGTCACCTGGTCCGGATGGGATGCACCCTAGGTTACTAAGTGAGGCACGGGAGCAAATAGCAGGGACTCTGGCCACGATCTTTCAATCTTCCTTGGACACAGGGGTCGTGCCAGAGGACTGGAGGATAGCTAATGTTACTCCCTTGTATAAAAAGGGGCAGAAGGACAAGCCTGGTAACTACAGACCAGTCAGTCTAACGTCGGTAGTGGGCAAACTTCTAGAGTCCATAATCAGGGACAAGGTAGATCTTCACTTAGAAAGATATAGGCTAATAAAGGACAGTCAACATGGATTTGTTAAAGGCAAATCTTGCCTTACAAATCTGATAGAATTTTTTGATGAGGTAACGGAATGGGTGGATAATGGTTGCGCAGTTGATGTAGTTTACATGGACTTTCAAAAGGCATTTGACAAAGTGCCACATGAGAGACTTATTATGAAATTAAAGGCCCATGGCGTAAAAGGGACAGTGGCAGCGTGGATCCACAACTGGCTGCGAGACAGAAAGCAGAGAGTTGTAGTGAGCGGCTGTTTTTCAGATTGGAGGGAAGTGAGCAGTGGTGTGCCACAGGGATCAGTTTTGGGACCATTGCTGTTTGTAATCTACATCAATGATCTGGACTTGGGTGTACGGAGTACAGTTTCCAAGTTTGCAGATGACACTAAGTTAGGGAGAATAGTAAACAGTGAGGAGGATAGTAGCCATCTGCAAGAGGATATAGACAAATTGGTAAAGTGGGCAGACACATGGCAGATGAAGTTTAATGCAGAGAAGTGTGAGGTGATGCATTTTGGGAGAAGAAATGAAGGGAGGCAATATAGGCTAGATAGTACAATTTTAAATGGTGTGAAGGAACAGAGAGACCTGGGGATTTGTGTTAGTGACTCGTTGAAGGTGGCAGGACAGGTAGACAAGGCTGTTAAGAAGGCATATGGGATACTAGGCTTTATAAATAGGGGTATAGAGTACAAAAGTCAGGAAGTGCTGACTAACCTCTATAAGACTTTGGTGAGGCCTCAGCTGGAATACTGTGTTCAATTCTGGTCACCACACAACAGAAAGGATGTGAAGGCATTGGAAAGGGTGCAGCGAAGATTTACTAGGATGGTGCCAGGATTGAGGGACTTCAGCTATGAGGAGAGGCTAGATAGGCTAGGGTTATTCTCTCTGGAGCAGAGAAGATTGAGGGGAGACCTAATAGAGGTTTATAAGATCATGAGGGGTTTCGACAGGGCAAATAGAGAAAAACTATTTCCACTCGTGGGTGAAAGTGGTCACAGATTTAAAATAGTTTTAAGGCGAAGTAGAGGGGAGCTGAGGAGAATTTTTTTCACTCAGCGAGTTGTTCGAATCTGGAATGCATTGCCTGAAAAGGTGGTAGAGGCTGATTCGATAACAACTTTTAAAAGGGAATTAGATCTTTATTTAGGGAGAACTGGTCTATTAGGCTATGGGGAGCGGGCAGGGCAGTGGGATTGAATCGCTCTTTTCAAAGAGCCGGCACAGACTAGATGGGCCGAGTGGCCTCCTTTTGTGCCGTAAAATTCTATGAATCTATGAAAAAATGTCCTCCACCCTAGCATCCCACTATTTTTGGGAGAGCTTTCAGCCTATCTGCCCACACTCTTTGTAATTGATTCCCGGAGTCTTCCATCCCTCCCACATTTGTTCAAGGTCCATCTCCAAACATATCTCTTTGACTGTGCTTTCAGCCCTCTCCCCACCTCTTTGGCTCCCACCACCAACTTAGGTGCCAAGCCATTATTGTTAAGCGCCTTGCAATGTCCTCCCTTTGTGAAAGGCATTAAATATTGGTAAATTTGTATTATATTGTAGTTATGATGACTCCGATTGCTGAATAACTTACCAGTGCTTACTGTCTGGCCACACATGAGGAATAATTCTGGGTGAAGTTAGCGGTTGGGGGGAAGGAACACACATGGAACCATATTTCATTATAGATCAGGGACTTCAAGAGAGGGAAGCAGAAACTTTCAGAGGAAGCCAACAATAAACACAGACAATTGCTTGAATGCATGTTTTTCTAAACAATAAGATGAGTATGAAGTAACTACGTGAACTGTGTAAATTTGCAAAATATGTAATGTTTAAAGCTATACAATCAAAATTCATTGATGTACTTGCTGCTTCTGGCTGGACTATTCCAATGCCCATCACACCATACCTTTGCCAGGTTCTACTGGCTCACAATTACTGAATGGATCGATTTCAAGATTGACTTTGTTTGCAATTCATACTTCATGCCCTCGCATCTCCTTATCTATCTGACTTGCTTATCCCCCCACTCCTCAGCTTGGCTGGCTCCAAACTCCTGATTGTCCCTCATCTTCTACGCTTTACCATCATTGACCGTGTCCTACGCTACTATGTCCTGAAACTCTATCCCTTAATCCCTGGCTTGACATCAGACTACACCACTGTCAAGCACTCCGGACGCTATCCCTGTGTGCTGTATAAATGCAAGTTGTTGTGGTACTTTATATCAGTTTTGAGTGAGCAGTAATTCTCTTCCACGCTGTCATGTCAAGTTCTGTTCAGTTCTTACTTAAATTGAAATGAACTATGCTGTGTAGCTTGCCACGTGTAACTCCCATTTGGAGATCACTACACTTCGATGCGATTTATTATCCAGAGGATACTGTCAAGCTTGAACTATTGGAAGGGAACCCTACTTTGGCAGCATATGGGAATGTGACTAACACACCATCTAGTGGCTGATCGCTTTCGCTAGTGCATCTCTGCAGTTTCAGGCAGAGGTGAGGGTTACAGAGGCTGCTAACAGCTAGTCAGGAAATCAGTGGAGGATGGCAGCTTTCAAACCAGATGTTGTCTTGGCACCAGACAAATATGAGGCTTCCAAAAAGAAAGCAATAGCATTTCAGGCAAGGATGTTAATCGACATCACATGGTTTTTTTTATGGGTGGGGTTCAAGAAAATAGTTTTTTTTAACTTCAGCGGTTCCTTTGGCAGATATAAAGAGGTTGTGAATGCAATAAGGCTTAATAGTTACAGGTGTGGCACGTCCTGCTGCATGGCTTACAATGGAACAGTGGCAAGCAGTAGACAAAAGACCAAAGGAAGACACTGTGGAAAGAAAACACAAAGAGCACACGAAAAGAAACGAGAGAAAATTACAGACAAGCACAACTAGTACCAGCTGGACTGAGGGCCCTGACATGGCCTCAAATACTGAAGGAGGGACTTCAGACTTTTATTGAGTTCTGCTTTGAGCAAACGTTTTATTGGTTTCTCTGAAAGATCTAAAGTGATATCACAGGTTAAAATCTCTGAATTATACTTATTCCTTTCGCTCCTCTGCAGACCCTCCATCTCAATGGGGATTGAGTCCAGGAAGAGAAAGGAGTTTTTATGATCTGGAATGCACTATGATAATATAATAATCCTTGCATTTGATGTCGTGCCTTATCACACAGCTGTATGCCACAAATAGTCATGGATTGAGTGACCAAATTATCATTATTGGTATCATGAAAGGGTTAGTGGAAGCAGATTCGATAATAGGGATAATAAGGAATTGGATAGGTATTTAAAAAGGAAAAAAAATTACAGGGCTATTGGTAAGAGTGGCAGAGTGGGACTACTTGGAAACTTATCGTAGTGATTAAGAGTATCCAAACCAAAGTGACAGTTCCATATACAGTATCATCAAGTTCATCATCGTCCATCAAGTTCATTTTACCTTCCACCTTTATCGCATGCACATATGTCCCAAACTAGCTATGTACTATATCCCATAATGTTATTTCCTAAAAGAAAACTATCTAATCTGTGTTTGAAAGGATTAATATTGTGCTACAGGTTCACTATTCGCTCACTATGTATTATCCACACATGGAAATTTCCCTTTGGAATAGAATGAGCATTCTCTTCCTAGATGGGCAGACCATGCTTACAGAATCCTGGAAAATATCAAGCGCAGGATAGCAATAGCCAAGGTTTTG
The DNA here is from genome assembly GCA_035084275.1 of Hydrolagus colliei. Classification (NCBI taxonomy): domain Eukaryota; kingdom Metazoa; phylum Chordata; class Chondrichthyes; order Chimaeriformes; family Chimaeridae; genus Hydrolagus; species Hydrolagus colliei. Next base: position 133,767,087 of record CM068743.1, on the reverse strand, counting down.
GGACCTCAGAATATGCATTGAGGGATTGCTGGCGTTTAATTTGCCAATATCGTATAGCTTCCCATTGCAACACTGTCTGGTGATGTTTTCACTTCTTGGGCACTGAGGGCGACCTTTTCGGTTAGGGTTTTGCAGGGTTAACAGGAGCAGAATGAAAAGAATCCCTGCCCTCGGTGACTGATCTGCGCTTCATGTCGGTCCAATGGGCCAGGCTGTCAGGTCATCAACAGTAGTTGGAGTTCATAGCACAGGAACTAGACTACTGAGATCACCGTAAAGGATTGACTGGATTGTAAGATTCCATTGCCAAACACATGACCTTAGAGCCAGCTCAGGCTCACATCCAAAGGGACACCTTTACCTCACCCCAAAGAGGATAGTCATTTAGTGGAATCCAAGCAGTGGGGATTGATCTTTGAAATTGGGGAATGAAAACTGAAGAACATAAAGCAGAAAGAAGTGCAATAGAAATGTATTAGGATTTAATAAAGCATTACGTGATGTTGGATGATAATTATCTCTTGTATGTATGGTGATCTCTCCATCTACTTTATAGTGATAGTGTAGCATCCTCTGCTGGCAGAAAAAATGCAGCGTAACTTAAGCAGGCGACAAGATCATTACTTTATGGATCTGTATGAGACCTTGCTATAAATTGCTTCCTGTTTTTGTCTACAAATCGGATTTTTAAGTAATCACCTCATAGAATCATAGAATTTTTCAGCACAGAAGGAAGCAATTCAGCCCATCGAGCCTGTGCTGGCTCTTTGAAAAGAGCTATTCACGTCAATCCCACTCCCTCGCTCTCTCCCCCTAAACCCCGCAAACCCGTCCTCCCCAAATAACCATCCACCTCTCTTTTAACAACAACAACAACAAATTACACTTATAAAGCGCCTTTCACGTCGGGAGGATGTCCCAAGGCGCTGCACAGGAGGCGTGTGACCCGAGCTGGGAGGGGGGTGTTCGGGAAGGGGTGAAACATGTAGGGGAGGTCGAAAAATTCAGGGGGGAACAAAAGGCACGGTTGAAGAGTAAAGTCTTCAAACCGGCCTTGAAAGAAGAAAGGGAAGAAACAAGACGGAGGGATTGGGGGATGGAATTCCACAGGGTGGGAGCGGAGAAACTGAAAGCCCGGCCTCCGATGGTGGGGCGGTTCGGGCGGGGGGCTTGGAGCAGGCCAAGTCCTGCTGAACGGAGGGTCCAGGTGGGCTTGTAGGGGGAAAGTAAATTGGTTAAGTAGGGCGGGGCAAGGCCGTGTAAGGCCTTGAAGGTGAGGACGAGGATCTTGAACTCGATCCTCTGGAGGATGGGGAGCCAGTGGAGACGGGCGAGGGTGGGGGTTATGTGGTCGCGGAGGTGGGTGCGGGATAGTACACGGGCTGCAGAGTTTTGGATGACCTGCAGCCTGTGAATGGAGGAACTGGGGAGGCCGACGAGGAGAGAGTTTCCGTAGTCCAGCCGTGAGGTGATGTACGCGTGCACGAGTGTTTCGGCAGAGTGGGGGGCGAGGTAGTTGCGGAGCCTGGCAATGTTGTGTAGGTGGAAGTAAGCGGTGCCGGTCAAGGCGTGGATGTGGGGGAGGAAGGAGAGTTTTTGGTCGAACATGATGCCGAGGTTCCTGACTGGCTTTGTGAGGTGGAGAGTACAGCCTTGGATGTTGAGGCTGGCAGCGCCCGATGTGCGGAGGCGCTGGCTTGAGCCAATCAGGAGGGCCTCGGTCTTACTCACGTTCAATTGCAGGAAGTTGTCCCTCGTCCAGGACTCAATGTCGGACAGACATGCTGTCAGAACATCGATGGTCTGGGGGTTGAGGGATGCGGCAGAAAGGTACAGCTGGGTGTTGTCCGCATACATGTGGAAATTTACCCCATGTTTGCGGATGATATCGCCCAGAGGGAGCGTGTAAATGGTGAAAAGGAGGGGGCCGAGGACAGAGCCCTGGGGGACGCCGTGAGAAACTGTGCGGGGGTTTGAGGAGAAACCGTTGGAAGATACAAAATGTAGGCAGTGGGTCAGGTAGGAATGGAACCAGTCAAGGACTGTGCCTTGAAGGTTGAGGTGGGAGGAAAGACGTTGGAGGAGGATGGTGTGATCGACTGTGTCGAACGCAGCAGACAGGTCAAGGAGGACGAGGAGGCAAAGGGAGCCCTGGTCACAGGTGGTTAGGATATCATTTGTAACCTTAACCAGGGCAGTTTCTGTGCTGTGAACAGGGCGGATGGTTGCGATGCATCAAGGGAGGGTTTCTTCAGGATAGGGGTGATGGTGGCTGTTTTAAGGGAGGTAGGGACGGTGCCTGAGGAGAGGGAAAGGTTGATGGTGTCAGAAATGAGCGGGGCCAGACGGTGGAGCTGGGTGCGGAGGAGGGGTGTGGGGATGCGGTCCAAAGAACACGTGGTTTAAAAGTTGTTATCGAACCTGTGAAGCTCTTTAAGATATTTTAGAGGACATTGTAGACAGAATACAGACAAAGAAAATGGTAAACTGAAAAACTGTTGGAACAACAACAAAAATAATTAAACACAAAACACTGTCCTGCAAATGCTGGAAGTCTGAAATACAAACAGAAATCGCTGAGAACACTCAACAGGTCGGGCAACGTCCATGGAGAAAGGAATGTGAGTCAACATTTTGGGTTCACGACTCTGTGTCAAAACTACAAAATGACAACAAAAACATGAATGGATGCATTCTGCTTTATACATTTCTATATATTGTGATTTCTCTTATATGGCAATATTCACACACGGTTGGAGAAGATGGAATCCAAGTTCAAGTTATCAACTGCATGTGTAATTAGCAAGCAGCAGGGTGATTGTTAAGAATAATAATAATTGTGACTGAGTAGACCTAACCTGTGGAGTCCTGAGGTGTCCAAAACGCTGACTGTCCTGTGTCTTGGGATATCCTCCAGACGTGAAAGGCGCTATACAAATGTAATTTTGTCAGCCTTAAAATCAGTGATGTTCATGATATAGTGTATACTAATGATCTCGGCTAAGGCATTTTAACTCCTGTAAGATTGGCAGAGAGAGACTACAAATCCATCCCCTGATAGTGAATTCTCAGGATTGTATTCGGTAAACAGTTGTGTACAAATTGTTTACAAAGATAATGTTTTATCATATATAAATCTGATACAGCCAAGCATATTAAAGCTTACAAACAAAAATCGATACTACTGGTATTTCCTACCAATGCTCCAATTAACTGTTGCATAAGCGTCATATTTATATTTCTCACGGCACATGCCGATGTGATATCTCTCGGTTGATCTTTCTATTCTTGTTTTCTACTGCCTCCTATATCTACCTTGATCCTTACTCCTGCATCTGTTCCTTTGTGATCAGTCCTTTCATGTAGTTTCCCCCCCACCCCCCAACACCTGCCTTATCTTATCTGGAGTTCCCTAGTCTGTGTGACTGGCTTTTGTATCTGTTATTCCCTTTTCATGTCTGTGCCAATTAAAGATCTGTTTTTCTCTTTCTTGCTTGCTCAGCAACATTCCATGCAAAGCATGTTAGTTATGTCAAGTTAGCTTGATTCTACAATTTCTCTATTATCCTTAATGTGATCTATACATAGCTTTCTAATCTTTTATATTAAAACCCACGATAATCTTACACCCCAATACCGGATTCAGGAAAATTCCTTTCTCGCTGATCCAACTGGGTTGTATATCTACCCTTTAGGCTCCATCTCTGCTCTTTCATAATGAATTCTCTCTGAATTCAGTACATAGCTAGTTTGACCCTATACAAACATGACCAGAATAGGCTGGTTTGGGAGAAGAAGATGAAGATAAAGAGCCTTTTACGTTGGGAGGATGTCCCAAGGCGCTGGGCAGACAGTATTCCAGACCCGAGCTGGGGGTAGTGATCAGGGAGGTTGCAGGGCAGGGGGGGAAGAAGGTGGTTGAAGAGCACAGTCAATGAGGAGGGCCTTTGAGGTGGGTCTGTGTGATTGGAAGCAGTGGAGTTAGGCGAGGATTGGGTTGATATGGTCCCGGAATTTATTGCGGGAGAGACCACGGGCTGAAGAGTTCTGGATGATCTACAGCCCTAGGAAGGAGGAGGCTGACAATCAAGGCATTTGCATAGTCAAGCCTGGATGTTATCAATGCATGTATGAGAGTTTTGGCAGGCTGGTGTGTGAGACATTGGGAGAGCTGGGCAATATTGCAGAGGTGGGGGAAGGCAAAGCTTGTGGGGTAGAAAGAATAGTTGATGGTCGAAAAGATGTCAAGAATCCAGACTGGCTCAATGAGGTGATGTATTAATCCATGGATGATGATGCTGTCATCGCCTGAGGTGTGAATGCACTGATGGGATCCAATCAGGAGAGCCTCGGTCTGATAGACATCAACAGTGGTCCTGGAGTCAAAGGTGAGAGAGATGGAGTTGGGTGTTATCCGAGTACATGTTGAAGTTGACCCCATGTGTACAGATGATGTCACCAAGGGGAAGCATGTAGATGTTGAAGGGTGTAGCAATCCTTGCATTTAATATAGTGCTTTCCACGTCTTCTAGATGTCTCAAAGAGATTCACAGAATATACTGTAAAGTGAATTGGCTGTGTACTTGTGGGTGAAACGCGGCAGCAAATTGCGCACAGCAGCGTCCCCACAAACAGTCATGGATTGAAATAACCAATGTATATAAGTTTTTTGGGGACGGATTATTATTAGGCGTGTGGAGTAAGGAAACTTGCCCAAGGTTTCGCCCTGACCTGCCTGGATTCGAAACAGAGGTCTCATGCTTGTAAAGCGAGTGCTCTAACCACTGAGTTACAGGAGCTCCACGGGATGGGGTCAAGGAAGCAGGTGGTCGGTCTCATGCGGGTTATAGTGGTGATGAGAGAGGAGTCGGAGAGAGGTTCGGAGATGTTCAGGGATTGACAGGTAGGCAGAATACAATTAAACTTCAAACAATACTTGAGATTGGAATAATTTTTAGGAAAGTCAGAAACATCTGGATCAAGATACGGTTACATCAAAGTTCTGAGCATGTATAACTAAATACACAAATCCTACCTCACAAATCACCAGCAGTACATCGCCACGAATAGCTTTTCCTCTTGGTCTCACCCAGTTACCTGTGGGATACCCCAGGGATCCATCCTTTGCCCCCTCCTCTTCCTCATCTACACACTTCCTCTTGGGGATGTCATCCGCAGACATGGGGCACACTTCCACATGTACACGGATGACACCCAACTCTATCTTTCCACTTCACTTTGCGACCTCCAGTCCCCTGATGTTCTGTCAGCCTGTTTGTCACACATCAGGGGCTGGATGAGCGCAAACTTCCTACAGCTGAATGTTGACAAGATGAAGGCCATACTCTTTGGCTCTCATCAACGATTCCATTCACACGACTCTCACCTCCTCCACCTTCCCAATCTGCCCCTAAAACTCTCCAAACCTGTGCGCAACCTTGGCGTCAGGTTCGACCCCCAACTGTCCTTCCTCCCCCACATCTGGTCCCTCATCAGCACCGCCTTCTACCATCTCTGATGGATCGCCCGTCTCCGGCAATACCTCACCCCAAAAGCCACTGAAACCCTGGTCCACGCCTTTGTCACTTCACGGCTGGACTATTCCAATACCCTCCTCGCTGGTCTCCCTTCCACCACAATCCATAAAATTCAACTCATTCAGAACTCTACCACCCGGGATCTCACCCGCACCAAACTTTGCTCCCTGATTACCATAGTCCTTGCCAGACTTCACTGGCTCCCTTACCGGAGAGGATTGATTTTAAGATCCTCACTCTTGTTTTCAAATCTCTCCACTCCTCTACACCCCCCCTACTTCTCTGACCTCCTCTCTCCCCAACACAGCACCCGCTGCCTTCGCTCCATCCGTTCTGATCTCCTCCTTGTCCCACGAATCCTCCGCTCTACCATCGGTGGCCGTGCCTTCAGCCACTATGCCCCGAAAGCTCTGGAACTCCCTTCCTCGCTCCCTTTGCCTCGCCCCCTCTCTTCCTAGTTTCAGGTCTCAGCTGAAGACCTGTCTTCTCGACTGCGCCTTCGGTCACCTTTTTCCCCCTGCCTCTGGCTTGGGCCCGGGATCTGTTATTGTGAAGCGCCCTGAGACGCCGTCTGGCGTGGAGGGCACTATATAAATCAAAGTTGTTGTTGTTGTAAATGCGTAGCCAGAACACCAAAATCAGGCGTTATTAACTTAGATGCACAACACATTTGTTCCTTTGTAATTGATCTGAGCTGCATCTTTCCACAGTCTCACTATTTCCCTCAATCCCTTTTTTCTGCATTCTCCTACAAATACACAATCACTACACTTCACAGGCAAGATAGTCGTACAGACTAAGCCTATTTATATCACATTGGAAAGTGGCACTTTTTGAATTTGTCTCTTGATGTTTTCTGATACATAAAAGTATCATCATGTACATGCAGATTTATAGATTACAATACACTAATGTTTTGTCCAAATATTTAGTATAAAACTCAAACCAGAAGTTGAATAAATATCTACTTTTGCTAGAAATTGATATCTCTACAGCTCTGGAGATATTGTAGAAGAACATTCAAAAAGGCTATTTTCCCATTAAAATGATCTATAGTTAGGCAAGAAATGAAGAATTAACCAGTAAATCTGATTCTCCCTGAAACCAGTATATTTGTTTCCCACTGATCTATTATTGTGTTTGGTACTTTACATGAAGGCGAGGTTTAAGAGCTGGAGAATTGCAACACCAACATTAAAAAATTATGTTTATTTATGGAACATATATATGGGACATCGCAAGGTGCTACACAACTGATTTAATTATCCTTGGACAAGCTGCTGCCAAATGTTATATTTGCTATTTTTATACAAATTATGCTGTGAATTATTCATTCTAATAATTGAAACTTCACAGTTTCTGGAATAATTAAATATGTTCCCTATAAAGAGTTTGACTGTATGTACTGTACATACCTTCAGTTGTGCAAGGGTTACTAACATCCAGTCTCAACAGTGTAATACTCCTAATGATAGCTTAATTTCTGGTTGACAAAATATGTGAGAGCATGGAATACATTCGACATTGTCAAGAGAGTGTTCATTATGAAATACAAAACAGCAAGACAGAGCCTGTCACTTCTCTGGTTGAGAGTAACGTCCGTGGGAGTCAAATGGAACTAGCTCGATGGAGAAAACACAGGCGTCGTTTTAAATTGTCACTTTCGATTTTATCATGAATAAAGTGGATGTGGGAAATGACAGTGAAGGAGCTGACCAGGGAACCTATGTGTGAATATCTACCAGGAGATATTCTCCAGTATCACTGAGGCAATACACAAGGCCAGTTGAGGGTGCACGGATATGACCACTGGAGAGCACTCTTTCTCTTTGCTAGAATTAGTCTCCGGGATCTGCCTTACACAAACAACACTATTCTCACGAGCGAAACAGAATACAAGATCTTTTTAAAGGAACACATTTGCTAACGTTATACTTCCTTTCCTCTCTGGTGTCTTGTGTTAGATCGTGATACCACAAGGAGCTGTTTAACAGCTCACCTCAGCGGTGTCCAGTTTTTACTTCATAGAATCATAGAATCTTACGGCACAAAAGGAGGCCATTCGGCCCATCGAGTCCGTGCCGACTCTTTGAAAAGAGCGATTAAATCCCACTGTTCAGCTACTTGTGTGAGCAGGAACCACAAATGCGAGTGTGGGGTGGCAATTCAAACTCAAGTCATGATACCTGATCTTCTCCTCACCAATTGCATACAAACATTCTGACAGAGAGATCACTGCTTTGCAATCAGAAGAACCTGCCTGGTACTTCTCACTGTGGACTAGAATTTAAACCTAGGACTTCAGGCTTCAGTACCATTTTCAGAGCACCTTTCACACGTTCTGTGTAGTTCTTCGAGAGATTCACTGGCTGTGATACATTTGGCCACTGAGTGATTCAGGGAAGCAAACAGATTACCTACATGAAATGTGCTGTGAAAATTCATTCATTTAGAAAAAATGTGTTTCATAAATTGCAATCACTATTTTAACTGCATTTTTTCAGGAATGAAAGCAATTACAGGATGCGGCTGAACATTTCTTTGAGAATAATTCCCAAATTAACAATGACTGCGAAGTAAAAGCGCTATTATTCTCTGATTTAATTTGTTCCTTTTCATTGAAATCAAATGCCTTGGTGTACTGTCTGTCTGGCCATTGTTTGTACCATTAGCCATTTGCGTTTGGTTCTGTGCACTTTCGTGAACAAACAACTTCTGACCATCTGCCATCACACAAGAGATAAAATAGAAACGCTACCATGGTTGTTCAATGCTATGGGCTTTTCAGGGTGACTCGGCACCCTTCAGGGAATGAGGCAATGAAAGAAGACAGATAAGAGCATTATTGGTAACTGTAAGCCCAATTATAATTTCCTTGATGACTGGTTAATTGTTTTTCAATGTTATTCAATAGTTTGTGTGTGATTAGGTTTAGAATGGAGCACTCAGGGTCTGCGAGCTTTGATAACTACAGTAAACATTAATCACATCATACACTTTGATTTACACAGGGTGGGGGCTGGAAATTGCTGCAGAGTCCGACTGTCAGGAGCACTAAAAACAAATATTATTCATACCGAATACATCGCACTGTTGCTCGTACGGAAGACGAGAGAAACCAGATCTGGATATTTCACTCTAATCCTATTAGAACTCAGTTCATTAAATAAAAACAATTTAGTCTTTTTCATCCTAGGCACTGCAATGCTGGAAGAATGGGAGTTTCAACGCATGCAAGTTTTGTGTAAGTACAGAATACATACAAATTTACATTTATGTAGCATCCTAGCTCATTCACTCTTTTGCTTGCTATACATTTGGCATTGTTTCTGAAAATATCTATGGCAGCCAGGCAAGCCTACAGTAAATCAAAACATTATTGATGGTCGATGATCAAGATGCCTGGCTGATCAAGAATATGATTGCAATTGGGAAACATTATCATATCGGTGGTTTAAAAACCAGGCTCCAATCAAATAGAGAGATTGTGTGATGTTTGCAGCACTCCCAAGATATTGCCACGCATAAAGGATACCATAGGCATTTGGAAATTGTATACACCTAAGAGGAGCAAGGAGATCTGGGGATTCAGATCTACAAATCTCTCAAATTAGCTATAGGGTAGATAAAGCAATAAAATGTCCAGGGATGGAAGGTCTCTGTTGTCAGGATAGACGGGGTACCATATAAATGCAAGTTATTGTTGTTGGATAGGTTGGGCCTTTTTCGCTGGAGGAGAGACAGTTAAGAGGGGATTTAACGGAGCAGCAATTATAAAAGGGTTTCATGAGTTAGCATAAATGGGCTGTGGCCACTGATTGGGGAGACCATGACGCTGAGGACACAAATACACAATAATAAAATTGGTCATTTCAATGCACGACTGTGTGTGGGACACTGCTGTGCGCAATTGGCTGCCGTGATTCACCCACAAATATATACAGTCAATTCACTTTACAGTATATTCTGTGAAGCGCTTTGGGACGTCGATAAGATGTGGAAAGCGCTATATCAAATGCAAGGATTATTATGTGGAGCTCCTGTGGCTCAGTGGTTAGAGCACTTGTCTTGCAAGCTGGGGAGACCAAGCTGGGGAGACCTGTGTTCAAATCCAGGCAGGTCAGGGCGAAACCTTAGGCAAGTTTCCTTACTCCACACGCCTAATAATAATCCGTCCAAAAAAAAACACATTAATAAAATTGGTCATTTCAATCCACGACTGTGTGTGGGACACTGCTGTGCGCAATTGGCTGCCGCATTTCGCCCACAAATATATACAGTCAATTCACCTTACAGTATATTCTGTGAAGCGCTTTGGGACATTGATAAGATGTGGAAAGCGCTATATCAAATGCAAGGATTATTATTATTGTTATTATAAATATACGGGACCTACTTCCTGCAGAGGATGATGAGAATGTGAAACTTGCAGCTTGAAGTGATGTTTGAATCAATTAGTCAGGATATGTTCAAGAGGAAGCTAGACCTTCACATGAGCGAAAGGGGAATAGAGGGTGGTGTAAGGAATGGGTGGAGGAGACTCATGTGGAATATAAACAATGACATGGGTTGGTTAGGCCAAGGTTTCCATGCTGTACATTCTTTGAAATCTTTGTAAATCTTTGCAAAATTCATTGTGCATATCGTATACTGTACATAATACAAAAGAAGAACATCAAAGCAATTGCAGAACATAGTAGAAACAAATTGTAGAAATAAATAATTCAGAAATCCTTAATTTTTGAATGCATAAAACCCTACAAAATCCTCCCCAGTGATTCCCCCACTTTCCAGCCAATCCAACACTGTAGACTGGAGGAACAGCAGTTACAGTATCGTAGGGGAGGGAAAATCAATGACTAATTAATTAACAATAGGGAAAAATAGTACAGTAACTTGGGACCTAACATATCCTATGGGAAAGGCATGTAAGTGCACTGAAATGGCTGAAAGGATTGATCTTTCTGAAAAGCTCTTTAAACAACAACAACTTGCATTTATACAGAGCCGCTCGTGCAGAGTAGCATCCCAGAGCTATCACAGGTATCAGATATACAATGGACTGAATGGCCTTCATCTGAGATGTAACTTCCTATAGTTGTATATACATTGCTTGACCAGTAGCACCATCTGCCCCTCTGAGAAGAACAGAAGGTCACTTTGGTTCTGACACCCCTTCTAACTGGATAACTAACTACTTTCCATTGGCTCTGTTTCTTTCTGGAATTTAGATCAACAATTTGAAGCTCGGGTATCAGTAAGTGAATTCATTTGTAAGACAATGAGAAGCATATCCTGAAAACAAACGTAAAATATAATTTCCAAAGAATCACTGTGTTTGGTTTGAAAAAATTGAGTAATGCAGAATTGAGACTCACTATGGCAATATACATGATCTTCATTAAAACAAGGTGCAAAGCTTTAATAATGGCCAGGCTGGACATATCTAACTGTGCTTGATATTTATCTCTTGTGAATCAAGCGTGTGGTCCTTTTTACTAGCAAAAAGCCAAACCAGTCATCAAGAAATATTGATGGGTGCCCAGTCTATCTGGCTTTTCAGTGAGACTTGAATCAAACTGCCAATGGTTAAAGCATCCTACAATAATCACACTGCATGGTTACCATTTTCCTTTAATAATAATACTAATAATCCTTGCATTTTATGTAGAGCTTTTTATGTCTTCTAGGCATTTCAAAGCGCTTCACAGAATATACTGTAAAGTGAATTGACTGTATATTTGTAGGCAAAACACAGCAGCTAATTGCGCACAGCAGCGTTCCACGAACAGTCGTGGATTGAATGACCAAATTATAATTTTTTCTTGAAGGGTTACTGTCAGGCGTGTGAAGTAAGGAAACTTGCCCAAAGTTTCACCCCGGGTTCGCCCTTTACTGGTGCATAGAAAGAAAACACATTTTCTGAACAGTAGAAGCACCCTTCATCCTAACGAGCGTACAGAGTATTTTGAAGTTCATTAAAGGTACAACAGATTACCACTCAAGTGAAACAAAAATCGTTACACATGCAGAAAACATCAAGTGTGTCAACTGCATTGAACTCAGTCGCACCAAACTGTTATTCTCATCACTACATTAAGAGGTTCTTCTACATTAAGCAGTGTGGTTTGAAAGATTTGTCTTTCAAGCCACACTGTGAGCAAATATTGTATGCATCAGTGCTAATTTGCATCTGATATAATGGATTGAAATACATTCTATGTGTATCACAATGTATTAAGACCAATATTTTATCAGGTTTATATTATTTATCACTTCAGACCCGCTTGTGGGATATGGCTATGCATAAATTTGCTGTGCTCATTACCCTTTATAGTAAATCCTGTGAAACGCATTGAGATGTTATGACAAGTTAATAACAAACAAGGGTGATTATTAGTAGCTTTGAATAGTCTTTACATTAATTGAAGAATAATGTCTTGTCCTTGGGTGGTCATTTTGATAAAGATATATACTTATGTTATGAGATGAATAATGTGTATAATAATCTTACATTAGTACAGTGTGTTATCAAATAGTAATGTCTCAAGGCAGTTCCCAAAATTTATTTCCTATTCTCATTTCATCAGAGGAAGTGAAACTTTACTCAACAACAACAAATCAGAACGCTTACTCTGTTGACAGAGAGATAGAGGCCAGGACACTGGACTCATTTAATGGAATCATAGAATTATATAGCGAAAAAGGAGACCATTCAGCCTATCATGTCTGTGCCGGCTCTTTTAAAAGAACTATCCAAATTAATCCCACTCTCCCGAGCTCTCCTCATTGCAAATTTGGCCTACTGATTTAAAAATCTATCCAACATAGAGTTGAAAATGTGAATGGATCCAGCATCCACAGCCTTTTGGGAGGAGAGTTCCAGATTTCCACTATCCTTTGCCTAAGAAACGGCCTCCTGATTTCACTTTGAAATGGCCTAGCTCTAATTTTAAGATTATACCCCTTGTTCTGGATTCCCCACCACAGGGAATAGTTTCTCTGTACCTACCCTATCAAATCCGTTTATCATTTCAAATACCTCAATCAGATCACCTCTCAACCTTCAAAATTCAAACTCAAATTATGACCATTTGATATAGCATTTTTCACGTCTTCTAGACATCTCAAAGCGCTTCACAGAATATACTGTAAAGTGAATTGACTGTATATATGGGTGTGAAACGTGGCAGCCATTTGTGCATAGCAGTGTCCCACAAACAGTCGTGAATTGAATCACCAAATTATTATAGATGTTTTGGGGAGGGATGTGGCATGTGGAGTAAGGAAACTTGCCCAAGGTTTCGCCCTGGCCAGGAATTGAACCCAGGTCTCCCGCTTGTAATGCAAGTGCTCTAACCACTGTGCTACAGGAATCCACTATGCAGCCTGCCCTCATAATTTATCTCTTTAAGCTCTGATACCCTTTTGGTGAACCTGCACTCCTCCCAAGGCCAATGTGTCTTTCCTGAGGTTCGGTGTCTAAAATTGAACACAGTGCTCCAGATGTGGTCTGACACTGAACAGAAGAACATATTGCTGGCACCTCATGTCACCTGAAGAATGGAATCTCTGACAAAGCAGCACGCCCCAAGCTTTCTCTGGAGTATCAGGTTAAAATGATGAGCTGAAGGTCCAATGTTATTAAGGAATACAGGTATCCCCCGATTTACGATGTCTCTATTTACATGATTTCGATTTAACGAATGTAATTTTTTTTTACTGATATAAACATTGGAATTAACGTCAGACATACATTTTTTAAAAAATTCTATGGACATTAACTATTACCAGTTCATTAATGTGCATTTGTGTACTTGCCCAACATGAAAATAATAATAATCATAATAATCCTTGCATTTGATATAGAGCTTTTCACGTATTCTAAATGGTTCAAAACTCTTCACAGAATATGCTGTAAAGTGAATTGACTGTATTTCATGGTGAAACGCGACGGCCAATTGCTCACACCAGTGTCCCACAGACATTGGGGATTGAAATGACCAATTTATTGTTGTTTTAGGATGGAGAGCAAACATTAGGGAGGGCATTCTGGAAGGAACAGCCAGTTGCTGTCTCTAGTCTGTTGGCTCTACTTGTTTATATTTGGTTGTCTTCAATTTGTTGTCTTTAATTGTTGTCTCTCATTGGTTTTCTCAAGTCAGTTGTTTTTAGTTTAGTTTCACTGTAATAATAAATAGACGAGAGCCAATGTGTGCCCTCAACTGGATCAGTGGTGGTTAACCCGTGGCCATTAGCCCAGTACATTCGCATGAGTCTAGATGAGTCCACGTTTGAAGTTTTCAGTATTTCTTGATGAAAGATTGTTGGATTCATGACACAAATCAAGAAATAATCATTCAAGAAAATGTACTTTGTTAGCCGAGCATAGATAGGTGGATGGCTGATACCAGGAACTGCTCCCAAGTGGTTTGTTCAACAAAACCTCTCACATCAAGGGCACGGGAGCGTGGCCAATAAAATAGACTTAAATTTTTACTAAACAATCCTATCAAGAAATATTGCAATTTACCCCTCATCGGGATGTGCTATCAGAAATAGGAACTCGTGAAATCAAAACTATGCAATTGGTGAAGGCTTAACTAATAATCTGTCATTCTTTCTTTGCAGTGTAATGTGGATTTAATTGCAAACAGCTCACATTCAAAATTTGATTTACAGTATGTAGCAGGTAATAATACAAAATAAAAAAAGCACCCTGTAGCCAATGTGCTTGAATGTTGTGCCAATGCATATCTTATGTGGTATTCAACATTGGTGAGCTCAAACACAAAATAACAAAAAATGTGTGGGTAAATGCATCTTGTCTTAATTATCATCTGAATTCACTCTACAGGTTAAGGCTTTGGTTCACAAGATTGAGGATATGTCTAAAAATACACAGCCTTTACACTGCAGAGTAAATCATGTGAACTGCTTTATCTAGATTAGTATTATTACTTTAAGGATTAGTATTATTATTTTATTTACTGTATGTTGCTGTGAACCTGTGATTTGCCACATGTTTATTCAAAAGAGGACCTGGAAGAATTTACTTTTTACATTAAAAATTGTTGGAATGAGGCTTACCTTACCACTTGACTGCCTTGAATTGCATTCATAAATACATTTATGGGGGACTTGGATAAATACTTAAAGAAAAAGTGTTATGGAATAGTAGCATGGCAAAGAACAAGAAAATAGGATTATATTAGGCAGCTCTAGTGGGCGAGGGGAGCACTTCCTTTGAGACAGAGCAAATTTGTTGATTCTATGATTTCTCAGAGCCAGTTCAGACCCAGTTACGCTGTATCCTCTACCCTCACCCGCGGAGGATTTTTTTTATTGGACATAATGATCCAATTTATCAAGTTTAAAAGGATAAAAGACAGAGTGGTGTCTCTGGGGATTTAACTTAGGAACGTTTCAGATCCACATCCTGTGTGTGAATGAAATTCCTAATGTATTTTTGATGAGCTTAAAATTATAGGGAGCTAAGCCCCAAATCATTTGTAAACTGACTTATCCTGGAACCATCTGGGAAATATATGGCAATCGGGAGCATAAAGTGAACTCTATTTGGAAAATGCTTACCAGCCAATGTATGTGATGACAAATATATCTAAAGTTTTAATGTTGACCACTGAATTTACTTCTTGTTCTACAAGGAATAAAATGATTCATAAAGGTGGGTGTGAGTGACTCACCAGTGTGGGATTTTGCAGCTTTAATCTATTATAGGTTCCCCAAGATGTAAAATTAAGTTAATAATACAATACAAAATTACATTTCGAAAGCCTTTCACGTCACGTCCCAAGGTGCTGGAATACCCATTACATCTCTCAATTAAGAGCTGACTGTTCCACTACTCAATCACCGATTAAAGTAACTTTTGAAAAGTCAACTCTTCTCTTCAACCACTTAAATCAGATGAGATCTAGACTCTGTCAATTCAGCCGTAAGTTCCTGGTACAAACTCAGGCAACATTTTGTGATCATTTTGTGATCTTGAGGTCCTCTTGTGATCTCCACATATCAGCAGATTCAAAGTGTTCCAGAGTGTGGGGGCAGAGAGGCTGAAAGCCCGGCCGTCGATGATAGGGTAGGTCGGGCGGAAGATGGGAGCAGACCAAAGCCTGCTGCACGGAGTGGGCAGGTAGCTTGGTAGGGAGTCAGCAGGTCAGGGAGGTAGGAAGGGGAAAGGCTGTGGATAGCCTTGATAGTGAGGACGAGGATCTTGAATTTGATCTTCTTGTGTATGGGAAGCCAATGGAGCCGGGCGAGGGTGGGAGTGATGGGGGTCACAGAGCCTGGTGCGGGGAAGGACATGAGCTGCAGAGTTTTGGATGATCTGCAGCTTGTGAAGGGAAGAGCTGGGAAGGCCGATGAGAAGGGAGTTTCTGTAGTCAAGCCAAAGGAGAAATGGAATGCAATTGGATTTAATGAGAAATGTTGGCTTTAGCTTTTGGCCAGGATGATTTCAGGTGATCATAAACACACATAGATAGCATACATAAACATGACTCAATACGTGTACCACAGAACCCCCACCTAAACAATCCAACATATGCAAACACACACAAAAGACCAACCAACACTGATAGAGTTACACAGACACCTACAGATATCAACAGTTGTGGAATAGGAGACCTGAAGCTCAGTAGTTAGAGCACTCGCCTTACAAATGTGAGACCTGTGTTTTGAATCCAGGCAGGTCAGGGCGAAACCTTGGGCAAGTTTCCTTACTCCACACGCCTAATAATATTCCATCCCAAAAAATCGTTTAATAAATAGGTTATTTCAATCCATGACTGTTTGTGGGGATGCTGCTGTGCACAATTTGATGCCGCGTTTCACCCACAAACACACAGCCAATTCACTTTACAGTATATTCTGTGAAGCGCTTTGAGACCTCTAGAAGATGAGAAAAGTGCTATATCAAATGCAAGGATTATTATTAGTATTTATTATTATTTCATACCTATGATTTATACTTAGGTATAAAAACACGGGGAAAAATGTCAATCTGCACAACATTAGCCTGTCACACAAACAACTTCCATTCATCATCTTTTCATCACATGTTTAAGCTGCCTACAAAATACTGACTATCCATATTGAAGGCATGTCCTCAGTCCCTTAATGTTATTCCAGAGAAATCACTGTGTGCCTTGGGATATTTATTGCACCCCTCCTAGTGCACCACCTTCACTTAGTATATAATTCCCTCCTTATTCAACAACTATCACTGTCTATCTATTCCAATCTTTTCTTACTCTATTTAACCCCCTTCCTTTAGTCCCTCTCACCTATTTGATAAGATGGAGTAACATTTTAAAACAGTTTTCTAAAACAGCTATAAATGGGCAAAACAGACCTAGTTGGTTAATGAACTCATTATGAACTACTTACAAAATGCACTTGATACTAGTAATAATAATCCTTGCATTTGGTATAGCGCTTTTCACATCTTATCGACGTCTCAAAGCGCTTCACGGAATATACTGTAAAGTGAATTGACTGTATATTTGTGGGTGAAATGTGGCAGCCAATTGCGCACAGCAGTGTCCCACAAACAGTCGTGGATTGAAATGACCAATTTTATTATTGTGGTTTTTTGGGGACGGATTATTATTAGATAATATACTGTGACTTTTCAACAATAAAGCAATACAAGTCAACTCGGAATCGTGAAAAATTCTTAAATGCCTTCTCAATTTGGAAGCTGGCTTCCCACAATTCTTAAAAGAACAGTTCTTTCTTTTAAAATCAAAGCTTAATTGAAGAATTTTCGACAATTCTGTGCGATATTCCGTCCATGTTAAGACAAAATGTCTTACCGAGCAAGGCTACATAAACATTCAAGTGGATTTGTTAAACGCAAATCATTTCTTACAAGCCTGATAGAGTTCCTTCATAAAGTAACAGAGTGGGTGGATGAAGATAGTGCGATTTATGTAGTTTTTATGGATTTTCAAAATGCGTTTGATAAAGTGCCACGTAAGAGACTAGTAAGCAAGATAGAAGTCCACAGTATTAAAGGGACATGGATACAGAACTGGTTCTGGGAGACAGAAAGCAGAGAGTGGTGGTGGACAATAGTTTTTCTGACTGGCAGTGTTGTTCCCCAGAGGATTGTATCGGAACCGTTGCTGTTTTTGATCTGTATAAATGACTTAGACTTGGGTATAGGGAGTACAATTTCCACGTTTGCAGATGATATGAAGCTGGGGAGGTGAGAATAATTTTTTTCATGCAGCGAGCTCTTTGGATCTGGAACATGTTGCCTAAAAGAGTGCTGGAAGCCAATTCAATCACAACATTTAAGAGAGAAGTAGTTAATTATTTAGGAAGGACACGTTTGCTCTATGGGTAAAGAGAGGGGGAATGGGATTGATTGGGATATCTCTTTTCAAAGAACTGGCATAGACACGATGGGCTGAATGGCCTCCTCCGTGCTGCATAATTCTACGATTCTTTATTTCTGTGAAGCCTGTAGTTGAACAAGATGACCTAGATCTATTCAAGCCATTTGCAATTTACAATTGCAGAGCTGCCCATTTAATATACTCTGCAAATAATGTTGCTATTGGAGACAGTACAATATATGTTTTGGATTCAATGTTGTTTATTTATCTCCATTATTTATTTCCAGTTGTAAACTCTGCCATTTTTAGACCGATTAGTAAAATTCCATGTACTGTATTGTGTATGAGATTTTATATTGTTCCATTTGCTGAAGAAATTAATGCATTATATGCTCCCCCAAGGGAAACTCTCATTGCTCTAAAAAGATGCTGGCAATTATCTTTACCAAGACCTTTTCTCTGCATCAGGTTGACACTTTGCGCAAATGAGTGTGCAAGTTAATAACTAACTACTGCTTATTTGCTGCCAATCCAAAAAAAGAACTGACCTCAATCTGTAGCCAATTCCTTTAGGAGAGACATCTATCTGACAATCCATGACTTAATGGAGGTTGAAGCCCTTGTGATTGGCTCCACAGCTCAGGCACTGGCGGCATCATAACAACTACAACAACAAAATTACATTTGTATTGCGCCTTTCACATCTGGAGGACATCTCAAGGTGCTGGAGAGTCAGTATTTTGGACCTGAGCTGGGTTCGAGATCGGGGAGGGTGGAAACAAGGGAGAGAATGGAGATGAATTGGGGTGACCGGGGACATGGTCGAAGAGGAGGGTCTTGCGTACCAATCCATGGATGACACGCACTGAGCTAGTTTGGAACCTTAACATCTTGTTTATCCCTTAACTGTCCTTTCTGCATTGGCCAGCTCTGCCTCTGCCTCTCCTCTCAGGCTGCCAAAACCCTCATCCATGCATTCATCATATCTAGGCTCGACAATGCCAACTTCCTGCTTGATGCCCTTCCCAACTCCATAAGATACAGATCTTCCAGAACTGTACAGCTTGCACCAAGTTCCATGATCCTATCACCCCCACCTTCACCTGGCTCTACTGGCTTTCCAGCCCCCAGAAGATAGAGTTCGAAGTCTTTGACCTTGCCTTCAAATCCCTCCATGGCCTTGCTCCTTCCTACCTCTGTGACCTACTAATCCCAGTATCAACTTGTCCACTCTGCCCCCACTCTTTGGAACTCTATCCCACGGACACTTTGCCTTCTTCCTCCCTTGCCTCCATTTCGATAGTGTATTCATCCACCCTGCTATCCTCCACCCTCCCTGATCCTTCCCCCCCCCCCCCCCCCCCCCCTGCTTGGGGCCAAATTTCTGACCTTCCAGTGCCTTCAGATGTTCTCCTGACATGAAAGTCACTATACAAATGTAATTTGTGTTGTTCACTACATCAGGAGTTTACATTTATATATATATTCATATTGGGAGCCTATATTGAAGTGTGGTAAATTAGTGATTGAGAGTTCAAGTTAGGGAAGGATTGGGTGTGGGGGGGAGGAGTGCGAGGCAGAGTAAGTCCAGGGTAGAGCATTTCTCAAAACATTTCTAAGGATTTGACTGTGATTGTGCATTTCTAGGAATGAATTTGTGGACAGTAGTGTTTCACAAACAGCCATGAAGTGAATGTCAAATTTTATTTTGGGGATAGTTGACCAGGACAGTGGGAGATACTGTCTTCTCTTTTTGACAATATATGTCCATGTGTTTACCTCACAGGGAAGAGTTAAGGGACCACATTGGTGAGTGTGCATCTCAATGTAAATGAGGAGGTCCATTAACCAAGAATTAAGACTATCCTCTTTGTTTAGTAAGGATTGAGCCAATGTTATCTGTCACTAACGCAGCAGCTGCACTTAAATATTTATGAAGAGCAGATGTGATTTAAAATCAGTGTAAGGTCAGTAAAATTTAGAGCTGTGAACTATTTTCACCTGAACAATCATTGGTCAAAGGGGATTTAAGTAACTATATATGGAATGGAACCATTTATTTTCCTCTAAATGATTACATGACAAGGTTCTGGTAGGACGGCAGGATGGTAATGAACTAAGATGCCAAATTCAAAGGCGCTATTAATGACTGCTCACAGTTGTTGAAACCATGAGATAAAATGTACAGTGTTTTGGGAAGTGTTTGTTAACATAATTAACGCCGAACAAGAGATGAGCCTCTCAAAGCTCCAACTGGAGAGGTTTACTTGATTTCTTGTGGAGATTTCTTGTGGATAAAGGGATTAAGGGATATGGGGATAAGGCGGGTAGGTGGAGTTAGAATAGATCAGCCATGATCTTATTGAATGGCGGGGCAGGCTCGAGGGGACGAATGGCCTACTCCTGCTCCTAATTCTTATGTTCTTATGTATGTTTTTACTGTGTGAGCCTGCAGGTCCTCAAGTTATTGCAAGGCGTCCGAGTAGATGACATTTGTAGTTTTTCCTCCTTTGGCCTTAATGGACAGATTGTGAGATGTGATTCATGATGGCACAGCCTCACTGGGAGTTGGTGACTGCAGCACAAAACGTAAAACGCGTGCGATCAGCTTTTTTAAGTTCTAGGTCATCAAGGATAGGAGATGCCTGGAAAAAAATAGGACCAGTTACAACACCTTTCCGATGCGATATAAGTCATGTCTCTACGTTAATCGGTTACTGCATTCTTGGCTGACAGACAGATAATCAGAGAGACATTTTGTCTTTATTATTAGTAACAATAATATTTCAATTCAAACTGCACTTGTGAATGTCAAGGATGTTTAGTTTTATGGTTATTAAGTCAACTGATTATTTTGCTTTCATGGCATCTCAATTTCCATACTGCAAGTACAGATTACTGTTTAAAGCCGTGTCCAGTCTACTTGAACCTTCAAAGAAGTTTGCATTTGATTAATTTCAATTTCCAAAACATCACAATTATTACAAATAGTTGCTCTGAGGGTAAATATGTGGAAATTCCTTGGCTACAATTTTGGTGATAAAGTTGAAAAGTTTGAATATGTGTAATGTCAAAGAATTTATTCTGAATGTGTTTCTGATAACTGGTTAGAATAGGTATCTGGCGTTAGCCTGGATTTGTGGATAACATTTGCATCTCTGAATCAGAAGCTTGTGGAAGCATCCCCATGTCAGGACTTTGAACTCAAAGTCGGGAATGACATTTCAACAACAACTTTCCTTTATAGAGCATCCTTCGCGCATGAAACATCTTGAAGCATTTAACAGCCTAATGGTTTGACACTAAGATAAAAGGACCGCAACAGTGTTGGGGGAATACTGAGTTGTCGGAAATGTCAATCTTTAGATGTGACCTTGATTTAACGTCTCATCTGAAGGCTGACTTACGAATCAGCCTTCAGGTGGGACACAGTATTCCCCCAGCACAGTTGCAGTCTTTGCATGTCAAGCTGATACTAATCGAAAAGTGAAGGGAATTTCTTCAGATGCCATAGCTGAGAATCCACAGATAAAATGAATCAATCACACCTGACAATGGTATATTGCGGTGTGTAAATAGACTGCCACATTTGCATACAAAATATACAGCCACTATACTTAATAGTAAAGGTTTTTCCTTCATGGTGAATTTTAATTGTGATTTTCAGGCACGTGTGGGGCTAAATCCAAACAGCATTTGACAATTAAAGGGATAAAGATCCGATGGCTTGGAATTTCAATTTCTGTTCCATGCTGATGTGTGACAACAAAGGGATCCACATTGTAAATGTTGCTACACAAAATATCAAGCAGCTTTCAAAGCACTGGGAGATGGTGAAATTCTACTTATCCTTAATCCTTATAGTCAACATCAGCTGCATGGTGTTTGCTAGTTAGACTTCAGCAGTAAACAAATGCACACTCTGGGGCCCTCAAGCCTTGGCTCTTGCCAACCTGTACCCAAACATTTGGGGATTAAGTCAGCGCAGGGTATCTCTCCAGGGAGAGTAAGCACGGTGTATAAAATGAAGGATTTCACAGCGCACTCTACAGTATATGGAACTCTCTGTCATTTATTTGTGGTTCAGGCTAAGCTTTATTGTAAACAGCATCAGTTTGGAAAAAAGAGAAGCCCAGATATTTGAAATAAGTTTTAACCAAAAAAGAAGGTACTGAAGACATTTGATAGGGTAAATCAGACAAAGTAAACAAGATGGGACATTATTTATCATCCATCCCACACCCATGCAGCAAATAACAACAGCAACAACTTTGATTTATATAGCGCCCTCCACGCGGGATGGCATCTCAGAGCGCTTTAAATCAGACCAATAGAAAAACAACTCTCCTGGTCATTTTCAAAAGCCGAAGCATAATCCTGCACCAGGACCTAAACTGGAGCTCCTGTGGCTCAGTGGTTAGAACACTTGTCTTGCAAGCTGGGGAGACCAAGCTGGGGAGACCTGTGTTCGAATCCAGGCAGGTCAGGACGAAACCTTGGACAAGTTTCCTTCCTCCACACGCCTAATAATAATCCCTAAAAAAAAACACAATAATAAAATTGGTCATTTCAATCCACGACTGTTTGTGGGACACTGCTGTGTGCAATTGGCTGCCGCGATTCGCCCACAAATATATACAGTCAATTCACTTTACAGTATATTCTGTGACGCGCTTTGTGACGTTGATAAGATGTGGAAAGCGCTATATCAAATGCAAGGATTATTATTATTATAAACTGACATCTGTGACCGCATATCTCCCACAGGTTGGGTGTTACAGGAATTAGGTAGATTTGTCATGCACACCACATTATTCTATTCCACAACCGACCACCAAAGCAGGAATCATGTGAAATATTTTATTAAAGTAGAAATTGATGCATTAGAGCAGCACTGGATTCAATGGAATTACAACCAAGCAATATTTTTATTGCAGGTTACTTTGCTAGGTGTACCAGTCTTTCTCTTTTTCTTATTTTTGGGGGATAAAAATCCCAATACTCAAAATCCTGGACTTATCAAGAAAGTGCAGAGGTAACAGAAGATGTTGAGGCTTGACTTTTAACGAATAACAAGCCTCACAGATGGAGACATTTAGATGTCAGCTTTTTATTTTCGCCTGTAGCGAACACTTACATTTTACGAGTTCAAGACCTTGAAGACAAGATAAAAGAAAAGCTGTTTAATATAAACTTAATGAATGTTATAAAATGTTGGTACAAACAGAAGCTACAAATCATGTGACTACACAGAATGACTGAATGCTTCTGAGCAGAGTTCTTGTGGGCCAAAGGGGCATGTGTGAGCTTCGCAGCAGGAAATGTACTTTACATTCTGGGATAATGGTATTCCTTGCACCTGATGAAGAGATTGTAACTTTAGAAATGAGTCAAAGTGCATCGCAAGCAATCGTTGTCATATAGTGACCGAGTTTGTGAATTCATTAGTGGCAATAATTAGGTTGCGTTGTGAGATAAATAATGTACAATGGGAATAGGCGATTGCTTCATCCATCCCAAAAGATTTTCCAGCTGCGTATTGCCATTTGTGTAAACAAATACTTTGCACTTCGCCCAGAAGATAGTCTGTACTAAAATAAACACAGAAGTGGCTGGGAAAACTCAGCAGGTCAGGCAGCATCCATAGAGCAAGGAAAGTGGATTAAAATACTGTTCAATACCTCTGAACCTGTATGTTCTTGCCCTTTTGCCTTGATATATCTGAATGTAATTGTAACATTGCTTTTTCTTACACTTTAAGGATTTAATACATCTTTATCAGCTCACCTAAGAATCTGAAGAGCCTTAACCTATCTAGTTGTTCTTTACATTTCATCCCTTCAACACTGGTGATCAGACTTACATGCTCGACCTCACACTGAATCTCCATTTAATCCTGCTGCATTTGAAACTGTTTCTAACACGAGAAAAAAGCCACAATATGAAAATGTTACTGCATTATTGAGAATATCATTAATTCTGATACATCATTCAACTGTACATGAAATGGCAGCATGATGTTGCCTTTATTTGATATATTTTCTAAAGAAATCACTGTATTTTTAAAATACTAAATGACCCATATACTTAATTTATGCATTTCACTGCTTGAAGCAGCTGGAATAAAGAAGGCAGAAAAATATAATTGGCACAGCACAGATTTGTTTTTGTTCCCACTGTTAAAGCCGAGCTCAGAATAAACTGCAGCATAATTGGCTCTGACTTCAGAAGAAATGTCAGCAGGAAAAAGCACTATTATAAATGTTAGAAACAGTTGAATTAAAATAAGATACCCCAAAGTTGTTGCAATGAATGTTATGTTCAGCAGTTCTGAGGTTAAGATAAAGCAGTTGATAAGGTTTGTAACCAAGCTGGTGTGCACTTCAATCAATAAATCAATAATTACATTTATATAGCGCCTTTCACGTCGGGAGGAAGTCCCAAAGCGCTGAACAGTCAGGTAGGGATCAGAGCAGAGTGGGGAAGGGTCGGGGGAAGGAGAGTAGGAAAATTGACTGGATATTTGTGGGCGAAAGTTCTTTTCACGTAAGTGACTGTCAACCTAGACTCAAAGTCCCGATGTGGGGCTTCAACCCACAATCTTCTGCCTCGGGGAAAAGAGTAATAATCCTTGCATTTGATGTAGTTGCTTAACACGTCTTTGAGATGTCTCAAAGAACTTCACCGAATATACTGTAAAGTTAATTGATTGGCGAAACACGACACACACTGTGTGTGTGATTGCGCACAGCGGTGTCCCACAAACAGTCGTGGATTGAGAGACAAATTAGTTTCTAAAAGGGATTGTTAACCCCAACGAGTGATTTGCCAATGTAACACAGAATGATTGTCATTGAGGAGCTCCTGTGGCTCAGTGGTTAGAGCACTTGTCTTGCAAGCTGGGGAGACCAAGCTGGGGAGACCTGTGTTCGAATCCAGGCAGGTCAGCGCGAAACTTTGGGCAAGTTTCCTTCCTCCACACGCCTAATAATAATCCCTCCAAAAAAATCACAATAATAAAATTGGTCATTTCAATCCACGACTGTGTGTGGGACACTGCTGTGCACAATTGGCTGCCACGATTCGCCCACAAATATATACAGTCAATTCACTTTACAGTACATTCTGAAGCGCTTTGGGACGTTGATAAGATGTGAAAAGCGCTATATCAAATGCAAGGATTATTATTATTGTATTTTTCCTTTCAGTTTCGGAGATAATTCTTTGTTTTAATTTATAAAGCGTTCTATTGTAGTCTGTCAATCACGCTAGATGCAGGTGCATTTCTTTTATTCCTGTAATCACTTTCATTCTTCTGTCTGCCTTGTTTTCAACTCATTGTCTTGTTCCAGCATTACAAAATGCTCCCCCATGTGAAGCCCACCGTATCAATCCAAGTTGTTTCTTTACTGAGGCTATTAACCTGTTATGATCCCATTTTCAAATGGATGCTTTTATGTCTTCATATTTCCTTGTAATCTGCAAAGCATATTATTAATTACTCAGAGAGACTGGGTGTTCACATTAAAGAAAAGTATGATGGGAAAACTGATTGAAGGATCTATTCAGCCATCTCTACTCCATCTACCACAACCACCCCCTCCCATTACCTCTCCCTCAGGATCCATTCCACATCCACCCCCATTATACTCTTTTTATCCTATCTCTCTCTCCACCCTCTCTGCCTCCTTGTCATCTCTGCTGCCTTCGACACTGTCGCCCACTCCATTCTCCTTCACCGCCTCCCCTCCCAGCTCATTCTTCATGGACCTGCCCTCGCCTGGTTGGGCTCTTATCTTTCTCACCGTCTTCACTTTGCTGCCAGCAATGACTTCTCCTCCAGCCCCTGCACTGTCATCTGCAGAGTCCCCCAGGTCTCTGTCCTTGGCCCCTTACTTTTCAAACTTTACAAGCTCCCCCTTGGTGTCATCATCTGCAGACATGGAGTCAACTTCCACATGTTTGCAGATGACACCCAACTCTATCCTCCACCCTCGATTCCAGGACCACTTGTGTCCTGACAGACTGCCTCAACAGCGTGACAAGGCACTATATCAAATGCCAACATTATTATACTATTATTATAGCACTATTGAAAACAACTGTTTCTCAGTGTCCTTGCCTCCAGTTGTCTCCAAACCCTACGGTTTAAGCATCGTTTAATAATTATTCAGCAATTATAAAAAATTTCACTCACATATCTTTTGTTTACACTGTTTCAAATCAGTAAAATAAATCTTGTCTCTATAGTATTTCTTCCACACCCATATCATCATAATGGTACTTAGTTTATTAGAAAGTCTTTCACAACAAGACTAAATTTTAAATTTTTCAGCATTTTGCGGAATCTAAAATTTTAAATGGTTTCAAAGGCCAAATCTAGATGGAATTTTAGGTTTGAGCCAGGAGGAAAAATGAATGATGATCAAATTAGGTTATAAAATAGGAGCAAAATGATGAAGTGTGTTGAAAGGGCTGAATGGGCACTTTTGTTTTCTTCTGATGATCTTTCATGTTTCTATATTATATAAAATACACATATTTTGTGTATGATTAAAATCCACATTAAAATGTCTAAAAGAAAAAATGGCCATTTCTTCCAGTCATAAATCACGTGCTGTGTGCAATTGGCTGCCACATTCCGCCCACAAATATACAGTCAATTCACTTTACAGTATATTCTGTGAAGTGCTTTGAGACGTCTAGAAGACGTGAAAAGCGCTATATTAAATACAAGGATTATTATTCTTATTATTATCTTCACATTTATAAATGGACAGAGTCATTGTGACATACCATAATCAGGATTCTCTATTAGCAGATCGCATTATGAGCTATCACTGTTAGACCCCATCAAATCTTTATTCTAAAGTGATACTTGGTTAGAGCACTCACCTAACAAGCAAGAGACCTGGGTTCAATTCCAGGCAGGGTGACACCTTGGGCAAGTTTCCTTACTCCACATGTCTCATCATAATCACTCCCCCCAAAAAAATAATACAGTGTATTGATCACTTCAATCCATGACTGTTTGTGGGACGCTGCTGTGCGCAATGGGCTGTACATTTCTATCCAAATAGACAGTCAATTCACTTTACAGACATTAAACCCTATATTAAATGCAAGGATTATTATATTATTTTTATTATTTGAAGTTATGTACTGCTATTCAAATGTATTATTGGAGCACAAAAATGTATTGATCTAATTCAAATTGTCATTTTAGAAATTAGTTATTTTTCTATTGCTAACATGCTACCAGCTGGAGAATTTATTTCAACAGCACAGCACAGATTTGGAAGAACAATTGACAGCTTTCGCTTCATCACTATTCAATACCCTGTTAAACTATTGCCAAGGAATTCTTCCATTATTTTTTTCATGAGAGAAGATCAAAAACATTTGTCAGGATTCACAAAAAATAATACCGATCATCCTTGCATTTGAAATAACTCCTTTCACGTCAGGAGGTCATTTTGCTTCACAAGATTTATTTTACAGTGTAGTGACTGTGTATTTTGTAGGCAAATGTAGCAGTATGTACAATGTCCTAAGAAAACCCATAAAGTGAAGCAATGCGGCAAGTCAATGAACCTTCAACACAAAAAAATTGACCTGATATTACCATAGCAAGTAATCGACTTGTCTGTAACCCTCTAGACCACAAGGACTGCCCTAGACTATAAATATTTGTCAAAGTTTTTATTGGTAAATTAATCTGGCAATACCTCACCTTAAAAGCCACTGAAACCCTGGTCCAGGCCTTTGTCACCTCTCGGCTGGACTATTGCAACGCCCTCCTCGCCGGTCTCCCCTCCACCACAATCCACAAAATCCAGCTAATCCAGAACTCTGCCGCCCACATACTCACCCGCTCTAAGCTTCGCTCCCCCATCACCCCAGGCCTTGCCAGACTTCACTGGCTCCCTATCCCAGAGAGGATCGACTTCAAGATCCTCACCCTTGTTTTCAAATGCCTCCACTCCTCTGCACCCCCCTATCTCTCTGATCTCCTCTCTCCTCAACCCAGCTCCCATTGCCTTCGCTCCTCTGGGTCTGGCCTCCTCCATGTCCCCCGAGTCATCCGCTCCACCCTCGGCGGCCGTGCCTTTAGCCACTACTCCCCGAGGCTCTGGAACTCCCTCCCTCACTCCCTTCGCCTTGCCCCCTCTCTTCCCAGTTTCAGGTCACAGCTAAAGACCTTTCTCTTCGACCGCGCCTTTCTCTCCCTAACCCCTGGCTCAGTCTCGGTATCCGCTACTGTGAAGCTCTCTGTGACACCGTCTGGCATGGAGGTTGCTGTATAAATCAAAATTATTGTTGTTGTTGTTGGATGAATGACCGAAACCTGCGCCTAATTTATAAATTAAATCACCCTATCAAAAAAAATGCACTTCAAAATCATTGGGCCAAAAAATATGAGTTTCAATAATAAATTTCCCTTTATGTCACATGGCAACTGTTATGAAATGTCACAATTTCAGCCCAGAGTTTCTGGTTGAAAATATATTTTTTGTTGTGTGTTGTACATGTGTGTACGTGTGTTTGCATGTTTGTGTGCATGTAGGTGTGTGTGGGCATGTACATTTGTATGTGCATGTGTCAAGTGTGGTCCAGGGGTACATCGTGCACATGAATGATTTATGAAACTGCTGTGTACAAAATGTGTAATATTAACGCAATAGAAAAGATACAATGGATACTTGAAACTTCAAACCCTCAAATATCTAATGAACAGTGAGAAATAGCCAATTACGCATTGAATAAGTGTTGTTGCTATTTAACAAGCCTACAGGATTTCAATCTTGTAAGTCTGAGTGTGGTTTTGGATTCTCTTAAGCATAGTTTCTCATTTCCGCATGTGTCAGACACCTGGCTGACCAAAAGAAAAGAAATAAAAGGAAAGAAAAATCAAAAATAAATAAAAAATAATATTAAAAAAATTAAAAAGTAAAATAAAATAAAAGGAATTGGCCCCAATGGTTTAAATAATATGTCTCATTAAATTGAACATTGTCAATTTAATCAGTTAGCAAAATCCCGTAACGAAACCTTCATCAAATAAACCACAGGGAGACAAAGAAAAGTCCATTTAGATTCTGCAATGTACAGGAGTTAGAGGATTAGACTCCCAAAGGAGTAAAATTGCTTTTGAAAACGGTCGTTTCTCAAACTGAAGGTTTCTAGGTTTCAAAAAAAACACAGGAAAAACTGCCAAATTACAAAGTAAACACTCTCTGTATAGAACAGACAAGTAGAATCTTCCTTTTCCAGCCCACGTGAAAAATAGCTTTTGTTTCAACATTAAATGTGTCACTTAACAAAGAAAGCAAGTGCTTTAGAGCATTCTCTTCATGTGAAAGGCATTAGTGTAAATTGTTTTGAAATGTAAAGTCTTGGATAAATATGAAAATAACAGTCAAGAAGCTAAATAGAGCGGTGCTCCATACTTCTGAATATCAATATCGTTTAGACGTCATCATTTTTTCTTGTTGCTTCTATTTTCTCTCTGAAGACCATCACTCAATAACAAGAACAACTTGCAGTTATTTCGCGAATAATGCTGGACAATGTCGCAGAGCGCTTCAAAAACTCTACCATATTTTCCCAGCTTTCACAGACCACCTGTCCCAGCTGTCTCATCTACGTAGCCATCGTTAATAAAAAATACTGCTGACATTATGCAGCTCCTCATGGGTCCACAAACATATACAATCAATTCAGTTCACAGCGTATTCTTTGAAGCGCTTTGAGACGTCTAGAAGACATAAAAAGCGCTATATCAAATGCAAGGATTATTATTATATCTCAAAATGATACAACAACAACAAAATTCCATTTGTAGAGCGCCTTTCGTGTCGGGAGGACATCCCAAGGCTTTTGATACAATAGCTGACTTTGAAGTGTAGTTATGAATGAAAATACAGCAGCTTATTAAATTAACAATGTCCCACTAATTGAAATGATTGAAATGATTAAATCTTTAAAGAAACTGAACACGATCTGTGTTATATCTATGTTACATGTAGGAGGCAGTATTGGTTTTTGGTAGCTGTAGTGAAGATTCTGTTGAAAATAGTTTAATCTTTCCATTGCCTTCAGCAAAATGCTACCAGATTCTAAGTTTCTCAGACCATGATAAAAACTAAGAGGCAGAAGAAAGTTAACTGGATGAGATTTATATTAAAAATAGCAGAGTGATACAAAGAATTCTTCATAAATCAATTGTGTCAAATACTGTCAAATACTCAGCTTTTGCCTGCTGCACATTGACAGTTTTCTTGATTGTTGAAAAAGTCTGTCACAGGGATCATTGCCAATAAATCTTCCATGACCTGAAACAACAACAACAAAACTACACTTGCATAGCTCCTTTCACGTCAGGAAAACATCCCAAGGCACTGAAAGAGTTTGATTTTAGTATGAACGTTACTAAATGGCAGACATGCTCACTAATCTTGAATGTCTGGATAATAATAATAATCCCAGGAATCCTTGCATTTGATGAAGCACCTTATCACATCTTTGAGACGTCTCACGGCACTTCACAGATACATTACACTGGTGTCCGGCAATATATCGATATATCGGTTATATCGGTACAATACCAACTTTGTCAACATGCCTTGTCGCCGGCATTGCAAACCTCCTGGGCGTAGAGCTCGCACATCCGAATGCGCGCGCATGCGCACAAGTTAAAAACCTGGTGATATCGATATATCGGTATATCTCGATATGAGCCCACTGATATATCGATATCGTAAAAATTCCATATCGCCGGACACTACATTATACTGTAAAGTAAATTGACTGCATATTTTGTGAGTGAAATAGTAGCTAGTAGTTCGGAAAGACAACTTAATTGTTTCTTGTAGCTTTGGTTATCAACACAAAGGTTTTTGATAATAGATGACTCAATCAGACCTCTTTGGAGAAAACTTAAAATGGAACATTTGCATCAAGGAGTCCTGTAGCTCAGTGCTTAGAGCACTCGCCTTGTAAGTGAGACACCTGGGTTCGATTCCCAGCAGGGGGAAACATTGGCAAGTTTCCTTACTCCACTTACGTAGCAAAAACTAGGAGCCCACTCACTGGTCGATTGGCAGATTGCTTATCAGGGGCAACAATTCCTTCAAATTAATAAATAAATAAATAAATAAACAAACAAATAAATAAATAGGCCACTCACTTCATGACTGTTTACTATTACTGTTTACTATTAATTATTATTAGTGGTAATAGTAGTAGTACTATTATCTGCATGGACATTGCTCGCTTTACAATGAACCCCCCACATCAAATAAAAATGCATTATATGTTTTAGAAAGTGGCAGTATTTATGGTACAGGGTAAGCTGGAGTGACTGAAAAGAAACTGTGCGTTCACTGTATTAAGCGGAAATCATAGAATCATAAAATCTTACAGCACAGAAGGAGGCCATTCCACCCATCGTGCTTGTGCCAGCTCTTTGAAAGAGCTGTCCATCTAGTTACACTCCCCTACTCTGTCCCCCATAGCCCTACATTTTTTTTCCTTTTTAAAGTACATATCCAACTCCCTTTTGAAACCTACTATTGAAGCTGTTTGCACCAGCTTTTCAGGTAGTGCATTCCAAACTGTAATTACTCTGAATAAAAACATCTCCTCTCTCCTCTCGGTTTTTAAGCCAATTATCTTGACTCTGTGTCCTCTGGTTACCAGCTCACCGTCAGTGGAACAGTTTCTCCCTATTTACTCTATCAAAACCCAGATGATCTTGTAGACCTTGTAATATGATTGCTAAGATCAATGGAAAACATGAAAGACACATAAGAAATCATGTTTTACCGTGTATGAATGCCTTTGCAATTTAGGGTTTTTATAGGATGTCCTTCTGTTTACCTCAATGCTTTTTCCTGACCCAGTAATGGTAGCGAAGTGAGCACAAGTTCAAATGTCAGGTACCAAATGTCAGGTAACAAAATACACAGCTAATCCATTTTACAATATATTCAGTAACATCTCAGAGATCTCAGTAACAAGATAAGATGCTATATCAATAGCAGGGATTATAATAATATTAATAATAAATAATAATCCTTGCATTTGATATAGCATTTTTCACATCTTCTAGATGTCTCAAAGCGCTTCACAGAATATACTGTAAAGTGAATTGACTGTATGTTTATTCTTAGTAAAGAAAAATGCTGAAGGCAGCTCAGAGTTATAGCTACACAAATAAATGTAGAAACGCTGTTATGAATTTTCACGTTTACACTGTAGCAATCTTTAGCTCTCAGAGCGCATAAACATTTGACACACACTGTGTTAAGTAACAAATGTGAATAAATAATTTCAGCTTTACTTTGGGTGAAATACAAACTTCAATTTATTCATTATTCTGCGGCCTATTTTTCAGATTATGTTAAAGATGCCCCCTATTTATTCTTTTTTCAAGCAAAACTGTAGTCATGTTTTTCAATTGCATATACAGTACTGTACCATTAATTCTAGTCATTACACATTTAAGTTATATAATAATCCTCTAATAATCCGTGCATTTCATATAGAGCTTTTCACATCTTATCGACGTCCCAAAGCGCTTCACAGAATATACTGTAAAGTGAATTGACTGTATATATTTGTGGGCGAATCGCGACAGCCAATTACGCACAGCGGTGTCCCACAAACCGTGTGGAGTAAGGAAACATGCCCAAGGTTAGCCCTGACCTGCCTGGATTCGAACACAGGTCTCCCCAGCTTGGTCTCCCCAGCTTGCAAGACAAGTGCTCTAACCACTGAGCCACGAGCTCCACAAAGTTAACACGGAACCTGAGATATAATCATCGAGCAAGGCAGCTAACTGTCATACCGAAGTGCTTCAACACAATTTAAAATAAGCATCGTATGTCAGGGTGATTATATTTTACATAAGAAAGGCTTTGTATTTTTACTGTCTCATCACATTGAGGACATCTGAACTCTGCAGCTAATTATCAAATTGTATTTCACCGCACTGATTGTAGGCATTTCTCAATGTCACAGGTTCCCATATCCAAGCCATGCCATCCGTGCCTCTTCAAAGACAGGTTTCCAGATTATGGAGCTGTGTTCAAAACAGGGGTGTTCCCACACAAATTAACGCAACTATGGGTGTTTTGTGGTTCTCTGCCTGCAAAGAACAGAATGCTGTAATGGGAGGATGGTATCGTGGAAGGATTAGGAATTTCTTAATTCAAATCTCTCTTCTGATTGACCAGGATCTCGGTACTCTACATCATTTCCTGCTTTTCCAATTTATAATGATGCATTGGAATCTTTTTTTTCCCCCCATCGATTGGATTGACTCTCACCATAATGGTATAGGAAGCCAGGACCAACTCCTGACTATGAGGCAGCATTGTTCCTGGCCTTTTTTTGTTTAATATTTAATGTAGCAAATATAAAAATAACTGTCCCAAAGGCAATATACACTTGCAATGGATCTTAGGTCTTTCTGAACACTGAGATGACTGATCAGTAACCAGCAAGGAGTAGCACAAGTGTCATCCTTGAATAACATGTAATACAAAGATGGAATAAGTTAATTACATCAAAAATATAGTTGCATAGGTATATTCTGTACAGAATCTGTTTACTCAGCCCATTGTGTTTGTGATACTGCTATCTATTTCCATAGATTGCCAAGTTTATTAAGCCCACTCTCCAGTCCTCTCTCACAATCTTTAATATTCTTACTGCTCAGATACTTTTCTAATTCCAGTTTGAATAAATAAATGAATCCCACCTCAATAACCAGCTGTGGTAATGAATGTCACATCACAACAACCCTCTGAGTGAAGAAATTCCTCTACCATCTCCTTTTTGTTTTGCTAACAATCTCTTCTGTTTTTTCGCTAAAGACACTTATGGGTGTGTTCTCTTGTGCCAAGCTCTGTCACTTGGTCAGTCTCGTTGTACCAAGGGCCCAAAGCATGAAGCTCATTTTCCCAGCTCTCTCTTGGGCTCCTCCCAGTAGAAGCTTCTGCCTTCAATAAATGTGGATTTAGAAAACAAAACTTCCTTTGCAAAGTGGCTATAAGCATCAATGCCAACCCAATGATCTGAAAGTGTGTATCTTCAACATTCAAACCAGGTTCAGTTCCAGTTAACATTGTTCCACAGGAGACTCACACTACATGGAATGGTGCTACAATGGGATTTTCCCTGTAACCCTGTTTTATATACTTAGCTGTTTCACAAAGGAGTACAGTCTCAGAAGGAGGACAGTGAACAAACAGTGTAGATTTATCTGGATGTCAAGAGAGTGGCCACCCAATGGTGGAGGATTATTCAGAATACAATAGGTTAATGGACAATTGAGAGATATTAGAGATAAATATTTGATTTATTTTAACCTTGGGCGTTTTTGTTCCTGTACATTTATCGGTGTGTTCTTCCAATATTTTGAAAAATATTTTGATTTTTTTTTTCTGATTAACAAAGCAAGTATTGAACCGTTTTTTCAATTTGTTTTTGATCAGTAGAATGCAATGGTTATGTGGAAGAAAGTGAAATTTACTTGACAGGGACATCTGAGATGACCTGCTTTTCTGAAGAGAATGTTAACAATAATAGGATCAAGGGGAGGACACAGGAAATGGGATCTAAAGGGCCGACGCTTCTCCGTCTAAATTAACTCCTGTGTCTCAGTGGTTAGAGCACTTGTCTTGCAAGCTGGGGAGACCAAGCTGGGGAGACCTGTGTTCGAATCCAGGCAGGTCAGGGCGAAACCTTGGGCAAGTTTCCTTACTCCACACGCTTAATAATAATCCCTCCAAAAAAACACACAATAATAAAATTGGTCATTTCAATCCATGACTGTGTGTGGGACACTGCTGTGTGCAATTGGCTGCCGCGATTCACCCACAAATATATACAGTCAATTCACTTTACAGTATATTCTGTGAAACGCTTTGGGACATTGATAAGATGTGGAAAGCACTATATCAAATGCAAGGATTATTATTATTATTATTATAACTGTTCTTGTCATGTTTTTTTTGTTATGTCAGATTGGATCATGTTGCTCTCTCGCTGCACTAAAGCACATTTGCTTTGGTTATAACCTGAGATCATCTATGACATGTTATTAAAATTGGCCGTTCGGGCAGATGTTAAAGATCCTGTGGTACCAGTTAAAAAGAGAAGGGAGTTTATCCCGGTGTTCTGGCAAACACATCACCCCAATAAAAAACTGGTTGCTTATTCTACAGCTGTGTTTAGGACGTTGCTGTGCGCAAACTGACTGCTCCACTTTGCCCACAAAATACAGTCACTCCACTTTAAAGTAAAGTGCAGCACTTTGAGACATCTAGGCAACATGATCAAGCGCTGTATTAAATATCAAATGCAATGATTTTATTATTAATAGACCCAGTAGAAAATGAAGTCGCTATGAATCCACATCAGATAGGAATGTTTGGCAATACAATGTTCTGAAATGCTGTACTTTTGAACTCTATTGGAGACACCAATATGAGTACACAACTGAGTGTAAACTGAACAGTTCGATTGTTTCCTGTAGATACACCAAAAAATGTGTTCTACACCATTTTGTATTTGGTCAGCCAGACGTCTGAAACATGCTGAAATTCCTCACCGCGCTTAAGAATATTCAAACGAGACTGAGAGTACCACGTGCGTACTCTGCCTACCCATTAGTGATTGACCCTCTGGAATAGAACACAAACTCCATCCCGAGAGGGATGCAACCTGATTAACCAAATTCAGGACAGTATTATGTGCTGGTTGGCAACAGTTACATAGAGGCTTGTATCCTCTAGGGCAGTGGTTCCCAACCTTTTTCAGTAATGTACCCCTTGTTACTTTTCAACATTATCACACATCCCCACCCAACCTCATACACACACACACACACCCCACCCCTCATTCCACTTGCATTTTATGACCAAGCTTTTCTTATATAACAAAATAATTAGCACATACAAAACGAGGGGAATAACAATTAAATATACAATTTGGAATGCTATAAAATGCTGAATAAGAGCTAAATAAATCAATGTACCCCCTGTACCCCCTGTAAGTAATTTTGTACCCTATGGGGTACATGTACCCCTGGTTGAGAACCGCTGTCCTAGAGAGTATGTTGGGGGTAATTCACACCAGCCAAAAGTCCATTATGTGCCATTGAGAGCATTGGTTGGCAAGCTTCCCGCTGCTTGCCCAACTAGCCTTTCCATTAGGACTTTGGGTTTCAGGATTAAGAAGAGCTAAATAGGAATAATCCCTGCTCCCAGTGACCAACCTTCCCCTCCAAGTCCTGCCGATGGCTGTGCTACAATCAACAGTGCCCTGGAATACTGCAGACCCACCTGGTTCAGGAACTGGACAACAGAACCCCGAGAGGGTTGACTCGATTCCGACGATCCGTTGCCAGCCGTTTCAGCTCAGCTACAATGAGACCCCATTTACCTTCTCTCCAAATAACAACAATTCTCCTCTAAGGTTTGAAATGACGTGTAATAAAGGAATTCAATGTAATTGTGTATTTTACTACTAGACATAGGCAGCAGCAGTTTCCAAATTTGCAACCTGCAGCTCACAGCTTTCCTCGGGGTGAATCTCCTCAACACGCTT
This sequence comes from Hydrolagus colliei, assembly GCA_035084275.1. Lineage (NCBI taxonomy): Eukaryota > Metazoa > Chordata > Chondrichthyes > Chimaeriformes > Chimaeridae > Hydrolagus > Hydrolagus colliei. Next base: position 133,730,564 of record CM068743.1, on the reverse strand, counting down.
CTCTTCAGATAGACCAAGATAAACTCTTTTTCTCTGATACACCTTATCCCCCACCATTCTTGAACACATTCTGCTTTGGAGAGACCATCACAACAGAAACTCCGCCCAAAATTTATTTTGTAGATCAACAAGAAATCAGGAATGTGCTTTTCAAGGCATGTGTCAGCAAATTCAAATCTATTTGCCTTGAAAGGCACTATACAAATGTAATTTTGTATTGTACTATATATGAGTCAGATTGAGGCAATTTCAGAGCTTCGTTTCAGGGGAAAGTAGGTTTCTCAAAAATAAGCAGTACTGTATTCGCCCTTTTTTGTTGAATGGCAAATGTGGATTTATCAAGGTCATGAATAAATAATTCAAACTGGGGTAAATCCAACTAGTGTTCAGGGTTCTGCTTTGAGACATTCTCCGAAATAAAAGGATCTTCATCAGTCTATTTTTTTGTTGTCTCTTTTGGGCTAAGTTGGTTCCAGTGTGACTTGCTTGGAATCATGTAATTCTCTAAGAAGGTCTCGGTACTCCTGACAGCTCTGCACTTATCCAGTAATGTTGATAAAGCACCATCCCGTCTAACTTGTCAGCAAGAAACAGATGAATCACTGGGATTTCCCCTCACCCGAATTTCTGCTAACTCTGCAAGCTAGTCACAGCTGGACAAGCAACAGGACACTTGGCAGTCAGTGTCTGCAATGGGAAGCTGTGTGGTTTTAGCTGGGGGAATACAACATTGTGACTTCTAGTGTCAATCTAACCTGTCAATCTAACCAATCTAAACTGTCTAGTATTAGGTAAGCATGGTGGTTCTTCTGCTGAGAGCTTGCACATTGCATTCCAGATGAACAGATATGCATATTTGAAACTCCCAGCAGTACACGCATGATGGGTTTCAGCATGTGTTAAGCATACATTTCTTCTGCTTGCTCTCTGCTTAGTGTGCCCTATATTGTGCTGAGCTGTGGGGTAATGGAGGGACATTTGTAGAACCTTTGTGGTGCACACAAAATATAGTATATAGTATATAATATAGTATATTAAACTTTACAGTACATCCTATGAAGCAATTTGGTGATGTGAATGTTGTGCCATCAAATAGAAGGCTTATTATTATTGTTGTTATTTAGATCCAAAGACAGTTCATTTAAAAATACATTTGATTTTTGCTTATTCCTGCTATGCATTAGCAATTAGCAATCAGAACATATTTCATTTGGCTATTATCACATCAAATCACATAACATCAAATGTGTTAAGAAACATAAAAATGTCACTCTATAATATGAGCTATTGTTGTTCTTTCAAGAAGTCAGCACAGACATATATATGTCTTCTGTGTTATAAATGTCTATTTTTCTATTAATTGGTTTCAAGTGTGGACAATGTCTTTCTACAATAGTTGTGCATTGATAAAGCGTCCTGCATGGAGGGCGCTATATAAATCACAGTTGTTGTAAATTGTTGTTGATTAGGCTGAAGATTTCAACTCTGGCATTGATGTTGCCATCTGCAGAGAATGACAATCGACTTCGGTATCATAGAATATCAGACTAACTCAAGTTAATGTTAAACTTCTGTGAAGAGGTACAACATTCTTGACAATTATCAACAGTGCCTAGAATCATTGTAAAGTTAATAATAAAATAATAATAATCCTTAAGTTTGTATAACGCTTTCCACGTCTTATCGACGTCTCAAAGCGCTCCACAGAATACAACAACATCCCAAGGTTGGGACCAGAGCAGGGGTGGGAGGGATTGTGGTTGTGGGAAGGAAATTAGGAAAATTGATTGTATATTTGTGGGCGAAATTGACTGTATATAAGACTTCGCACCCGCCCGGCAATCAAACTCAGGTTATCTCACTTGCGAGGCGAGTGTTCCAACTGATGCTCTTGGACTTCACAAGACATTTGAATAATGTCCTATGAAGGACATGTGTCAAACATGTGTCTAAACATTTCCGATTGAGTTAGGCTGTATCACAAATACAGTGGAGTCCTGTAGCTCAGTGGTTGGATCACCTGCCTTACAAGCGAGAAACCTGGATTCAATTCCTGGCTGGTCAGGGCGAAACCTTGGGCAAGTTTCCTTTCTCCACATGCCTGATAATAATCCCTCAAGAAAAAAACACAATAATAAATTGGTCTTTTCAATCCACGACTGTTTGTGGGACACTGCTGTGCGTATTTTGCTGCTGTGTTTCGCCCACAAATATTCAATGAATTCACTTTACATTATATTCAGTAAAGCACTTTGAGACATCCAGAAGATATGAAAAGCAGTATATGAAATGCAAGGAATTAAATAAACTCTGAAAAACCAAATTTACCCCTTGTAAATGAGTCCAAGATGGCGGTGTCAGAGGCCTTGCTTGGGTGCTACACTTATTCAGACATCTCGGGGAAGCGTATTTTAATACACATTTTTAATAATGGCCCTTTGATAATGTGTTTAGGAATGCCACAATTTTGACCCATCAATTGTAAAAATAGATTAAAATTTGGGAGAACCTCAATGCCCACAATTAGTAACCTACATCAAACACCATAATTGTCAGTGATCCAATATCATAGAGCAGCACATAACTAATTCATTATACAATCAAGACCAGCAACCATAGGCAGCAATCTCAACAGTGTCTGTGCAGAACAGATTTTATGCTTCTAATCTGGCAATAAATATACCATGAAACCAGATGTGGGAACTTTGTTTTAGAATGAGGGCTTCATCATTCAGGAATGCTAATATATGGCAGGAGATTTTTTCAGATATCTGACTTTCATTAAAGATCTGAGGAAGATTCACGGCAAAGAGTTGAAACGTCCTGGAACATATTTCCCTCTGTGGCTGAAGACTGAAGACTGAAGTCGAAAGCCCTTTCCTCATCTATGAATCAGTCATATTGTTGTTCCACCTTGTGCTGCAACTCCCTGTCTTCAAAACGCTCTTAAAAAATCTTTTACTATACTCTTGGTCAACACCAATAAACTATGACTTTGTGGAGTCCTGTAGCTCAGTGATTAGAGCACCTGCCTTACAAGCGAGAGATCTGGGTTCAATTCCGGGCAGGGAGAAACCTTAGGCAAGTTTCCTTACTCCTCACGCCTCATGATAATCCCTCCCCCCAAAAAAACAATGTTAATTTGGTCGCTCAATTCACAACTGTGTGTGGGATACCAGCTGCCGCGTTTCACCCACAAATATGCAGTTCGTCCACTTTACAATACATTATATGAAGCGCTTTGAGACGTCTGGAAGACCTGAAAAGCGTTGTAACAAATGCAAGGATGATTATTATTATTATTATTACAAACAAGAAGCTCCCCTTTAAATTCTCTCCTCTTCGATGGTCCCATTGGCAACTCCTTCCCTCCTCCACCCCCCACCCCCCCACCTCCCTGTCCTCAGCTCGGGTCTGAAGCAGTAACTGTCCAGCGCCTTGGGACGTCCTCCTGATATGAAGGGCGCTATACAAACGTCATTTTGTTGTTGTTGTAGTTGTTATTATTCTACATACACTACTAAAGAATAGGCCGCTGGTTATCTCTCAATTTTGACCAAGTGCATTGTAACAAAGCTACCTGCAGCCTATTGCAGTCCTTTGCGTACACGAGTGATTGAATTCCAGCGTATAAAAAATTTAAATCTGGTATTTTATTTTATGGAGCTCCCATGACAAATATACTCTATGCCGAGGACTCTGAAGAGAAATCGGTCTATTCTTTCATTGCTGAACCGTAGATCTGCTTACCTTGACTGCCAAACTCAAATGCGTCGTTTTGGTGAGAATGTGAACCCACCAACAAAGACCATCTGTTCAGCCGAAGTATCATTCACATTGAACAAGACGTCAGAAAGTGGAATCATTGTTGCTCTTACAAATGCAAATAATTTCCTCTGAAGGACGGACTTATAATAATAATAATAATAATAATCCTTGCATTTGATCTAACGCTTTTCACATCTTATCGACCTCTCAAAGTGCTTCACAGAACATACTGCAAAGTGAATTGAATGTGTATTTGTGGCCGAAATGTGGCAGCCAATTGTGCACAGCAGTGTCCCACAAACAGTCGTGGGTTTAAATAACTTAATCGTAGAAAGAAGCAGAGTAAATTGGCTCACAAACCTGACCATTTACCCCATTAAGTCTGCACTGTTTGTAGTCTGCTCATGAGCCAATTTAATCCTACTTTTTTGCTTGCTCCCCCTTTAATATTCCTTCTCTTCAAGAATCTATCTGATTCTATTTTAAAGTATTTTATGGACTCAGCCTTAACCACGGTTTGTGGCAGAGAATTCAGCATTCCAGCTACCCTCTCTGTAAAGATTATTTTTGTCCTACCTCCAATTGAATGCTTTCAGAGATTATCTTAAATATTTGCCCAAAGTAAAAATGAGATTCAGATTTAACCTTGGGTTGCTGTCAGGAATGTCTGAAGAAACAAAAGCGACAATCCAAGAAGGGACTTGTCTCAAAAACAGCATTGAATTCTAGGATGAGGGATGATATTCACACAGTTTCAAAGATGGAGTGTAAATCAAAGCATTAAAACAGTCAAGAATGCATTATTATTAACACTTTCTTCCTGTGCCCATTTTAGATATTTATTTTGTTCCCCTCTATGGAGCCTCTCAGATTAGTTCAGCAATTTTATTGCCATTACCAAGAATTTCTGGTGGTATTATTACCTATAATTTCACCTAGTCTTAGTGTCTGAGACCTCTATGCCTTAAGATTGAAGATTGTGCAATTCTTCAGTTCAGTCCTGGTGTGGGAGAGGACATGAGTTCTGATACAATCTGCAGTTTGTGGAGGGAAGCGTTGGGAATTCCAGCGAGCAGGTAGTTAAAAAATGTATTTTAATGTCGAATGGCTTTCTTCTGTGCTGTAAATGTCGATGGTTCTGTGTTTCTAATGATGTGATGCTGACAGAATAACTAATTATTCAGCCACAAAGAACATTCAGCATACTCTAGAAATTAGTAAAACGCACTCTTTAAGCAATGCAGACAATTGTTTGAAGAACATATTAATACGCCATCAGAAACTAACGCTAGTGTGAAATGACATAAAGGTCAAGATTGCTACATGTTTTTGACGGGACAGTCACACAGATGCTATCTGTGGAGCTGGCAAGTTTAGACCTTGACAAAAACACTGTAAATCTGAAATTGTGAATAAAAATATATAACGCTGGAAATGCAAGCAATAACATGCACTTTCATTATTGCCCTTCGTAGAGGTAGCGTCTTGGAACCCTTAATAAATGCACAGCTTGACGCCTAACTGAGGGGTGGTCAAAGAGGAATGGTCAGAAAGGAAGACTGGCAAGTAGGGGCCAAGGCAGAGGGATTAAGGCAGGGAATCCCAGAGTTTTGGGGCGGAGTGTCTGAGACGCACGCCTCCATTGGTGGAGCGGAGGGAACCAGTGACGTGCAGAAGGCTGGAGGCAGTGCGGCGAAGGAAGTGGGTAGAGGACTAGGGGAGTGAAGTGTGAGAAAGTCAGATACCAGTGGCTAACCCGCTCATCCTGGCCTCTTTCATTTTACCTGGTGTCCCTTTTCAGTCATTTTGATTTTCACATTAGAGATTTCAGGATAGAAACTCCACTTGGTCTTAGCCTCATCTTGCCTTAAAGTTAAAGGTTGGGCAGATTTGTGGAAAATATCCAACTTTTGCCTTAATTCCCCTCCCCTCCCAACTCTCTCCCACCCCTCCCTCCGACCCAGCCCCTCCCACTTGCTCGGGTCCCGACCTGACTGTTCAGCACCTTGGGACGTCCTCCCAACGTGAAGGGCGCTCTATAAATGTAATTTTGTTGTTAATTTACAAGGCATTTTTTATGCAGAACCAACTTGATTTAGGAACTTTCCACAATCTTGAGTGATCTTAATATTAAGCCACAATAGTCTCTCTGGCTCAGGCTAGATGGAATGTCAAGCAGGACAAAAGTAGGAGAAACAAACCCGCTTTAACCATTACCCAGCAGCACTGTGAAGGTAAGATCTTTTAATTGCATTTAGAAACCAATTGAAAACTAATTGAATAACAACAGCGAGGAGCCTGAGAGACAGTCTCTGAAAGGATACAGTGGAACGAGTGGATAATTGAGATTATAGTCTAATTAGCTCTAGTGAAGGAGCGAGTACAAGCGTCAGCTCAAAGAACTGAATTTCCTGCTGTACTTTCTATGGTTCTAAGGTTCTGTGATTAAAAGACTTCAGCTGAGCATGTTTCTATTTGTTTCAATAACAGAGATCTGTCTAGCTGGCCGTTAGAATGAACATGATAAACTTGTAGTGCCTAGAACTGGAGTCAAGCAGAGGGGCAGAACATTCATGAATAGTCCTTGGTAACAACAACAACAACAATGATTTACACAGCGCCCTCCACGCCGGACGGCGTCTCAGAGCTTCACAGCAGCGGATCCCAGGACCGAGCCAGGGGCAGGAAGGTGACCAAAGGCGCGGTCGAAGAGAAAGGTCTTCAGCTGTGACCTGAAACTGGGAAGAGAGGGGACGAGGGGAAGGGAGTGAGGAAGGGAGTTCCAGAGCCTCGGGGAGTAGTGGCTAAAGGCACGGCCGCCGAGGGTGGAGCGGATGACTCAGGGGACATGGAGGAGGCCAGACCCAGAGGAGCGAAGGCAGCGGGTGCTGGGTTGTGGGGAGAGGAGATCAGAGAGACAGGGGGGTGCAGAGGAGTGGAGGGAATTGAAAACAAGGGTGAGAATCTTGAAGTCGATCCTCTCTGGGATAGGGAGCCAGTGAAGTCTGGCAAGGACTGGGGTGATGGGGGAGCGAAGCTTAGAGCGGGTGAGTATGCGGGCGGCAGAGTTCTGGATAAGATGGATTTTGTGGATTGTGGTGGAGGGGAGACCGGCGAGGAGGGCGTTGCAATAGTCCAGCCGAGAGGTGACAAAGGCCTGGACCAGGGTTTCAGTGGCTTTTGGGGTGAGGTATTGCCGGAGACGGGCGATCCGTTGGAGGTGGAAGAAGGTGGTGCTGGTGACGGACCGGATGTGGGGGAGGAAGGACAGTTGGGGGTCAAACCTGATGCCAAGGTTGCGCACAGGTTCAGAGAGCGTTAGGGGCAGGCTGGGAAGGTGGAGGAGGTGAGAGCCATGCGAATGGAGACGTAAGAATGGTAACAATATGGTGCGGTGCTGTGTGCTACATCACAGTGTGGGTATCTTAGCTAAGACTACAGTCACTGCAGATAAATGTATACAGATGAAATCACATTGAATCCTGCACATGATCATAAAGGCTCACTGTAAAATGAGTAGCCCACCCGGGTAACTGCTCCCTGTAGAAAAAAGGAACTCCACGATAATGGGATGAATATAGTGGGGAACATGAAACAGGTTGGTGATCACTGATCAAAGGCAGTGGACAGATTGGTAGGGCGACAGTAGGTTGCAGAGGTGAGGTAAGCAAGACTGTGGTGGTATTTATAGTTAGGAGAAAGCGTCTTGAACTCGATCCACTTGCAAGTTTACTGTTTGTGTCAAATAATTATTTCAATAAGAAAGGCTAAAAGCAGCTCAACTTCCATCAGCATTCATTTTCATCTGCTTTAGTAAATGCGATATTGTCACAGTTGTGGTTGTCAGTCCCAGCCCTACTATGAAATAACCGTTTCCCCTGAAACTCCATTCAGAATTGAATGTCTGTGAGTGACTCACATCACAGCACTAATGAAAATAGCTGTCTGACTGGAAATCTAAGTACATTTATGCATTACATTCTCTGCTAAAAACTTGTTTCATTTGACAATATAATTGATCTTGTATAAAAAGACATTTATCCAAAATGCCCTTTATTCGTTTCATCATGTAGTTTCCAGTAGCATTATATTCCCAACCAATGGATGGCAACAGTTGTTCTTAAACAAAGATTAAATAATTTTTTCTCCGACCACACAGAGATTGAATAGAACATCATAGTAATTGTCCGGGAATCAAACCAGTTTCCTTGCATTTTTCTTAAGATCAAAACAGTCTCACCATTTTTTCCTGGGTCCTGTTTGTTATATTTATGCTAGTCGTACGAAACAGAATGTTTGTTCTATTTGTTTTGGGATGTCACATTTTTCACCCAAATAGTGCGGTCAGTTAAAACCTGTTTTGCATTTTGTTACTCTTAAGAATGACAAACTTCCAATTATATCGCTCCCTGCAATAGGGCAGCGTCCCAGAAGAATTGAGAGTGGTAGAGCACATTGCTGGACTGGGGAGTGGGGAGGTGACCAAACGCACGGTCAAAGAGGAAGGTCTTCAGGTGCTAGCTGAAGACGGGAATGGAAGACACAAGGCAGAGAGATGGAGAAAGAGTGATTGGGGCTGAATGTGCGATCATCGATGACGGATCAGAGGGCATGAGGGACATGAAGGAGGCTGGAGTCAGTCGAGCAGAGGCAACAGTTAGTGGGTTGAGGGGTAAGCATATCGGATGGTTAAGGAGATGCCAGGGTATGAAGGGATTTGAAAACAAGTGGTAAATCCTGTTACCGAGAGCAAGAGTCATAAACTTCAGCATTATTGCAAGGCTTCTGCTCCAACACCATCTAACAATGGTAAACCTTCTAAAGGTGGAATTAATAATATAAAAATAATTTATTTAAACAAAAATTTAAAGCTAGTTCAGCTTCCATCAGCATTTTTTCTCAACTGCTGGAGTGAATGTGAAATTGTGACAGTTATGATTTTTGCATTTGTATTGTATTCTTCAGTTAGGAGGACATTCTAAGTGCTTCACATCAAAATACTGTATATTGTAAAATGGAGCGACGGTGTGTTTTGTGGGCTAATGTGGTAGCCAATTTACACACAGCAATGTTCCACAAATGGGATGTCCCACAAAGTGATTGTATCTGCTCAATTTACTAGCATTGTTTCTACGACAGACACAAATATAGCAACAGAACCACAACTCATCAATCAATAATAGGATATTGTTAGCATTTGTTATAGAATGCTTCACATTGTGATTTACTGTAAAGTGCAGGGATTGTGCATTTTGTAAGCAAACATTGATGACTTTACAATAACAGCATCAACCCTGTTTTATCAGCAGGAATGTTCTGCTAATGATTAATATTTCAACCAATCGCTAAGTTATCATCCATACTCACTTCTAAGTCAGAAAATTGGGGATTTTAGCTAATAGTCGAGGCTAACACACCAATGCAGAACTGGGGCAGAGCTACAATGTTTGAATTGCCATTCTTTGGGTGAGATGTTGAACCCAGCTCTCGCCTGCTAGTTCAGGTGGACGTTCAAGATTGGTTTGTTAGAAAAGGGAAGGCAGTTTCTTTCTGTTCCCTCGCCAACAATTATCCAAATAAAACTGCCCATTCACTTCATAGCTGTTTATGGGAAGTTGCTGTGTGCAAATTGTCTGCTACATTTGCCCACTAAACATACAGTTATGGCACTTTACAGTATATCCTGTGAACCACTTTCAGACGTCCTGCTGATAATGAAAGTTATTCTACCAAATGCCCTTATTATTATTGTTTATTATTATTATTCTGTCCAAACACTGTCTGAGCGAGAAGCCAGTTACTTCCCTCAAAAAAGAAACTAACCCAGTGGAAGCTGCCACTGTTTTATTGACCCTCACTGCTGCTTTCAAATTGTTATAAATAAGATAAATGCTCCCCCCAAAAATGGAAAACTAAGATAAAGATATCCGTTAAATTTGATGGTGAACGATTTATTAAATACAATGTGGTTTTTATTCAGAGAATACGTTGATATTGTTTAGCGGAATCATTATCTTTCTCTGCAGATGTGCATTGTTTATTTTCTCTTGGGGATAAAAACTTGTTTCATTTGACAATATAATTGATCTTGTATAAAAAGACATTTATCCTTTCTGTTGGATTTGTTCACCTGAAAGGACCATATGGTCAACTGAACAAGCCCAGTGATCACAGTGTAACGATAAAGTCCCATTTGGCTGGAGGCCGAATGAGGTAATGGAGGTAAATGATAGGTGATGCCTGGCTTGTCTTCACGTACTTTTATTCCTGTGATCAATTCGGTACCATCAGAATTGTCGAAAACACTGTGACATTGTGTGATTTTCTGATCCGAAGCTGTTCTTTTCCTTCTTGGAAAACATATGCTTGCATCTCATGGGGAAACGTTTTGGCACAAAGCAATGTTGCATAGATAGATTGCACTGGCTCAGAGACATTTTTGAACTGTTTTTTATTGGCACAATCTACAAAGCATCTCCAATTTGCTTTTCTCCTCTTTGTAAGATGGTAGCTCACGCTGGGCTACAATTTTATGGACGCCAGCTACACGCCAGTTCTTTGACAAATTGATCGTTCTTCATGTGCAAGGTCAGACTCTTTTTTCCTTTTCCTTTGTCTTCTTTCTCTCCTTTGTTTTCCATGTCATGCCTCTCCCCCTTTAACGTCCTTAAGAAACCTCTCCCTAAGCCCCAGTTCTGATGAAGTAGACCTGAAATGTTGACTCCTTTTCCTTTCTCCATGGATGCTACCTGAACCTGCTGAGTTTCCCCAGCAACTTCTGTTTTTGTTTCAATGATAGAAAGTTGAATTTCGCTGATATTTCATGAGAAGGCTCTGAAATATTATGATCCATGGACTTTGTATTTATACAATTTACATTTATATGATGCCTTTCATGCCTGGAGGATATATTGAAGCGCTAGACATTGCTAGCTGGGCATCTAAGTCGAAGACTACTTTTTGAGAATGGTCTTTAATGAGAGGAGGGAGGAATATGTCAGAAGGACTCCAGGAGGGAGTTCCAGAGAGACGAACTTCAGAAATACTGCAAACATAGATTTAATGCAAGATCTAATTCTGTGTAACCCAGTTGCAGGAGCAATCGAGTACACTGTGACTTGTAAGAGCTTTAAAAAATTTCACTTAAAAATATTCCTTTAATGAGGTCTAGCATTTTTACAAGCAATTGAAAATGAAAGTGTGTTTATTGTGTCTGTTTGTTTGGAGCATCTTTAATGGTGTTTCTTTCTTTGGCCCTCTCTCATTACAGGCACGGCAACCAGCTCAGCCTCGGCCACAGATACCTTCGGACCCAACCATTTTCCACAAACCATGGGCTGGTATTGTGACATGATCAGGAGCAGAATGCCTGATGATGTGACAATTATTGTTGGTAATAAACATCAAATCAGAGGTAGCATTTTCATGGCTATTTGTGGTACAGGTGGGGAGGAGGAAGGCTCAAGTTTAAATTACATGCTTCAATTCAGATTTAGATCTCGATCGTAAAGGGAAAACTTATGCTATATATTGACTTTATCACCCAACAAGACACCAACAAACAGATTCTCTGTGCATTGAGTAGTTTATTTATTGCATTTTTTAATTGGGCCATTGAATCCCTAACCCTAAATGTTCTACCAGTGAGAATCATACAGAATTTTCAGTAACATACTTTTCCATATTTAAAGTTTTCCATTCAGGAAGAAAGTTATCTTCTGACTGTTATTTAATCTTCACGGCACCCCCATTCGTCTACAGCAAGATCCAGCAGTTAACTGGGTACTCTTTCTTCCAATTTGGGCTTTGTTTTATTGTAATTTGTTACACCAGCAGTTATGTAATCCTCCCTGCTGACACATTACTGGGCTCGCTTCCTCAACATCTGTCCCTGGCTGACAGCAACTCAATCAAAGTGTGAGGTCCTTTCAATAGTGAGACAAATTTCTGACACCTCCACATATTGTACCTCATTATAGCTTCCTGAGAGGGAATTCCTGTATCCAATGTTCATTTACTCAGGTCTAGCCTCACTAAAAGCGCTTGAAAAGTGACAGTATGCCAGTTGCTTCTGTAACTGGATTGTACACTATCAGAGTAGGAGTATGCATTAAATATATGCTTACAAAGGAGGTATTGATATTGCTGGCTTTATCACAATCATCAACAATTATTTTAATCACTAAAGCACACAAGCAGAATGTGATTTTGTTAGATCTCTCACAAGTTCTAGTGGAACAAACAAACCCTAGGAAATTTAGTTTCACATTTGTCGACTCTTAAATTTTTCTGGTTTTAGTAACTGCTTTAATCTTGCTGCTTAGTATTATCCACCCATGTCCCTTCTCCCTTGATCATCATCTCTAGCCTTATGTCAGGTATGTCACATAAAGGGCACTATATAAGTGCAAGTTACCATTACCTGATCCCATCCTTCTCCTGGTTAGAATCTACTTTCTGACCCCCAGCTACACAGTTTTCACAGATTTCACTATTAAATTCATAGAATCATAGAATCATAGAATGTTACGGCACAGAAGGAGGCCATTCGGCCCATCAAGTCTGTGCCGGCTCTGTGACCTAGCCAGTCACTTTCATTAACCCCAATCACCAGCTTTCTCCCTGTAACCCTGCAAACCCATCTTCCCCAGATACCTATCTAGTTCTCTCTTAAAAGCTGCTATCGAATCGGACCTCACTACCCTTTCAGGAAGATCATTCCAAATTCAAACAACTCGCTGAGTAAAAAAATTTCTTCTAACCTCCCCTCTGCTTCTTTTGGTAGATAACTTAAGACTGTGACCACGGGTCACAGACACACCTACCAGCGGAAACAGCTTTTCCCTATCTAGCCTGAGTCAAAACCTTTCATGATCTTGAAGACCTCTATCAGGTCCCCGCGTAACCTTCTCTGCTCTAATGGGAAAAGTCCTAACTTCTCCAGTCTGTCCTCATAGCTAAGGTTCCCCATTCCTGGTATCATTCTCATGAATCTCCTCTGCACCCTTCCCAGTGCCTTAATGTCCTTCCTGAAGTAAGGAGCCCAGAACTGGACGCAGTACTCCAGCTGAGGCCTAACCAGTGTTTTGTATAGATTAACCATAACCTCCCTACTCTTATACTCTATGCCCCTACTAATAAAGCTCAGTACACCAAATGCCTTTTTTACTGCCTTGTCTACCTGCCCTGCTATCTTTAATGATTCGCTTACTTGAACACCCAGATCTCGTTCACCCCCCTTAAGATTGAGCTACCAAGTCTATATTGCTTCCTATCATTTTTCCTACCTAATTGTATCATCTCACACTTATCCACATTAAAATCCATCTGCCACATGTCAGCCCATTCTACCATTCTGTGTATGAGAATACACAGATACACAAATTAGATCAGAATAACAATTCCTTCCATATGGAGTTCACATTTCTGTTTTCACATTTTGGTGATTTCAACTGGGATGGATTATGTTTAGGATTTTTTTAATCACTCATTCAATTTTCTCTCTTTACTCCTCTGTAGGGCGGTGATTCATACTTTATGTCCAAACTTGGACAGTGAGCAATGGCTGGCATCCTAACTACAGGTGCAACATCACAACCAAGCCACAGTGATGTTGATGAACATTACAGTGACAGCTTGGTTTGCTTGCGATACTCCTGCCTCAGATTTTTCTCAGACTCATCCACAGACAAAAACTTCCAGCAGGGATCAGTAAATAGTGTTCAGGAGCACAAAGGCAAGCAGATATCTCTCCCAGACATCTTCCACCATTTCCTCACCCTCAGGCACTGAAGTCAATAACAGCACCCTCACTGGGAACATACCTATCATCAATAAATCCAACAAAAAATATCATCAAACCAACAAGGATCATAATAATAATAATAGTTCTTGCATTTGATATAGTGATTTTCATGTCTTCCAGACGTCTCAAAGCGCTTCACAGAATATACTGTAAAGTGAATTGACCATATATTTGTGGGCGAAATGTTGCAGCCAATTGCACACAGTAGTGTCCCACAAACAGTCGTGGATTAAAAATGACCAATTTATTATAGTTTTTTTTTTTGATGGGTTATTATTAGGCGTGTGGAGTAAGGAAACCTACCCAAGGTTTCGCCCTGACCTGCTTGGATTCCAAACACAGGTCTGATGCTTGTAAGGCGAGTGCTCTAACCGCTGAGCTACAGGACTCTGTAATGTCTGCTTGAACAGGCTGAGAGAGCCTCAGGTTAACATCTCATTTGAAGGAGAGAATGTGGCACTTCACAAACAAAACATTAGTTTGCCAGCCTAGACTATGGCCTCAAACTCCCACCATGGGGATTGAATCCATAACCCTCTGACTCAAAGATGGGAGTGCTGACAAATGAGCCAGATTGTTGCCAGACATATTGACAGCTAGATACGCATACATAGCCGCCTTTCAATGGAATAAAAATAATTAAGAGTTAAATGTTTTGTTGTTGATTGCGGTCACGGAAATGTAACTACAAAGCAGCAAGCTTCTGCTTCACAATTCCAAACTCAGGATGAGTTCAGTATAATTGCAGCAAAATTGCCTTATTCTCCCCAGGGAACACCAAGGTAAATTAACCAAGGATGCACTAATCGCTTGTGAGAATGTAGAACTGCAATCATTTTCTGTCTTAACTTATGCAAGCATTTTGGTAAACACAAGAAGGTGGGCTCACAAAATCCAAATTAAATATCTGACCTGCTAATAGGGAAGCAGGATGTTGTCCAGTGGCAATATTGTTTTCAATGAAATGTGTTCGTATCTTATAACTTCAGTAGTTTGGAAGTAATTGGTTCCAGGAAAGGTATTTCTTCCAATTGAATAAGCTAAATGCACTTGTGTTAATTCAAGTCCCCCCGGCAGTGAGCAGGGTCCATCTGCATATTAATTACGCAGTTCAAGTTGCTCAGGCGAGAAAGACAATCTTATTCAAATTATTGTGAGCCATTCTCTGGCTGGCCACACTGGAAATCTCCTATAGCAATCACTGTGGATGAGATTATCTGATTCCAAATGTAAATGATTGAAATTTGTGTTTTTCAGGACTGAGGAGCTAGCAATTTTCACGAATACCTGAGCTGAAGTGCTGATGGAAATAATTTTTTCTAAAGAATGAAATTTGCTCCTTGGAATTTGATTTCTTTAGCATTTGAATATATATGAAGATGCATCTGCAATTATTCTTCAATTCTGTGAGAAGGAAAAATAAACCTTGTGGGAGATATTCTGCTCAGGCCCCAGAGGCAATGTGGAGGAGAAAAACTTGTTCACAATATTTGGAGATCATCATCACCAAGCTTGATCCTGTTTCACTCTACATTCACCTTCAAGCTCACAGTCTAGGCTGACACTCCAGCACTGTGCTGGGGGTGTGATGCAATGTTGGAAGCACTGGACTAAACCAAGTCTGCCAAATCTGGCTCTTCAGATGGAAGTTAAAGACTTTATTTGGAAAGAAAAGAGATGTTCTCATGGTGACCTGGGCAACAATCCTTCAAACAAATGTAGTCATTCACTTTGTGGCTGTTTGTGGGATACTACAATGTGCTAATTAGCTGCCATGTTTGACTGCAAATATATAGTCATAACACTTGAGAAGTATCAATGTGAACTACTTTGAGATATCCTTCAAATGTGAAAGCAAATGGTTTGCTATGTAAAACATAACTATTATTATTAAGACTATACAATTTTCAACAGGAGTAACTAAATAGCAGGAATCCGGGTTGACACCCACTAGAATAATTTGATTACTTAAGAAATGATAGCACATTCATTTTATAAGGAAATTGTGTTAATATACAATTTTTAGTGATGTAGTACAAATTGGACTTCAGAGTCTAAGCTAGCAGTAAGCAACCTCTGTGCAAAGGAGCCATCAAGATTCTTGGCATGGTATAAATCAAGTTATGGCATACATCAAGAAATATTCAATAAAGAAAATTTATTTTGTTGGTTGACCATAAATGTTGGCTACCAATAGTTCAAGATCACACATAAAGAACGATCACTTGGACAATGTACAGTATTTGGGTTCTGGTATCCAGAGAACTGAATTCCAACAAACATTAAATGCAAGGCATATTTTCATAATTATAATTATTGAAGGGAAACAAAAGTATGATGAATATTATAGACTTAAATTGAGGTTTTCAGAAGATTTCTACTTGGATCTTCTTTTAAGTCTGGAAACTATTAGCAGCGCCTATCTCCTGTGGACAGCCAGGGTTTGGAATATTGTGTTTTACAGGGACCACAGCTGTAGGTTTCTGATATGGTTTTGCTCATAAAGATTCAGAGGCCATATTAATTCACCGGTGTCTCAGAGTCATTGTGAAGCTACAGGTAACTCTTTGTCCCAGTGTGTGTGTTTTGTTTTGTCCCAGTGTGTGTGTGTCAGAATTGTTTGTAAAGCTATGTGTTGACCTTGTTATATTTGGCACCAATGTATTCAACAGTGAAGACGCTTCCAAGGTGCACAGTGGGAGAGTTATGCTCACATTTAACAGCTAATCCATTGTCAGTTAGAAACAGGACGTAAAGCTATTAAAAACAAAGCTTTCTGAGGTCAGGAAGTGGATTGTTTGAAGATTGTTGATGATGTGCAGGTTAACGCCAAAATATCCTCTGTGTTCTTTTCAACACCTGATCAATCCCTATCCCTCTCCTTAAAAAATGCTCATTCACGTAATTTGTTTTTGGGTTACTTATGGTTATGTGAACTGCTCTCCACTGACCTTAGATGTCTGACAATGCCTCCTTCCTTCAGCCTATGATTGCACATTGCTTCATTTGCTTTACGTTAACCCATTCACCTGTCTGCAGTCGACATTGTCATTGTTTACTCTCCATCAAAATATCACAGCTGCATTAAAAACAATGTTGTAGGAATTACATTTATCTTTTCCGATTGCGTCTGATGGCTGAAATCTCTCATGGTATTTCTATTTAGCCTTATGACCCAATGAGAAAACCCCTCACCTTGCTTAAGAATAGCCAAACCAAACTGAGACTTCCGATATGTATGTCACCTATGCATGGAAATATATCTAAGTCTGGAATAGAATACATACTCTCTCCTTGGAGGCATGCACTGTTTAAACATAATCCCAGAATGTGTGTTGGGGTATAGATAGGAGTTTAACCAGCAAACACCATGTAGCTTTTTATTGAACGTGCTGTCTGGCAAGGACCACCTTTCTTATTAAGGTTTTGGATTGTAAGCTTAACATGAACTGAGTGGGTCTTAAACCCATAGCCATTGAATTCGAAGGCTACAGTGCCATCAACTTTACAAAGATCAATACAGTACATCAAATTAATTTGTATGAATGTTAGTATCTTATTTCAGCTGTAAATTTTAAATACTACCCAGACGCAGCACAATATTTGTCTTTTGTCTTAAAATGTCTTTATAATGTAATTTAAATTGTCTTCACATTTAATTTTCTTCTCTTGAAACAACAGATTTGTTTTTTTTATAGTTACATATTTGAAAAACACAGACTTTGCAAAATCATTTAGAGTTTAGCAAATAATGATCTTTGCATTTGATATCTTTATTTTAAACCACATCAACGGAATGTCTGAAAGTGCTTTGCAGGATTTACTGTAGAGCATAGTAACAGGGTATTTGTATGTGAACAATATTATCTCTAGATAAAACAAAGGCTCTGTAAACTAGAATTACATGTTCGTAGATTTGGCAGACTCTTAATGGAAGCTCACCTTTAAGAGAACAGCACCTTTGGTCCTGACGTTACTGTAGAAACAGTATTTAGTACATACTGCAGTTAGCACAAGCTGTTTCTGCAGTATTAAATTGCAACCTCAGCTCAATACAGGACAGTAAATCTGTAAATGTTCAAACACCTCAGCAGATTTGTCCATCACTAGATGTCAGCTTAATTTGTGTCAGCACGCCCACCGTCTACCTGCTGTGTTGCTAGATGTTTGCTTGCGTGTGTGCTTGTGCAACGGTCTGACGAGAAACAAAATTGAGGATCGATTGCATAAATAATCACAGCAGTTTAATTGAGTAGAAAAAAAAACCTGAACAAAGTTTAACCCTAGAAAGTAAATTCCATAATGACATGTTTGTATATTTATTCTAACATTAATGGTTGGTTAATGACATGTTTTACTGGTAGAGTCGCTAATGTTCAGCTTCTAGCATCTATGAGCTCCATCTGTGACTATCCTCCTTGGGGGAGAGGGGACGAAGATAAGAGAAAGTGGGGCCTCCTTCAAGCTGAGAAGGTTCCAGGGTGACATGTTTGACAACAGAATATTGGATAATCCTCTGTGGTGGTTTTGGTAGTCCAGTTCCTGAGACAGGCAAGTCCGCAGTACCCCAGGGCACTGTTGACGCCAGACCGTTGATGACAGATAGCTTGAGCCAGGCCCTCGCCTGACTCGTGGAGCAGACCAATCACTGGAGGCAGGGATTCTTCCCACTCAGCTCCTGTTAACCTAGCAAATCGTCTCTTTAGAATTAGAGAAAGAATGTGAATTCTACTCCAGACGAGAACATTTCCATGAGTAAATGGTAAACATGTGGGACTCTCAGTCTGGTTTGGATACTCTTAAGAATGGTGATGGGTTTCCACATGTGATGATACTCAGTTGACCAAATTTTTTGTTGTTGATAAGAAATCCAAGGCACACAAAAGGAGATCTTTCAACATGTGGAACCATCATGTCCTTGAGCAATGGTGGTGCTTTTTTGGGACAGTTTAATTCACATATAGACTCAGAACAAGCCATCACCCAGTAGATAAAAGCAAAACAAGGCCCAAAGAACCCTACAGTGCCTTTTTGAGACCAATTCTCTTAACTCTACTGCTGCCTTTAATTACTTTATTAGCCCTAGCAATGCGGTATTACTTTGACAGGAATGTTTGGTAGCATTTCTTGTGAAGGAATCCGTTAGGAAACATCACAACCAACAGACCCATGTGTTGCTGTGCAATTAAACAGTGCTGTTAAAAGTTCCATTCCAAAAGAGGCTGAATAACTGCTATTGTTTATTGAATAAGTACTATTGTATTATATCAATGAAAATCATTTATTCCACATGTAGCTATTAGCTTAGCTAATTTGATAGCACTCTTGCCTCCAAGTTACAAATATTTGGGTTCTAAACCCCATGTCATGCATAATCTAGGCAGATTATTCAATACAGTACTGTGCTATTTGTATGTTCTGCATTTTTGGATGTGTCATTCTTTGGAGATGTTAAACTCAGATCCAGTCTGCCTGTTCAGGTAAATGTTAAAGATCACATGGCACTGTACGTATAGAGAAATTAGTTTCTTCTAGTGCTCTGGCTAACCATCTCTCTGTCAAAATTGGTTGGTTCATTTGTGGCTGTTTGTAGGATTTTGGTATGCAATAATTGGCAGCTGCATTCACCGACAAAACACATCTATTTATCCAGTATATCCATGAGGTGCTTTGAGTTGAGCTCTCAACATGAAAAGCACGTTATCAAATGTAAGGATTATTATCATATATGAATACCAATCATAATACAATGATTCATGAGGTCTGGTATGAAATATTAAATTGCTCTTAGCAATTTAACTAAGGCAGTGATTATAAATGTTGTGGTGTGAAAAAAAATTAAATGTACCTACAGTATTTTCCATCTGCCAACATAACTATAATGATTTTGTTTTACTGAATTATTGATCATTTAATAAATTTGGGAAAGGAACGTATTAAGGAGGAACTTGGAAGGGACATTTCTCCATTTGTTCTACATTTATTGTTGAAAAATAGCCCACAGGGTACTTCCTAGAAAGAGAAAAGCGAACAGCTCCAGTGTTGTACTTTTAATATCCTGAGGTACTTCACAGCAAGAGTCAGACTGACAGCTGATGTAATCATTCAGTGGACTTTGAAAAACAAACCACTTCTATCAGAACAGGTCTCATGACTTCAAACCTCAGCGTTTTAGTCAAAAATATAAAAATAATCCTCATATTTTGAATGGAGTCTTTCTTGTCAAGAGAGTAACACAAAGCACTTTACAGGATATAGTGTAAAGTGAAATAACTGTACTTTTGTGGGCAAACACCAGTAATGTATGCAATATTAATAATAATACTTGCATTTGATATTTTGATATATAGCTCTTTTCACATCTTATCAACATCCCAAAGCACTTCACAGAATATACTGTAAAGTGAATTGACTGTATATTTGTGGGCGAATCACAGCAGCCAATTGTGCACAGCAGTGTCCCACAAACAGTCATGGATTGAAATTGACACAATTGACATTGTGATCGCAATGTCCCACAAACAGCTATGAAGTGAATGACTAATTTTGTTTTGCGATCACTAGTTCTTCAATTCAAACATCATAGCTTCAATTAATGCAATGCAGAGATTTTAATCCAATGGACTCAATGTTTATCATGTGTAGTTCTGTTTCAAATGATCAAATGTTTCAATTAATTGATATTACTGGCTTTTTTTCAATTTAGCAACCATTTTATTAAAATTCATTCATGTAAATTCTGCAAGGCTTATATAGTAAAACTTATTTCGAAAATCTTCACGCACAGGATTGGATTGGGAAATGTGGAATGCTCTCTGCTCCACAACATTAAAGAGATGGAATCAAAAGAGATGTTTAAATACAGATATTTCAGAAGTAAAGATATAATAATCAGATAAATGATCCTTGCATTTGATATAGTGCCTCACACATCAAGAAGACATCTCAACCCTGCTCTGTTTCCCCTGGCACCTTTCCATGGCAGCGCAGGAACTACAATAACCGCCCTTTCACCTCCTCCCAGACCACTGTCCAAAGGCCCCAGGCACAGTTTTTATGTGAGACAGTGATTAACACCTCTTTAACCCATCATCTCCTGTCCTCTACCCCAGCTTCTCCTTTGTCTTCCTTGCCCTGCCTCCCACTTCTCTCTTCGTCCTTAAAAGCCTCTCGCTCCCAACATGCCCCAGTTTGATGAAGGGTCTTGGACCCAAAACGTTGACTCACTTTCCTTTCTCCATCGATGCTGCCTGACCTGCTGAGTGATTTCCAGCAATTTCTGTTTTTGTTTCAGACATCTCAAAGAGCTTCACAGTGACTGTAGTTTGTAGGTAGAACTGTATTAAATGGTGTTTAACTGAATTAAATCAAAATTAAAAGATCTGTCAAAAGCAGATTTGGGGGATTGTTGGCCAGGACATCAGGAGAATGTCCTTCTCTTTTTGAACAGTGCATTGGGATCTTTAATATCCACCTGAATAGACAGAAATTGAGTTTAACGTCTCATCCGAAGAACAGCACCTCCAAACAATGCAGCTTTTGGGTCTCAGTTTAGAATGTGAGCTCAAAGTCCCAGCACGGGACTGAATCCACAATCTTCTGTATCTTCACAATCGTCGGTATAGGGGGGAGGAGAGTAGGAGAGGGGGGAGAGTTAGGAGGGGAGCAGAAGGCACGGTTTAAGAGGAAGGTCGTGAGACCGGCCTTGAAGGAGGAAAGGGAGGAAGCGAGGCGAAGGGATTGTGGGATGGAGTTCCAGAGTGTGGGGGCCGAAAGAGCATTGAAGCATAATTACCTGAAATTGCAGGATGTTACTCAATTGCTGATAATTCATGGATTATTAGACCGACAAGAGTCAGACCATTAGATTACCATACAATTCATACATGTGTTTGCTGAAGCATGAAGGCCAGAATAATTCACAAGGAAACTGACATGTTTTGATTAATGAGGATGCTTTCTTTGGCAAATCTGATCCTTGTGTATTCAGAGAAGGTAGATGAGTCGGGCTTTCTGGTTGCTTCTGAATCTGTAGACAGGACACACGTAGGTTGTTTTCTGTACCTGGGGGAGTGGTATAAATCAAGTTTCTGAAATAACATTGCAATGGTATGTGATGGAATCACCTGATAACTGCACAGCAGTTCGTTTTCAATGTGCTGGTGTGCTGTGCAATGGGTTCACAAAGTCAAGTGGGAAGTGATCCATACCCTTTGGGTAAACTCAGGCACAGATACAGTGTAAATGCTGCAAAGCCTTTGAGCTAAGTTTCTTTTCGTCCTTTCAGGTAAGCATTTGTTTTTCCAATTTGTTGAAGGCCATTGCAGATACTCTCCAGGTCACTAACAGAGCCTTATTCCCGGATTAGAAAGAAAATTCTATAGATCCCAACATAACTCTGACATCTGTTTTATAAGTCACATTTCTGTTCTAAAGTGTACAGTTACTGATGTGAACTTGATCAACAACCTCTATTGAATGTGACAATAGTTTACTTGTATTACAAGTCAGGAAAATAATCTTTGTACAGACCTTAACGAGACAGATCTAGGGTCATGTAATCCTGTCTCATGTAACAGAGCCAAAAGGCAGTACTAAATGAATTAGATATGTTTTATTACTAGGCACATAGGAATGTATAGGACTGGAAAACATTGTTGGAGAAAGTCACGTAATAGTCAGAGAAGCAGTTAAAGATAATAGGTTCTTATACGCACCCTGAAAACTAAAGAGAATTTTCAATACATATTTTTTTATTTGTTGCTATTTTTCCTGTGTAATGCAATTACTAAGAACTTCTGAGGTAGCAGTGTGAATTCTGAACCCTATGATTCATTTTGTTTTTATGATTCTATCAGAGGAAGGAAATGTGATCAGTGTTGGTGGTTCCAGTTAGGAAGCGTGTCTGACACAGCCACAATCAAACCAATCAAACCAATCAGATTCTGTCATGAAATTATTCTATTTCTAAATACCTTTTATTTAATGCTTATTTGTTCAGATGAGAGGCTTAAATATTATATACACATGTTATCCATTTGGTAAACGGCAATCAAAATATTTCTAACGAGCCAAAGGAATTGAAATCATTTTACCTCTCCGAACTAAAAGCTGTACATAATTGTTATTGTTAGCACTACACAAAACAGCCCAGCCTTTTTTAATAACCATTTAACTGTGGTTATTAATATAATAATCTTTTTTCTCATGGATAACTGCTGAATGCCAGCTGTAACATACCATTGTTTATTTACCAGTTTACTACTTCTTCATAACCGCAGGTTAGTAAACACATTAAAACAGCAGAATTTCAACAACAACAACAACAATAAACTTGCATTCGTAGAGCACCATTCACATCGGGAGGAAGTCCCAAGGCATTGAACAGTCAGAGGTCAGGACCCGAGCATGGGGGTGTGGGGGCAGGACTGGGATGAGGATGAGGGAGGGCAGAGAGGTAGGGGGCGGCTGAAGGCACGGTTGAAAAGGAGGGTCTTGAGTCAGGCCCTGAAGGAGGTGAGGGAGGAAGCAAAAGGATTGTGGGATGGAAAGCAAAACATGGGGTGGAGTGGCTGAAAGCAGAATGGAGCAGAAAGGAGCTGAACGGAGGGAGCAGACAGATTTATCGGGGGTCAGCAGGTCAGAGAGGTAGGAGGGGACAAGGCCGTGGAGGGCCTTGAAAGCGAGGACGAGGATCTTGAATTGTATCCTGTGAGGAGCCACTGGATCTGGGCAAGGTTGGGGGTGATGGGGTCATGGAGCCTACTATGGGAGAGGACATGAGCTGCAGAGCTTTGGATGATCTGCAGCTTGTGGAGGGAAGAGTTGGGGAAGCCGACAAGGAGGGAGTTTCCATAGTCGGGCTTTGAGGTGACAAATGACCAGTGTCACCTGGGCATGGCATGAATATGGGGGAGAAAGGACAGTTGAGGGACTAACAAGACACCCAGGTTCCTGACTGGCTTGGTGGTTGGAGTGTCCATCCATGGATGCTAATGCTGCCAATGTATAAGACCATAAGAATTAGGAGCAGGAGTAGGCTATTCAGCCCTTCGAGCCTGCCCCGCCATTCAATAAGATCATGGCTGATCTTCTGACCTAACTCTAATTACCTGCCCCATCCCCTCTAATCCCTCTATTTAAAAAAAAAATCTATCAGTCTCAGCCTTGAAAATGTTCAGGGACTGAGCATCCACAGCCTTCTGGAGGAGTGAACATTTCTGAGTGAAGAAATGTTTCCTCAACTCTGGTCTAAAAGGCTGACTCTTAATTTTAAGACTGTGATCCCTGGTTATAGATTCTCCTAGCAGGGGAAACAGTCCCTCAGTGCCTACTTTATCCATCCCTTTAAGAATCTTATATGTTTCAATAAGATCCCCCCTAATTCTTCTGTAGTCTAGGGAATACAGCCCTAGTTTATTCAATCTATCCTCATAGGTCAGTCCCCTCATCCCAGGAACTAACCTAGTGAATCTACGCTTCACCCTCTCTAAAGCAAGTATGTCCTTTGTTACATAAGGAGACCAAAACTGCACACAATACTCTAGGTGCGGTCTCACCAAGGCCCTATACAGTTGCAGTAAGACTTCCCTACTATTGAACTCTAAACCTTTTGAAATGAACGCCAGCATGCCATTCACCTTCTTAGTTGCTTGCTGCACCTGCAAACTAACCTTTTGAGACTGGTGTACAAGGACACACAAATCCCTTTGAATACTAACACTATCTAACTTCTCCTCCTCTAGAAAATATTTTTAAAAAATATTTGTGTTACCTAGGTGAATAATTTCACATTTCCTCACATTAAATTCCATCTGCCACCTATCTGCCCACTCCCCTAGCCTATCTATATCTTGTTGCAATCTTTTTGCATCATATGAGGAGGCCTCTGTTTTGCTGATGTTCAGTTGTAGAAAGTCTCTCATCCAGGACTTGATGTCTCACAGGCAGCCTGTCAGTCTGCCAGTTGTCTTTGAAATTGACCCCATGTAGAACATGTAGAGGTTCAAGAGGAGGGGACTGAGGACAGAGTCCTAAGGAACATTGCATGAGATGGTGCGGGGGCTGGAAGAGAAACCGTTTGCAGAGATAAATTGGATTGGATATTATTTGTACCAGAGCAGTTTCCATGCTGTGAGCAACATGAAAACCTGATTGGAGGGGCTTGTGAAGGGAGTGGGAAGAGAGGAAAGAGCGAAGCTGGGAGCAATATCTCTTTCAAGGACCATGAAAAGAAAAAGAAGGTTGGAGATTGGCCAGTAGCTGGAAAGCAGGGTTGGGTCTTGGGAAGATTTCTTCAGGATGAGGGTGATTGTAGCTATTTTGAGGGGATGGTAACGGTGCCAGAAGGTAGGGAAAGATCGATGGTGTCAGAGAGTAGAAGGGCGAGGAGGTGGAGCTGGGAGATAAGGAGGTGGGTGGGGATGGGGTCAAAGGAACAAGTGGTGTGCTTCATGCTCGATACGGTGGTGATGACAGAAGAGGGGGAGACAGGTTCAAAAATGTGGAAGGAAGGATGGATAGGGGTCGGAGAAGGAGGGATGGGAGATGGGGAGAGGTTGTTGTTTGGGAGGGCAGAGGCAGCTGAACAGATTCCCTTGCTTTTGGACTTGAGGAAATCCAGCATCTCATCACAGTGAGAATTTGAGGAGAGAATATGCAAGGCGTGGGGGTTGGTGGGGTGGAAGAAGCCGGTTGGTGGTAGAATTTAATACTCAATGAAAACCTTAGTTTCTTGTATTTTTGCTATAACTGGGGGTGAAAATGTGATATTCACAAACCATAAGTTGCTAGATTAATAGTGACTTACAGTTTGCAAACAAACTTGTGGGAATCATCATTAAGTTTGGCTCCCGTCAACGTCTTCTCTCATGGGGTCTGAAACTCAACCTCCTTGGGTTCTCCCTCAGATTCTTTGAATCCCTGTGCAATTTAGGCATCAGGTTTGATCCCAGCTTTCCTTTCAATCACACATCCGTTCCCTAACTAGGACTGTTTTATTCCATCTCCACCACATTGCCCGACTTTGTCTGTATCTCACAACAGATGCAGCTGAAACCCTCATCAATGCCTTTGTCACCTCCCAGCTGTACTTTTACAATACCCTCCTCGCTGGTCTCCCCAGCTCAAAACTCTGCGACTTGGATACTCCCATCACAGCAGTCATTGTCAAGCTCCACTGGCTCCCGAACACGGAACGGATCAAGTTCAAGGAAACTTTCATTCACTTTCATACCATTTAATCCCCATACACCCTTATCTGACCTGCTTAACCCCCACTCCACCACCAGCTGTCGTCACTTAACTGGCTCTAATCTCCTATTTGTCCCTTGTCCCCTCCTCTCCACCATAGGTGGCCATGCCTTCAGTCACTACTTCCCAAAACTCTGATACTCTTTCAATCGCTCTGCTACCCCCTCCCCCCCTCCCCACCTTTAAATTCTGCCGTTTTGATTGTGCTTACAGTCACCTCCCCCATCCCTCCCCACCATCCGTCCCCCTATCCCTCATTTGTATTTGCCACATTTGTATTGCCTGCCTAGTTTTGCAATCTTGTTTCCCATCCATTTCAAATGCAATGCGTGAAAGTGCACAGTAAGTAAAGGTTTTAACTGAACTGAAATTGGTCTGTTTCCAACCTATATCCAGCAGTCTGTACCACATCAAATGATAAGCCATGGATATCAACGTGGTTTTTCGTTGAGATTACTTAGTTTAAGCGTGACTTGTGGGCATTTAAACTCAACTGATTTGACAATGTAGCCTAACATCCTTTTTGCCTTATTTATTGTCGCCTCACATTGTTTTGACATAGTAAGTGATAATAACCTCAAATCATACTTCTCCATGCCTAATATACACCCCAGATAATCAGTACATTTACTTGTGATTGCCACATGAGCTTATCTAAAGGGATGTTACAGTACAAGCTCATAAATATACAATATATTGTATATATTGCCCATAAATATATAATATATAATTTGCTGGAAACATGGTTAGGATGACTATGCCCATATGTGTGTTCAACATTTAAAAGACGGGGATTTATAGAGGACTTGATGGACTCCTGAATTAAGACTATGTTCGCTTTGATTTGAGGATGTGGTTTGAGAATATAATTTTGTTGTTGTTGTTGTATACCAACCAGCAGAGAATAACGTATGTTTACCTGCCTGGGTCAGGAAGATTACTAATGGCCTGAGTACCATCTCCCTGGTCCTCCCAGAGGGCTAAATGGAGCTGAGCTGTGCCTGAGCTTGGAATCATAGAATAATATCTGGCCATTGCTCATATGTTGACATCATCCTAGTTGAGCACATGCACATACTCACTTGAACTTATATCATGCTTTTTACACAGGGTAACATTTTGGAGAACTTCACAGGGACAGTAATATAATAATAATAATCCTTGCATTTGATATAGCGCTTTTCACATCTTATCGACGTCCCAAAGCGCTTCACAGAATATACTGTAAAGTGAATTGACTGTATATTTGTGGGCGAATCACGGCAGCTAATTGCGCACAGCAGTGTCCCACACACAGTCGTGGATTGAAATGATCAATTTTTTTATTGTGGCTTTTTTGGAGGGATTATTACTAGGCGTGTGGAGTAAGGAAACTTGCCCAAGGTTTTGCCCTGACCTGCCTGGATTTGAACACAGGTCTTCCCAGCTTGGTCTCCTCAGCTTGCAAGACAAGTGCTCTAACCACTGAGCCACAGGAGCTCCACTGTACTGCATGCTGAGCAATGGAGAAAGTGTAAAGTGGAAGTGACCATAGGCTCAGTCAAAGAGATAGTGTTTAGCTGAGGTTTAAAGTCAGCGAGTGATCAAGAAGAAGGAACAAAGTAGAGAGTTCCAAAGGCTGTGGGTATAGCCATAGGCACCAGGTGAAAATATTATTGGGGTAGGGAGAGAGTGGGGAGGAGAGGCTGAGTAAAACTCAGTTAAAGAGTTGGTCCCGTTTAAGACAGGTAAGCTGTATTGACAGTTCAACAGCCTAGTAGAGTTGAGAGCACCCCAAAAGGGGGCTCTAGCCACCTATGGTGATAGGTGGCTAGAGCAACCATCAAGTTATCGACCCATCTCCAACCTCCCGTTTCTATCCAAGGTCCTTGAAAGAGTGGTTGCCTCCCAGCTCCGCTCTCTCCTTTCAACTCATTCACTCTTTGAACCCCTCCAATCAGGTTTCCGCCCAATGCACAGTACAGAAACTGCCCTGGTTAAGGTTACAAATGACATCCTAACCGCCTGTGACCAGGGCTCCCTCTGCCTTCTCGTCCTCCTTGACCTGTCTGCTGCGTTCGACACAGTCGATCACATCATCCTCCTCCAACGTCTTTCCTCCCACCTCAACCTTCAAGGCACAGTCCTTGACTGGTTCCATTCCTATCTGACCCACCGTTTACATTTTGTTTCTTCCAATGGCTTTTTTTCAAACCCCCGCACAGTTTCTCACGGCGTCCCCCAGGGCTCTGTCCTCGGCCCCCTCCTTTTCACCCTTTACACGCTCCCTCTGGGCGATGTCATCCACAAACATGGGGTACATTTCCACATGTATGCGGACGACACCCAGTTGTACCTTTCTGCCTCATCCCTCAACCCCCAGACCATCGATGTTCTGGCAGCATGTCTGTCCGACATTGAGTCCTGGACGAGGGACAACTTCTTGCAATTGAACGTGAGTAAGACCGAGGCCCTCCTGATTGGCTCAAGCCAGCGCCTCCGCACATCGGGCACTGCCAGCCTCAACATTCAAGGCTGCACTCTCCACCTCACAAAGCCAGTCAGGAACCTCGGCATCATGTTCGACCATAAACTCTCCTTCCTCCCCCACATCCGTGCCTTGACGGGCACCGCTTATTTCCACCTGTGCAACATTGCCAGGCTCCACAACTATCTTACCCCCCACGCTGCCGAAACACTTGTGCACGCATACATCACCTCGAGGCTGGACTACGGAAACTCTCTCCTCGTCGGCCTCCCCAGCTCCTCCATTCACAGACTGCATGTCATTCAAAACTCTGCAGCCCGTGTACTATCCCGCACCCGCCTCCGCGACCACATAACCCCCACCCTCGCCCGTCTCCACTGGCTCCCCATCCTCCAGAGGATCGAGTTCAAGAACCTCGTCCTCACCTTCAAGGCCTTACACGGCCTTGCCCCGCCCTATTTAACCAATTTACTTTCCCCCTGCAAGCCCCCTCCGTTCAGCAGGACGTGGCCTGCTCCAAGCCCCCCGCCCGAACCGCCCCACCATCGGAGGCCGGGCCTTCAGTTTCTCCGCTCCCACCTTATGGAATGCCATCCCTCAATCCCTCCGTCTCGTTTCTTCCCTTTCCTCTTTCAAGGCCGGTTTGAAGACTTTCCTCTTCGACCGTGCCTTTTGTTCCACCCCGAACTCTTCGACCTCCCCTACGTGTTTCACCCCTTCCCAAACACTCCCCTCCCAGCTCGGGTCACACGCCTCCTGTGCAGCGCCTTGGGACGTCCTCCCGACGTGAAAGGCGCTCTATAAATGTAATTTGTTGTTGTTGTTGTTGATGACGGCTCGATAACCAATGGTGGAGTGGAGATGATGGGGGCACGATAAATATACTGAGCCACGTGTGAAAATGGCCCATCAGTGAGCGAACATGATTCTACAACAACAACAACAACAACTTCAATTTATGTAGCGCCCTCCACGCCCGACGGCGTCTCAGAGCGCTTCACAACAACGGATCCCGGGCAATTGTAATTTCAATGATGGCTGCAACTCACAGATCACCACATGAAGGTTTTGAAAACAAAATTATGTAACTGCTGTCCTGTGATTTGTTTTTAATTGAGATAATTTGCTGATATGGTTCAATTTGCAAAACACATTTGTCCCGGAGCACTTCTTTTAAACAAGGATTTGAAAATCTTAGTTTATACGTCTAGACATTTGTCTGCAAGCAGCATTCATGAATGTTTAGTGTTCCATGAAATATGAATTCTAGGAGGTAAGGATGTCGGGCTGACTGTTCCTACTGTCTGCGGCAACGCTGATGGGGCTTCCCGTTGCCTGATCATATAGAAATCATACAATCCATTAAAGTTCAGGTAGAGGACATCAACAAGCACCAACAGCCTAAGGAATACTAAGCAGCGTCAAGTGTGCAGTCTGAAATCACTGATCGCTGAGCAACATTCAATCTGATTCACACAGTAATACAAAAACTAGCTACCGACTGCTTTTACTGTTGATAATCGTATGAGTAGCGCATTGTACCTCTTTTGTATTTTAGCCCACTGGCTCTAAAGGAACACAGACTGTGTCTATATACAGTAAATGCAATTTAGATTTTTATAGTGCTTTTTTGCATCTGGAGGACATCGAAAAACACTCAACACTGAGCTGCCTGAGTACTCGAGCTAGGGATGGAAGGCAAGTGGGATGGGGAGGGAAAAGATGATTGAAACTGCAATCAAAGTGGTGCCCATTGTGATGCCCCAGAATGGCTAAAAGAATGTCTCGGATGGATAGGGAAAGGGACATGAAGAAGGCCCATATTTGCTGAACAAAGGAAACTGTAGGGCAGGTTGTAGAGAATGGCTGTGAGACCACAGAGATATTTGAAGGTGAGGACAAAGATCTTGAACTTGATCTGATGAGGTACGCGGAGCCGGTACAGAGATGCAAGGATGGGAAGAGGAAGAGCTCCTCCTTTAATGTAACACAAATTACTGAGATGTAATTATTGAATTTCAACATCTCACCATCTTGTGACTAGCTAAGATTTCTGTTACAGAAGAACATTTCATAAATAATATGTTGTTTGCCAGCCCCTTATTGGACTGGGCAAAGCAGTCAGAACAGTAATACAGGTAGTTCAGGAATATAAATAAAAAGAGAAGTGGCTGGGAACATTCAGCAGATCAGGCAGCATCTATGGAGAAAGGAAAGTGAGTCAACGTTTCAGGTGCACGACCCTTTGTCAGAACAAGGACCCGAAACATTGACTCACTTTACTTTCTTCATAGATGCTGCCTGATCTGTATTATCCCAACGATTTATGTTTCGTTTCGGACTTGCAGTGTCTGCAGTATTTTGTATTTAATAATAATCATAATAATAATCATAATAATAATAATCCTCGCATTTGATATAGCGCTTTTCACATCTTATCGACGTCCCAAAGCGCTTCACAGACTATACTGTAAAGTGAAGTGACTGTATATTTGTGGATGAATCGCGGCAGTCAATTGCGCACAGCAGTGTCCCCCACACAGTCGTGGATTGAAATGATCAATTTTATTATTGTGGGTTTTTTTTGGACAGATTATTATTAGGCGTGTGGAGTAAGGAAACTTGCCCAAGGTTTCACCCTGACCTACCTGGATTCGAAACACAGGTCTCCCCAGCTTGGTCTCCCCAGCTTGCTCTCCCCAGCTTGCAAGACAAGTGCTCTAACCGCTAAGCCATAGGAGCTCCACTCCACTCTACAATTAAGTTGTGGAATAGAAACTGAAGCAGACTTTCAGATGCCACATTACTACATATCGATTTAGTTCATCTACATTGTACACCTGTGATTTGGCTTCAGAGTTAAAAAGAGAATCCTACCAAGACAGACCAATCTGATGGTATTTTCAGCCATTTTGGGGATACTCATTATTCCTTATTTCACACCATCAAGCTTGTTTTTAAAAAATGAGTCCAGTGTCCTAGCCTCAGCCATCGTTCCTGGCCATCTATTCCAGTGGCCATTATCCTATATGTGAGAAAGCTACAGGGGCTTCCTGTTGGCAGATCACATAGAAATATAATTTGTTAAAGTTCAGGTTGAGGATATCAAGAAGCACTATCTACAGAATATTTAGCAGCACATTGTGTGGAGTCTCTAGTGACTGGTACAACTCTAAACTTACATCCTATTGTTTCTCTGTTGTGTCCCTATTTTAAAGTCAGCCTCTACTCATGGATGAGAAATATTCAATTTCTTTGCATTGTTTGATTATAAAGTCAAGTTATAGAAAATATGATTTATTTTTGTTTCAGAGACTATATTGTAGTTTGGATATATAACTGCCCTATATGTGGAGCCATATAACCATCGAAATGTGTGACATTTGGCCATCGTATCTGTGCCGCATCCCTCAAGATAATTATTTTAGTCCCACTTACTTACCCTTTCCCCATATCCCCTGTAATATAAAAGTAGGATTTATTGAAATAGAAAATGAAGTATTGCTTTCTAGAGAATGGTACGGTATCTAATAACATTTCAACTCCCACTAAAGTTCAACCAGCCAGAATAAAGAATTGGCATGGTATATAAATGAATATCTTGAAATTTAAGATTGTGTAGAATTCTGAAATTTTTACATTGGAATCCAACTTTTTACTGTTCAGCTTTCCACAGATACGATGTGCGGACAAAACAACTTCCAAATTACGAATCTTACGTTTTAAGAACATGGTCTTCAGGCTAAGATTATTCAAACATCAAATCTTCAAGTATTGATCACTGGTAAGGGCTTCGAGATGTCGTCTGGCGTGAAAGGTACTATTCATAAATGCAAGTTGTTGTTAATATTTTAAAACTGGCTGACATTTTCTGATGAAAGTAGTCCTTACTATTTTTAGTTCCACTTTACTTTCCCATTTGAAGTGCTCTGAGACGCTGTTCGACGTGGAGGGCGCTATATAAATCCATGTTGTTGTTGTTGCTGTTGTTGAAAGCGCTTCCTGACTAAAGTACTCCCCAGTCACCAGCAGAAACAATTATCACTTACAGACACAAGTAGTTTTGGAGAAAAAAACCATCGAGAGTGAACAGTTCATTACTCAAATTTCAGAATTCAGTCTTTTTAATAACATGATGAACCAGCAAGAAACAGAAAGGGAAGATATAAAAGTAGGATATAATATAAGACCTTTCAGATGATGTTGTAAAATGATGTTGGGTTGTAAAATAACTGCAGTTTTACAACTGTCACATAGGCTTGTATAACAGATTGTTATACAATTATTTGAAAAGGGTGAACTTCATATTGTAGAATCAATTATGGTATACTCTGAGCTCTGCAGGACTAGCATTCTACGAATGACGATGCTTTGAAGATGTGGATATATTTTTATTATTGTTAGCAAGTCATTAATCACAGAACCATAGCAATAAGACTTCACCTGCAAAATCACATCAGACCTGTAAAAAACAAATACTGTACAAGGCTTATTTGAAGTTTGTTCAATGTATTTTGACATATTTCAGTAATATTTCACAACAAATAATAGCAGAAAGGAATTCATATTCCAGTATAACTGGTGCTAAATATATGTTGGTGCCATTAATGTTTGTCTTATCGTAGGTTATACTTTGGGACTGTGACTGTGGCCATTTGCAAGATCCTTCACAATGCTTGGGACAGAAATATCACTAAAATACCTTAGCGTAGTTTTGACATATAATACGACATGTTCCTCTCAAAGGCCAGGTGAAGGAACCAAGGATGAATTTACGCTGCATGAATGGCTTCAAATTGCCATTTTTAAATTGGAACCAAGCCTACAAAAATAAAGCTTGGAGCAAGTACTTCTGACATCGACTGACAGGCAGGAAAAGAGCCTTTGCATTCAAGCATGTTCTTGGTTCATAAGGTCAGTTCATTTACGTTGTGCTTCTTGGCATCGTTTTTATTTGGTTTTTCTCTATCTATTTTCTTTTGCTGCCTTAAAATTCAGGGGTTATCCTTGTTCAGGCACAGCAATTGTAACAATATATAAAACAGCATTAAATGAATTACCATGTGAAGAATGAAGAGGACTTTTCCAGACACCATCACTGAGAAATAGTGTCAGTGTATGAGCCCAGTTTTGTTTGTAGCACTCACGCCTCTTGAGTCAGAAAGTTGTAGGTCAAGCCCCACATCTGGACTTAGAATCACATGGCCTCAGATGACACTCCCACAGCTGGGTGTGTGTTGCATTGTTGGAGGTGCTGTCCTTCAGATGTGAGGTTAAATCAAGATTCAGAGGAATTCAAAATCCTATGGCACTAATCAAAAAGAGAAGGGAATGTCTCCTGATGTCCTGGGCAACAATCTCCAAATAAAATTGGTCATTCGCTTCATAGCCGTTCGTTTGTGGGATATCCTCTTCAACCGCGCCCTCGGCTCTCCACTTAACTCTTCCCCCTCTCCCACTCTCCTTCCCCTTCCCAACTACCTTCCCCCTACCTTCCCCCTCTCCCACTCTCCTTCCCCTTCCCCCTACCTTCCAATTTTGTTGTTGTTGTATTGCAGTGCTGAATTGGCTTCTGGGTTTACCTACAAATATTTACAGTTGATTATAGATGATTATTATGAATTATTGTTCATGATTAACTAACTAATTGCCCAATAGTGGAGGGATGTATCAGTACTGTGTCCTGCTCTTTCACCGAAAGTTCCTTGGAGTTTGAGAGCTGGAATATTCCATTATAATTTGTGTATTCAGAGGATATTGTTATTCAATAATAATAATAATAATAATCCTTGCATTTGATATAGCGCTTTTCCCATCTTATCGACGTCACAAAGCACTTTACAGAATGTACTGTAAAATGAATTGAATGTATATTTGTGGTCAAGAAGCGAGAGTTCTATGAACAAAGCAGAGCTCATACACTGACACTGGTTCTCAGTGATGGTGTCTGGAAAAATCATTTCATTCTTCATATGGTAATTTATTTAATGCTGTCTTATATGTTGATACAATTGTGAGTGTAACATTTTCTCTGCAGGTTTTTGGTGTGAAATCACTTGTTGGTTATCAATGAATGACAATGCATTTTAGTACAAAAAGAGGACAGCAGGAGGCGCAAGTGACATTTGATTTGGCTATCCACTGTACGACTGAATTCAATACCCAAATACCGGGGTGACATCAATTCTGATTGGACAAATTAAGTTTGACACTTACATTTAAAACAACAAAGTTATCAGATCTCACGTCGTCCCTTTCCTGCTCGTGAGAAACTAAACATTATGTAATTCTAAAACTGTTTATTGATTTTTGCAGGTCTTGTCTTTGCTCACGGGAAGCAACAGAACAACATTCATAATTGTAGCCATTTATATATTTTCTTAAAGGGATCTTTGCCCTTATCAATCAGATGTATATTTTACTCTTAGTTAATAAGTCATTATCTTGCACAATTTCTACATCAGACAGCTGCACATATTTATATGGCTTACATGGTTGTTCGGCCTATTCCAACCTCCGAACAAACCCATCAATTAGATTAAATTATTGGTCATATGCTCGAGCTATATTTCCCTCCCCCTCCCTCCCCACTCTGAATCTAATTTCAGGAGTTAATATTCATAGTCTGCTCAACTACCCTTTCCAAATTCCTTCAATTACTCGCATTGTAAGTCCAAATTGTTCAGCTCCAGTGCTTCTAACATGCATGAATTACAGTTCCCTTTGTATTTGCTCAATTTTACCTATTATCTGGTGCTACGTTCGATCCGTTTGGGTATTCTGGCATTGATTCTTTAGTTGCTGGTAAATGTGTCAACATTGACTGAGTGATTACACAATGAGATTTCCCATTGTAAGATTATATTGTGAAGGTCAATAAAGTTACTATCTGTTTGCTTGCCAAAGTTGTTAAATTACACTAGAAACCATGCATTACACCTCTATTAACCTATTTGACACACAAGAAAACTAACCACAACAATATTTTTCAGTTGTTGGGACATTTTTGATTTGCTGCCCAGGAATTCACACAATTATGTGAAACGATTACCCAAGGATGCATGAAAGCCATAGCCAATGTGAAGAATTTTGGTTTCCATGGCATGCCCGCTGTGGATGGATCTCATCTGTTTGCCACCTGCTTGGAACTTAGGCAAGAAGCCAATAGTTTCTCTCTTACTTTGGTCACACCTCTCCCTCCACTCCCTCCGCGAACCCCGGCAGTTCTGGTTTTCACCCTGCTCACAGCATACAGAGTGCTTGCCAAAGTCACAAACGATATCCTCTCTATCTGTGACGAGGTACGATGGTTTCTCTTCGACTGTGCCTTCCGCTGCCCTCCCAACTCTCTTCCTTCCCTCCTAACTCTCTCCCGCCCCTCCCCACTTCCCTTGTTCGAGTCCCGTCCTGACTATTCAGCGCCTTGGACATCCTCCCGACGTGAGAGGCGCTCCATAAATGTAACTTTGTTGTTGTTGTATGTTGTTCTGCCAACTCATCCTCCTGGATCTCTCTGCCGTGTATGGTCGTGTCGATCACGCCATCCTCCACTACCGCATCTCCTCCTTCATCCATCTCAGTGGCACTTCACTAACGTGGTTTGAGTCCACCACTTCGCAAATGGTTTCTCTCACCCCCACCCAATCATCTGTGGGGTAGCCCAGGGACCCATCCATGGCCTCATCTTTTCCACATTTATAGGCTCCCTCTGGGTGATGTCACGTGCAAACACGAGATACACTTCCACATGTTCAGCGCCTTGGGACGTCCTCCCGATGAGAAACACGCTCTACAAATGTAATTTTGATGTTGATGTATGCAGATGACACACAAATCTACTTTGCCTCCTCCAGTATCGACTCCAGGTCGGACGATGTTCTGGCAGACATCAGGACCTGGATGTGTGCAAACTTCCCGCAGCTGAATGTGGACAAGACAGAAGCCATACCCCTTGGCTTTCATCAACATCCTCACTTCTGCAGGTCTGAATTCCTCAACCTCCAGGACTCCATCTCAGACTCTCCGAACCAGTGCGCAATCTAGACATCCGGTTCGACCCCCCAGCCGTCTGCCCTCCCCCATCCGGTCCCTGACCAGGACCACTTTCCTCCACCTCTGCCACGTTGCCCACTTCTGTCTACTTTACTCCAAATGCTGCCAAAACACTTGTGCATGCATTTATCACCTCCTGCTTGAATTACTCAAGCACGCTTCTCGCAAGTCCCCCCCAGCTCCACTATTCAAAACATCCAGCTGTTTCAGAACTCTGCTGGTAGCATAGTGTCCTGGATCAAACTCCGTACCCACATCTCACCAGCTCTGGGCAGGCTCCACTGACTTCCCATCACCGAATGGATCAACTTCAAGATCCTCACACTTGTGTTCAAATCCATTCACTCTCTCGCATCTTCCTACCTTTCTGACCTCCACACTCTCCAATCTACCAGCCAGCACCTCCGCTCGACGGGCACCAACCTCTTGCGTGGCCCTCATACCCACCATTGGAGGTTGTGCCTTCAGCCACTGTGCCCCCAAACTCTGGAACACTCTCCCTCAGCATCTTCCCTGCGCCCACCCCCACCCCATCCCCCCTTTTCAAGTCCCATTTGAAAAACTTATTTTTAGACCATACTTACGGTCATCTCCACCCCCTCCCACCCTCCCCACCCTCCCATCCCACCAACTCCTCCATCCATAGGCTACAGATCATCCAGGACTCTGCATCCTGTGCCCTCTCCCACGCCAGACTCTGAGAACCTATCACCCCCATCCTTGCCTGACTCCACTGGCTTCCCAACCCACAAAGGATTCAATTCAAGATCCTAGTCCTCACCCTCACCTCACTGTGGCTTTGCCTTTAGAAGTTGATTAAAAACACAAGAAATTATATTTTGTCCATTTCTGGAAATCAAGGTAGATAGGCAAATGTATTTCATCATATCAATGCTCGGGATAGAATTAAGGCAAATTATCCAGCTTGGTACTTTTCCAGAAAAGGCAAATTGTGCAATGTATGTTATAATTGCTGTCACTGAATATTAAGATTACGGCAGCCATAGACATTGATGCTTTCATTCCTGCCCAAACAGTTTACAGCGTGATAGTCGGATCTGAATTAATGTTGGCAGGATATGTGATTGTATAACTGTGGTAAACAAGATGCCGTTAAATGAAACTGATGATGTGGAAAATATCATAGATGCAGAAAATACTTCATTAATCAGTGTCATATTGAGTAATTGTTACATCCTTACGAAAAACTTTTGTGAAAATGTAATTTCAATATAAGGTGTGTCTAAAAGTTCAACCACTTATTACTCTAGTCTGACAGTCCAGAGTAATGTAGGGGAGCATTGGGAGGTGGCATCAGAGAGGTGCCTCCTTCAGATGAAACATTAAAACAAGGTCCCTCCTGCATGTTCAAGTGGACATTAAAGATCCTATGACACAATTTCTCCTGGGATCCAGCCAGCAATCCCCCAGAAATGTTGGTCTGTTACTTCATGGCTGCTTGTGGGACATTGCTGAGCACAAATTGTCTGCCCTATTCTCTAAAAAAGCGCTCTGAGACACATTCCAGCGTGGAGGGCGCTATATAAATCAAAGTTGTTGTTGTTGTTTAAAATGCAAGGATTTTTGTTATTAACATTATTGTTGTTATACTGTAATTGACTTTGAAGGTTTCCTATTATTGGAACTCTTTAGAACCCCATGGGATCTCTATCCCACAGTCTCTTGGTCTTGCTCCCTTCCTTGCCTCCTTCAAGGCCCATCTCAAGACCCTCCTCTCCGATCAGGCCTTTTATCCTACCCCTACCTTCCACCTGATCCCAAACCCCAATTTGGCTTCAAATTCCTTACTGTCCAGGGCCTTGGGATGTCCTCCCAATGTGAAAGGTGCTCTGCCATGTAAATTGTTGTTGTTGGTGTTGCTATGCACAAACTGGCAACCGCATTTCACCCACAAAATTATAATAATAATCCTTGCATTTGATATAGCACTTTTCACATCTTCTAGATGTCTCAAAGTGCTTCATAGAATATACTGCAAAGTGAATTGACTGTATAGTTGTGGGTGAAATGCAGCATCCAATTGCGCACAGCAGTGTCCCACAAATAGTCGTGGATACACAATACACGATCAAACCACTTTATAATAATAATAATAATCAAAAGTCGGTGGGAACACTCAGCAGGTCAGGCAGCATCTATAGAGAAAGGAAAGTGAGTCAACGTTTCGGTTTCACGGCCCTTCGCCAGAATTATTGCTCTTCTTCAAAATAGTGCCCAGGATCAACTTTCACATTCAATGAAAACACCAAGCGTTTTAACATTTCATGATCCTGAGCTTATGTAATGCATAGAATGTTACTATGCAATCTGCTTAAATGCAATTCTTGGGTAGTGTTTTGAAGCATCACCTCAGTGCTACAGTACTGAACTCTATTCTGGATTATAAACTGAAATGCTGGTGACGTACTATCCACTTTGTCACATTCGCTCTACACACCTTGTGCTTTCTGTGTACATACACATTCTATACTTAAGAAACTGCTCCAGTGATTTGCAAAGTCACGTCTAAGCTTTGAAACTCTCTCTACGGAGAGGCACTAAACAAATACTTTTCTGTTCAATTTGCACAATTTGTTACCCGAACTAATCGAATGTTGAAAGATTATTTATCCTGTAAACTTCAATGTTTGATCACAAATGGAATAGATATTTGATTAAAATGCTCCTTGACAGACATTGTGGAAAATAACCAAACGTTCTCTGAAGTCAATTATTATAATGAAAATATCTGGACTAGAAATTTTGATCTGAGCTGTTGTTTTCTGTCTTTAGTGATATTCCACATAATGGAATTGAAAAGTAATGAAAACTTGAAACTGATCTAATTTTGCAAACAAAAGACATGCAAGTATTATTGCACTGTAACAAATATCAGTAGGACATCACAAGGCGTTGGACAGTCATTGTTTCGGACCCGAGCTGGGGTCGGGTATGGGAAGGTGTGGAGGGAAATGGGGGGATTTGGGCTGGCCGATGGGACCAATGTGGCGAGGCGGAGGGACTGCAGGATGGAGTTCCAGAGGTTGCGGGCAGAGTGGCTAAAGGCTCGCCCATAATGGTAGGGCGGATGGGACAGGAGAACATGGAGCAGGCTGGAGCCTGCTGAGCGGAGGGGGCGGGCAGGTTGGTAGGGGGTTAGGAGGTGACAGATGGGTGCCTAAGTCGTACATTCACTTGATGGCCACTCAGTTTTCTATCAAACCCGCTTAGCTTTCTTTGCGGTAGTCATATTAATTAGCTCCTATCTCGGAACTCCTCACCCCCACCCTCCATTACTCACGCTTATACCTGAATCATGGGAAATGATGCCCTGACCCATTGACGCATAAACACTTACCAGCCTGCTGCATTGAATTGCGGGAAAGTTAGTCTTGATCTGTCGATGGATGTGCAAAAGAACTTGATTAAAACTGGGATTTAATGTGACTCGAATGCTTGCCCCTAAGTGCGCATGTGGTGATGGGTCAAGACGCATTTAATCCTGTGAAATGCAGTCTGGACCCATCAACGTATGCAAACTTTGCAGATGCAGTGACAAACTAATGCATGTGTAATTACCAGCCATGAAGTGTAGGTTCTTGATTGAATCAGATTTTCTACAATTTAAACAGTTTGCCTTCAACCTCGGCTTGACGTAACTCGTTAAATGTTATGGCGCTGACTGATGTGACTTTTGTGAGTTTTACTGTATGACAATTGCACATAACAAGAGGCGTTTTCTCAGTTTGAGTCAGGAGACCTACACAGTCAGAGCAAGATGTAAACTGACTGACTGACAGTGGCAATAACTTTAGATAACTGTCAGCTTGGCTTACCAGCCCCAGGACTTCCATCAAATCTGCTTATAACTCCGCTGACTGCAATATTAAAGGCTTT
Source organism: Hydrolagus colliei (assembly GCA_035084275.1). NCBI lineage: Eukaryota > Metazoa > Chordata > Chondrichthyes > Chimaeriformes > Chimaeridae > Hydrolagus > Hydrolagus colliei. Next base: position 133,690,323 of record CM068743.1, on the reverse strand, counting down.
CAGTGACCCACTAGAGTTTCAAATCTATTTTACTTTTCTCATTAAGGTGATAGATTGATAGATGTTTGCACTGAAGAGGAGAAAATAACACAGACCAGATGCAGACTTAGCTCATTCCACTCCACTGCAACCCACATTATACCAACATTATATTTTCTTATTTGCAACATCAATGGTTGTGTGTGTTACTTCTGAGCCAGGTTGACAATTTAGGCATCAGGGCTAGATATTTCTCCCAAGTGCTCAATCTCCACTAACTGGGTTCAATTCACCTGAGACCCTTACAAACCACAGAGCCAGATGTTATTTCCCCGTAGATCAGGGGTGATTTCAAACTCACCTCCCTGAGGTGAAGGCATTACTGTGCCATTTAAAGGCCTTTGAAAACAAAATGCTTTGAAAATGTCGATGTTAAAAGTGGAAAAACTCCTGTTTTTAGCTACCGATGCAGAGTAAAATAAATAGGCTAGCCTTGGGTTATATCGCTTACTCCAATAGTGCACTGACATGTCTAGGCAAATTTATGAAGTCATTTTAACATTAAAACTAAAGCTGAAGTATGAAAAGGCAGCATCGTTGTTTTTATGGCTTTTCTTCCGTTCAGGATTCTGCGAGCAACTCAGTTCATTAAACATCCCCTGAGCAGACCTGCAGGCTGAAGCTGACCTGTAAAGATTTAGATCCATATCAATCCCGACAGGGATAAAGTTCCTTAAAACAGTGTGAAACGGCAGAGTTTGGTGTGCGCAGGTTTTGTTGCAAAACATTATCTGCGTGATACAGCCTACTCCTAAATGTATGAAAGTGAGTCACCTCATCTATAAATTGCCTTTCTGAAAATAAAACAGAATGCTAAGCACCTTTTTAATGAAATAATATTGATGATCGTGTGTTTATGTAGCTTTAATGAGGTGAGTAAGAAAACACTTGGGAGTGTCATTGAGTAAATGCAAATTGATTCAGTGTGTTTCAGAACATTAACTATGGGTCGAGTAGATCTACAATAACAACACTTTTAATGGGAAGACACAAATCAATCATCGTGTGGGATCAGTGGAGCCCAGACTACAGTGTAGGTAGTTTCTGGTGATACAAAACAATATGAGGAGTGCGCAGGGGAATAGGATTGCTCAACTTGAGAAAACTACCAGTGGAGATTTGCTAAGACTATTATTTGCATTTGTAAATTCCTATAATGTTTCAATTTCAATTTGTAATAAAATAGAGTGATGAAGTGATATAGCTATGGAATGAATGGCCAATTTTATCTGAACAATTAATACGTAATAGTAATCCTTGCATTTAATATAGAGCCTTTCACATTGACAGCACTCCAGGCACTTCACGGGTTATTTAGTGTAAAGCGTTGTGACTCTATTTGGTAAGCAAGAAGAGTAACCAATTTGCAAACGTATTCTTCCACAAACAGCCATGAAGTCGACCAATTTCAAATGGGGGATTGTTAGCCAGTTACCAGGAGAAATCTCTTTCTCTTTTCAACTAGTGTTCAACTAGGGATCTTTACCATACACCTGAACAATCAGACAGTACCTCACTTTTAATGTTTCATCTGAAGGACAGAACCTCCAAAACTCCAGCATTTCTCCAACACCGTACTAGATTGTCAGTCTACACTCTAAGGTCAAAGTCCCATGTGGGGCATTGAACACGCAACCTTCTGAATCAATGTTGAGATTGCTACCCACACAGCCAGGCTGACACCACAAGAATATTGTCATGGGCCAAGTGACCTTCAATCAGTTCCCAAATGGCTGTGTGAGCTTTCTTGTGAGGTTAGTTCTACATATTTTGCTTTGAGCGTTGGAGTTAGAGTTACTGTAAATTCCAGTAACAGTCACCTTACATCATTATTTAGGATTTAATTTGTTTTGAATAAAATGTTGTGGAAATAAATTAAGCGAATAATTAGAACAATATAAATGTATTTGTTTCAGCGGGCAGCATTTAAATGACATTTACTGTGTTCCAAGAACATTTATTTCCAGCTAAACTCTTACTGGAGTGCATATGTTAGCTGGAGGGTGGAAATCTGCACATTTAACATTTGAAAAACATTTTTTTACTCGAGTTCACATGACCACTGTATTACGGTTGAAAAATCAATTGCTGGAATGCCTTCAGAAAATATTCGAATTAAGTAAAACTCCACATAAATCTTACGCTGGAGTTTACACCAATATTTGAAAAGAAAACAAAAAGGAAGTACAAGAACAACTTGCATTTTTGTAGGGCGCTTCAAACAGGTTGGAGGCTCGGTGCGCTTGAAGTAGACAAGTTTCAAAATCAGAAGTGTTTTTCTTGGTTACAAATCTTGTCAATGAATTAATTTATTTTCAAAATGGGAATTATTGCCTTCCACAAGGATTTGATCATTGGCATCAGCTGCACACATGTGGCAATGAAGTATCCCACGGTCAAATCTCTAACCCGACCTGACCTACCCTCAAGAATTTTCATTACATCAGTGAGCAGCCAGTGAGTGATGCACGGAGACATATTGCACATCAAGGCACGAATCCCAGGATCAACACATGAATCCTTCATCTTCAACCAGTCATCACTGGTTGCAGCATTGAACACAATGGCAGACCACAAAGCTGTTTGCCAGGGAATTTGGGTAATGGCCTGAAACCATGGCTTCTAACTCCAACGCTCAAAGCAAAAGATGTAGAACTAACCTCAAAAGAAAGCTCACACAGAACTGATTGAACGGCAGTCTTAGTGACCATACAGGATCCACACTATGAGCCAAGCTATATGTACGCAACGGCTATGTTAAGCCACATATTGCATAACCTTGCCCTTCATAATGAACTATAATTCTATAATGTTCCTTGCATTTGATATAACGCCTTATCATGTCTTCCAGACATTGCACACAAACAGCAATGTGACACAAACAGTCGTGGATTGAAATGACCAATTTATTGTTGTTGGTCATTTTTAGGGATTATTTTCATAATGTGTGGAATAAGGTGTAAGGAAACTTGCCCAAGGTTTTGCCCTAATATGAGTTATATATGTATGTGTTCATGAGTGTCTCTGTCTGTGTGTGTATGTCTCATGTCTGAGTGTAAGTGCCTATCTCTCTGAAAATGTTTTCTCTGTGAGTGTGTGTCTCTCTGTGAGTGTGTATCTGTGTGTGTGTCTCTCTATCTCTCCCTCTGTATGTGAGTGTGTATATCTCTGTGTGTCTACGTCTCTGAGTATGTGTGTGTGTCTCTCTCTCATACATTCAGTGACTAGAACCGTTTTTTTCCACCTCAGTCACATTGCCCGTTTCTGCCCGTACCTCACAAGCAGAGCAGCTGTCCACGCCTTTGTCACTTCCAGGCCGGATTCTATTCCAATGTCCTCCTCGCTGATCTCCCCTGCTGCACCATACACAACATTCAACTGGTTCAAAGCTCTACTCTCACATAACTCTGTTTCCCCATCATACCAGTCGTTGTCAGCCTCTACTGTCTCCAAATTACTGAATTAATCGATTTCAAGATCCGCTCACTCGTTTTCAAATTCCTTCATGTCCACCTTCTACCTATCCAATTTTCTTAAACGCCCTCTGCCTCCCCCCCACTCCACCCCCCCCCCCCCCCCCCCCACTCCACCGCCTGCTGCTATTGCTCAGCTGGCTCTGGCCTCCTGCCCTTCCCTCGTCCCCTCAGCTCCACCATTGATGGCCGTTAGCCTTTAGCCACTACGCCGCAAAATTCTGGAACTCTCTTCCATGATCCCTCTGCCCTGCCCCCCTCCCTCCCCACTTACAAATCCCGTCTAAAGACCTTCCCTCTTGATTATGGTCAGCTTCCCACTCCCTCTGCCCCTTCACTCGGTGTCAGACTCTGCTACTGTCAAGTGCTCCAGGAAACCACTCCATGTGAAGTATAATTGTACGTCGTTGTTGTTGTAGTTGTTGTTGTTGTTGTTGTAGTGCTCAACATTGATATATAACTGGACTAACAGCAGGTATTTTGTTTTTTTTACTGTTGATAGATTCCACATTCTCATGATACAGAATATGGGTGACCAAAATCTGTGTTCCAGACTCAATCAACATTTGTACAACATCTCAAATAGATCCAAATGTGACAGTACAATATTTATGTTCTCTTATAAGGAGACAAAGGAGAGTTTTTTTTTGTTTCTTTTCTGAGGTATGCAGTGTCCAGTTTTCTGTCAGTTCAGACTTTAGTTTAGAAATGTGTAGGACCAACAACAAAAGGGTCTGTTTATGCTCTTTAGTTGATTTGTCCCCACACACCATCTCTGCTTCCTAAAAAACATTCCCAGATATTGCTACTGGGTTTTAAAAGGAAAGCGATAGAGACAGTCAAAGCATCAGTCTAGGAGAAGTGCAGGCTTGTTTAACCTGGTGGAATTGTAGGTCTGATGGATTGTTGTATTTGGCAAGACTCGTACTAGAATTGAACATAAGTTCTATCTCACTTGTTGAGAACAGGCCAGCGTTTTCTTGGAAATAACTGCGGAACAATTTATGGCACAGATGTGTGCTTTAACCCATGGAAACAGTCTCCAGATTTTCACAGGTATCAAGGTATCAAAACAAAACCTGGATTTGTTTTTTAACGTTCGAAAGCAAATTAGGGATTTATGATCTGTCTGGTGATTAGTCCTTACCCTACTGCCATAGATTATTCATCATATCAGAGAAAAAAAGAATCATAGAATCTTATGGCACAAAATGAAGCCTTTCAGCCCATCGAGTCTCTGCCGGCTTTTTGAAAAGACCAATTCAATCCCACTTCCCAGCTCTTTCCCCATAACTGCGCAAACCCGTCCTCCCCAAATAAATGCCTACCTCTCAACCGCAGTGTACTGATTTATTTTCATCCCGTTTTAAAATTATGTTTCAGGGACTCATTTCACATGGAAGCTCCATTTCCCAATCAAAGAAAACATGTGACAATCTCTTTAGGGCGAAACTAAAAGTGAATGTGCATTAGCTAACTCTCTGTGAAGTACACAGCATTCTTTCACAGGTAACCCAGACATCATAGTAAAGCACAAGACTCTGGCTCGAAGCAGATCACACATCACAGGTAGATAGAGACTTATAAATCAATGTGACACACACAGTCTTCCCAGCAGAAAATAGTTTACACCACAAAGTGCTGTTATCGTTTGGCCCATGTCAATAACATTGCCGCCTACCTCAGCATGCTTTTCCAATCTGATTGCTTCGAGGATTGAATTTGCCCCTGGTTTTTAACCTTTTCTTGTATCACACTGGTGTAGAGTCTGAGAGCTCAAAAGCAATGTGATAAAGTCCAGCCCCTCCATAAGAGAGAAAGCCCGAGACGGCAAATAAAAGGAGAAACCGATGAAATGAGAGCCATTAGTTTGTTGTCCGCTTCAAAAGGGCAAGCATTTATTTGCTATACTGCAAGCTGGCTTTGCTATTTTACAGGACTCTACATGAGGAAATTGTAATCATCTCAGAAGAAGGATATTCAATTTGATATTTGAAACTGATGTCACTTTTGCACTGTACATTGAACAGCGCCTTGGGACATCCTCTCAACATGAAAGGTGCTATATAAATGTAAGTATTGATTGATTGATTGATTGATTCATTGATTGATTGAAAGGGACAAGTTCCATTCTCATTGTGTACGGACTGTTAGCTCTGCTAAGTAATCAGAAAGGTATGTCTTGGACGACACAACAAAAGCTATTCCAAAAGACTGATTTGATGAAAACGACTTGAGATGGATAAAGGCATCCATGTTTGTCAGATCAGCTGAACACATGTCCACGTTTGTCAGATCAGCTAATGGTTGAATGCACTCTGGTGTTATGGCTCCTTGTTGTGATGGCTTCGAATGGAGAACAAAGGAAACTCTGTGAAAAACACAAGAAAACATCTGCTGAAAGTTTTATTTTACTTGAATGATCTGCGAGTCAGTGACAGTAATATGGTTGAGTAAATGATTTTTTTACGAAGTACAGAAATTCACCAGAATACCGTATTTAACTTTGCTCTGACATGCCTATTTAGTAATGTGTGTGTCTCTACAATTGACTTTGTGTATAAACAACACAATTATTTTGCATTAGCTGCACCCATTGTAGCTGTACTTCCAACCAAAAGATCCATTCTGGAATGTAGATTGAAGCGCTCTGAGACGATGTTCAGGGCTTTGTTCTCTGTGCGTGCTCTGTGACGCAGGATCCCAGAGTGCCACAGTCAACCCACATGGACACCAGGTGTAACTGCAGTAGTGTGTGTACGCATATACGCGATCTGTGATGCACAATGCCACAGCGCCATATCAAATTATACAACTTTGTGGGAGAGATGTTAGCAGCAGCTGGATTTGAGAGTGTCCCATGGCATTTCTAAAGAGGTGTGTAACAACAAAACATAGACTGCTGCAAGAGAAAAAGTAAGACAAGGTTTGTTTTAGTCCTTGATCCTTTCCTTATTTTAATTAATTAACTTTGGTTGTAAATCCATATCAGGAATTTTAATCCAGGGAAAATCCCTCAATTGAAGCTGCTAATATGAATTTTTCAATCACATTCCCAGGTTACATGACGAAATTGATCTCTTCTAGTCCGTTTTCCATTTTTTAAACTTAACTGCGAAGCTGTGAAGGTTTAACCTAAGATGGAATGCCATCAATGCTACTTGTATCTTGGCTACCAAGCAAAGCCACAGAGAATCATTCCTTTTTCAGTTTCAGTTTCAGAGAAAAGTTCAGTTGAGATTAAGAATACAGGAGAAAATATATGTATTCTCCATCTCTCAATAATATAATTAGTCAACAATAGCAGTAAATCTGTAAATAAATTCTAAATTATAGCCTACCAGGGTATAATTTATACTTTATACAGCGAATAATATCCTTTAGTCTTAGATGCTTGTTCTGTAAAAAAGATCCATTAATTTACAGGTTCATTGAGACATGCTATAAGATCTCAAATTTGTGTCTGATAAAGTGATTCTGGCAGCCAAAGTGAAGTTCTTCTGAATGCCAGAACGCAAATGTGTTATCGTTACTCTTAACTCATAATGTTATACCTTCCAGCTTGATAAAGTATTAGAATTTTATATGTCAGAAGATTGGGGCAGAAAATACCAAGGAGCACATATTTTCTCCAAATTTATCTCCGACGAATTCCTGTCAGCTCACCAGCACAGAGTTCAAATCTCGGCTACTCTAGTTTGTGTACAGGGTGTGTCAGTGGTGCCAAGATGAACTCAAGCGTTGACAAGAACTTAAAGGTCTCAGCGTGGCTGGCGGTTGGTTGATTTTCTGTTTCGGGTTTGCTTGTTGTGCTGGCCTCTGCCAGACATGAAGGATCTTGTCATGTTGCTCTTTTTCCTTCTTCCTATTCACCGTCTGAAATTTGGAGACTATCTGTAGAATATTGATTTTATCTTTGCTTCTTTTATCCATCCTTACTATTCTTTTATGACTTTACCACATGTTTTCTGTGAGGAAATAAGGCAAATAACATGATTTTCTTTGTGTATTATGAACAGTATGTAGCCCTGCAGAGATCTGAAGAAAGAGCTGGTAAATTTGAACCAGGTATTGCAAGTGAAAATGGCTGTAAAGAAATCTTAAGAGTATGTTGGGTTTACACACAGGGATAGAGAACAAAACTAAAGCAATAGAGTATTGTACCAAGTTTTGGTCACTTCATATCAGGAAAGATGTTAAGGCCTTAGAGACAAAAGAAGAATTTAGGAGGATTTTCTTTTACCAGAGAATAATTGGGCCAATGGATTTTTCAATCCATTGAAAAAATATTTTTTCAATGGATTGTAAAATGTTGATCCTGGGAATTTGCCTCATGCACATCACAAATGCAGATCCCAGAAAACACGATAATAATGAAATAATAATCCTTGCATCTGGTGTAGTTAGTGCCCTTCACATCTGGAGGATGCCCTAAAGTGTTTCACAGGACATACTATCAAGTGCAGTGTGCATTTTGTGGGCAAATATGGCAGACAATTTGTGTACAGCAATGTCCCACAAACAACCATAAAACAAACAACCAAGTGTATTTGGAGGATTGTTGGCCAGCACACCAGGATAAATTCCTGTCTCTTTTTGAATAGTGCCTCGGGATCTTTGACGCCCACTTGAACAGGTAGTTTAATGACTCAACCAACGGATTTGTGATATCCTAACCTTGAATATTGGATGTTCAGCACACACAGGAAAATCCTTGTTTCCTGCTCGACTCCTGCTCCTGTTTAAACTCTAGACCAACGTTCCATTTTCCCATCACCTCAGGTGAATTCTGCAGTAAGTAGAAAAATCGGAAGAATATGGTCCAAGCGTTGTTGAGCAGACTCGTTCTGGCCTTAAAAATCTGCACTTCCGCTTGAATACTACTTGAAGTCTAGTCTTCTCACATTGAAACATCCTGGAGGCCCTTCGCTTCACTCGCTCCCTCACCTTAGATTTAGATTCATAGATTCATGGAATTTTACGGCACAAAAGGAGGCCATTCGGCCCATCTAGTCTGTGCCGGCTCTTTAAAAAGAGCGATTCAATCCCACTGCCCTGCCCGCTCCCCATAGCCTAATAGACTTGTTCTCCCTAAATAAAGATCTAATTCCCTTTTAAAAGTTGTTATCGAATCAGCCTCCACCACCTTTTCAGGCAATGCATTCCAAATTCGAACAACTCGCTGAGTGAAAAAATTTCTCCTCAGCTCCCCTCTACTGCGCCTTGAAACTATTTTAAATCTGTGACCACGAGTCACAGATTCGCCCACAAGTGGAAATAGTTTTTCTCTATTTGCCCTGTCGAAACCCCTCATGATCTTATAAACCTCTATTAGGTCTCCCCTCAATCTTCTCTGCTCCAGAGAGAATAACCCTAGCCTATCTAGCCTCTCCTCATAGCTGAAGTCCCTCAATCCTGGCACCATCCTAGTAAATCTTCGTTGTACCCTTTCCAATGTCTTCACATCCTTTCTGTAGTGTGGTGACCAGAACTGAACACAGTATTCCAGCTGAGGCCTCACCAAAGTCTTATAGAGGTTAGTCAGCACTTCCTGACTTTTGTACTCTATACCCCTATATATAAAGCCTAGTATCCCATATGCCTTCTTAACAGCCTTGTCTACCTGTCCTGCCACCTTCAACGAGTCACTAACACAAATCCCCAGGTCTCTCTGTTCCTTCACACCATTTAAAATTGTACTATCTAGCCTATATTGCCTCCCTTCATTTCTTCTCCCATAATGCATCACCTCACACCTCTCTGCATTAAACTTCATCTGCCATGTGTCTGCCCACTTTACCAATTTGTCTATATCCTCTTGCAGATGGCTACTATCCTCCTCACTATTTACTATTCTCCCTAACTTAGTGTCATCTGCAAACTTGGAGACTGTACTCCGTACACCCAAGTCCAGATCATTGATGTAGATTACAAAGAGCAATGGTCCCAAAACCGATCCCTGTGGCACACGACTGCTCACTTCCCTCCAGTCTGAAAAACAGCCGCTCACTACAACTCTCTGCTTTCTGTCTCGCAGCCAAAGTATATTGCCATTGGAGTCCACAGATAATTCGGAACGTGCTTTATTTTCCCACACAACTGTGTTTAATTCAGCCAAGACCTACGCCTTTGACTGCACCTTCAGTTATATTTCCACTCCCACCCCTCTTGGTTCAGGTGCCTCTGATGTGAAAGGCACTAATATATAAATATAAATTAGTATTGTAGTAGGCAAAACATTTTTTTTTAAAAAGCTAGACAATTTTCAACTTTTACGTTGGGAACACATCCCAATGTACCTGCAAGGAAAGGGTTTCAGAGTTTTGAGATATCAGCAGGTCAACAATCTTGGCAGGTAAACAAAAGGCCTGTCATTTCCTTCTTAAGGAATTTCAACTATAAGAAGAAATAAAAATGGATTTCAAGAGGAATTCTGAACAACAATATCCAATTTCCTGAATTTACACTTGTTTGCTAGCTCAGCCAGTGAGCAATGGACTTGGGACTAAAACATTCTTATTTAGTTCTTAGTCCCAGTGAATTGTAATTAATTAAAAACTGTACTGTGAGGGTTTCTCACTTTCAGTTGTTGGTCTTATTGAAAATCTGTAGATCATAATTTATCCATTTGATGTCAATTTTCCTTTCAGAAAAGAAGCCAAAGTATATTGCCATTGGAGTCCACAGATAATTCGGAACGCGCTTTATTTTCCCTCACAACTGTGTTTAATGCAAAAAATATTTAAAGGAGAAAAGTGCACTTCTTACATAAAGAGGTTTTGATGCTCCAGTATTTCACACAATAGTTATTGCCGCTGAGCATTTGAGTACAGAATCATGCAAAGGACAACCCTACTCTTAAAAGTTATGCTGTTGCCCAAGGTGATGGTTGCTTGTTTTTGCAGCACTAATGACTGTAGTTGTTTGCTTCGTTGCATTATGCCTAACTCACTGACCTTGCCATAGCCTTGCCCAGGGACAACTCAAATGAAACACAGAGTAAGGTTATGGCATTTTCAAAATGCTTGAATAAAGTTTATAAACACAAGCCATCTGGCCATTGTTCAAGCAGAAAATGTATTGATGTGCTAAGGAAAGTCAGAGTTTAAATATATTTGCAGAAATTGACAGTGTATGTTGATATGGGGAACTATTCTTGTCATTTCTACCACAATCAATCTAAGAAGGTGTCAGACCATTGGCATAGGTATAAAGGTAAAAGTTCCTTCACTAAAATAATTACATTTAAGATGGTAGATTCTTAAAAGGAATGCAGGAACAGAGAGAACTGGGGATTCGTATTTGTATGAAAAGCTGTCATATTAGTAGCAAAGCGCTCTGAGATGCCGCCCGGTGTGGAGGGGACTCGATAAATACAAGTTGTTGTAAATCTTTGAAGGTGACAGGACAGGCAGATAAAGCTGTTAAAAAAAACATATGGGATATTAGGTTTTATAAATAGAGACATGGAATAGAAAAGTCAGGAATTTATGATGAACCTTTATAAAACACTAGAGCTAGAGCACTGTGTTCAGTTCTGGATACCACATTTTAGAAAGGATGTCAAGGCATTGGAAAGGATGCAAAGGAAATTTATCAGAAGGGTACCAGGAATGAGGGACTTCAGTGATCAGGAGAGGAGAGAGATTATTCTCCTTGGAGCAAAGAAGGTTCATGTGAGACTGAATAGTAATTTTCAAAATTATGCGGGAATTCAATAGGGTGAACAAAGGGAAAACTATTTCCACTGGCGAGTGGGTCGGTAATCGAAGGAAACCGATTTAAAATAGTTGTTAAAAGGAGAAAACAGGGGAGGTGAGGAGAAATGTTTTCACGCAACGAGTTGTTCGGATCTGGAATGCATTGCCTGAAAGGGTGGTGGAAGCCGATTCGATAACAACTTTTAAGAGAGAAGTAGATAATTATTTGGGGAGGACACGTTTGCAGGATTATGGGGCGAGCACAGGGGAGTGGGTTTGATCTGAATAGCTATTTTCAGAGAGCCGGCACAGACCCGGCGTAGAGAATATGCTAACCCTAACCCTTTTTGTATTTTCCATACAGAAAATGGCCTCTTTCTGAACCATATGATTCTATGTCTCCATCTCATTATGGTGGCTGCTAATCTCGTTGTTGTGGAATATTGCTGGTATAGATTAAATGTTGTGTTTGGGACATTCTCAGTGTAGGTTAACTGTTGTGACCAGAAGATTGATGTTGGAGATGAACTATTGTGATCGGATGTTGCTCATAGAAATTAACTGTTTAATTACCTACAGAACAACTGGCAATACATTTTTAAATTGTCAATTATTATTTACTGTAATGTCTGTAACTGAGATTGATTTCAGATGTTTCAATACTCTCCTGAACAAAATCATGATATTTTTGTAACAGACAAGCAGAAATCTTGTATGAAATCAAGTGATGTGTATTGTTTCATTAATTATTTTCTAGCAATTAATTATTTTCTGATATGCTTGTCTGAGTTATCATGATATATTGGGTCATAGCTAGAAGTTCTTGACAGTACACCACAACACTGAGCAGGACTGATGTGGGAGCAAGGCAGTGAGTGAGCGGAATCAACAAAGGAGCAAAAGCCAGGGAGAGAGAGGTCAAGTCATTGTACATGCACAGAGGGCCTATGGTATGGTAACATGATGTGGCTCAGTGTTTAGAGCATTTGTCTTGCAAGCTGGGGAGACGTGTGTTCGAATCCAGGCAGGTCAGGGTGAAACCTTGGGCAAGTTTCCTTACTCCACACGCCTAATAATAATAATCCCTCCAAAAAAAACACAATAATAAAATTGGTCATTTCAATCCATGACTGTGTGTGGGACACTGCTGTGCGCAATTGGCTGCCACGATTCGCCCACAAATATATACAGTCAATTCACTTTACAGTATATTCTGTGAAGCGCTTTGGGACGTCGATAAGATGTGGAAAGCGCTATATCAAATGCAAGGATTATTATTATTATTATTATGATAGTTTGGTTAGTTTAGACTCATAAATTACACACCTGTCAAAAAGGTTCCCAGCTGCCACTGCTTGGGTATTAATGGTGTCATGCGATGTGAGAAAAGCTGAGGAGATGTGTTCTTATAAAATGGAGGAACAGACTCTTTGGCAAGGTTCCTTTTGTTCCTGTGTTGCTACAGCGACAACAATTTGTAATTTATCTAGCGCCTTTCACGTTGGAAGTAAGTTCCAAGCCTATATTTACATCAAAAGAGAGAATACTCTTGATGGGCTGATGGGTCTCCCACTGTTTGTATGATACCATAAAATGATGGATCAGGCTTGATTGGTGAAAATCTTTCACTTCATACATTTCTAGTGTAGAATATACCTCCGAAAGGTCATCGTGTTTACACACTAAACTCCAGAACTAAACACATTGAGCGGAGAACAAATAAATGAACAGACATAATATATAGTCCAAAATTATATTGAAAGCAAAGTTTGAGGGTATTAATATCTCAAACTTTTGACAAGCTTGCTTGTCTCGACTGATGAAGTGCGCACTAAAATTCCTGTCTAACGTAATAAAGAACACTTATCCTCATCTTTAATTACCATTAATGCACTATTATGACTCGGATATTGGTCTTCATTTGCTAATTTAAATGTGGAGACGCAGTAACTCTCCAGGACACTCGACTCTCTCTGTACCTTCTAACATGCTCACTAGATTAACAGCCCAGATCAACATTACTAGTACCAGACTTTCTTGGAAATAAAGATAATAGGAATAATAGGATGACAGTTTGGAGGAACCATCACACATTGCTTGTATTCCAAGGTGAAATGTAAAGAATTTCAACCCATAACTTTGGTTAACTGTCAAGCAAAATAGGGGAAATATTGCTACAAGAGATTACAAAATGGTAAACATAAATAATTTTTTAAAAGTACATGTATATAACCCCCTTCTCAAAGGGAAAAAGTATAAAAACATTTTGCAGTGATGGGATAAGAGCTGAAAGGCATATGAGAGGAGACAGGTGGTCAAAGCTACTGTGAAAGAGATAGGTGTTTGGACAGATTTTGAAAGAGAGAGAGGGGTTGATGATGTTGACTACAGATAGGCAAGAAGCTTCAGCTGGTAGATGAGGAGCATTTAGTGGGTTTCATACAAGAAATGGAGGGGGTAGAGAGACAAGGGGGAAATATGCTCAAATGTGAGATGGTAAGCAGTGCGGGAGAAGGCTAAATGGGTAGAGAGAGCAGAGGCAGCTGAGCAGATCTTGTTGATTTTCGACAACAGGAAATCTATGAGCTTACATTTGTTGCTGGATGTGAGGATGGAAGGCATGTGGGAGAGGAGATGGAATTGGTGTTTGGTGGTGGAGAAGAGGAGCTTAGGTTAGCTTTGCCCTCCAGGGTGATTCGCCATTCCCTCTTCGAACCCCTACAATCAGGTTTCCAGGCTGACCACAGCACGAGACAACCCTAGTCAAAGTCTCTAATGATATTTTAAACATCTGTGATTAGGGCTGTCTCTGCCTCCTTGTCCTCCTTGACCTCTCTGCAGCTGTCGAACATTCCATCCTTCTACACCACCTCTCCTCCCAAATCAATCTTCACGCACCTGCCCTCGTCTGGTTTGACCTTTCTCACCATCTCCACTTTGTCGCCACCAATGACTTCTCTTTCAACCCCTGCACTGCTACTTGTGGTGTCCCCCAGGGCTCTGTCCTTGGCCCCCTACTCTTCAATATGTACAGTCATGGGGTCAACTTCCATATGTATGTGGATGACATCCAACTCTATCTTTCTGCCTGCACCCTTGATTCAGGACCGCTGCTGTCCTGACAGACTCCTATCAGACATCAAGTCCTGGATGAGAGCTAACTTTCTACAGTTGAATGTCAACAAGACCGAGGCCCTCCTGATCGGCTCGCACCAGCACCTTCACACATCAGGCATTGGCAGTAACAACCTCCATGGTTTCACACTCAACCTCACTAAGCCACTCAGGAACTTAGATGTCTTGTTTGATCTTCAACTGTCTTTCCTCCCCCACATCCAACCCGTAGACCCTCTCTACCTTCCTTCACATCCACAACATTGCCCGACTCCGCCACTACCTCACCCCTCAGGCCGCTGAAACCCTCATTCACGCCTTCATCACATCCCGGCTTGACCACATCAATGTCCTGCTTGTCAGCCTTCCCAATTCCTCCCTCCATAGGCTGCAGATAATCCAGAACACTGTGGCCTGTGTCCTCTATTGCTCCAAACTTTGTGACCTCCATCTCCGCCATTCTCACTCAACTCCATTGGCTCCCCATCACCCAGAGGATTCAATTCAAGATCCTGATCCTCTCATTCAAAGCCCTCCATGGCCTTGCCCCACTCTATCTCTGTAACCTCCTAACCCCCCACCAACCTACCCGCCCCCTCCTGCTCCATGTCTCCCAACCCACCCGCCCCACCATTGGGATGCAGGATGGAGTTCCAGAGGTTAGGGGCAGAATGGCTGAAAGCTCGCAGTCCCTCCACCTCACCCCCTCCCTGGCCTCCTCCAGGTCCCGCCTCAAGAGCCTCCTCTTCGATGGTCCCATTGGACATCCCAAATTCCACCCCTTTCCCTCCACCCTCCCCGTCCCCAACCCCAGCTCGGGTCTGAAGCAATGACTGTCCAGTGCCTTGGGACATCTTTCTGACGTGAAAGGCTCTATGCAAGTGTAATTTTCTGGTTGTTGGTGTTGATCATGGAGCAGAAGGAGGATTTAGCCAAGGAGACAGAAAGATGATAAAATTGAACAATAATAAAGCTATTTTAGGCAATTTCTCTTCTCTCTATGATATGTCAGATTTGATTGATCATGTACAAAACAGAAAAATAGGTGAAAGGTTTCTATGTGTATGCTGAAACATTTGATAACACAACCAACACAGCCCCAAAATACCTTCCAGTAACTGGCCACTGCATTTTTTAATCTGTAAACAACACTATCACTATCAAACTTCGCTCCCCCATTACCCCAGTCCTCGCCAGACTTCACTGGCTCCCTGTCCCCGAGAGGATCGACTTCAAGATCCTCACCCTTGTTTTCGAACCCCTCCACTCCTCTGCACCCCCCCTACCTCTCTGATCTCCTCTCTCCTCAAACCAGCTCCCATTGCCTTCGCTCCACTGGGTCTGGCCTCTTCCATGTCCCCCCGAATCCTCCGCTCCACCATCGGCGGCCGTGCCTTTAGTCACTACGCCCCGAGGCTCTGGAACTCCCTTCCTCACTATCTTCACCTCGCGCCCTCTCTTCCCAGTTTCAGGTCACAGTTCAAGACCTTTCTCCTTGACCGAGCTTTTGGTCACCTTTTTCCCCCTGCCCCTGCCCCTGGCTCGGTCCTGGGATCCGCTATTGTGAAGCGCTCTGAGACACCGCCCAGCGTGGAGGGCACTATATGAATTGAAGTTGTTGTTGTTGTTAACTGTACTTGGATAACATACAATATACACATCATCAGCACTTACATTAGTCAGTGATCAAGAGAATTTTGCCTTTTTTTTCATCCATATTCATTTCTCTTCAAATGATTTATCAGTAGACCTGCTGGCCCATTTCGATTAGCCCAGGCCTTCACATGACAATGTGCTTACTCAAATCCGTTTGACCTTTTTATATTTCCTTACAGTGGAATATGATTTTGTATTCACGCCTAATATTTAATGTCTAATCATCACTTGCTACTTCACGCTGTGAGAGGGCTTGAGTGCAGGATTCTAATGAGCTACTTCACTCATGATGATCAGTGATCACACCAGCAGGGAATTAGATTCAGTTTTCAGAAACAAGCTGAAATATCATTAGGTAGCTCATATAATTCAATGCAAAAAATAGCAAATTTGAGCCCTGTACTGCATCCAATGTACTGTACTATGTTGCTCTAAAGTAAACTATCAATCTTCATATTACATTTATTATGATTTGTGACAGTATCCTCTAATTTCTAGTATTTCTACCGTTTAAATTACCAGTTTAATTTGTCTTTCCTCTTCGTTCCAATCGTTTGCTTTCCCTTCAGAATATTAATCAGTAGGACTTGCTGCTTTGCACTTAGGTAGCGCGTTTCAAATAGAATGAACATCTCAATGCGTTACACAAAAGTAAGGGTAATTATGGTTGGCTAACAAAATAAATGTTCTTGATTGAGTATTTCTTGATGTATGGCATAAATCAAGAAATAATCACTCAGGAACAAAATGAAAACCTTCTACTATCGAACACGAACTTACCTAGACTCATTTGAATATTCTGGGATGGAGGGGGGATTTTTGATTACTTATTACTGTATCCATTAGTTTTTATATGAAGTAGTACAACACGAACAATTCATTTCAGTATTTATCATTCTGTCTTTTTGTTTAACTTGCCTAAATGGGAAAATAAGTCTGCAGCAAACTGATGAGTTATTTATGGACAAAAAGACTGAAAAAAGAAAATGTTTCACAAGCAGGCTCTTTGTGTTTGCCAAAGATTTTCTATGACTCTGTAACCACAGGGGAGGCTTGAGAATGTACAGTAGCCACAAAAACTACAAGATTATAATCTTGAATATATTTCTTGTTTGGTACTGTATATGGTCTTTGGCATAACCAGATCAACTCCAGACAATCCCTCTCTCTCTCTCCCATCCTACTGATCCTGGAGGGCAATCGCATGTTATTGACCAGTCGGCTGACATTTGTGGGTTTGAGTGTTTCGCCCACAAATATACAGTCTATTCACGTAACAGTATATTCTGTGAAGCACTTTGAGACATCAATAAGATGTGAAAAGCGTTGTATCAAAACTGCAAGGATTACTAGATTAATAGCTAGCACCAGGAATTCTTTTCAAGAAAATAGACACTGACACCACTGCACCTAACATGAATGAGTTCAACTCAGCTATCTCCATACCGCAGCCAGAGCACTGTAATACATTTGAATGGTTTCAGCCCTCTCTCTACACACTGCCCAGGATAGTGACTGAGTCCCAGGTATAACAGAGGGTGTTCACAATCTATATTCTTGGTACAGTACTGTAATGTATTCCAGCATCCTGCGTCCAAGCTTCTTAATGTTAAAGTGGTCTCAGCCTCAATATTTACTCGTAACATATTAGGTCATGCTTAACCCTCTGCATTAAAAACATTTTTAATGTCCCTTTAATTCTTGCTGAGATATTCTTGAATTTACAATCCCTTTGTATTAATTTCCCAATTAACTTGGAACAATTTTTCACAATCTATACTCTTAATTCCATTTCAGAGAGAGGGAAATGGCACTGCTTAGATGGCATGTAGTGTACATGTGGAGCTCTCAAACTGGTTTTGATTCTCTTAAGCGCGGTCCTGATACGAAATAACAACAACAAAATTACATTTGTATAGCACTTTTCACATCAGGAGGACGTCCCAAGGCACTGGCTCTATACAAATGTAATTTGATGTTCTTGTTGTTGATGATGGGTTTTGCATGTACTGTATGAGACACACACTTGATCAAAGAAAATATTCCTAAATGCTGCCAGAATTTTGTTGCCTCTATTGGGTCCCTCTATCAGAACACATGAATCCCGTTATAACATACTTTATAACTGTCTCCTGCCTGGAATTACATTCATTTAAATTATTAGCACAAAAAAATGTAAAATATAGATTTACATCATGGCCTCCAGATAAGTTGTTAACTACTGTAGCACATACAATAAATTAGGATACACTAGGATACACATTAGGATGGCCTACTACTGCCAGGGAATTAGGTAAAGGGTATTGATGGCCAGATGTTAGATTATCTCCTCCTTCCTCATTGGCATTCCATTTCCTTTCAAAAGAGGAAATTTCCCCCCTTGCCAACCCCACCCTCCCACCCCAAAAACAATAATAAGCCTGATGTACAACATAAAAGGATTCTCTATGATGTTCACTGTCTGTGACAGTTTGTCTTACCCTGGAGGGACAAATTTGTTTTGAATAAATGATTTGGAATGACACATTGGTTTGGATATGAAATCAGAAGAGGGTGGAGGAATTATAAAGCTGACATTCCAACCTAGTTTTCAGATCCTGAAATAGTCCTGAAGAACATCGACTAGAGTTTATTGAGCACTAATCCACAACTCCAGCCAATTATATTGCAGTCTGAAGCAAGGAATTTGGAATTGGCCTATAAATGTATTAATTGAATTCTTTATAAGCTTTCTATGGTACGTGAAGGGCAAGCATATCTTTGCGCTCGAGAATAGTTATTAGAGACATTAGCATATGAATGTGTTGTATTCTACCAGAAAATTGCTGGACAAAAGGTGGTTAGCCAAATGAAAGGGAAATAGCATCTCAATAGTCTTTGAGTTGCGAGTGAGTAATGGCCTAGATTTTGCCCGATGTCCAAAAGAAACAGAATTTATTGATGAAAAGTGCACACAGAGGGCTCATTTTTCTTAGGTGTGCAATTTAATTTCCTGTTCAGAGTCTTCAGACACTCATATGTTATAGTGTTTGGATAAGGCTGTATCAATATATCAATGTAAGAACTTCCAACCTCTTTTGATTTTGCATTCAATACAGTACTATGAGATATTCTTATTTGCTAACGTTCAGATGCAACTTAACCCTTAGACTGCTGGCAGGTTTAGAGATGCTGTGGACTGCCTGGTTTTGTACATTACCGGCTCACATACTGCAACGCTGAAGAAAATATTAATATTACATCCAGAAACCTATTGAAACAAGATTATCACTTTATTAACCCAACCCACTATACACTAGGGTCCGTCGATATGGAAATTTTCCGATTTAGATATATCGATGGGCTCATATCGAGATATACCGAAATATCGATATTTTCGGGGTTTTCGTACTGCACATGTGAGCGCGGTGCGCGCATTCGGGGTGCACGCGCATTCAGGGCCTATCTCCTCAGGAGGTAAATATCTTTCTCTCTCTGTGTCTCTCACACTCGCTCTCTCCATCTCTGTGTTTTCTGTCTGTGTCTCTGTATCTCTCTCCTCTCTCACATCCCCCCCATCTCTATCTATCTGTAAATTATCACATCCACCCCGTCTCACCTCCCCCACCCCCCGCCGCCGTCCCTCTCTCCCCCCCCCCCCCCCCTCCCCCCCCCCCCCCCCCCCCCGCCATCTCTCCCCCCCCCCTCCCCACCCCTTGCATACCTGTATATTGTATATTGTATTCGAGGACTATGAATACAATATGGCGGCTTGCACCTCGGTCTGTGCATTGTGTATAGATATGAGCATTCTGGGTCTTGTAGTTCAGTGTGCGCATTCCGATTTTTTCGATATATCGATATTTTTGAAATACCTATATCAGCGTATCGATATGAAAATTATATCGGGTTTTAGCGATATATCGATATATCGCCGGACCCTACTATACACTATATCAAAGCATACTTGTGGCTATTTTCATTCAATACAAATGTTCAGTCTACTAGTTTTCTCCACCTTTTTCCCCCCCACATTTACACTGGTTCTGTCCTTGATTTGTTCAGGTCTAATCTCTCACCGTGACTCCAATTTGTCTTCACCAATGGTTTTTCTTTCAACCCCTCATCATCTCATGTGGTGTTCCCCAGGGCTCTGTCCTTGGTTCCCTCCCCTTCAACCTCCACATGCTCCCCCTTGGTAACATCATCCTCAGACATGGGGTCAATTTCCTCATGTACGAGGATGACACCCAATTCTATTTCATTGCCTCCACCGTCGATTGCAGGACAACTGGCATCCTAACAGATATCAAGTCCTAGCTGAGAGACAACTTTCTACAGCTGAACGCATCTGCACCTCAGGCATTGGCAGCATCAGGATCCATGGATGCGCACTCCCAACTAACCAAACCAGTCAGGAACCAAGGCATCTTGTTTGACCCTCAACTATCCTTTCTCCCCCATATCCGAGGCATGACCAGCTCTGCTTTCCAGCACCTCTGCAACATTGACCTACTCTGTCACTGCCTCACTCCTTAGGCTGCCAAAACACTCATACATGTATTTGTCACCTCAAGGCTCGACTACGGAAATGTCCTCCTTGTTGGCCACCCTAACTCTTCCATCCACAAGCTGTAGATCATTCAAAGCTCTGCAGCTTGTATCCTCTCCTGCACTAGGCTCCATGACTCCATCACTCCCACCCTCGCCCGGCTCCACTCCACTCAATGGTTAGAGCACTTGCCTTGCAAGCGATAGACATGGGTTCAATTCCCGGCAGGGCAAAATGCTAGGCAGGTTTCCTTACTCCACATGCTTCTGCTTACCTAGCAGTAAGGAGGAACCCAATTGTTAGTTGATTGGCGGATCACTTTTCTGAGGATAATAATTCCTTCAAAAAACAATTGGTCACTTCAATCCACGACTGTTTGTGGGACACTGTTGTGCAAAATTGGCTCCCGCATTTCTCCCATAAAATATACATTTTACAGTTTACAGTATATTCTGTGAGTCGTCAAAAGGCACTATATCAAATGCCAGGAAGATGATGATGATGATTATTATTATTATTCAATGTACCTCCCTTTCATTTTCATTGCTACAGTATTTCCCCTATATTTGGCTTATAATCTCCAGCAATTTTCTGGTAGAATACAACACATTCATATGCTAGTGTCTCTAATAACTATTCTCGAGTGCAAAAATATGCTTGCCCTTCACGTACCGTAGAAAGCTTATAAAGAATTCAATTAATACATTTAGAGGCCAATTCAAAATTCCTTTCTGCATTTATTATTATTAAATGCAGCTCCCTTGGGATTCACTGAGTAGTGATTAGGAATGGACCCGCAGTCTCATTTTCCTCTTGCCTAAGATGGGCACTGAGGCCAATTTTAACACACTTGCTCTGCTTTCCTGGCACATTTGAAACTAACCCTGATATTAACACTGGTATTAATACCTGAAAGTTGAGAAAATAAAATCGAACTCAGTCTTTAAAATGCTGGAACTTATACATAAACATATTATATAACCTGACTACAAGACTACTGTATATCAATATTAATAAGTCTCAAGTAAGCCTAGAAATTACAAGATATTTTCCCCTTACAGTGTTTATGTGCAAAAGAGATGTCCAGAATCTAGTAGTGTATACAGTCTGGTATCACGTAGAGAGAGACACAGCCAGAATCTGCCCAGGAATACTGCTCAAGACACAAAAATTCCTTTGTTATAGTGTATTTTAAAAGTTAACTCTTGAAATGCTGTTGGTGTGCTATCTGATGTCTGTGAAATGGTGATTAGAGTGGCAAACAAAGGATGTGTTAACAGTCTATTCAGTTCATTTCATTGCAAAACATTTTTTTGTCACATTTTGACATTATCAGGACCTTGATCCTGAAAAATGGGATTATGAGATTTTCATCACAGTGTTTAAAAGTAGCAATGTGCTCTGTGCGTATTGCATCCTTCATGTGAAACGGTAAACCAAGGGTATATCTGCCTGTTCAATTGGACGTTAAAAACACTGTCGAAAAGAGAAGGGAGTTTCTCCCAGTGTCCTCTCCAACGTACCCCGGGATAAAATTGTTTGTTCACTTCATGACTGTTTATGAGACATTGATTTCACACATTGGTTGCCAAGTTCACCTACGAAATACACACTTACCGTAATTCATGTGAAGAGCTGTGATGTGATAAAGGTCTATATTAAATTCAAGAATTACTGCATTCTCTAGTGTCAAGCATTTGATCAGTTCTGCAGCTAAATGTTTAAAATACTAGCACCTTTGTTCTGCAGAACATCCTCTGAGGGAACTAAGTAGGTTGGGGTAGAACCCATGATGGAGTGGAATGGTATGATTACTAATGTATGGTAATTACAATTTTAATATAATTAATGTAGATTCCTAGCCTGGGCTAAGCCATTGTAAATCTATTACAGAAGTTGAATGAAGTTAACATTCATTTTTATTATCATTTATGTGTCAGCCTGTTTTAGTTGGTTGCACTATTGCCTTTGGGTCAGAAGATTGTGAGTTGAAGCTGTACATCACAGATTGGGAATGTTAAGGCTGAAACCCCATTGCAATGCTCTGGTATACTCCATTGTCAAATGTGCCACCCTTCACATAATATATATTATTAATCATACAATCCACTGTGTCCCTGCTCAAGTGGATGATGAAGATCTCATATAACTATTTGAAAAGATAAGAGAGCTTCTGCTGGTGTCCTGGCTAGCAAAACTCCAAATAAAATTGCTCATTTACTGTATGGCTGAGACATTGCATTGTGCAAATTGGCTGCTTACAAATATATTTTACAGAAACAATTTGAAGACATTCTCAATAATCTATAGCAAAAAGTATTACTGTATTAATTTCCAACTAACTTTAGACCGTGAACAAAGGTTTCTCTTCATTTCCTACTTTAAGTTTCTTAATTAAATTGTTGTCTACTACCAGTTTCCTCAGCACCACCAGAGCTGGAACCGGTTTGATTGTCAACTGTACAGGTTTAGCCTGAAGAGATAAGTTAGGATATTTTCAAGTCCTGGAAAATACTCTCTAGATAGTTTTGGTGATCTGACTGACTTGAAGTGATCCACTTCAATTTTCTATGATGTTCCAACTTGCACTATATCAACCCATCAATTAACCCATCAATTAACACATTTTTCCTTTGTTTTCTTTGTCTCCTTTGTCTTCCTCGTCCTGCCTCCCCCTTTCTAACTTGTCCTTAAGAACTTCTCCCTCCCAACATGCCCCAGCTCTGACGAAGGGTGGTGGACCCGAAACGTTGACTCACTTTCCTTTCTCCACGGAACCTGCCTGACCTGCTGAGTTTTTCTGGTGACTTCTGTTTTCGTTTCAGATTTCCAGTATCCGTAGTATTTTGCGTTTTGTTTTTGCATTATATTTGATGGTTTGAGCGCATGGAAACATTTTCAATAACATGATACGTAGATTTAAATTTCTGAACTTTTATTCAATTTTGAAGAATAACAGCCATATTGATTGCTGTACTATTTCCAAGGCCCTGGGTACACCCACAAATACTCCCCTACCTACAGAAGAAATGTTGCTAACCTATAACCGTCTACGCTGGTTTCCAAATGTCTAAAAATTGGTCATTCCCTTCATAATTGTTCATGTGACATTGCTGTGTGCAATTTGGTGGCTGTATTTGCCCACAGAAACACACGGTCACAACAGTTCCGAGTGAATCTTGCAAAGTGCTTTGAGACATCTTGACAATGTGATCAAGCAGTATATCACATGGAAAGATTATGATTTTTATTATTGATTTTGACAATGATAGCTAGAGTTTGGACAGGTGACATTTATGCCCCCACTCCCATCACCAAACCCAACAATCTACCGATGCTCAGGATTAAGGCTCACAGGTATCAGAGATATATTTTCAGTTGTCAAAAGGTGGCAGTAGAGTTTTATGTAGCACCATCGACTCTCGGTCTCAAAAGACAAATTTGATTTCAAGTTTAAATTTAGCCAGGCATTAAATTTGACAGTGCTTCCTGAAATGGCAATCTACCATTGCAAAATGAAATGTGTTTTCTTGTGTGGGAGTGAAGAAGGGAATTTGGACCTTATTTTTGGCGAGCAAAATAGAGTGGAAACTGCAAAGTACGATTTGTTAAATAGGACATGTTGATTGAAATATTGTAAATTCCACTGTTGAAAAATGAAGACTTTGACTGGTGTGACTCCCCCACCCAGTCACACCCCAGGACAATTTGGTAATAACTCAATCATCTGAGTCTAATGTCTCCAAGCTATAAATGAAGCATAGAAAAATGGCCAATTTCCATAATGTCACACCATCATTGATATCGCTTCCCGAGGGTTGTTTGCTGTGCTTCCCTTGCTGAAGCCTGGCCAACCTCAGTGTTGTCAGTCACTTCATGCGTCATATGCACAAGAATCACTTCTTCTGCGAAGTGATGTTGGCTGACAGACCTCTCCGTTGGCAGAATACAGGTTTTACTATGATTGTTTTCTTGAGTTACACTGGTATTATCAAAATAGGAATCTTTGCATTTGGTACAGCTCTTTTCATGTTGAGACAAAGTCTCAAAGCGCTTCACAGGATATACTGTAATGTAAACTGCGATGTATGTGTGTTTTTAGATAAATGCGGCAGCCCATTTGCACATTTCCAATACCTCACAAATAGCCATTGAGTGAGTGACCAATTTTATTTGTGAGATTGTTGGCCAGGACAACTAGTGCCAAGGGATGTCTAACGTCCATGTGAACAGACAGACAGACAAAAGCTCGATTTATCATCTCATATGGAGGACATATATGGATTAAATAAATTTGTGACCCTGTGGTAACAACCGACACAAAATTCCTTGAAGCAGTAAAATTCAATAAAGGTTTAGTAAAGGAAATACATATCAAAGTTATTTGTTTCATCAAATCAAAGTAATGTTTACTGCAGGGTAGTGAAGTTCACTAAAATCACTGCATTGATTGGATCAATCTAGTAGCTTTGATGTCAGAATTGGCTTGTTAGCGTATATTGATCCACGTTGATTGTAGTGTATCCCTTTCCTTGAGATTGGTTGTGATTAGCTGCTCCATTCTCCTTTTTCCAATCTAACCCCCAAAAATCTCTGATTCCTTATACCTTTTGGTCACATTCACCAAAGTGTTGTTGGAAACACGGGCTGCAAACCAAGGACAAACTTTATCAAAATTCTAACAGCTTGCTTCCAGTGCCTTAGAATGTCCTCCTGATATGAAAGGCGCTATAGAAATGTAATGTTGTTGTTGCTGTTGCTGTTGTTCAGAACAAGTCTTTTTCCCATGATGATTTTGAACACGTGTTTTCACTGTCCTTGGTCCTCAAATATAGAATCATGTCGTAGAATATTACAGTACAGAAGGAGGTCATTTGGCCATTCAAGTCTTTGCTGGATCTTTGATAAGAGCAATTCAAATTCAATCCCACTCCCCAGCTCTCTCCCCAAACTCTTCCTCCCAAAGTTACATCTTACAGCTCTCCTGAAAAAACAACTCTATGAGCTTCTACATTCTTTCTTTGGTCAACTCAGAATTCTGGATTGCTTATTGACAGCAAACATTATTAGTTATTTTTCTTCTGATTTCCTGATTCTACAAAACCCTCATTATCAATTATGTTTATTTACAATCCCCCAACCCTTGGAAAGACTGCTGTGCCTTTTCATTCTTTTGTGGGACATTACTGTGTGCAAATCAATTGGCATATTCGCCTACAAATACATACAATTCTACTTTACAGTCAAATCGTGTAAAGCACTTTAAGACATTTTGTAAACATGATAAGGATTTCACCCACAAAATACACAGAAAATTCACTTTATAGCATATCTTGTAGACAACAACAACAACAAATTACATTTATAGAGCGCCTTTCACGTCGGGAGGACGTCCCAAGGCGCTGCACAGGAGGCGTGTGACCCGAGCTAAGAGGGGAGTGTTTGGGAAGGGGTGAAACACAAAGGGGAAGTCACAAAATTCGGGGTGGAACAAAAGGCACGGTCGAAGAGGAAAGTCTTCAAACCGGCCAAGAAAGAGGAAAGGGAAGAAACGAAACAGAGGGATTGAGGGATGGCATTCCATAGGGTGGGAGCGGAGAAACTGAAGGCCCGGCCTCCGATGGTGGGGCGGTTCGGGCGGGGGGCTTGAAGCAGGCCAAGTCCTGTTGAACGGAGGGTCCGGGTGGGCGTGTAGGGGGAGAGTAGATCGGTTAAGTAGGATGGGGCAAGGCCGTGTAAGGCCTTGTAGGTGAGGACGAGGATCTTGAACTCGATCCTCTGGAGGATGGGAGCCAGTGGAGACGGGCGAGGGTGGGGGTTATGTGGTCGCGGAGGTGGGTGCGGGATAATACACGGGCTGCAGAGTTTTGAATGACCTGCAGCCTGTGAATGGAGGAGCTGGGGAGGCCGACGAGGAGAGAGTTTCCGTAGTCCAGCCGTGAGGTGATGTACGCGTGCACGAGTGTTTCGGCAGCGTGGGGGGTGAGGTAGTTGCGGAGCCTGGCAATGTTGCGCAGGTGGAAATAAGCGGTGCCGGTCAAGGTACGGATGTGGGGGAGGAAGGAAAGTTTTTGATCGAACATGATGCCGAGGTTCCTGATTGGCTTTGTGAGGTGGAGAGTGCAGCCTTGGATGTTGAGGCTGGCAGCGCCCGATGTGCGGAGGCGCTGGCTTGAGCCAATCAGGCCTCAGTCTTACTCACGTTCAATTGCAAAAAGTTGTCCCTCGTCCAGGACTCGATGTCGGACAGACATGCTGTCAGAACATCGATGGTCTGGGGGTTGAGGGATAAGGCAAAAAGGTACAACTGGGTGTCATCCGCATACATGTGGAAATTTACCCCATGTTTGCGGATGACGTCGCCCAGAGGGAGCGTGTAAAGGGTGAAAAGGAGGGGGCTGAGGACAGAGCCCTGAGGGACGCCGTGGGAAACTGTGCGGGGGTTTGAGGAGAAACCGTTGGAAGAAACAAAATGTAAACGGTGGGTCAGATAGGAATGGAACCAGTCAAGGACTGTGCCTTGAAGGTTGAGGTGGGAGGAAAGACGTTGGAGGAGGATGGTGTGATCGACTGTGTCGAACGCAGCAGACAGGTCAAGGAGGACGAGGAGGCAAAGGGAGCCCTGGTCACAGGCGGTTAGGATGTCATTTGTAACCTTAACCAGGGCAGTTTCTGTGCTGTGAATTGGGCGGAAACCTGATTGGAGGGGTTCAAGAAGTGAGTGATTTGAAAGGAAAGAGCGGAGCTGGGAGGCAACCACTCTTTCAAGGACCTTGGATAAAAACGGGAGGTTGGAGATGGGTCGATAACTTGATGGTTGCGACGCATCAAGGGAGGGTTTCTTCAGGATAGGGGTGATGGTGGCTGTTTTAAGGGAGGTAGGGATGGTGCCTGAGGAGAGGGAAAGTTTAATGGTGTCAGAAATGAGCGGGGCTAACAAATAGAGCTGGGTGAGGAGGAGGGGGGTGGGGATGGGGTCCAATGAGCACATGGTGGGTTTCATTGAGGTAATTATTTTTGTGACTGAAAACGGGGTGGTGGGGTTGAAAGTGTGAAATGGGGGGTGAGTAGGGGTTGAAGTAACTGGTGAGGGCACGGAGGTGGAGGACTGGTGGGGGGAGGAAACCGCAGAGCGGATTCTCTCAATTTTGGACTCGAGGAAGTCCAGCATCTCCTCACAACGATCGTTAGAGGAGAGGATCTGCGAGGTGAGGCGGGGGGGGGGCGGAGGAGCTGGTTGGTGGTGGCGAAGAGGAGGCGGTGGTTGTCCTTCGCTTCCAGGATTATCCTGGAGTAGAAGGCTGATTTGGCGGTGGCTAGGGCGGAGCGGTAACATTTGATGCGGTCCAGCCAGATTTGCCGGTGGACGGTGAGGCCAGATTTGAGCCAGGTGCGTTCAACTGCTCTCACTTGGCTTTTGAGGGAATGGAGGTGAGTTGTGTACCATGGTGATGATCGGGAATGGGAGACGGTTTTGGAGGTGAGCGGGGCCAGGGTATCGAGGGTAGTGGAGAGGGTGTTGTGGAGGGCAGTGGAGGCGGAGGATGGGTCGGTGCAAAAGAATTGCCATTGTGGGAGGAGGTCGGAGATTTCTAGGGCAGAGGTGAAAGTTTGAGGGGGAATCTTCTTCCAGGGCCAGTAGAAGGTGGTGGTGGGTTTGGAGGTGGAGGGGGGGAGGGATAGAGGTGTTGCAGGAAATGAAAAAATGGTCGGAAATGGCCTTGTCTGTGATGGTGACGCCAGAGACGTTGAGGCCTCGGGTGATCACCAGATCGAGAGGATGGCCGTGGGTGTGGGTGGCAGTGTTACTATGAAGGGAGAAGTTGAAAGACGAAAGTAAAGAGGAGAATTCAGAGGAAATGGGGCAGGAGGTGAGTTGACGTGATAAGACTCTACATCAAATGCATGGATTCTTCTTCTTCTTCTTCTCACCCTAACAATAATCCTTGCATTTGATACAGTGTCTTGTCACATCTTTGAGCTGTCTCAAAGTGTTTCACAGAATATACTGTAAAGTGAAACAAAAACAGAAGTCGCTGGGAACACTCAATAGGTCAGGTAGCATCTATAGAGAAATGTAAGTGAGTCATCGTTTCGGGTCCACCACCCTTCGTCCTGACATGTTTGGTAAAATGAATTGACTTATGTATTTTGTGAACAAAATGCAGCAGCCCTATTAAGGCACTATATTAAAAGCAAGATTGATATTATTGAAGATAATATTATTGTTAACTTTGTTCATAAATGATTTAAACAATGGCATTTAGAGAAACTCATTTCTCAAATTTTATATTTATATGATGTATTCAGCAGATTTGGGACTCTGTGACCTATTCATCAGTAACCTTTTCACTGTGCATACTGCAAACGACATATACTTCTGCCCTTTACTGCTTCATATTAAATTTTAAGGCAAGGAGAAAAACATGTAGTGAAAATTCCTCTCATCCTGTGTGAGCCTTGTTGTCAGTCAGTGTGTGCTCTTCAGAGAATGTAATGTGAAAGAGAAAACACAAGGTAAAAGAAAAGACTGAACAAAGATTAAAACATACCCAGGTAACAGAGGGGAAAGAATAGATAAGGATCAGTCAGAAAATGAAAGAAACAACACATTATTTTATAAGTCCAAAGAGTAAAGAGATAAAAAACACAGCTGGGAGAAATGACAAACTGAAACATTTTTATTGTTGTACATATGGCAATTGTATTATTGTATTAATTCTGCTTCTACAACTTTCTGTGTAGAGCATTCCACACCTTCACAACCCTTCTTAATTCTGACCCTATTAATTCTGATTTTATGGCTCTGCCCCTTGTCACCTAATGGATTCAGTAATACAAGAACATTGAGAGTTCAAATATGATAAAGTAGGAGAGACAACAGCAGCACCAACTGTTCTCTTAATTCACAGTGAATAATTATCAGCATCACTGTGCCATTTCCACTCACATTCCTTGCGACATCTTCAAGATGAGGTTATCGAAACCAATGCTCACAGGTACAACACCAAGAGAGTTGTAATCATACAACAACAACAACAAAATTACATTTATAGAGCATTTACATACAAGCTTGCCAAGAGCAATTGATACCTCTGATGTCTTCAGTGAGAATTCTTGTGGGTCAGTCGGGTATACAACATATGCAGAAATCCATCACCGTGCATAAGAGTATCCAAATCAGACTAAGTTTTCCACATGTACATGCCGCCTACACATGGAAATGTCCCTGTTTGGAATGCAATGCTCACAGTCTCCCTGATGGGACTTTCTTACCTAATTCTGGAGGCAGTTGGCAACAGTCAAAGCTTGGAGTGTTGGTTTTGTTTGTTATTAGCACTGCCCTGAAGTATTTACTGAAGTCTGCTGAGAATGCCACTGAGGACTGGGTCGATCTCATGATACTGGGGAGTGAGATTTGGACACAGCAGCCCGTTCTTACAATGTCTTGATGACAAAATACTTAAAAGTCAATCTGCTAGAGCTGGGCAAGCAATGGAATATGCAGGAAGAGCTCAATTTAAATTTTAAATTTATAGTCCCAGGGATGAAAAATGCCTGTCACAGATCCTTGTCTTAATGCCTTTTTATATTGACTTCTGACATCTCCTTTGAAATAAGATCTTCATTATTTTTTATATAACCTACCATGGAAGCGTTTCAGTACATTGGCATTCTGATTGGACTTAAATCTGGCTCCAATATAAATATCAGCTTCAGAAACAAGCTGAAAATTGTAGACACTGAGATGCTAAGGTTCACTAGCTGCCACCATAAAGCATTTTGACACGGAAGTCCATCACAGTCACAGACAACAGTGTTAAGATCTGAAACCACACATCACACGCAAGAAATTCATGTTGCATGCCGCTGTCTTACTTGTATCTCATTCACCTGTTATCTGTCCAAAGCTATGGTTTCTATGTGTACTATCTGCTTCTGTGTTTTGACTTCACACGTTAACCTCTAAGACTCGTACATGTTTTACATAGAATTAGATAGAATAACCTATAGCTCCAAAACAAGTAATATCCATACCACTGTTTATACTTCACAAGAGCCTCCACCCATTCTAATCCCCTCTCTTCAGTCTCCCCATTTCCATTTATTTCCTTTTCTCACATGCATACATAAAATTTCCTTGTAAATACATGGATGAATCCATTTTATTGCCATAGCGCTAGACTTCAGATCTAAGAGAATTGGAAAATCTATGACAAGGATGGAGTACTAAAATGCTAATTGAGACTTATAATATGTAGCCACCAACATTCAGTGACTCGGGCCATATCTGAATAATTCCCACTTTGACAAGACACTCGAGGGCATCTGACATCCATAAAACTATATTCAGTAAGAGCAACACAAGTCTAAATATAACAACTCTACATTTAAATAGGACCTTTCACATTCAGAGGACATCCCAATAGTGTTAAGTGCGAACACCTTCAGGAGAATGGTGAAAAAATTGATGTTGAGAGAAAACGATCAATCAATGAATCAAAACGTACATTTATATAGCACCTTTCACGTCGAGAGGACGTCCCAAGGCGCTGTACAGTTAGGTAGGGACAAGAGCGGGGAGGGAGGGGTCGAGTCAGGATGAAGAAGAGTAGGAAAATTGACTGTATATTTGTGGGTGAAACGCGGCAGCCAAATTGCGCACAGCAGTGTTCCACAAACAGTCATGGAAGTGGGATTAGGGGAAAAAGGAGGGAAATATGTAAATTCAGGCGATCCATATGTCAATAGGCAATTGGCCATTTCATGTATCTCACAGATGGTTCTTTATATGGATGAATTGGTTTTATGCTAGGTAAACCCAGCCAGACAGCTGGAGGAATCATTGGCCAGAGAAGGCACACAACTGGGACAGAAATAAACTTGAGTTACAGAGATCTGTATGGGGTGGGTGCAAGATTGCAGTGAAGTTAAGAGGAGTGAGCAGGGGGTAAGGGTGAAGTCACACAGAAGAGATTATTCCAGGAACACAAAGTCATTTTCTAGATAAAGCATCATAGCCTAGGCTGAATTACCTATGCAAAATATGTTTAGAATTCTGAAAATGTTACAATCATTAAAGTACCTTATTTTGAAGATATGTTGTTCAATAGTACTGTCACGTTTGATACTTCTCTTTTCACTTCAGTGGGTATATCATAGGATGATCCTCAAGGCATGTTCCTCACAGTATTAATTTGTATATCACAGTAGAATATTTCACATGAAAGCAGCAGAGAATGAGCTCCACAGCAGAATTCCAACCCTTTCATCTTTGTAATGACTGTCATTAAGGGTTGAATTGAATTGATCACCAACAAAGTGATCTCTTTAGAAATGTTCCAATAATTCAAGGAATTATTTGAGGCTTTGAAGAATATAACAGCATCCCTGAACCAAAATATCTGCAGCGTTTGGCACTCAGAACATGTAATGTGATTCAAAAAGTATTCTAATGCATTGTATATTTCTTACTTTTATTAATACTGTAATATTCAGCAAAATTTTAGTCAGTCAAGTATCTAATACACACTAAAACTCATCACCGGGTTTAAGAGTGTCTAAACTCGATCACATATGTGAAATTTCCCTGTGTCTGAAAAGGAATGCGCAGTATTTCTCTCTGGAAGTATGGACACTATTTACTAGGGTCCAGCGATATATTGATATATCGCTAAAACCCGATATAAGTTTCATATCGATACGCCGATATAGACATTTTTAAAATATCGATATATCGAAAAAACGATATATCGAGGTAAAAAAATCGGGATGCGAGCACACTGAACTACAAGACCCAGAATGCTCATCTCTATACACAATGCACAGACCGAGGTGCAAAGCCACCACATTGTATTCACAGTCCTCGAATACAATATACAGGTATGCAAGGGCTGGGGGGTGAGAGAGACGGCTGGGGGGGAGGGTGGGGAGGGGGAGAGAGACTGCTGGGGGGGTGAGGGGGAGAGAGATGGCTGGGGGGAGGGGGGGGAAACGGCTGGGGGGAGGGGGAGAGAAACGGCTGGGGGGAGGGGGAGAGAGACGGCTGGGGGGAGGGGGAGAGAGACGGCTGGGGGGAGGGGGAGAGAGACAGCTGGGGGGGGAGAGAGATGGCTGTGGGGCGAGGAGAGGGGAAGAGAGACGGCTGGGGGGAGAGAGACGGCTGGGGGGAGAGAGACGGCTGGGGGGGGAGGGAGAGAGAGACGGCTGGGGGGGGAGGGAGAGAGAGACGGCTGGGGGGGGAGGGAGAGAGAGACGGCGGGGGGGGGGAGGGAGAAAGAGACGGCTGGCGGGGGGTGGGGGAGAGAGACGACGGGGGTGGGGGGTGCGAAAGAGGGACGGCGGAGGGCGGTGGAGAGACGGGGTGGATGTGATAATATACAGATAGATAGAGATGGGGGGGATGTGAGAGAGGAGAGAGCGAGAGAGACACAGAGACACACACACAAAAAAACACAGAGATGGAGAGAGTGAGAGACACAGAGAGAGAAAGATATTTACCTCCTGAGAAGATAGGCCCCGAATGCGCGCGCACCCGGGATGCACGTGCACTCCGAATGTGCGCGCCGCGTTCGCATGCGCAGTACGAAAAGCCTGAAAATATCGATATTTCGGTATATATCGATATGAGCCCATCGATATATTTAATCGGAAAATTTCCATATCGACGGACCCTACTATTTACCCACTTTTGGAGGGCACGAGGCACAGGTTGACAAGAGCCAAAGGTCAGGGACTGCTAAATGTGCATTGGATCATCACAATAATAAAATTGGTCATTTCAATCCACGACTGTGTGTGGGACACCGCTGTGCACAATTGGCTGCTGCGTTTCGCCCACAAAATATACAGTCAATTCACTTTACAGTATATTCTGTGACGCGCTTTGAGATAAAATTTTCGCTTAACGAGGGGTTTTAAAGTCCCTCACCCCTTCTTTAAGCGGGGTCTAACTGTAGCACTTTTCACATCTTATCGACGTCCCAAAGCACACAGCAGTGCGCTGTGCCACAATTGCACACAGCAGTGTCCCACACACAGTCGTGGATTGAAATGACCAATTTTATTATTGTGTTTTTTTTGGAGGGATTATTATTAGGCCTGTGGAGTAAGGAAACTTGCCCAAGGTTTCACCCTGACCTGCCTGGATTTGAACACAGGTCTCCCCAGCTTGGTCTCCCCAGCTTGCAAGACAAACCACTGAGCCAGAGGAGCTTCACAAGCTGTATTATTATTATTACTGCTGGGTTTAATGAGCTAAAACTGCACAGTTTTTACTGGTATTCAGTAAAATTACACACGTAGATGTATAATAATAATAATAATAATCCTTGCATTTGATATAGCGCTTTCCACATTTTATCAACGTCCCAAAGTGCGTCACAGAATATACTGTAAAGTGAATTGATTGTATATTTGTGGGCGAATCGCGGCAGCCAATTGCACACAGCAGTGTCCCACACACAATTGTGGATTGAAATGACCAATTTTATTATTGTGGTTTTTTTGGGAGGGATTATTATTAGGCATGTGGAGTAAGGAAACTTGCTCAAGGTTTGGCCCTGAGCTGCCTGGATTTGAACACAGGTCTCCCCAGCTTGGTCTCCCCAGCTTGCAAGACAAGTGCTCTAACCACTGAGCCACAGGAGCTGTAATTATGAGAAAGCAATAGATTCTAAAATATGTAAAGAAGTTCAATATTTGCTCCTTTGATGGTTCATGATATCGTGTATAGAGCAAGAAAAGACCACATTCCCCGTGTCTGCTGAGTCAGACAATAATTCTGTAAACGTCTCTCTTCTCCACCACACCATCACTGGAAAATATCTCTGTGCTATGGACACGAGGTGAAGATTGGATTCAGCATAGTTGTAATGACTCTGCGGTTAAAGCGCCTTGTATTTATTAGCCATTTTAGTTTAGTTATTTTGCTGAGTTTAATTGTTTACCAAATGCTGAAATTAAATTTTGTGGCAGGCCAATGGGGATTTTTAATAGATTTACAGATAAACGCAAAAATCCTCAATTTTGCTGTGTTAATCTAACATCAAGCATTTGCAGGTGGAGGGACATATTTACTACTGTATTTCGTGAATATTTCTCTGAACACGTTACTTGCAATATTTCAACTGGAGATTAGGCTGCTTTGAATGCCAAGCTATTGAGAATGATATATGTACCCATTAGAAATATAAAAAGGCAATGTTTATGTACAGCATTCCTCTGCATAAAATATTTTTCTGAAAGAGATGATACTACAGTACTAAGCTCCTTTCCCAGTGTGATACGATTACAAAAGGTGTGAGTGTTTTGAATGTTGCAAAGGTTGTGGAAAAGCTTTGCTAATGGTGTTTATTAACAGTGTTTCACGTGGATAACTATATTGAAATGGTTTTCTACTGGTGTGATTTTATATTGTTTTACTTTTCTTGTTTTTAACGATTTAACGATTTGTTTTTAACATTTAACGAAAGAAATTGAAATAAGGCAAATGACAGGAGCCAAGTACAGTACAATCTGATGCTGAGATGTAGCTCGGGACTGCTAAAAGTACTTCTATGTAGAGGTGGAGTGGGTCTGTCTAGAAAGGTGCATCCACTGCATGAAAAAGGCATTTAGGATTTTATTTTCTGCTTGTGACAATCCTGCTTTAGCAATCATTGGCTGCTCAGTTGATTTTAATTGTAGGACATTGACCCAGAGCAAACCTATCAATCCATACAAAACGGGACACTGAAAAAATAAAGCTTATTAAAACAGTTTGACAATTCAATGGAGTAAAAATACCAATGTGAACATAAGGCTATTTCGAAATGAGCCTAGTTTAAAACCAGATCTTCAGCAATCCCAGCTACTTTCCTGAGTTTATTTTATTTTCTCCCCATCCAGAGAAGCTTTTTCCTCTGGTGGGACAATCCAAAACAAGGGAACGTAGTCTTAAAATTAGAACCAGGCCATTTAAGA
Organism: Hydrolagus colliei; assembly: GCA_035084275.1. Lineage (NCBI taxonomy): Eukaryota > Metazoa > Chordata > Chondrichthyes > Chimaeriformes > Chimaeridae > Hydrolagus > Hydrolagus colliei. The sequence goes on along the minus strand of CM068743.1, from coordinate 133,654,846 downwards.
GTGAAATCAGGAAGTGCTTTTTCAATCAAAGGGTGGTTGAAATCTGGACTTCTCTCCCACATAAGGCTGTGGATGCTGGTTCCATAAACAACTTCAATAACAACTTGGATAGATTTTTGGTAGTTCAGTGTTTTAAGGGATACGGGGAGAAAGTGAGAAATTAGAATTGAAAGTATTAGTAGAGGCACAGATCAGCCACAACCTAATTAAACAGTTGAACAGGCTCGAAGGGCTGAATGTCCTACTCGTGTTCCTATGTAAACCAAGTGGTAAGCCCTAGGTTTCCACATTGACAATTTCTAGGAGCTGAGGCAGTAAACTTGGCTGTTTTAGTTATGAAGTTGTGAAAGTTGTGAAATGTTGGCACTTTTGTTAAACTGGTTGAATTCTGTTAAATTGCCAATTCCTTGGTGCAAAGGTAACCTCTGGGCAGAAATCCCCCTTCAGTTTTCCCAAGTGCCTTCTCATACTTTGAACATCTGTCCTTGTGGTCATCCTCCTGCTTGACTTTGATGGCACCATCAAGCTGTTCAATGGCTGCTTCTTCTTCATCTTCAAAACACTTGAAATCCAGAATCATCAGCCCCCTAACCACCCCCATTCTATCCTAATACAACAGCCATCAAATCCTTTTCACTCAAACACAGGTGACACAAATCCATTAGGAGATCAGTGAGAGACAAGGAGGTGCTGGGTAGTGGATGGATTTACAAGTGAGGTTCTTAAAATCAATCAATTGGGAGACTGGTAAGGACCAGAGGGAATGGCACGTGAAATTTGATGTGGGTGAGGATATGGATGGTGGCGTTTGGGAAGTATTGCAGCTTGTGAATGGTGGAGCTCGGGAGACCAGCTATATATTGGAAAGTCTAAGCAAGAAGTGATCTAGGCAATAAGAAGTGTTTCAGTGCCTGTAAATCTACACCCACACTTTCGATGCTTAACAAAGAGAGTTGAATAACTCACAGTATTCTTAATCCCAGAACAAGTTTATTAATTGTTTAAAATGAATGGGGAATGTTTGTTCCAGTAGATGACAGTTAAATGTTTAACAGCAAGGTTTTGAAGAGCGGGGAATAATACCATTGTCCTGGGTGACATTTCCCTCAACTAAATTCACAAAAAAATTGATTAGAAACATAGAGCCATAAAGAGGTACAATACGGTAGGAGGCCATTCAGCCCATTATTGTGTCAGTGTTTAATCCACCAATAACCAACCCAATCCCAAGCCTCTGCCGTTTCCTTTTACCCTCTATTACTCTTTCTCTGCAAATACATGTTCAATTGTTTTAAATGTTCCTATAACCATGTTCTAACAGCCACTCCTGGTAGTTCATTCCATGCTTCTGAACTCTCCTTTACGCCTTGTTACAATCTTGAATTCAGACCCTCTTGTACTCAAATCCCTTATCAGTAGAAAGGCTTCTTTAAGGTCAGTTCTTTCAAACTCTTTCAGTATCTTAAATACTTTGATCATATCATCCTTTAACCTTCTCTGTTCCAAAGGGAAGTCTTAACCTTTCTAGCTTCTCTCTCTACATGGCTATAACTTTTCGTTTTTGTTATCAGCTTGAACATATGTTGTACAGTCTCCATAGCTCTAATTTTCAAGATTAATGTAAGATTATTGTGACATTTGTCACAATGATGCTTTGAGGCCATTGAGAGTGCGTTTTAGCTGCAAACCTTGGACTTTTCAGCACCTTTGAATGCCCTCCAGGTGTGAAAGGCCAAGTAAATTTGTTGTTGTGTTGTTGCTTCTTGAGCCCAAGTAACATCAGTCACTTTATTCCTATAAGGAAGAATAAACTAAGAACTTGCATTTTTATATCAAACAAACAAAACACTCTAAATGTTTCACAAGTAATTACAGTACTAGCAAATGTAGAGGCAGCCATTTGCTCCAGCTTGGGTCTCACAATCAGCCATAAAGTGAATGTCAATTAATATGGTGATGTGTATCAAAAAATCTTTACAGCTCAACAAACGTTGCTAGAACTATCACAACATGTCTTCTGGCTTTTTGGCAGAGTGTAACACTTAGAAAAGGGGAAATTGTGACTACAAAAAGCCTTTATGGATTGCAACTTGCTTTGTTGGATGTCTCGGTCAATGATTTTTATGTTTTTGTCAGATCAATAAAGTATTTTTAGTAAGTGCACAATGTGTTGCCATTAACAATAAAGCCACGTACTTTACGGTGAAGAATGAACTGTGATTAATGGTTAGACAAACTGGGGCTCCTCAGCCTTGAGAGAAGGTGACTCACAGGGGACCTTCTGAAGGTACAACATATTTTAAATGGGATTCAAAAAAATGCAGAACAATACTTTAACAACAACAATAACAAAATGACACTTGTACAGCACCTTTCATGTTAGGAGGACGTCCCAAGGCGCTGGACAGTCACTGCTTCAGACCCGAGCTGAGGACAGGGTGAGGGAAGGAGGGGATTAGGATTTGCTAATGGGTCCATCGAAGAGGAGAGTCTTGAGGCGAAATTTGAAGGAGGCCAGAGAGTGGCGAGGTAGAGGGACTACGGGATGGAGTTCAAGATTCATAGATTCATAGAATTTTACGGCACAAAAGGAGGCCATTCGGCCCATCTAGTCTGTGCCGGCTCTTTGAAAAGAGCGATTCAATCCCACTGCCCTGCCCGCTCCCCATAGCCTAATAGACCCGTTCTCCCTAAATAAAGATCTAATTCCCTTTTAAAAGTTGTTATCGAATCAGCCTCCACCACCTTTTCAGGCAATGCATTCCAGATTCGAACAACTCGCTGAGTGAAAAAAATTCTCCTCAGCTCCCCTCTACTTCGCCTTGAAACTATTTTAAATCTGTGACCACGAGTCACAGATTCACCCACGAGTGGAAATAGTTTTTCTCTATTTGCCCTGTCGAAACCCCTCATGATCTTATAAACCTCTATTAGGTCTCCCCTCAATCTTCTCTGCTCCAGAGAGAATAACCCTAGCCTATCTAGCCTCTCCTCATAGCTGAAGTCCCTCAATCCTGGCACCATCCTAGTAAATCTTCGTTGTACCCTTTCCAATGCCTTCACATCCTTTCTGTAGTGTGGTGACCAGAATTGAACACAGTATTCCAGCTGAGGCCTCACCAAAGTCTTATAGAGGTTAGTCAGCACTTCCTGACTTTTGTACTCTATACCCCTATTTATAAAGCCTAGTATCCCATATGCCTTCTTAACAGCCTTGTCTACCTGTCCTGCCACCTTCAACGAGTCACTAACACAAATCCCCAGGTCTCTCTGTTCCTTCACACCATTTAAAATTGTACTATCTAGCCTATATTGCCTCCCTTCATTTCTTCTCCCAAAATGCATCACCTCACACTTCTCTGCATTAAACTTCATCTGCCATGTGTCTGCCCACTTTACCAATTTGTCTATATCCTCTTGCAGATGGCTACTATCCTCCTCACTATTTACTATTCTCCCTAACTTAGTGTCATCTGCAAACTTGGAAACTGTAAGATGTAGAGAGTAAGTGGAACAAGAAGGCATACGTGTAAAGTTGTAAAAGACAATTTCAGGCCAGATACCAGGAAGTTTTGCTTTATCCAGAGGATGATTAATGACAGGAATAGATTATTTGAAGTCTGGGCAATGGGTTTAAACTTAAAGTGTTAAAGTGGTGTAGATCGCTAATTGAAAAGCAAATCCTGTGAAAAAGCACTGAGGTGACTTTTTACATGTCAGCGTGATATGTATGAGATTCCTTGCACTAAACACTCTTTAAGAGCTCCGAGACCCTGGCCCGCTTGAAGGGCGCTATATAAATGCTAGTTGTTGTTGTTAAGTTCCAATGATCATTTTTGTTTGCATGGTCAGAGAACCATATTAATGTACCACATAATGGGAAGCCATTTGATCCATCATAATAATGACGCTATCCATACCAATCCCTCAGTCTTTCACCGTATCCTCTAATCCCCTTCCACAGCGTGTGCCTAAACAATTCTCTTTTTAAGTGCCTCAATCAGTTCTGCTCCAATATTTTTTTCCACATTCTGACAATCCTGTGATGTTTTTCCCTAACTGTTCCTTTCATGTTCCAGTTATAATCATAAATTCCGTACCATATATCCTCACAAACCTTTTCATTATCTTAAATATGTGATTATGTTTTGTCTTCGTTGTATAAAAAAATGATATGGTATCATTTCTCTGATTTTTCATCAACAAATATAAAAAGTTACGGGGAATCAGCAGAGAAATAGGATTAGAGTAGATATCTACAATGGAAGAGTTCGGGCAGCAAAGGCTCAATGCTCCAAATGGCCTTTCCATTCTGTATCACAGGAATTCATGCAAGTGTTATCATCGTCTTTGACAACAGCAATAATAATCCGTGCAAACAACCCACAATAATAAAATCGCTCATTTCAATCCACGGCTGTTTGTGGGGACGCTGCTGTGCGCAATTGGCTGCCGCGATTCTCCCACAAATATACAGTCAATTCACTTTACAGTATATTCTGTGAAGCGCTTTAGGATGTCGATAAAAGCACTATATCAAATGCAAGGATTATTATTATTAGAACAGGCAGCACTACTGTAGTATAACATACAGTAAAATACAAATCAAATTCAAATACAGTGTCAATAAAAATTGTAGAATCTATTTATTTAGTGAAAAATCCTGAACGTATTCATCTCACCAATGTAACTCATGACTAGACAGCAGACTAGTATTTTACTGGGTCAAACCAACTCATGAGACACACGTATAATTTCCATGAGCATATGCTCCTTTTACCATTTCTCAGCAAATACTTTCTCTTTTACACAAAAATTAGAGCAAGAAAGTAATCATCTTTGTCTATTAAACCCTTTACTATTGTGTTTAAAACCTCTTCAATAACAACAACAAATTTTGTTTCAAGCAAGTGAAATTTAATTAGGAGCAAATACTAGTGTAGAATAACAATCTTACAAATAATTACAGAATTCCCATAGAATTATCAGTAGTTTCATAAAATACATTTGAAAGTTAATAGTATAATCAAGCACCATAGTCCACTTGTTTTGAAGACAATTGAATTTGCAAGTCTATGCAGATAACCTCTGTTGACCCTCCTCTTGTGAATATCTTTCAAATGCAAACTCATTTAAATTTTAATATGTAGGCTCAATTAAAGTGAAACAAAATGGAATGACATTTTGAACCACCATGTTCTGTTGTTTCAGCATTTGATTAATAGTTTAGACACATACCAGGCTCTTTAATTGAGACTTAAGTGATTTTTTGGGGGCCTGTCACATACTGAAAACTGACACATGCAAATTCCCATCGCTGTGCTTAAAGCATCCATGGCATCCCATCGATACATGGATACTCCAGAGATGTTTGTTGGATTTGTAAAGCACACTTCCTCCCTGGATTCTGTAATGCCAGAGAGTATTAGCCGCATTCTACTTAAGATGAAGTGTTGGCTTGAGTTATGCAAATAACAGATCAAGTGGTATATTTGCATATTAAAGAATTCACACTAGGAATTCTCTTTTGAAATTGTGTGAAAATAATGAAAAACACATGACTTCACAACGTAGCTAATTGCTACAAAATCTATATTTTAAATGAAACCATATTTTCAAATAATGTTCAAGCATCACTTTCATAACATAGCTTTGAAGTGAAATACAATCATAAATTTTTCACTCAGCAGTAAATGAATCATTCTTATAAATCCACAAAGGTATTTTTATCTGGGATATTTGCCAACTCCTAGATGGATAACGATCCCTTAAACATTGTTAAATAAATGTGAGACCTCCGCTCCAGAGATTGAATTGCAAAATACATTAACAGTAAAGAAACAGTAAAACTTAGCGTAGATTAATATTCATTCAAATTGCAAATGGAGTCTTTGTATAGAATCTTAAAAGCAAATAGCTGGGTTCAGCCCATCACAGCTCAGGTTTTCCTCAGACCAAGCAAAACCTTTCTTATCTGAATTTTCTCAACTCACTTCTCCTGGGAGACATCCTCTCTCACTCTAGTTAATGAAACAAGGGTCCATAACAATCTTCCATCACATATACATTAAAATAAATATTCAAGGGATCATGTCATGTCACTTTTAAAAATACAGGAGGCCCTCGTCAAACGCGGGAAAACTGTTCCTGGAAAACTGTGTAATTGGTAAAATCGCGTTGGGTAAGGGGAGGCTTAACAAGTAATGGGAAAAGGGGGGTTAGGAGAACCCAGCCACAGACTACCCACCTCACTCCTCCAGCCACATCCACACCCGACCAATGCAATGTACGTACTGAGGCGGGCTACAGCCGGCTGGCCCTCTCTCCCCGCTCTCCCCGCTCTCACTGACTCACTGAAGACAATGAAACAGCACCTTACAGTACCACAGCTTGGCTAAATTATTTATTATTTCAGTATTGTCTCATCGCTCGCTCCGCTCTCCCTTCTCTCATCGCTCGCTCCGCTCTCCCTTCTCTCGTTGCTCGCTCCGCTCTCCCTTCTCTCATCGCTCGTTCCCCTCTCCTTCCTCCTCCCAAGGGTGCATCGCGCGAGGTCAGCGAACTCCCACGCGTTACGCAAAAAAGTGACACATTTTTTTCTTCGCGTATGGTTGAATTCGCAATCGAGAAAGTCGCGACCGACGAGGGCCTACTGTATATAGTCTTGAAATTCTTGTTTTGGATTTGCTTAGAATTTCAAAATGTTGATGACTTGTAGTAATTTTTGTCTCAAGAAAGGTACTTTCAAACAAACAAATAAACAAACACCTTGGATTTATATAGCGCCCTCCACGCCAGACGGCGTCTCAGAGCGTTTCACAATAGAGGAACCCGAGGCCGGAGAGGGGGACGGGGAAGGTGACTAGCTGTGGTCCAACAGAAAGTCTTCAGGCACGACCTGAAAATGGAGAAGGAGTGGGTGAGGCGAAGGGACTGAGGGAGGGAGTTCCAGAGTTTCGGGGAGTAGTGACTGAAAGCACAACCTCCGATGGTGCAGTGCAATGTAGGATTCGGGGGAGAAGGAGGAGGCCAGATCCAATTGAGCGGAGGCAGCTTGTACTGCTGTGAAGATAGAGGAGGTTAGAGAGGCAGGGGGTGCAGAGGAGTGGAGGGATTTTAAACACGAGAGTGAGGATCTGGAAGTCGATCCACTCTGTGACAGGGAGCCAGTGAAGTCTGGCAAGGACTGGGGTAATTGGGGAGCAAAGTTTGGTTCGGGTGAGAATGCAGGCGGCAGAGTTTTGTGTGAGCTGAATTTTGTGAATGGTGGCGGAGGGGAGACCAGTGAGGAGGGCGTTGGAAGTCCAGCCGAGAGGTGACAAAGGCTACCAGGATTTTGGTAGCTTTTGTGATGAGATATTGGAGGAGACGGGCAATATGGTGGAGATGGAGGATCGGATGTGAGGGAGGAAGGATAATTGGGGTTGAACCTGATGCCTAGGTTGCATATGGGTTTGGAGAGTTTTAGAGGCAGGTCGGGTGGGTGGAGGAGGTGAGAGCCGTGGGACCGAAGATGTCGACGAGAGCTAAAGAGTGTGGCTTGTCAACGTTCAGGAAGTTTGCTTCCATCCAGTTCTTGTTGACTGACAGACAGGCTAACAACAACAACAACTTGGTTTATATAGCGCCCTCCACTCTGGACGGTATCTCAGAGCGCTTACAGAGGCTGACAGAACATCACGGGACTGGGGGGGTCTCAATTTGAGGTGGAAAGGTAGGTGTCATCCGCATACATGTAGAAGTTTACCCCACGTCTGCGGATGACATCACCAAGAGAGAGCATGCAGATAGGGAAGAGAAGGGGGCCAAGAAGAGAAGGGGTACCCCACAGGTAACCGGGCGAAAGTGGGAGGAAAAGCCGTTTGCAGAGAAAAAAAAGAGAAAAAGTATTTCAAATGTTTCTCAGGTTCTCCTATAGCAACTAAACTAGTCCAGAAGCTATATGTGCATTGTGCTGGTCTGTATTTTCTTCAGATAGAACACATAAAGGCTACAAGTTCCTTATTTAACATTTTTTAAAATTGATTTGCCCTTATTTACATGTTGTGATTGCCAATTTTTTTCTTCTTTGGTTATTCAAAAAGATAAATGAGGAATTTACAGCATAGGAGATCATTCAGCAGAATCTAATTTTCATTTTTAATATCCAACTGAACAGGCAGATGATTTAATATCTCCCCTGAAAGATAAGCACCTCACAAACAATGTAGAGATCGCTTTCACACAAAATTGTGCCTATATTGCTCAAAATAATCTGTCTGTAGGCAAAAATTAGCACACCGTGTGTACAGCGTAAGCATTTTGTTTTACAATCAAGGCTTGTCAGCTGAAGTTCTTAGTTTTCTCACTTATTTAACTGTCATCTGATGATCATGCATAACACAGGTTAATCAAATGCAAGGACTATTGTTATTTAAAGTTCTCAATCAATTCTGTACGGGATTATAAGGTAGTGATTTTGTCTTATGCACAAATATTTATGTGAAAATTGTTTCCTATCTCACTTCTACTCATTTTAGAAATTTGAGAGATTGCTAATTTGGTGCCGTTATGAACTGCACACATGAATTTTGAGTCTCTCTGTACTTGATTATACTCCACTTTGGATCTCCATTCTCTGGCATTAAGGCCATTAAATTCTGAACATATTGATTTTTAAATTGATGTCCTATCTCTTATTCACATTTTCTTCTCAAATAGTCACCCATTGATGTAAAATTATTTTGTTTTGTTACTAAGTTCCCATCTAAGTCCATAAAGGTTACATACAAATCATCCTCTATGTGGTCAACTAATGGACGGTGAATGAGGCTTCAGCCAGTCTGTCAATCCGTCTGTAAAGCTATTTATTTTCAGTACATTAAACAGCTGATGATAAGGCTCTTAGAAAGAGGGAGGATAGCTTTATCATTCTGGAAAGAAAGCTATCAATATTATTTCCATTGCTTTAAACAATGCTTTGATTTGATTTCACTGAGGTGACAGGAACAATTAAGATATTATTACAGTATATACTGCATTTTGCTTGCCTCCTGATACCTCTTGAACGAGTAGTCCGAACGAAGACCTGGAGTTTGACAAAATATCACGATGATCTCTCAAATCAGCGACAAAAACAGAAGTCGCTGGGAACACTCAGCAGATCAAGCAGCATCTATGGAGAAAGAAAAATTAGTCAATGTTTCGAGTCAATGTTTCGGATCAACGTCTAATGAAAGGTCATTGGACCCAAAATTTTGAATGACTTTCCTTTCTACCTAATGCTGGCTGACAAACTGAGTGTTCCCAGTGACTTCTGTTTTTCTTTCAGATTTCAAACATCTGCAGTATTTCTCTGTTTTGATTAGACCCAAACTAACAATTTCTGACACAGAAAATAGCTGAAACTCTTTTATTCTTTGCAAAATTTCTGGAACAATTAAGAATATAAAGTTTTTTCAAGCAGAAGATGGTCGCCTCAACACTAATTTGGAAAGTGCAGGGGAGCATTTTAGAAGTATATAAAATATGAAAAAATTATTTTGTGAGTTTTTTTTAAAAAGATTTTCATTGTATGTCTGCATCCCCTCTGCTCCACCATTAACAGCTTTTCTTTCAGCCACTATGCCCTGAAAGTCTGCCTCGATTCCTCCGTCTTGCCCTTCGCCCATCTTTAGATTGCACTTGAAGACCTTTTCTTCAACCGTGCCTATGGTAAATGATTGAATTTCAAAGCAAATTTTGGGTGAAACTTTTCAATAATTGCCGATACTGTAACACAGATTCAAATAATCAATGAAAACATATGCCAAAGCTTACTTGACACATTCTCATTGGGTTTCTCTCTCACCACGTGTTCATTGGACCCCATCCCCACCCCCTCCTCCGCACCCAGTTCCACCTTTTGGCCCCGCTGATTTCTGACACAATCAACCTTCCCCTCTCCTCAGGCACCGTCCCTACCTCCCTTAAAACAGCCACCATCACCCCTATCCTGAAGAAACCCTCCCTTGATGTGTCGCAGCCATCAAGCTATCGACCCATCTCCGACCTCCCATTCCTTTCTAAGATCCTTGAAAGAGTGGTTGCCTCCCAGCTCCGCTCTTTCCTCTCAATCCACTCACTCCTTGAACCCCTCCAATCAGGTTTCTGCCCCGCTCACAGCACGGAAACTGCCCTGGTCAAGGTCACTAATGACATCTTAAACGCCTGCGACCTCTGCCTCCTCGTCCTCCTTGACCTGTCTGCTGCGTTCGACACAGTCGATCACACCATCCTCCTCCAACGTCTTTCCTCCCACCTCAACCTTCAAGGCACAGTCCTTGACTGGTTCCATTCCAACCTGACCCACCGCCTACATTTTGTATCTTCCAACGGTTTCTCCTCAAACCCCCGCACAGTTTCTCACGGCGTCCCCCAGGGCTCTGTCCTCGACCCCCTCCTTTTCACCATTTACACGCTCCCTCTGGGCGATGTCATCCGCAAACATGGGGTAAATTTCCACATGTATGTGGACAACACCCAGCTGTGCCTTTCTGCCTCAACCCTCAACCCCCAGACCATCGATGTTCTGACAGCATGTCTGTCCGACATTGAGTCCTGGACGAGGGACAACTTCCTCCAATTGAACGTGAGCAAGACCGAGGCCCTCCTGACTTTCCTTTTCGACCGTGCCTTCTGTTCCCCCCCTAATTCTTCGACCTCCCCCACGTTTCTTACCCCCTCCCGAACACCCCCCTCCCAGCTCGGGTCACACGCCTCCTGTGCAGCGCCTTGGGACGTCCTCCCGACGTGAAAGGTGCTTTATAAGTGCAATTTGTTGTCGTTGTTGTTATATAAATCTCTCACGACAATTCTTTCCCACTGTCCGAGACTCTAGTTTGAATAACTTTCCAAGTCTCTTCTTCAACTTCTGTACTTAGATTCTCCCCAGAACCCGGTGATAATGGTGTCAACAATAATAAAAAATAATATTTATATTTGGTATAGCACCTTTCACATTGGAAGGACATCCCAAAGTACATCACAGGACGTACTATGAAATAGTTTCTGTATTTGTGGATGAACAAGAGTCCAATTTTGCACTGCAATGTCCCACAAACAACCTGAAAATAATTACTACGGCAACAAGATGACATTTATAGAACGCCTCTCATGTCCGGAGGATGGGCCAAGGTGCTGATCAGCCGGGGGTTGGAACCCGAGGATGGGGAGGGGCAGGCGTGGGCGGTGGGGGAGAGGGGGGAGGGCAGGGGTGGGGGGGTGGGGGGGTGGGGGGGGTGGGGGGGGAGGAAGGGACGGACGAAAGTGAGGACGAGGATGTCCGCGACCCCAGCCCAGATCCTCTGGGGGATGGGGAGCCAACAACTGAGCCCCAGCTGAGACCTGCTGTGAAGCGCTCTGAGTCGCTATCCGGCGTAGAGGGCGCCATGTAAATCGAGGCTGTTGTCGTCGTTGTCGATGCCGCACAACAACTCAGGTGACGTCATGACGTTCACCCACAATAACTACCAGACGACGTGATGACGTTGTGCACCGCAACACCCACCTAACGTGATGACGTGTACCAGCACCACCCGGCGTGATGACGTTTCCCACAGCCGCCGCCTCTCCTGACGCGGTGACATCCCGGATGTTGCTGTCGGTGTGACGTGGCTGTGAGGGATCGGGGCGGGAGCTGACAGCGGCTCACACACACACACACAGAACCCGCACGATGAGGCGCGCGGGCCTGGGTAAGAGGACATCCACAGCCTTCACTATCCTGTCACAGCCCGGCTCCGGCCACCCCACTGTCACACTGACTGTCACTGTGACTGAACCTCCATCAGTGACTGAACCTCCATCAGTGACTGAACCATCAGTGACTGTACCATCAGTGACTGTACCTCCATCAGTGACTGTACCATCAGTGACTGTACCATCAGTGACTGTACCACCATCAGTGACTGTACCATCATCAGTGACTGTACCACCATCAGTGACTGTACCATCAGTGACTGTACCATCAGTGACTGTACCATCAGTGACTGTACCATCAGTGACTGTACCATCAGTGACTGTACCTCCATCAGTGACTGTACCATCAGTGACTGTACCACCATCAGTGACTGTACCATCAGTGACTGTACCACCATCAGTGACTGTACCATCAGTGACTGTACCACCATCAGTGACTGTACCATCAGTGACTGTACCACCATCAGTGACTGTACCATCAGTGACTGTACCACCATCAGTGACTGTACCATCAGTGACTGTACCACCATCAGTGACTGTACCATCAGTGACTGTACCTCCACCAGTGACTGTACCACCATCAGTGACTGTACCACCATCAGTGACTGTACCATCAGTGACTGTACCACCATCAGTGACTGTACCATCAGTGACTGTACCACCATCAGTGACTGTACCATCAGTGACTGTACCATCAGTGACTGTACCATCAGTGACTGTACCACCATCAGTGACTGTACCTCCATCAGTGACTGTACTGACATCAGTGACTGTACCATCAGTGACTGTACTGACATCAGTGACTGTACCTCCATCAGTGACTGTACCATCAGTGACTGTACCATCAGTGACTGTACCAACATCTCTGTTTGACTGTACCATCATCAGTGACTGTACCATCATCAGTGACTGTACCATCATCAGTGACTACCAGTATCTGTGACTTACCAATATCAGTAATTCTGACTGTACTAGAGTAGAGGGCCATATCAGCCCTTTCTATATTTGCTTTGCGAGACAATTGAACAGATTGATTTGGTAGAATGAGCGTCAGCTGTTAACAATAGCAATAATCCTTGTGTTTTGAGTGCCTTATCACGTTGTTGAGATGACTCGACGCACCGATATATCGTGAAGTGTAACTCAGCAGCCAGTGTCTGTACAGACGCAGCCCTCAGGGGAATAACCAATTTGTTTTATTCGGAGGATTCTTGGCCATGCACTGGAGAGAAACTTCCTTCTCTTTTGGCTAGTGTCATGAATGCTTAACATGTACCTGAACAGGTAGATGTCTCATCCAAAGGATGGCACCTCCGACATTACATCCCCCCACCCCCCTCCCACTCCCCAACACTGCATTGGAGTGTCAGTTTAGATGATGTGATTCAAGGCTTGATGTGGAGCTTGAACATCAGTTTCAGCATTGTGTATAAAAAATAATAATCTTTGCATTTGGTGTGATGCATTTCATGTCGGGAGGATGTCTCAAAACTTTTCACAGGATTCACTGTAAAGTGAATGTGTTTTATAGGCAATTGAAGCAGCCAATTTGTACCAGCAATATCCCACAAACTGCCAGTAGCAATGTGAGTAGGACATTGGGAGGAATTCACTTCTCTTTACGAGTAATGCCATGGGATGTTTAACTCACCCAGCACTGCATTGGATGAGTTAACTAACCAGTTGAGTTAAGACTCAGTTGAGACTCTTGAGTTCAAAGTCCTGTGAGCATGCAACATTCTGACTCAAAGGTGTGAGTGCTACCAACTGAGCTTTACTCAAGCTATACAAGGATCTACTTAAAAAGTAGCATTTCATATAATGCCTGCAGTGGAAAAACATTTCCAAGTACAGTACTGTACTTTATAAGTGTAGTGTAGTGCCTGTGTATTTCTATGTAAATTAATCAGGTCGAATTTGAAGGTTTCCATCGGCCCACCTATGCCTTAAATGTGGAGTAATAAAGATCTGTAGCAAAAGCAGAAATCACTGGGAACACTCAGCAGGTCAGGCAGCATCTATGGAGAAAGGAAAGTGAGTCAATATCTTGGATGCACGATCCTCGTCAGATCAATAAAGATCTGTGTTAACTGTAACAAATTCTAATAGTTTTTCCGGCATCACAGCAATGAGGTATGTCAGATCTCCTTTCCCTCTTCAGATGTCTAGTGACATTACAAAGAGAGCTTTGTGTGAGTTCAGAGTGACTGCGTTGTCCAATTGTAGCAGCCACTTTGAATCTACCTGGAAGCTAATCTGGAATTGCACATCCTGGGAAACCACAATTTATAGAGGAATTTGTGGAGTCAGATAGATCCACTTTGACCCCAAAGGTGTCTTTGAAATGTGAATTGAGTCTCTCAAGGATGCAATCAGTGCTTGCTAATATGATCTAGTGAAGGACACACAGAGCTCTGTGAGGGCAGACTGTCAACAGTACAGTATTTCCTAGCTGGAAATGTATATCTTTATTACCCCACATGAGAGGGGTTTACTCTGTTCAGTCCCCAAACTCTGCTACGTCTCTAGAGAAACCTTTACCAACTCTGCAATGGTTAATAATTTGTACCACAGTCTTTGGCCACTATCGTCTCTGGTCCCAGGAACCCGCTCCTCAAATCGCCCCTTGTAAGGTTTCAACCGTCCTGCCTGCAAAACCCTCTTATAATTGGATCTATTTGACTGTGTCTTTGGTCAACATCCATCAATTCCCCTCCTTCCCTCCTCCACTAGGGGCTTGTCCTCTTTGGGAATCTCTTTGAGACGGTCATGCAAGTTGAAAGAGTAGGGGTACAGCTACCGAATGCGTCATCAAAGTTTTTTTTTAGCAGAGTTTTGGAAGACCCGGAGAGAGGGTGCAAGTTGGTGTTTAAAATGGAGTTCTGCAGAGCAGCGGCATATCAACTGCAAGCTCAGGTGCTGACAGTGGGTTGAAATGGTAAAAGATGCTGAATGCAAGTGCTTTGAAGTGACGATTTCGATCACTTGTTGGTATAAACGTATTTTGAAAAGAGCAATTTGCGAAGAAATTAAACAAAATGTTGGGCAAGTTCCCTTGCTGCACACACCTCTGTTTATCCAGTTGGTGGTTGATTGGCAGATCGCTTTTCTGGGGGTAATAAATAATTCCTTCAAGCTAATTTTTTAAAATATTGGTTCCACAATCCACAATTGCTTATGAGACACTACTGTGCATAATTAGCTGCGTGTTGCGGCCTCAAAATATACTGTAGAGTCAATTTCCCTAACAGTATATTTTGTGAGGCTCTGAGATGTTTTGAAGACATGATAAGATGCTATATTAAATGCAAGGATTATTATTATGATAATTGGAGTGTATTAAGAGCACAAACATGCTCACCAAAATGGTGAATTTTCATTGTTGGATTGATATTTATTTGTGTTTATGCACTACAGAATATTAACTACTTTGTTTAACTTGTGGGGTCCTGAAGCTCATTGTTTAGAGCATTCAACTTGCAAGCGAGAGACCTGGGTTCTATTCCCGGCAAGTTTCCTTACTCCACAGGCTTGATAACAATCCCTCAAGAAAAAAAAACAAGACTAAAATTGGTCAATTCAATCCACAATGGGTTGTGGGACGCTGCTGTGTGCAATTGGCTAACCGTGTTTCGCCCACAAATATAGTCAATTCACTTTACAGTATATTCTGTGAAGCCCTTTTGAAGTCTAAATGGCCTGAAAGTGCTATATCAAATGCAAGGATTATTATTATTTATTATTATTCAGACACTGTGTAAAAATGACTTGAATTGGAAAGAAAGATGAAAGACAGAATTACACTGTGCCAAGAAATACCAGATATGCACCAAGTAGCTTTGTTTTCCTCCTCCAAGGGGATGGAGCCACGACATATACCCCTGGCAGTGGGTACAGTGTTTATGAAGAGCAGAATGAAAAATTAACCGAAGGACTTCGTGAGAAAGTAACTGCATTAAAATCGGTGAGTTCATTTAATTGTAACAGATTTAAGTAATTTCCATTGAATTTAAAGTATTTTTACCGTTCAGCGGTTAAATGATGACTGTCTGCTCCCTCAGCTCAGCGGACTCTATTCTGCTCCACGTCCTACCCACCCTACCATTTTCCGACGGACCTTCAGCCTTTCTGCCCCCATCCTTTGGAACTCCATCCTACAGTTGTTTGATCTTGCTTCCCTTGCCTCTTTCAAGCCCTGTCTCAAAATTGTCCTCTTTGACCGTGCTTTCAGTTTCCCCTACCCTCCCTGCCCTTTACTCATCGTGATATCAAGGGTCATTTGTGAAACAACAACTTCTATTTGTATAGAACCTTTCATGTCAAGAGGAAGTACCAAGCCGCTGGACAGTCATTGTTTCAGACCCGAGCTAGGGGCAGGGAGGGTGGAGGGAAAGGGGGCGATTTGGGATGACTGATGGGACCGTCGAAGAGGAGGTTCTTGAGGCAGGAGTTGAAGGAGGCCAGGGAAGGGACAAAATGGAGGGACTGCGGGATGGAGTACCAGAGGTTGGTGGCTGAGTGGATAAAGTCGCCCGCCAATGGTGGGGCGGGGAAACATGGAGCAGGCCGGAGCCTGCTGAGTGGAGGAGGCGGGCAGGTTGGTACGGGGTTAGGAGGTCACAGAGGTAGTGTGGGGCGAGGCCATGGAGGGCTTTGACTGTGAGGACCAGGATCTTGAATTGGATTCTATGGATGATGGGGAGCCAATGAAGTCAAGCGAGGATGGGGGAGATTAGGTCACGAAGCTTGGAGCGGTAGAGGACACGGGCCGCAGAGTTCTGGATTATCTGCAGCCTATGGAGGGAGGAATGGGAAGGCCGACAAGCAGGGAGTTTGCGTAGTCAAGCCAGGATGTAATGAAGGCATGACTGAGGGTTGGTCTGGGTTGTACTTGCATGTACCTCAATGGAGGTGTTTGGCAAATCGGTGACCCAATCTGCGTTTGGTCCCCCAATGCAGGGGAGACCACATCGTGAGCAGCAAATGCGGTATACCACATTGGTGGTACTACTTGTGAATCACTGTCTCACATAAAAACTGTTTTTGGAGCCTTGGACAGGTGTCTGGGAAGAGGTGAAAGGGCAGGTATTGCGTGTTCTGCGCTAGCATGGGAAGGTGCCAGGGGAAGGGGAGCGACTGTTGGTGTTGATGGAGGGAGTCACAGAGGGAACGTTCCCTCGGGAATGCTGAGAGGGGAGGGAAATATATGCTTTGGGTCTTGCTGGAGTAGACGGAAATGGCAGAGAATTATTTGTTGGATGTTGAGGCTGGTGGGGTGGAAAGTAAGGACTAGGGGGTCCCTATCAAGGTTCTGGGAAGAGGGGGAAGGGGTGAGGGAAGAGGTCCGGGAGATATAGAGCGAAACCATTTCCATCTTGGGGTTATCTACAGTTATCGTTTACACGCCCACCACCTCCCACAATTACCTGGACTATACCTCCTCCCATTCTGCCTCCTATAAAGACACCATTCCCTTTTTCCAGTTCCTCTGCTTCTGCTGCATCTGCTGACGATGCCACATTTCATGCAAGAGCAACTGAAATGTCCTCCCTTTCCCTTGGCCAAGGGTTCCCATCCACTGTGGTAGGGCAGGGCCCTTGACTGTGCCTGCCCTACCTCCCGCACCTAAATTTCAAATTCAAATGTTGTCAACAGTAGATCATGCATAATACGGACCAATCAACTGTCATGTTTCATCTCGCTCAAACCCCTCGGATCTTAGAGAAGCGTCACACAGATTAACAGTGCAAACATTGCATTGCTGGCCTCTAATACAAAACTAAAGTACTTGTTCTCACTTTCAAGGCCATTCACAGCCTTGCCCCTGTCTATCTCTCTGACCTACTGTCTCCCTATCAGCCCGCACCCTCCGCTTAGCAGACTCAGGCCTGCTCCACGTCCATCACCCTAACCGCCCAACCATCGGTGGCCGGGCTTTCAGCCTCTCTGCTCCCACACTGTGGAACTCCATCCCGCAGCCCCTCCACCTCGCTTCCTCCCTTTCCTCCTTCAAGGCCGGTCTCAAGACCTTCCTCTTCGGCTGCCGCACTAACTCTTCCCCCTTTCGCATTCTCCTGCCCCTACCCCCTATCCCGACCCCCCTCCCAGTCCCCCCACCCAATCCCCGCTGATCCAGACCTGACGGTTCAGCGCTTTGGGATATCCTCCCGATGTGAAATGTGCTATTTTGTTGTTGTTGTTGTAAAGTTTTGAATTAAATTGGTCATTTCAAACCACAACTGTTTGTGGGACACTGCTGTGCACAATTGGCTGCCGCGTTTCACCCACAAATATACAGTCAATTCACTTTACAGTATATTCTGTGAAGCGCTTTGCAACATCCAGAAGATGTGAAAAGTGCTATATCTGATACAAGGATTATTATTATTATTATTAATAAAGGCTCAGCATTTGCACAGCTAAATGTTATGGGTAACCCATTACTAGTTACCTTAGCCTTTGGTTGATTCTTTTGCCAATGAATATACAAAAAAACTCAACTGGGAAAGCAGATATTTCATAATAATATAATATTTCTTGCATTTGATATTGCTCCTTATCACATATCTGAGACGTCTGAAAGTCCTTCAAGTAATATGCTCTTCTGTAAAGTGAATTGACTGTATTTTTTTGGCAAAATGGGTACAGCAGTGTCCCATAAACAGTCTTGGATTGAGTGAGCAATTTATTAATTTTGTTTGGAATTATTGCCCCCGGAAAAGCGATCCACTAATCGACCAATACCCAGATTCCAACTCACGGCTAGATAAACGGAGCTGTGTACAGTAAGGAAGCTTGCTCAACGTTTTGCCCTACCGGGAATCATGCTCTAGCCACTGAGGTACAGGACTTCACAATTCATGTAAACTGTGCTCATCCAAAGCACCAGAATTGGAAGAAAGGAACTGAGCAACACTGTATTACTAATATTTGATATTTTCTCTTTTTTTCTGCAGCTTTCAATTGATATTGGAACTGAAGTTAAATATCACAATAAAATGATAAATGAGATGGTATGTATGGAACATTCACACAAGTTTTCAATGAGTAACACTCAGATATGGCGTTTTTATTTTCTTTTAACCTCAAAAGAATTGGGCAAGGCCATGGAATACATTTAAGTGTGAAATACCTGAATACGGAAACAATTCTGAAACTAAGGTTTGAAAGGTTTGAAACAATATTTGAAAGTTGTTGTGAGGTGTTAAAACTGCAGCATTCAGTAATAAGTATTCAGGATTGTGGAGCTCCTGTACCTCAGTGGTTAGAGCACTCACCTTACAAGCGTGAGACCTGTGTTCGAATCCAGGCAGGTCTGGGCGAAACCTTGGCCAAATTTCCTTACTCCAGACTTCTAATAATAATCACTCCAAAAAAAACACACTAATAAAAATTGGTCATTTCAATCCTTGACTGTTTGTGGGGACGCTGCTGTGCGCAAATGACTGCCACGTTTCACCCACAAATATACAGTTAATTCACTTTACAGTATATTCTGTGAAGCGCTTTGGGATGTAGATAAGATGTGAAAAGCGCTATATCAAATGCAAGGATTATTATTATAATAATTTTCCATCTGCTATGCTGATTTAAAGAATGTTAAGCAACAGCTTTTGTAAAGTCAGATGAGCTGGCGATTACATCACCAGCAGTGCCCTCGTGCCCTCGTGTACTATGGACCTTCCTGGATCAGGGCCTGTTTACAAAGATTGTCCGAGAGAGTTGAGTTGACTTGACTCTGATATTTCAATGCCAAGTATATTGCTTTGAAGTGAGCTCAGCTCCATCGAGATCTGCTTCCTCTCAAATAGTCATTTCAGAATACAGCTGATTAAAGCAGCCTGTCTATAAAATATAAACCAAAGTTTCAGTTTGAAAGGCAACGTGGCAACGTGGCATTGGTGAAGAGATTGGTTATATTCTGCCCCTAATAAGAAATGTCTCACATGGTGCTAATACCTGTGAATGTGAGGGTGGAGAATACTGTCCAATGCTAATATTGGAAGCTGTCAAATAACAACAGCAACAACAAAATGACACTTGTATAGCACCTCTCACATCAGGAGGACATCCCGAGGCGCTGGACTGTCAATGTTTCAGACTCGAGCTGGGGTCGGGATCAGGGAGGGTTGTAATGTGCAATATTTACAAAAAGATCCAGTTCTCCACTGGATGGATGAAGATAAACGTTAGTGAAAGAATGCATCATGTCAGCCTTCCTGGATTTAATTAATCAAACATTTTTAAAGTAATACCAGAGTGCTATGTGGTGATCATTGTGGCCTATTGGTGGATGCTGACGATCACTGCTGTAAGTGGTTGGAATGTGGTTAACATTGAGAATCACCTACCAAACATGGCGGTTAAAGCAGAATCCACCATAGCTCTAAAAGGGAAATGAGACAAATTTTTGGAAAATAAAAACATTAAATCATGCGGGGAAAATGTAAGGGAGCGAGCGGAACTAACAAGGGTTCTCACAGAGTCAACACAAACACCATAGTTGGTCTTCTGTAATGCACAATTCTTATTTATGTAAGTTTTATTCTCAGTGAGGTGGAATTTACTGTGTGAATTCTAAGAGGTTCTCTTAACCTGGGCAGTGGACCTGATGAACACTGACTTCAAGGGAAGACAAATGAGGAAACCTACTGTGATTAGAAAAACATGACAGCCCACAATATATACACAGACCAACCAAATGAAATTATGGAAGTCGCTAAGATCAAATATTACTGCAACAATTGTAGTTAGAGTTACTACAGGATTAAAAAAAACAGCAGCAACAAAGGGTTAAGCTGGTTAAAACGATTTAGAGTGAACTGAAAGATAAATGATGATGGGAATTGTGTGTGAATTTGATTAAAAACATTTGGCAAAATGTTTCAAATCGATGGTTTTATTATAGAAACAGATGAGTCGGTTCGTAAATGGGTTTTCTGTTACTCAACGCAAAACATATTAAATAGTAATAATGGATTTTGTATTCTTCATATCATAAGATGTTTAGAGTCATTTGCCTTTGAGGCTTGCTGTAAACAACAACAACAACAAAATTACATTTGTCTAGCGCCTTTCATGTTGGGAGGATGTCTCCAGGCGCTGAAATATATGTAAACTTATCCCAGTACAATGTTGGAGATGTGCTGCAGTGTTGGAATCGCCATCTTTCAAATGAGGAATTAAATTGGGTTAATTTAATGTCCAATTAAATTAGCTGAATGTTAAAGATCCTTGGAACTATTCATGAAAAGAATGGAGTTTCTCCCAGTGTTCTGGCCTGGAATCCCCCCAAATAAAATTGGTCATTCACATCTTGGCTGTTTGTGCAAACATTTGCGGCAAGGTGTGCAGTGATTCCACTTTACTCGAGTAATCACCAGGCTTGACTATGCCATCTTCCTGCTTGTCAGCCTTCCCAACTCCTCCCTCCATAGACTGCAGATCATCCAGAACTCTGCAGCCCATGTCCTCTCCTGCACTAAGCTACGCAACCCCATCTCCCCCATTAGCTCCCCATCACCCAGAGGATTTAATCCAAGATCCTGGTACTCACTGTCAAAATCCCCCATGGCCTAGCCCCACTCTACCTCTGCAGTCTCCAACTTGTTCGATCCCTCCGTTCAGCGGGCTCCATGTCCCCCGACCTACCCACCTTCAGCCACTCTGCCCGCAACCTCTGAAACTCCATCCTGCAATCCCTCCATCTTGCCCCCTCCGTAGCTTCTTTCACTTCCCGCCTCAAGTACTATTATTTTATTTAAAAAGTATATCATTAACATCAAGGGAATGAACTACTTCATTGTACTAAAATACATGGTCATCTTGAGATGGCAAGTTTAATATGCTATGCTAAGAGGAACGTTTGGAGTCCTGTAGCTCAGTGGTTAGAGTACTTGCCTTACAAGAGTGAGACCTGTGTTTGAATCCAGGCAGGCCAGTTCCTTTACTCCACACACATAATAATCCCTCCCCCAAAAAATAAATTGGTCATTTCAATCCACGACTGTTTGTGGGGGACACTGCTGTGTGCATTTGGCTGCCGCGTTGTGCCCACAAATATACAATCAATTCACTTTACAGTATATTCTGTGAAGCGCTTTGAGACGACCAGAAGACATGAAAAGCGCGATATCAAATGCCAGGATTATTATTATTATTATTATTATTATTATTATTGTAAGGTTTGGTTGGATACTTTACCACGGATCAATATTGTGTTTTACAGGACACAGACTTTGACTCCACAGGTGGATTGCTTGGTGCAACAATGGGTAGACTCAAGCACTTGTCCCGGGGGAGTCAAGCAAGGATGATTTGCTACATGATGTTGTTTGCATTTTTTGTATTCTTTGTAATTTACTGGATAATTAAACTGAGGTGAATTAAACTTGTGCCACTCCAGTATTCACACCTAACACCTCACCTACAGTGAAGTGACTCCTTTCTGGGACTGGATACATTTTGGTTACGATAAATCTTTTCTTGAAAGATTTTTTTTAACAAACGAGGGAACTGCCTCACCTCACTTTCATGCTGCATTGTGATCAGCTCTCCATTCTCTCAGTGATTTCTGATTGCGTCAGTGTTTCATGTTCATGTGCGTGTATTAGGAAAAGATTGTAGCTACAGTATTTCTAATATTTAACCAAAGTGAAATTCTGCTTCTTCCCTTACAAATTCCATGTTGTGTTAAACCTGATCATTTTCTGATCTACATACACGGCAAGGCGTGGAATGGAAAAAGGAACTTTGAATCTCTCCCCAACCTTGGGACGTCCTCCAAATGTGAAAGGCGCTCTACAGATGTAATTTTCTATTGTATTAAGTGTTATGTCTCAATTGTACAGAGATTGGATTTGAGAATATTCTATTGGTGTAGCAAAATACTGTACCGTGTGTCACAGAATCGAAAGAGATAGGTTCAATCAATAACTGAACATGTCTAGCCACATCATTCTAATGTTTTGCAGAGAATCCAAGTGGAGATTGGTTTATTTCCCACAGATTTGAATTGTTAGGAAACTTCTTAACTCATTTATGTTTCTTGAATAATTTCTGAAGATAACAGAAAATATGCGTACTCCCCAAGGCATAGTTTCTATATCCCAATTCCAGCTGTAACACTTCCTGCTTGTTTGCTGCAAGAAATCCATTCCTCTCTTCTCACTTGTTTGCTTCCTTGCATTAGCCATTGGCTGAGAGGGAGCTCAGCTAATTTTCAGCCCTCCCTCAAGCAAATGGAAGGTGTATAAGAGCAGCAGGATCTGACTGCAGTACAGTGCTCTGTGTACTCATTCGGTTACCATTGTTCAATGTGAGAAACTGTGATGAAGTCCATGATACTCCAAACACAAAGGCATTGAAAATGATGCCTTAAAAGAGCCTCAATACTGTAAAATATGCTAGTTTTGAGTTCACAACATGGGCAAAGAGGTAGCTTGATTGTAGTTAGAACTCCTTTACACTTTCAAGGCATTGCCCCCTTACCTCCACCCTCTTGATTCCAATCCCCAGTTCGGGTACAAACCTTTGACTGTCAGCACCTTGGGACATCCACCTGATGTTTATAAATGCAATTTGTTGTCTAAAAGCCGGGACTTGAGACCTGAAGTTACTGTATTTACCTGCAGTTTGTCACTTAACAGTAACTGTGAAGTTAAGCTTTGAGATGTTTCGATGTAACAAAGTGCTATGTCAAATGCAAGTTTAGGATTATAATGTAAAAACAAATGAAGATAAACAAGGGAGCTTCTGTTCATTAAGAGTTCATACTGTCTCCATCAATGAGCTGCCTATGATTTGTGTAGACATCTGCTTTTCTACCAATTGTACATTCCATAATGCAACCTTATGTTGAAGGTTTCTTTGGCAGATCCTGAATTTGGTGTTTGGGGGATCTATGGTCTGTTTCCAGAATTCCCCACTGAATTATCATTGGGTCCAAGGGCAGTGAGAGGAGATTAGAATATCTTTTTGAGTAGGAGTTATATACAAAATGAGGGCATTCTGATTTAATGTCTCCATATTTTTGATGAATATATTATTTACTTATATTCTATCACAAAGAATTTACTTGAACTCCTCCCATTTCCCCCCTCACTATCTTTAAAATGCCAACTAAACATCTAGCTCTTTGATTGTACCTAGGATCACGCCTCCTGCTCATTGTCCATCACCATCTTTGTAAAGCCCCTCAAAACATTACCCGAAGATGCAAAATAAATGCAAATTGTTATGCGAGAGATATTCTATTAAAAGAATATATGGGTAAATGCAATCTACCTTGATGAAATCTGAATTGCTGTTAACTCCCAACTACGCAGTAAGCAGTTGGTTCAGGAACTGATGTGATTCACTGTAACTCTCTGCCATGGTTCTTGCCTTGATATAATCCAGAGCTGACAAATTTACTGTGAATGTTCTGGGAAACGTGTTGAATAACAATTTTATCTGATACTCCAGGGTTCTAGGCTTGAGATAGAGGACTGACTAGGGACTCGTGTAGGTTTGTTTCCATCCCAGATTGAATGAATAGAAGTTTTGTCTCCTTTTTCTACATGAAAGTTATTTTAACCCAGTCTCTAGTCTAATGGAAGAGTACAGACTTCTTGCAATTCAATTGCTAAGTCTTACTCGAGATAGTACAACTGCCATTGGAAGGTCTTCATATTTTAAAATGTCTATCGGTTCCTTTACATATAAAAATTCAGGACTGCTAAAAGCATGTTAACAATGGTGAAATGTCTCTTTTCCATCCATAGAATGAAAGTGGTTGTATTTTTAAAAAGTGCCTGAGAAATTATTGTTGCATAATTACATACAGTATGATGTGTTTTCTTTTCCTTGTCAGAAAACTGCTTTCCTTGCTTTGAATATGTGTCATAATTTAAAATGAAATGTTTGCAATAAAAATAATTCTACGTGTCCTGCATATTGAACAGTAATTAAGAGTTTAACCCAGATATCATGTAGTGACTACTCAGCAATCACAACAACAACACAATTACACAAATACACTTGTATAGTGTAATCACATCAGGAGAATGTCCGAAGGCACTGAATAAATATAGATTCAGGCCCATTCTTAACTACTGTACAGAGACCAAATCATCAGAAATTGTATTTTGCATATTTAAACGTTATTCTATTTGTCAAATGCATGTTATCAAATGTTAGGCAAAAGCAGTCACTTTTCTGATCTGCTCGTGATAAATCATTACAAATTCATGACTCCACAGTGTACCTAGCAAGGAATTACTATTACAGTAAATTATACTTTTAAACAAAATCTGTGTTTAGAGGTGTTAAAAAAAAGCATTGTGAAGCTAAAATATACAGTAAAATAACTAAAAATGTACAGGTCAATTATCATAGAATCTTACGGTACAAAAGGAGGTCATTCGGCCCATCACGTCTGTGCCGGCTCTTTGAAAAGAGCAATTTAATCCCACTCCCCAGCTCTCTCCCCATAACTGCGCAAACCCGTCCTCGCCAAGTAAATGTTACTCTCTCTTTTAAAAGCTGTTATCAAATCGGCCTCCACCACCAATTCAGGCAATGCATTCCAGATTTGAACAACTCGCTGAGTGAAAACATTTCTCCTCAGCTCTCCTCTGCTTCTTTTTGAAATTATTTTAAGTCTGTGACCATGAGTCACTGATACACCCACCAGTGGAAACAGTCTTTCCTTGTTTACTGGGTCGAATCCCCTCATGATCTTAAAAACCTCTATTAGGTCTCCTCTTAACTTTCTCTGCTCCAATGAGAATAACCCTAGCCTCTCTAGCCTGTCCTCGTAGCTGAAGTCCCTTACTCCTGATACCATCCTAGTAAATCTCTGCACCCTTTCCAATGCCTTAACATCCTTTCTAAAGTGCGGTGACCAGAATTGTACACAGTACTCTAGCTGAGGCCTAACTAAAGTTTTATAGAAGTTAGTCAGAACTTCCTGACTTTTGTACTCTATACCCCTAATTATAAAGCCTCGTATGCCATATGCTTTTTTAACAGCCTTGTCTACCTGTCCTGCCACCTTCAAAGATTCACTTACACAAACACAAATTAGCATTTGAAAGAGATGTAACATTTTTCAGTACAATTCTTCATTAAAACTGACACAAGTAGGTTGTAAAAATCCCTTTTCTATAGGAATACAGTGCATTTATTCTCTATTCCAGTCGAAGGAAATCCCTGCCAAACTTGAAAGCCAGCAGTTTCCAAAGTATACAAGATGTCCTTGTAAGATCTATGCATACTTATTAGTATTCTATAACTTTTTAAAACATATTTTACAATAATGGCATGAGTGAAGATGTAAAATAATCTTAAAAAGTGACATAAGATCTATAGTTGACTATCGGTGCTGGTATTGGTAAGAATATTCAATTTGGGGGCATTAGATTTAATCTAATTGAATATCCATGTGTTAATATGAAGCTTCCTTTGCTAACTCCTATATTTGGGGAGTGGTCAGTTGTGATACAATGCAAGTTTCCAATTATGTACCAACAACAAAATGACACAGCACCTTTCTCGTCAGGAGGACATCCCAAGGCAATAATAGACAGTCGTTGTTTCAGACCTGATTGAAGGATTATTATTCTGATGACTGCTGTTATCTGAGCAATAAAGATATGCTAATGTCATAATCCAATTACACTACAGGTTGGTTCAAAGTGGTGACTGTTGCAGTGATGTGAGCTAGAAGACGGCAGTTTTACTCTTAATTCCGTGTTGTTTATTTTGGATTTCAGTACAAAGAAAGCAGAGATTATCATTTACATACTTATGAAGAAATCTGATAAGCAGCAGCAACAACAACAAAATAACATTTATAGAGCAACTTTCACGTCAGGAGGGCAACCCAAGGCACTGAACAGTCGGGAACCAAGTACAGGGGAGGGGCAGCTTAGGGGTTAGGGGAGAGAGAGAGAGGTGGGGGGACCGCAGAAGGCACAATCAAAAAGGAGGGTCTTGGGACCGGCCATTAAGAAGGCAAAGGAGAAAGCGAGGTGAAGGGTGTGTGGGATGGAGTTCCAGAGTGTATGGACAGAGAGTCTGAAAGCCCAGCCGGCGATGGAGGGGCAGAGCGGGCGGGAGACGTGGCGCAGACCGAAGGCGGTGCTAGTCATGGCGGGATGTGGGGGAGGAAGGACAGTTCAGGGTCACACAAGGCACCCAGGTTCCTCCCCGGCTTTGTGACATCGAGTGTGCAGCCGTGGACGCTGATGCTGCCAGTGCCTGAGGTGCGGAGGCGCTGACGTGAGCCAATTGGGAGGGCCTCAGTCTTGCTGACATTGTCCCTTGTCCAGCTGTTGAGTGTAGAGGCAAAAAGGTAGAATTGGATGTCATCCGCGTACGTGTGGAAATTTACCCCATGTCACTGAGGGGGAGCATGTAGAGGGTGGAGAGGAGGGGACCAAGGACAGAGACCTGGAGAACGCCGCATGAGACTATGCGTGGGTTGGAGTAAAAACCGTTGGCAGAGACAAAGTGGAGACAAAGTGTGAAAAGTTAAGACCTGAACCAGTCAAGGACAGAACCTTGAAGGGTGAGCGGGGAGGAGAGGAGGTGGAGGAGGATCGAATGGTCCACGGTATTGAAGGCGGGCACCACATTGTGATCATTTTTTAAATATTAGACAACCGGGCACCACGTCTCATAAGCCTGGGATTCTGAAATTATTTTCATTTGACTTATTTGAATTGAGCAGCTGGGAAATTAATATTGGACGGGTGATATCAGGACCTAACTAACTGCTTGTGAAACGCACATTAAATTAGCACAAACTGCAGTGATGCTGGGCCATCAATTTGAGCTTCGATGTCTGTTCACAGTTTATTCATTCCTGCATTCTAACAGATAGATTAAGAAAAAAAACAATGAAACAAATTCTAAATCTGGTTTTCTTAGACCTACATTTTACAGGTACAGTAAAGAGCAATAGGCATGTTCTTAAAAAGTCAAACGCTTCAGTGCACTTATTTTTAGTGGCTGACTAAATAATATTGTATTTAAAATGTGGATTATTCTTATCGTACCCTTGTCTTATCTGTATCACTGACCTAGTCAGTATTGTATTGTGGATTTAAGTGCGGTTCTTTGTTTTTCATGGATGACGTGTTCTATCGAACCAAGTGATTTATTGATGCATTCTTCTCCCTAGATTTAGATAGTTTCCAAACACAGTGATTCATCACTGAAACAAGATAGAGGTTTGTTGTAATATACCCTCAACCTGTGATCCATATCGAAGCTTCCTGTCAACAACAAAATTACATTTGTAAACCTCCTTTCAGGTTGGGAGGACGACCCAAAGTGCTGATTGGTCAGGGATCAGGAGCTCTGCGAGAGGAGGGAGGGAGATGGAGGGACTGATTGAGTTCCAGAGGTTGGGGGCAGAGTGGCTGAATGCTCACCCCACAGAGGTTGTGGGTGGATGGGTCTGGAGCCCGCTGAGCGGAGGGTGTGAGCAGGTTGGTGGGGGTTAGGAGTAGGGTGGGGCGAGGCCATGGAGGGCTTTGAAAGTGAGGACCAGGATATTGAATTCTATCCTCTGAGGGATTGGGAGCCAGTGGAGCCGGGCGAGGGTGGGGACGATGGGGTCAAATCCTTAGGCAACTTTCCTTACTCCCTCAAAAAAACTAAATTGGTCATTTCAATTAATGACTTGTTTGTGGGACATTGCTGTGTGCAATTGGCTGCCATGTTTTTACAGATATACAGTCAATTCACTTTATCATATATTATGTGAAGTGCTTTGAAACATCTAGAAGTAAAAAGCTCTATATCAAATGCAAGAATTATTATTATTACTATATGCTATACCCGGTTACAGAGATTCAAACCTGGCGGGCGGTGACATCACAGAACACAGGTTTGTGGAAAGTAAATATTACATTAAAACAGTATCAAGTTTTGATAGTTGCTTTTGGTAACATATTAACATTTGGATTAATCTTGGGAAAGTTTAGTGCTTCTCTAATGGCTGCTTTTCTTGGCAATCATAAATACATTTCAACATTTGGTTCAGTGATTTTATCTGGGTCAATGTTGTGCTTGCAAAACCTATCCTGTTACAGGATTTATGAAGCCTGAGCAGAGATCTTTATCCATTCAAGTGGCATGAACCAATGTGGAGTCCTGTAGATCAGTGGTTAGAGCACTCGCCTTGCAAGCGTGAGACCTGTGTTCAAATCCAGGCAGGTCAGGGCAAAACCTTGGGCAAGTTTCCTTACTCCACACACCTTGGGGACGCCAACGTATGTTGGGCTGGTAGACCAGCTGAAACCACAAAATTACCTTTGTATAGCGTCTTTCACGTTGGGAGGATGCCGCGAGGGCCTGGACAGGTAGTGTTTCAGACCTGAGCTGGTGGTCAGAATTGGGAGGATGGGGGATGAGAAGTAGGCCAGAGGGAGGGAGGGAGTGGGCAGGTTGGTAGGATCGCAGATGTGGGTGGGCGTGGGGGGACTTTGAAGGTGAGGACCAAGGTTTTGAACTGTATCCTCTGTGTGATGAAACTGCACATCACTGCCTGCCTGCCTGAAGCTTTCCGGTTGCTTGTCCAGCGAGTAGCAACACACCCATTGGGAATTTGCGCTGCGAGATTAACGGGAGCTAAGTGGGAACTGCCCCCGGTGGCTGGTCTGACCTTCCAAACCTGGATGAGCCAGGCTACCTGTGTTGCCATCAGCAGTGGCCCGGAATACTGCGGACCCGCCTGGCTCAGGAACCTGACTACCAGGACCACCAAAGAGGGTTGGTTTGATTGTTGCTAAACTTGGCGCCCTGCAGCCAGGTCAGTTTCAAGGAGATCCCGCAGTTTATCAACATTGGAGAGTTTTGCGGTTAGTCACAAAAAGTCTCTTTCTAAAAGTAACAATTGATGGCAGTTTTAGATGGAGATTAACCTGGGTTCTTCGTTCCATTTTCCTGATTTTGTTATATATGTAGAGTCCTGTAGCTTAGAGCACTTGCCTCGAAGCAAGAAATCCGAGTTCTATTCCCAGCAGGGCGATATGTTGGCCAAGTTTCCTTACTCTACACGCCTCTGGTTACATAGCAGTAAATAGGAAGCTGGTTGTTAGTTGATTGGTGGATCGTTTTCCAGGGATAATAATCCTTCAAAACATATAATAATTTAGTCACTCAATCCATGCCTGTTTGTGGAACACTGCCCTGCGCAACTGACTGCAACATTTTGCTCACAAAAAAAGTCAATTCATTTTACACTACATTCTATGAAGCGCGTTGAGACGTCTAGATGTGAAAAGCGTTATACCAAATGCAAGGTTTATTATTCTAAACCAATGCAAGGTTTTTGAGCTGAAACTGCTCAAGTTGTACTGAGGTGATAAATCATCACTGAAAATTGCCAAATGAGTAAATAATGATTAAACACACATATGGTTGGAGAAATACAATCATAATTTAATTATATTTTACATTACACAATATTACAGAAATACATTTATTTCCTCAAATTTGCATAATAAGGCACTGGTACACATGGATCTGATGGCTGCTTGTGCTGCATGTCGATGGCATTCTGAAATTAGTCTGAGATTAATCTTGAGGCACTGGACAGGTCAGGAGGTGGGATTAGTAAATTACTCTGCACTGATTTGTAGAGAATGTAGATACATAACCATTTCACTAAAGTAGGAACACATTTAGGCAATTTAGGGAAAATGTCATTGTAATGAAGAATAAAATTATACATAAATTCACAGCAGTGTTAAATGAAATAGACCTGACTGAAAGGTTTAGTGCACTTTGCTGTTTTCCTATTCGACAAAATTGCGCGCAAGCACTTAATTATAACATAGACCTCTGGAGAGTTCCCCTCATTAGCCACCTTATTATTTTCTCTGTAGATGATTATACAGATACCACAGCAGAACCTGAGATAACTATAGTATAAAAACTATGTATTTGAACTTCTAGGAAGGTACTACAGGAATATTTATGCAAATTGAAAGAGATACTCTAGGAACAGCAAGTAGAATTTAGTCAGTTGGATTGCCAAAAATAAATCTGAATCGTATTAGTTTATTTTCTCTCATTTTAGTGAACACCCATTATTCAACATCTCTCGTGAGCTGACCTCATTGTTACAGAGCCAGGGCAATAATTGCAATCAGCCCAATAATCCTGATTTGTATTGGCAAAGAAACAATCCCAAACCACAGGCAACTAACTGATGAACTGGGAGGAAAGAAGCAAAATAAAGAATGGAAAAATACAGAAGAATGCAGCAGAAACAAAAAATGCAAAAAGATATAAACAGGGACCTTACTTTATTCTCATACAGATCATTTATATTGAAATTTCTCTTGGAATAAGGGGCATATTCGAGATCAAGGAATGTGCAAAGAGATTCTATGAAGAGGCCATGGAGTATGTTTTACATTCTGAGGCAGTTCTGAGGCTTTGGGACGTCCTCTTGACGTGAAAGCTGCTATACAAATGTAATTTGATTGTTGTTGTTGTAACTGAGTTTCTAGCCAGCACAGATGTGGCTGAACCTCACAGCTCTTTATTATCAGTATAGCAGGTAAATCGTTAAAAATCTGCCTGCTTTATGGCATCACTTCCTTCCAAATGTGCCTCTACAATGATTTAATTGCAGTAAAAAACATTGTCTTACTTTGAAATTGTATATTATTTCTGTATTTAAAAACTACATTTATTATGAACAACAAATTATCAAAATAGCTTACTGCACCATTTAGAGTATTCGAATCAATGATATTGAAGTAAATCCTTAACTTCATTCACCAAAGTGCAATGGAAACAAACTGAATAACCACCTCCAAAATGTGCTGCTCCCTTTGCTTTCAGTGAACTGTTCCTCTGACTGTTTCTACTGGAAACCTAAGCCATGCTCTTCCCTTATACTTATGTACGGATTATGTCGTTCAGTATCATAGCTGATACCAACTTATATAAACACCAACACTTTGGCAATGAACACGTCATCTTAAATTCAGGCTTGAGTTAGATTCAGGCTATTGATTTACTTCTGAAGAATCATTGTAAATAAGAAATACATATAGATAAAATGGTAAAGTGGGCAGACACTTGGCAGATGAAGTTTAATACAGAGAAGTGTGGGATGATACATTTTGGGAGAAGAAATGAGGGGAGGCAATATAGGCTATATAGTACAATTTTAAAGGGTGTGAAGAAATAGAGAGACCTGGGGATTTGTGTTAGTGACTCTTTGAAAGTGGCAGGACAGGTATGTCTGTTACGAAGGCATATGGGATACTATGGGATACTAGGCTTTATAAATAGGGGTATAGAATACAAAAGTCAGGAAGTGCTGATTAACCTCTATAAAACTTTGTTTAGGCCTCAGCTGGAGTACTGTGTACAATTCTGGTCACCACTTTAGGAAGGATATTAAGGCATTGGAAAGGATGCAGAGATTTACTAAGATGGTACCAGGAATGAGGGACTTCAGCTACGAGGAAAGGATAGATAGACTAGGCTTATTCTCTCTAGAACAAAGAAGATTGAGAGGAGACCTGATGGAGGTTTATAAGATTATGAGAGGTTTTGACAGAGTGAATAGGGAAAGACTGTTTCTATTGGTGGGCGAATCAGTGACTCGTGGTCACAGATTTAAAATAGTTTCAAAATGAAGCAGAGGGGAGCTGAGGAGATATGTTTTCACTCAGCGAGTTGTTCGAATCTGGAATGCATTGCCTGAAAAAGTGGTGGAGGCCGATTCAATAACAGCTTTTAAAAGGGATCGAGATCTTTATTTAGGAAGAGGTCTGTTAGGTTATGGGGAGAGAGCTGGGCAGTGGAATTGAGTTGTTCTGTTCAAAGAGACTAGATGGGCCGAATGGCCTCCTTTTGTGCCGTATAATTCTATGATTCTATGACATTTTACAAACTTTTGGGCGGATGGTATTTAAAGATGATACAAGGTTCGGAATTTACATTAAATCCAATTTACTACTACTAGATGTGAACAACTGTAATTCAAATAATTATGGCAATTTGTAAAATGTGTTTAGAACGTTATATAAATTAACAACTTATTTTGAGTCTGATGACAATATCACTTCACCCAATTTAATCATTCATATAGTATGGCTCATAAAAACACATTGCATTCATTACGCTGCTTATTTTGTGTATGTTAACATCTTTGAGACATCTAGTGTGTCATGAAATCAAACATCCCAAATAAAACACCAATAGCAATTATTGCCAATACTTTCTTCTGGATCTTACGATCAATCATTTTTTCTCAGGAATGGTCTTCATATACTTGCATATGATAGACAACATGACTTCATCAGTACCACCTCCTATTGACATCAGCCTCATATCTCTGGAGGAATAGAATAAAAGGAAAGGAAAAGACACACATCAATCATAGAATCATAGAATCATAGAATTTTACGGCACAAAAGGAGGCCATTCGGCCCATCTAGTCTGTGCCGGCTCTTTGAAAAGAGCGATTCAAACCCACTGCCCTGCCCGCTCCCCATAGCCTAATAGACCCGTTCTCCCTAAATAAAGATCTAATTCCCTTTTAAAAGTTGTTATCGAATCAGCCTCCACCACCTTTTCAGGCAATGCATTCCAGATTCGAACAACTCGCTGAGTGAAAAAATTTCTCCTCAGCTGCCCTCTACTTCGCCTTGAAACTATTTTAAATCTGTGACCACGAGTCACAGATTCACCCACGAGTGGAAATAGTTTTTCTCTATTTGCCCTGTCGAAACCCCTCATGAACTTATAAACCTCTATTAGGTCTCCCCTCAATCTTCTCTGCTCCAGAGAGAATAACCCTAGCCTATCTAGCCTCTCCTCATAGCTGAAGTCCCTCAATCCTGGCACCATCCTAGTAAATCTTCGTTGTACCCTTTCCAATGCCTTCACATCCTTTCTGTAGCGTGGTGACCAGAATTGAACACAGTATTCCAGCTGAGGCCTCACCAAAGTCCTATAGAGGTTAGTCAGCACTTCCTGACTTTTGTACTCTATACCCCTATTTATAAAGCCTAGTATCCCATATGCCTTCTTAACAGCCTTAAGAAGGCATATCAATCTAGTGATAAAAAAAGATTTTAAAACTTCTTATAGCACTTTAGTGTTAAGTACTAAAACTCTATGTAGGCAGGCGAGACAGCTATGTTTTGCTTACAGGAAGACCCTATGAACAGCCCTGAAGTGAATGACAAAAATATGTGAAGGACTGCTAGCCAGAACACTGGGAGAAACTCAACAACAACTTTGATTTATATAGTGCCCTCCACACTGGACGGCAACTCAGAGCACTTTAGAAACTCACTTCTTTTTAACAACGATATCAGGTGATGTTTGATGTCTGCGATAAGCAGAAGTAGTTAGGACTTTATTTTAACCTTTCAACTGAATGGCATTTCCACTGCCATCGCAGCCCTCGCATGGAACATCAGACTAGACTATAAGCTAAAAAATATACAAACGATGATATGCTAGATACATTTTATAATGTACATGCATTTCCCAATCACTTTTGTACAAACATTCAATTATGCTTAATTAGGTCATGTAGCTATAGGTAAATGTAGCAGGCATCCCACACACAGCAAGGTCCTACTCTACCTATCATTAGTGATTGAGCATTGAATCTCAATGAATATTTAAATCTACACTTTTCACCCAAATTGTTGAATTAATTAATTTATATCTTGTCAAACAACACTAAATAAATAGAAAGATAATTACTTTTTTCTGGAAGGCAATAGGATGAAATGCCATGATAGGTCCTCCACTAATGTGGTATGGTTTGGTCAAGGTACACAGTACAAGTGTGAGTTAGCCCA
Organism: Hydrolagus colliei; assembly: GCA_035084275.1. Classification (NCBI taxonomy): domain Eukaryota; kingdom Metazoa; phylum Chordata; class Chondrichthyes; order Chimaeriformes; family Chimaeridae; genus Hydrolagus; species Hydrolagus colliei. Next base: position 133,620,290 of record CM068743.1, on the reverse strand, counting down.
GCAGAGGAAGTGAAAAAGGGGAGTGGGGCAGGAGTTTAGATGGATAAGGAGGTGCCAGGCTGTGAAGGGATTCAAAGATGAGGGAGAGACTAATGTGAGGGAGAAAGGAGAGCTGAGGATCAAACCTGACAGCAAAGTTTGAACACTGGTTCAGTGAGTTTCAAAGAGAGAGGCCCGGGGAGGTTGAGGAGGTCAATTTTGTTATATTCAATGACAATGTTTAGCCCAGTTTATTTAATCCACCCACATCAATACCCCGATTAAAATCAATACCCCTAATTTTAATTACTCAAAAACAACATTGCTGAAATATTAATTAAGATCTACTTTCCTTTTCAAAAAGGAACAAAATTGAGAGTCAAAGCAATACGAATTGGATTCATCAGATTTTTTACTAGCATTTCATTATGAACATTTTAGAAACAGATCTTATTTTATTTTGCAATTTCCCTTTTGTCAGGCATCCTCTGGGCCATATGTGTGGATGTGTACATGTGTATTACATCAGAGGGAGAGCCTTCAAACTTATCGTCTAATTTAATTTTAGTGTTCGAGCTTTTCTTTAACGTTAATGTTTATCTGTAAATTGGTTTAAGTAAAATCAGTAAAATCTTAAACATTCTCCTTATGATTAATTTTGTCCCATTTACAGCCATCTAAAGATTGTTTGTCTGACAGGAAATTACTCAGGTCTCGCAGAAGGTTATTAAGACCTAGCTGAATGTAATTTCCAGGCAAATTTTTCAATGGCTGCAAATTATTTTCTGCAGGCAGATGTGAAATTCATTATTCTGAGATATCAGCCCCATTCAACACTTTATTTCGTCTCTGACTTCATGCCTCTTCCTGACTTTGATACTTCATGAGATCCTTCTGAAGATGTCTGCAAACAGCAGCTCAGGCCAGTTACTAAAAGTGACTATAAAAGCTTTTAAAATACCCGCGTATAAGACGCACTCGCGTATAAGGTGCACCCCTCACTTTTGACCTTTGCTTGGGGAAAAAAAATAGAAGCATTTTCGATGATATTGTCGGCAGAAGGGAGGGAGGCAGGAGAGACACGTAGGGAGGGAGAGAGGGAGGCAGGCAGGCAGGCAGACAGGGCAGGCAGGCAGGAAGGGAGGCAGGCAGGCAGGGAGGGAGGGAGGGAGGGAGGGAGGGAAGCAGGCAGGGAGGGAGGGAGGGAGGGAGGGAGGGAAGCAGGCAGGGAGGGAGGGAGAGAGAGAGAAAGGTAGGCAGGCAGGCAGGCAGGCAGGGAGGGAGGGAGGGAAGCAGGCAGGGAGGGAGGGAGAGAGAGAGAGGCAGGCAGGCAGGCAGGCAGGGAGGGAGGGAGGGTGGGAGGGAGGCAGGCAGGAGAGGGAGGGAGGCAGGAGAGTGGGGGAGTGAGGGAGGCAGACTGGGTTTGGCAGAAGGCAGGCAGCAGGCAGGTCTTTAGATTCCAATCCTTCACCCTTTAATACCTCTGCCTGTGCATAAATATGGGCAACTGGGCAAGCTGAGACATTGTAGTACAGCGAGCAGTACAACAACAACAACAACTTAAACTTATAAAGCGCCTTTCACGTCGGGAGGACGTCCCAAGGCGCTGAATTGGTACAATTGGTTTCAGATATGCCAATCCTGTAGTCTTTGTGAAAGGAAGGAAAGCTCTTAAATATATACAACCTGCCCCTCTGGCAATTAGATCTACAGTAAAACCTTGATAACCCGGCTTGGTTGGGCCCACTCACCACCCGGAATTCAGAGTTTGCTGGTTATCTCTATTGTATTAATGGATCTGTTCAAACTGTTTGACACAAAAATAAATGTGGCATTACAATACCCCCAAATAAATGTGAGTTTTATTTGGCCCAACTCTAGCAGTAGATATGGTAAATATTAAATGGTGAAAAATAGAATAATGCTTTATTAACCAGATCTGACTACTGCTGGTTTCATACTGCAGAAGTCACAGATGGAAATTTAATGAATATCTCAAGTACTGTATACATAACCTAGGGCTATTGAATTCCATTGACTTTTCCTCCAATGTTATTTTAGCATGACTTATAAGTTATGACTAAAATTATGAGACAGCAGAATTAAGCTGGATAAAGTGTGGTCAAAAGCTGTGCAAACAAAGAAACCACAATAAGTCAAGCGTTAACAGCTTCTGGGATAGAAAGCTGAATCATGAATGCTAGAAAATCACCTGGGTGTAAAATCAAGGAACCTAAGATTATTTAATGTGCTTCCCAGCTGTGTTTAAAGAAGATTTGTTGGGATGACATTGATTTTCACACATGATAAAATGTTGCTATGTGTAGAAACATCACCAGCTCTACAACATCTACACATAGACATTTCTCTGGACTGTGCACCATCTCCATGGAGGGTTGACTCTGCTAACCTAGCTGTTGTAATTCCGGATAGTATTAGACGTAGGTTGGTGAGACTCAAGGTTTGGGGACATAGGCGAGTGTATGTTGGGATACTGCTAGTTTAACCAGTTAAAATCCCATAACTTGCTACTGAAAGCATTCTGTGGCAAACTTCCCGCTATTTCTCCAGCTAGGCCACTCTATCTGTTATGGCTTTGGCTTGTAGAGTTACCAACAACAACAACAACTTTGATTTATATAGCGCCTCCACGCCGCATGGCGTCTCAGAGCGCTTCAACAGGAGCTGAGTTGAAAGAATTCCTGTTAAGCAGCTAAGCTTGACAACAATAACTTGCATTTGTAAAGCACTTCCAATTTCCGCCCCATATCCAACATCCCTTTCCTTTTCGAGGTCCTGGAATGAATTGATGCTTCCCATCTTCACTCCTTCCTCTCCCGCCATTCCCTCTATGAACCCCTCCAATTGTGTTTCTGTGCTGCCTGCAGCTTGGAAACGGCTCTAGTCAAGGTGACAAAGGACATTCTGTCCATCTGTGATCAGAGCTCCCTCTGTCACTCAGATACTACTACTCACATCGACTACTTTGTCTCCACGAATAGCTTTTCTTTCTGTTCATGTGTGTCCTTGGTTCTCTCCTCTTCAACATGTACCTGCTCCCCCTTGATGACATCATCCACAGACACGGGATCAACTTCCACATGTAAGGGGGTGAAACCCAACTCTATCTCTCTGTCTCCAACCTTGACTCCAGGCCACTGCTGTCTTGACAGAATGTCAAGTCCTGGTTGAGAGCTAACTTTTTCCAGTTGAACATCAACAAGACTGAGTCCCTCCTGATTGGCTCCTGTCAGTGCCTCCATACCTCAGGCACTGTCAGCATCTCCATCCAAGTATGCACACTCCACTTCACTGAGCCAGTCCGGAACCTTGTCATCTTGTTTGACTCTCAACTGTCCTTTCTATTCCATACCCATGCCATGACCTGCTCTGCCTTCCCCCATCTCTGCAACATCGCCTGCCTCAGCCACTGCCTCACCTCTCAGACCGCTGAGACCCTCGTACACCCATTCATCGCATCTAGGCACGATTATGCCAACTCCTTGCTTATCAGCCTTCACACCTCCTCCCTCCACAAACTGCAGACCATCCAGAACTCTGCATCCCGTGTGCTCTCCCTCACCAGCCTCTGTGAATGATGACCCCCATCATACCACCCTCACCAGGTTCCACCGGCTCTCCATCCCTTAGAGGATCTGCATTCTCGTCTTCAAAGCCCTCCTCCATCTTGATCCTTCCTATCTCTGTGACCTGCTACCTCCATATAAACATGTCCTCTCCCTCTGCTCAGCAGGATCTGGCCTGCTCCACGTCACCCTTCTGGCCCACCCCACCGTTGGCGTCAGGCCTTCAGCCCTCACCTCTCCGCCCCTACCTTTTGGAACTCCATCCCAGAGACCCTTTGCTTTGCTCTCTCCCTTGCCTCTTTCAAGTAAGATCTCAAAACCCTCCTCTTCAACCATGCTTTGTCCTCTTTCCTACCCTCCCTGCCCTTCACCTCACCTGATTCCAACCTGCCTCTCGGGTCTAAATCCCTGACTATCCAGCACCTTGGGACATTCTCCTGACGGGAAAGTTGCTATACAAAGGTAATTTGTTTTTGTTGCATTTGCTTCTTTCCCAATGACAATAAAAAGACATTGCAACAAGAGAACATAAATCTTTAACTAGTTAAGTGAAATAAGCACTCTGAGACGATGCCTGTGTGAAGGACGAAACATAAATGCAAGGTGTTGCTGCATTGATTGTTAAACCTTGAGAGAAATATTGAGTTGTTTACAACATTTCAAATGGAGGGATTATTACAATCAGAGATTTGATATTAATTTGTAATAGGAATGTTTTTTGGGAGGGAGTGGTTTGATTACTTTTGTTTATTTCCCCAAATCAGATGAAGTCACTGTCAACTGATCTGTACATCTTGAACTGTTTTGTTTACTCACCTATACAGCCGACTGACCAGTACGTCATTTGTAAAACCCATTCCTCCCCAGTACTGGAGGCAGCTGTCTGACACCTCACGAACAAGACGGCCTCCCTTCAACTTTGCCATTGAGGCGAGCTTTGTTACATCATTTCCTTCAACATAATGAGCTGAATGAAGGGAAACAATGATCAGCATAGAATACCACAGTCCACTGTCTAGAAGGCAGAAACGTACACACATGCGTGGGTGACCTGACATCAGAAGCACAAAGGCAAAGCACAATTTTAATAATTTATTTTGTAAACCAGATATCTGACGCATGCAAAAACCATCACCATGCTTGATTGAATCTAAGCCAGACCAAGCATTCCACTATATACCATTGAAACACAGCATCAGTAGGGTAAAATTTGAAAACTTGAAGGTGTTTAAAATGTAGCATGTGCTGTGCTAATTATACTTCAATATTTACTTATATTTAATTCACTATTTAATTATACGAATGAATTACATACACAAATGCCTGATAATAATCCCTCTAAAAATATACAATAATAAATTGGTCATTTCAATCCACGACGGTTTGTGGGACACTGCGGTGCGCAAATGGCGACTGTGTTTCGCCCACAAATATGCAGTCAATTTACTTCATAGTATATTCTGTGAAGCACTTTGAGATGTCTAGAAGACGTGAAAAGCACTGTATCAAATGCAAGGATTATTATTATTGTGCAATAATTATAATTATACTCTTTCCTCGAGCTGCCGATCAAGCATGCTGTTTTGTTACTGGAATTGTACTATTCATTAGCATTTTTAAAAAAATTCAGCTTTCAATTGAATCTGACATTTTGCATTTCTACTGCAGTAGAAAAAACCACTTCTCTCCAGCACTGGAAACCTTGGTTAGTTTGGCTCCACAAAAAAACAGATGGCTGCACATAAGTGACATGTTGCTTCTGGGTCATTTTTGGTTGAGGAAACATCTGAAAAGTCAGTCAGAATTTTTAACTTTGCTCACTTTGTGAATTATGTATTTTTTTTTGCAAATCAAAAGATACGTGAGAATTGGAAAACAAAGCATGTCAGATGGCATGTTAGCACAAAGAATCTGCAACTGTTATTGTACACTACTATTTAAACTACAGTTAATTTTCCCACATTAACCCGCACCAAGTAATGGCATTGTTAAACAAATTCACTTTAAGGAAATGGAACATTCGGTTTCCATTTGTATGAGCAGAGATTATAAAGTTAGAATATGGCGAATTGTATTTCAATAACAAATTAGAGCAAGGATCAACATTCAAGGAATACAGACAGATTGATGTTTAAAACAGCAAGATGGAGTCAAATTAAAGAGTGACATTTTTGAATATTTTGGCTTGTGCTATGCCTCAGATTTCACCTCCTCCCACTTTCCCAATACCCCCACCCCCACCACCCCAGTTAGTGAAATCAAGGGTTTCTTCCTAGCTTGCTGTCCCCACCACCAGTGGACACTTTCAACATGATCTATATGGTACAGGACAGGGCAACTTAAAGAAAGAGAAATACTGTATAGCTATAAACAAAATCTTGTTTGCCAGCAGTTAAAGAGAGAAGGCAGGATGTGAAATGTATGAGATAGACCAGAAATGTGATGGAACAGCCAAGCACAAATTGCAGTTATGTTTGCACCACCTGAGTAAATTTAAAGTTAGTTTTACTGTAGTTGAAAGTTGGAAGATATTTCTTTACACAGAGAGATGTGGGAATGTGAAATTCACTGCCCATGAAGGCTGCGAAGGCAGAACCAATTGGGATGTTATAGATCTTTGAAGGGGATTAAGGGGAATGGAGAAAAGGTGGGGAAAATGTATGAAACGATCTCCTGTGATCTAATAAACAGGCCTGATGGATTTAATGACCTCCTCCTGATTATCAATGCTTTCAATCTATTGAGTATCATCTTATAAGGCTGCCAAAAAAAAGGGTTTTGTTCCAAACGTATGCAAAAGCTTCCAAGAAACATTTTTGTCACACAGCATGACTGATCGACAGCTAAAGGTAAGAATATATTTATATTATAATTCTAGTACAATTCAATAATTAATGACGGGTGTAGTGTAGAGTTAGAGACTGGGTGAGAGTCAAACGTATAAGTAGATAGTGCCAGAAAGTCATAGAAGCAGATTTGATAGAAACTTTCAAAAGGCAATTGGATATGTTCTTGAAAAGGAAAAAATTGCAGGGCTATGGGGTAAGAGTGGGGGGAGTGAGACTAGTTGGTAGCTCTTTCAAAGAGCTTTGGGCTGATAGTCTCCATCTGTACTGTAAGATTCTATGAAGTCACATGAGACATACTGAATATCAGAGTGAAATAGAGAGAGAAATAGAGAGAGAGAATCATAGAATCTTACGGCACAAAAGGAGGCCATTCAAGCAGGCACATCGAGTCTGTGCCGGCTCTTTGAAAAGAGCAATATAATCCCACTCCCCAGCTCTCTCCCCATAATCGCGCAAACCTGGCCACCCCAAATAAATGTCTACCTCTCTTTTAAATGTTTACCTCTCTGCTGTGCGCAATTGGCTGCCGCGATTCGCCCACAAATATATAGTCAATTCACTTTACAGTATATTCTGTGAAGTACTTTGGGACGTCAATAAGATGTGAAAAGCGCTATATCAAATGCAAAGATTATTATTAAAGGAAAGAAAACAAAAGTCAAATAGAGAGAGAGAGAGAAAGAGAGAGAGAACCTCAAGACAAAGAATTAGAGAAAGTTAGAAAAAGACAATAACGAGACTGCCATATTCTGGTAGTTTAGTCACAGTATAACTCCTGATGGAAGTTTTTGGTTAGGTTTGTAGCCAATTTTTTTTGTAAATATTTATTTCTAATATTTATTTATTTTATATCATATTATAACTTTATTTTATATCATATTATAACAATTTTTTTTTGTAAATATTTATTTCTAATATTTATTTATTTTATATCATATTATAACTATTATATTATATCATATTATAACTTCAAATGTTTGTTTATTATTCCCCGAAAATATTAGGTGCAAGTTGGTGAGAGCCAAGGCGTAAGGACTCCAGATTGTGCATTGAGATATTGGTAAAGATTAACCAGCTAAAATTTGCCATGGCGAACCCTGTCTGTGTTTTCGTTGTTGTCCAGCTAAGGCCACCCTACACATTAGGGCAGTGGTTCCCAATCTTTTTTTGCTGCAACTCTAAATTAGCCACCAACAGGACCTCCCGACTCTTAGGGGGTGACTGTGCAACTGAAGCGAAGCTCAGCCAAGACGATATCTCCGTCTCTTTTGTGGACTCAGCGCAACTCACCAGTACGGTCTTTCATATGAATTGGTCGGCAGTGTCGCCTCGGGCACTTTTCAGCATTAAAAATGCATTTTCAGCATTAAAAAAAAGCAACAACAAAACATTTTTGATGACCCTTCGCGACCCTACTGAGGACTCCCACAACCCTGATTTGGGTCGGGACCCGAGGTCGGCATTAGGGCTTTTGCTTAAAGCATTAACAGGAATCAAGTGGGAAGAATCCATGCCCCCAGTGATCGGGCTGCCTCTCCACATCGTACCAATGAGCCAGCCAGGCACAAATATTAAATGAATGATTCACTAACCCTTCTATAGTCAATATCCAAATCACCAGTCCCTCAGTTGAATGATTGAAAATAAAACTAATAGAAACTGTTTGAATCTATGAATCCAATGAGAAATAAACAACAGGGGTCAATATTAAGCCACAAAACCTATGCTCACTCTTGCGTATGGAGTGGGTGGTGATGGGGGAGGGGGCACAAATGTATGTTTATTCTACTATACCAACTAGTGGCAAATTACTTCTCTCTCTTTATAAAGCAGTCACTTTCGTATATCATCATGTACAGCAACAGAAATACTGCATAGAGCTAAGCCACTACATGCCCAATGCTTCCAGGAGAATTAAATATTTGAAGAAACTTTAATTTACTCCCATGTAGTGCAAATGTTTACAGGATAAAAAGTGATCAAAATGATTTGAAATTCCATACCAACACAACGATAAAGGAGAGAACGGAGCAATTCAATCTCAGTCTCAAGTTCAGCAAGACGGAAGTGAACTGTCTGGTTGTGTAAGACCGGTTGATTGAATACTTTGCGTTGCCGTGTATATTCAATGGTTTCCTGTATGATGTTCTGCATTGGAGCCAACACTGCAGAAAGAAAGAGGCAGAAAAAAATTGTTTAATATTAACAGTGTGGCATGTGAGGGGATGGCTCACAGCTTTAACTCCCTCCTCCACTGAAGCCATTACAATGGCCCCATAAAGAGGGGCTAAGTGGGGTTGAAAATGGAGGTAAGACCTTGTCTTTGACTGTGTTTTTGGACACCTTCCCCTGCCACCTACCACCAGCTCAGGCTTCCAATAACATCTTCATAAAGAGCTTTGAGTGATGACATCCTGTAGCTCGGTGGTTAGAGCACTCGCCTTGCAGGCGTGAGACCTGTGTTTGAATCCAGGTAGGTCAGGGCAAAACCTTGGACATGTTTCCTTCCTCCACATGCCTAATAGTCATCTCTCCAAAAAACACCACAATAATAAAATTGGGTCATTTCAACCCACAACTGTTTGTGGGGAAGCTGCCGAAACATGGCAATTGGCTGCCATGTTTTGCCCACAAATATACAGTCAATTCACATTATAGTACATTCTGTGAAGCACTTTGAGACGTCTAGAAGACGTAAAAAGTGATATATCAAAATGCAAGGATTATTATTATTATTTGTAGTAGTGTTAATATCCTTCCTTAAAACGCACTATAAATGTAAATTGTTTGAGATGATGCAATCGGGATACATTTCCTGAGTTGTGAGATGACAATGGAAAGATCCTATTGCATTTTCACATGCCGAGTTTAGTCAATGAAACCACGAATGCAGAAGTATCTTCCTATCATGCTATTGTTATATGCTTCCTTTTACCTACACAAGTACAACATTGATAAGTAGCATGTTAGACAGACTGAAACAATTTGACATTTCTCTTCATTATAGGATTAATAGTGGTTTGACAGGAATACCTTCAAAACAAATCAGTAAGATATGTAACTTTGTCATCAGAGGCATTTCTGATAGGTGTGTCTGGCTCTGAATCCAACCTAGTCAAAGGGTAAAGAGCAATGGTTTGTTCACTACATCAGCTGGTCCACTTGGCCTCAGGATATTTGGATATTTTCTGCCAATTTTTGTTACTGGCTCAATGGTTGCTTTTAGTAACTGAATTCTACTTCACACTCTCCTTGTCCAAAGAAAAAGATTTCTCAGGATGGCAATTAAAACTGAAGAGTCAAAGCACTCTTGAATAAACACAGGAAAGCAAATAGTTTTCAGTAAAAATAGTGAGAACATTTTACAACAAAATCGTTAAATTCGTAATTGTAGAGTGTCAAAATCAAATGCTGCTTTTATCTGCAACTCTGAGACGATTCCTAGTGGTTGGAGCTAGGTTCTGTTTTCCTAGCGGCGAGCTCACACAAGCTGAGAAAGTACTTACTTCCTGCAACTGCCCACATCCGCTCCTCTTGAAATTGCAACATTTGATAGGTAAATCCCATTCCTTCTTCCCCAATCAGGTACTTGCTTGGAACTCTGACATCTTCGAAAAAGATCTGTGCTGTGTCTGACGATTTCATACCCATCTTATCGATCTTCTTGGCCACATGGATTCCTAGCAATATAATTTATACAGTTAGTTAATCGAACATTATCACAAGAACCAGCTTTCAGTAATAATAATAATAATCCTCGCATTTGATATAGTGCTTTTCACATCTTATCGACGTCCCAAAGCGCTTCACAGAATATACTGCAAAGTGAATTGACTGTATATATTTGTGGGCAAATCGCGGCAGCCAATTGCGCACAGCAGTGTCCCACAAACAATCGTGGATTCAAATGACCAATTTTATTATTGTGTTTTTTTTGGACGGATTATTATTAAGCATGTGGAGTAAGGAAACTTGCCCAAGGTTTCGCCCTGACCTGCCTGGATTCGAACACAGGTCTCCCCAGCTTGCAAGACAAGTGCTCTAACCACTAAGCCACATTTAATGCAGGAGCAATTAAATCTTGTTAATGTTAATTTGAATTAACAACGTATTTCCAAGTTACAAATATATCTGGAATCATTATATATCTTTACATATCTTTATAAACTACCACAAGTGGTCTGCAAGATTGCTGCCTGGTTCAGTTGGTAACACTTTCGCTTCCGAGTCAGACGGTTCGAGCCCCATGTTGGAACTTTAAACTCACAAACTAGACTGATACTCCAATACCCTGCTGTTTGGAGAAACAATCCCTCAGATTAAATAAACGTTCCCCTCAGGACTGTTTGAGACAACACAGGCACAAATTGGCTGCCACATTCAAAAATACAAACAGTTTTAACACTTTACAGCAAAAAAACTGTCAAGTACTTCAAGGCATTTGATAAGGTGCTTTATGTAAGGATTTCTATTACAATCAGCCTAAAGTGAAACCTATACAAATGGTGTCATTTAAATTGATTGTTATTGCTCATTAATAATAATAATTATGGAAGAATTTTCTAAAACTTCTGTGGGTACAAATTCCATCCAAGCCTAATTATACTCTATTAGCGTAGCAATTCAGAGTGTACAGAATTTGTCAAACTGTTGGATGTCAGTCCTAACTTTCAAGTTAATTTTCTGTAGTTCTTAAAACAAACTTACAGTAAACTGGCTTCAAAATTAAAGACTGTATTTAAGAATATGACAAATACTGGACACTGTAAAATGCTAAGGAAATATTGGAAATCTAGGCCCAGGAGGAATTCTACCCAGTGTTTTAAACACAAGTAAATGATAAAAAAAACAATAGGATCGTGATTGCACCCAAAGTTATAGTTCCATTAAATATCAATTTTATTATTTCTTTAAAGCCTTCTGAATTTTGAATTCACCATTTCTCACTTAGTGAATATCAAGGTATCCTTCCTTGTAAGTGCCTGTTAATGCTTTGCATTGTCAGCTGCAGCAAAGGTTCACATGGCAAGGAAGTCAGTCGACTTTAAAGAATGTGAAAATGTTAAGACTTGTCAAAATACAGACCATAAATCAAGAAAATTTGGAAGTCAGTATCAGATTTCCCACAAATGTAATTTTCTACTAAATGAAATTGACTGTAAATTTCACTTTTCACCATTTCTGCACTTCATTTAGAAAGGTAGAAATGTACAGGACTATAAAAGGCCATTGTAGTACAGTATATATGGTCTGTCCAGGTGGTGGAGTAGGAAGATGTGGTTTAGAAAGGACAGCTGGTGATCCAACCTGATATCTAGGTTGTACACGGTCCAATGAGTCTGAGGGCTGGTGAGGCTAAAGATATTGGAACCACAGGTGAGAAGCCACAGATGGCTTCCGACATGTCAATATGCAGCTGCAGAAAGCTCACACCCAACTAGGCCTTGATGTCTAATCCTGGACTACACTATCTCTCTCACACCCTAAATCTATGAGAAATACCTTTCCAAATCTCTCTTGAATTTGTTGATATATTTCCCTTCCATTGTCTCCCTGGTGGTGGTTTCATCCACACATTTACTACTCTGTGTGGAGTAGTTGAATCTAAAATGTCGGATTCCTCTTTCCTCTTCGATCGGGCTGAATGAGGGATTCTCAAAAAGGTTTTTCTATCAAACAGTACTATTGCGAGCACAGTATTTGCTTGATTGATGTATCCTGATTCATATTGTAATCATTTATACTTCAATAAAATCTGATTTAATGAATGATTTTTACATCAGAGGCCTAAAGACTTTCCTTTTTGATTGTGTTTACGGTCACCTCCCCCCTCAACTTTCACCCTGGCTCGTTGCCAGACTACCACTGTGAAGCACTCTGGACACCATCCCACTCGAAAGGCGCAATATAAATGCAAGCTATTGTTGCGGAAATATTAACTATGTATTCAGTGCTTTTTTTCATGCACTTTTCTAAAACATAAAGTAGTAGAATTAAATGGAAGGTCATTATTACTCCAAGATTGAAGCATTTGGGTTGTGGGGAAATAATTACTTTAGTTTATTCTCTCTCTCTGTAACTACTAATGGTCAGGTTGTGAGAATGGTGAAATCTAAATGATGATGAAGTCTGAGATCACAGTTGAGATCGCTGCTCTCCTGCTGAGGATATAGCCCACGGTTTTCACGCAATCTCTAAAGCTCACGGCCTAGACTGACACTCAGGGACAGTGCTGGGAGTGTGCTTCATTGTCATATGTGCCTTCCTTCAGATGAGATGTTAAACAGAGTCCGCAGTCTGCTTATACAGGGGGAAATTAAAGACCCAAAGGCAAAATTCAAAATGGGTTTCTCTCAAGTGTTCTGGCCAATAATAAGTTAAATTGGTTATGCATGGCTGCTTGTGTGACAAACTGTCCTCAAATTGGTTGTCACATTCATCTACAAACATGCAGAAACTACAACTTACAGAAAAAACTATTTGAGACACTTTGATTTGATAAGGTGTTACATTAAACACAGGGATTATTATTGCTTTAATAATTATCTGTCTAAGCAAGAGATATGCTGGTAGAAACGTGAGTAACAATTTAGATCAATACATTTGGCGTGCACTGCATCTATTACCTTCTAAATTCATGGGAAGACATATGAGAGACTTGTTTCTGTGAAGAGGTCCATCATTCGTACTTGCTAACAGACACATCCAGTCAGCCTGACATCCATTAGTTATCCACATCTTTCCTCCATTTATTATGTAGTCATCGCCCTTCCTGATAGCTTTTGTCTTGATATCTGCAAACATATGAATACATTCCTGACGATACTAAAAAAAACACAGAAAATGATCAAAACATTCTGTAAACTGATATGAAACGTTTCCTTTTTTTTATAAAAGCTTTTCTACAGAAAAACTTTTAAAAATCAAACCAAAGATACAGGAAATGCTGAAATTATTGGCAGTAAAACAGGTAAACCACCAGCTCAGGTGCCCACCCATTATCAAATGCTTTAAGACATCTCCCTGATGTCAAAAGCGATATATAAATCACCTTAAAACACTCTCAAGAAAGTGAACAAATTATATGAGAATGAATAATGCACCAAGTAGTATTTGTGTGTTTGTGTGGTGGGGGGAGAAGGAACAGGGACAAATAAGAGGAAAGATTTATTTCCGATCTTATTACTTTTGCACAGATTCAGCATGAGGAACACCCCCAATGGTCCCCTCTGCTACACCTTCTGCCACAAAAATCTTTCTTCAGAAATAGTTAGTTCTTTACAATAGGGAACAATTAAGAGTGTGGATAATGGTTTCCTTTAAGCAAATGGATAGTCTCACAAGGTAGTTTAATTATCGTTCCTCACTATGATCTACCTACCAGGATTGGAAATCAATAGTCACCCATGAGGGCTGTCGGCTACAGGATGCAAATAAATTTAAATAAATCTAATCCTAGCAATAAAAATTCTCTGCCATTACCTCAACCCTTAGGCCGCTGAAACCCTTATTCACGCCTTCATCACATCCCGACTCGACTACGCTAATGTCATGCTTGTTGGCCTTCCCAATTCCTCCCTCCAAAGACTGCAGAAAACCCAGAACTCTGCTACCTGTGTCCTCTACCTCTCCAAGCTCCGTGACCCCTTTTCCCTCCACCCGTCCTGTCCCTGACCCCAGCTCGGGTCTGAAACAATGACTGTCCTAGCGCCTTGGGACGTCCTTCTGACGTGAAAGGCGCTATACAAGTGTAATTTTGTTGTTGTTGTAAAAAGACTATCTAGCATTAGTGTCCACTGTGCATTTGCTTATGTGGGGTTTGCATAATTACTTTTGTCCCTGAGTAACCCTATCCATTAGTGTTGGACTTGTAAAGTTCCTTTTATTTGTACAGCAACCATAGCTGTTGTTGACTTTGTTCTACAATTGTGACTTATTCTGTTAAAATATCTGAAAGAAGCACATACAGTGTAATCAGTTTATTTCCCCATTTCTAATTACATGGTACTAGATATTCAGTTAGATAATAAACCTCTTTGATCTGGCAAATGGGCAGATTATATGTACTTGCAACATCGGATCCAGCTTCTGCTTCACTGACTCCTAAACAGGCTACCAAGTCCCCAGCAATGGTAGGTGAAAGGAACTGATGTTTCAATTCATCCGAGCCAAACCTAGGAAAGAAAGGCGCTAGATTTTTCTGATCACAAATTATCTTTTATTTTCCAAATTATTATTTTAACATAAATAATGACAATTGAGTTGCAGACTTTGAACTATTTTGAAGAAAACTACAGTGAACTGTTGTATCAGACGGGACGAAAACATATGGCAAAGCTCAAGGCGCAGCCAAACTATATAAGACTTAGAAATTTCAATTTAATCAATTATCTATGTATATGCATGTGTAATTCGACGCAGCCAGTATATGTGCATTCAGCAGTTTGTTACGGCAACCGGTGACTATCCATGCAGTAACGGGTCAACATTACATTTCCTGGATTCAATGCACTTGTCCCGCATTCACAATTACTGGCAAACATTGGAATTGCATTCAAATGAGAGATATGAAGTTTTTATGTATATGCATTGATGAAACTTCCCAGTTTCAGGTCACAGTTGAAGACCTTTCTCTTCGACCGAGCTTTTGGTCACCTTCCCGCCCCTGCCCCTGGCTCGGTCCCGGGATCCGCTACTGTGAAGCGCTCTGAGACGCCGTCCGGCGTGGAGGGCGCTATATAAATCAAAGTTGTTGTTGTTGAATCAAGACTACCATAAATACCTGCGTATAAGGCGCACTCGTGTATAAGGCGCACCCACCACTTTTGACCATTTCTTGGTGAAAAAAAACGAAAGCATTTTCGATGATATTGCCGGCAGAAGGGAGGCAGGCAGAAGAGACAGGGAGGGAGGGAGGGAGGGAGGGAGGGAGGGAGGGAGGCAGGCAGGCAGGGAGGGAGGGAGGGAGGGAGCGAGGGAGGGAGGGAGGGAGGCAGGCAGGCAGACAGGGAGGGAGGGAGGGAGGGAGGGAGGGAGGGAGGGAGGGAGGGAGGGAGGGAGGGAGGGAGGGAGGGAGGGAGGCAGGCAGGCAGGCAGGCAGGCAGGGAGGGAGGGACGCAGGCAGGCAGGGAGGGAGGGAGGCAGGCAGGCAGGCAGGCAGGCAGGGAGGGAGAGAGAGAGGCAGGCAGGGAAGGAGAGAGGGAGGCAGGCAGGCAAGCAGGCAGGCAGAGAGGGAGGCAGGCAGGCAGGGAGGGAGGGAGGGAGGGAGGGAGGGAGAGAGGGAGGCAGGCAGGCAGGGAGGGAGAGAGGGAGGCAGGCAGGCAGGGAGAGAGGGAGGCAGGCAGGCAAGCAGGCAGGCAGGCAGGGTGGGGAGGCAGGGAGGGAGGCAGGCAGGCAGACTGGGTTTAGCAGAAGGCAGACAGCAAGCACGGCACTGAAGTGCGCAGCTGCTGCCGCTGCCCGGGCGGCCGAGGCCAAAGCCCTATCACCCGCTCCCCCCAACCCCCCGCTGGACACAGTGTCCAAAGCCCGGCTGACAGCGCGCCGACCGACCTCTCCTGTTTACCGTATTTCCAAGGCTCAAAATTTCTTGTACCTGCGTATAGGGCGCACCCCCAACTTTCGAGATCTTCCAACGTGAAAAAAAGTGTGCCTTATACGCGGAACTTTACGGTATGTTTCCCGCAATTCAATGCAGCTGGCCGGTAGTGGAGGGTAGGAGAGTAGCAATACGAGTTACGCAAGATGATTAATGGAGAGAATCTGTGTGATTTTGACAGGAAACTGAATAGGACTTCTGATAATAAGTACGATAATATGATTTATAAAAATATATAAAAAGACTTTGGCGAGGTTTACAGTATATATTTTTAAAATTCTCTGTTTTCTCTCAGGAAACAGGCAACATGCCTCCAGGCTCTTATATATTAAGAATGTGCAATAGAAGTAGGGAACAAAATCACTGGTACTAATCCTTAGATTGGATACAACATTTATAACATCAGGAAATGTCTCAAAGCACTTAACACAATCTGAGTAAAGATTGGTGAATATACAGTACACTATATTAGTAGGCAGGCACAGTAGCCAACATGCATACAGCATTGTCCCACAAACAGCCATGATATGATGAGCAATTTTATCTAGTGGTCTGCTGCCTAGGATCTTTAACTTCTACCTGAACAGGCAGACATAACCTCAGTTTAATGTTGCATCTCAAGGATAGGAACACAAAGCACAACAGAAGTACAGGATCCTCAAAGCCTTGATCCTTTCTCTCACTGTAATACTGTTTGATGGAGAGAATCATTCACAATATGATCCAGTTGGGATTAGAAAATAGGCTAATGTAATGGGTTGGAACACTGTGTTGTTAGTTCTGGTACCTACCTGGGTTCAAGTCTAGACTGATAGGACTGAAAGCCAACTCTTCTGACAGCTGCAAAAGTCTCAGATTAAATGTATTTAAATCGTCTTAATCCCTTTTCTAGTGTCTGTCAGCATACCACACAAAACTGTGCATAATTCAGCACTAATTTGCAATATCACACAAAGGAAATCATCAGGATTGCTGGGTAGGAAATGGAAACTGTCAGCCTAGTACAGTACAATAAAACACATTCTGCTGAGGCTCACAGTGAAAGTGTTATTTCACCAAGGTAACGTTTTGTTGAGACACCCAGGTGAAGGGCTGCAGTGTAACAGTAGAGTGGATGAGATAAATTGAGATAAAGTAATCAGGTGATGCCAAGCTTGAATTTATGCATCTAATGTGTGGCGTGCATGAATCGAGGCGGATTGATGCTAATATTAGCTGACAAAGGTACAAAATGCCCTACTTTACAGTTCTGATGCCCCCTACCTCGAAAATGCAATTTACCCTTTTTTAATTTTTGTGGACAGACAAAAATATGAAACCAGACAGTTTGGTTCTGCACAGTTTAATAGGCAAATATAGTTAATATTTCACCCAGTACCTATCTGCAAAGTGTGTATGCTATATAGATTAGAGGCTGTAAGTAAAATACCCTGTACAATACAGTATTTATGGCTCAGCATGAGCCAGTGTAAATATTGTGGTTCAGGACAAAAATTAATGCAATGTCATTGACCTATAATAACTAAATTGCTGTTGCACGGTACAGTAGCCTACTTTTGTTAATATAATAATAGGGTCTGTCGATATGGAAATTTTCCGATTTAGATATATCATTGGGCTCATATCGAGATATACCGAAATATCAATATTTTCGGGTTTTTCGTACTGCGCATGCGCGTGCATTCGGGGCCTATCTCCTCAGGAGATAAATATCTTTCTCTTTCTGTGTCTCTCACACTCACTCTCTCCATCTCTGTGTTTTCTCTCTATGTCTCTGTGTCTCTCTCCTCTCTCACATCCCCCCCATCTCTATCTATATTATCACATCCACCCCGTCTCTCCCCCCACCCCCACCGCCATCCCTCTCTCCCACCTCCCCCGCCGTCTCTCTCCCACCCCACCCCCCCACAGCCGTCTCTCTCCCCCTCCCCACCCAGCCGTCTCTCTTCCGCTCCCCCCCCCCCAGCCTTTTCTCTCCCCCTCCCACCCCCCCAGCCGTCTCTCTGCCCCTCCCCCCCACCCCTTGCATACCTGTATATTGTATTCGAGGACTATGAATATAATATGGCGGCTTTGCACCTCGGTCTGTGCATTGTGTATAGAGATGAGCATTCTGGGTCTTGTAGTTCAGTGTGCGCACATTCCGATTTTTTACCTCGATATATCGACTTTTCGATATTTTTGAAATGTCTATATCGGCGTATTGATATGAAAATTATATCGTGTTTTAGCGATATATCGATATATCACCGGAACCTATATAATAATAATAATCCTTGCATTTGACACAGCGCTTTCATGTTTTCTAAATGTCTCAAAGCACTTCACAGAATATAATGTAAAATGAATTGACTGTATATATGTGGGTGAAACGCGGCAGCCAATTGCGCTCAGCAGTGGCCCAGTCGTGGATTGAAGTGAGCAATTTATCATTGTTTTTTTTCTTGAGGGATTATCACCAGGTATGTGAAGTAAGGAAACTTGCCGAAGGTTTCGCCCTGCCAGGGATCCAACCCAGATCTCTTGCTTGCAAGGTGAGTGCTCTAACCACTGAGCTACAGGACTCCACAATATAAAATTCATAAAGTAGGAAATCGAATGTCAATTCTTACTTTTGAGGGGAAGCTTCTTAATGCTGCAACTTCACCTCAACTCTCAGCATGCAACAGAAAATAATGTTGCTCATAGTAGAATGATAATTGTTCTCTCCCAAGACTTTGAATAAAAATTAATTATTTTGATTCCCTGTGTTTATTAAATAACTTGTGGCTAACATCCTCAGCAAACAAAGAATGCAAGTTGTTTTTAAAAATTGACAGATTTGGCCTGGGATCCCACAAAAACCATGTGCCCGGGCCTTTTGTACTCACTGCAAAAGCTAACAACTGTCAGTGCCTGCAGGCTTGTCTACTTTTAGACAGAGGAATCCAGACGTTTGAGTAGCTGGCTTTAGAGAATGGCTCCAGACAGGAAAGTTCACCCTAAGTAACTGCTGAGCTGGGAAGGTTTCCATTGGGATTTGCTGTGTTTTTCTCAGAGAAAAATCTCAAACTGACAATTAGCATTCTAAACGACAGATGCTTTTAGTAGAGCTGAAGCCCTACAGAAGTGCACTTTTTCTGCATCATTCATCACTTGGTTAACCTACACTCTGTATAGGGCACGATTAAATGAATCAGGTGCTGAACTGAAAACCTTGCATTAGTTAGAAGAGACAGTTTAGGGCATTCAGTGAATGGTGGCAATAGTGAGATCAATGTGCTGCCTCGGTTCACCTTTTGGAAGTGTTACTGGCACTACAATAGTTAACTATTATAAAATATGCAATAGGGTTTGACTTGAATGGAATTTCCACCGTTGGGATTAAAACTATTTTCCTTGGAACAGCTACTTGCACTAAATCATTACTATTCAATATTTTGATAAGATTAGTTTGCTTCTTCAAAAAGAAAGATTTCCTGCAAATAAACGGAAAATGTGATCCAAAAGGACAGACTTGTAAAAGGACTTGTGAAAACAACAAGAAATCTGGCCTTTTTAAAAGGAAAATTCTGGAACTATTTCACAATGTAAATGAAACTTGTACCTTGCGTCAAATACAATTTCGATTCAATTATCCTTACTATTCAATTCTTTGGTTTGTTAAAATAACTTATATAATGTTGCTTTTGACTGTTAAGTCTTCTGTACATTGCCATTTTTATCATTTTAATGTATTATTTTATATGCACCAACATTATTATTAATATAATTTTCTTCCTGTTTAGGTTGTTTGCAATATTGTCTATTGCAGAGGTTCTCAAACTGTGGTACGTGGCACTAGTTTGAGAACCACTGGTCTATTGCATAATCGCCTATGTTGAATACCGTATATCTCCGCGTATAAGGCGCACTTTTTTTCACGTCGGAAGATCTCGAAAGTTAGTGTTGCGCCCTATACGCAGATACAAGAAATTTTGAGCCTCGGAAATACAGTAAACAGGAGGGGCGGGCGGCGCGCTGTCAGCCGGGGTTTGGTCAGTGTCCGGCGGGGTTTGGGGGGAGCGGGTGACGGGGCTTCGGCCTCGGCCGCCCGGGCAGCAGCAGCGGACTTCAGTGCTGTGCCTGCTGCCTGCCTTCTGCCAAACCCAGTCTGCCTGCCTCCCTCCCTGCCGCTCTCTCTCCCTGCCTGCCTGCTTCCCTCGCTCCCTGCCTGCGTGCCGGCCTGCCTCTCTCCCTCTCTCTCTCTCTCTCTCTCCCTGCCTGCCTGCCTCTCCCTCCCTCCCTGCCTGCCTGCCTGCTTCCCTCCCTCCCTCCCTGCCTGCGTGCCTGCCTGCCTCTCTCTCTCCCTGGCTGCCTGCCTCTCTCCCTCTCTCTCTCCCTGGCTGCCTGCCTGCCTGCCTCTCTCCCTCTCTCTCTCCCTGGCTGCCTGCCTGCCTCTCTCCCTCTCTCTCTCCCTGGCTGCCTGCCTGCCTCTCTCCCTCTCTCTCTCCCTCCCTGCCTGCCTGCCTGCCTCTCTCTCTCCCTACCTACCTGTCTCTCCTGTCTCTCCTCCCTTCTGCCGACAATATCATTGAAAATGCTTCCGTTTTTTTTTCACCAAGAAAAGGTCAAAAGCGGGGGGTGCGCCTTATACGCGGGTGCGCCTTATACGCGGAGATATACGGTATTCAATTCCAATCAGTTTCCTACCAAAACCACTTGGATTTCTCTGTACTATTCATACTAATCACCCAACTGGTAATGCTGCTACTCTATCCTCCATTACTCCTGCACTTACCATCTGGTTTGAAGCGCAGGAGTGTCGTTGTGACCTACACATGCAGGTGAATTTACCGGCCAGCTGCACTGAATTGCGGGAAGCATAGTCTTGATCCGTCGACACACGTGCAGAAAAACTTCATTTCCTGCGATTCAATACAATTCCAATGTTTGCCAGTAAATGCACGTATAGTGACAGGTCACGACAACAACAATAAAATTACATTTGTACAGCATCTTTCACGTCAGGAGGACGTCCCAAGGTCCTAGACAATCAGTGTTTCGGACACTGGGATTGGTATCAGGGAGGGTAGAGGGCAGAGGGAAGGTGGGTGATTGAAATCACGGTCGAAGAGAAGGGTCTTGAGATGGCTCTTGTGGAGGCAAGGGAGGGGACGAGGTAGAGCGAGTGTGAGCTGGAGTTCCAGTAGGTGGGGGCAGAGTTCCTGAAGGTGAGGCAGGGGACATGGAGCGGCCTGGAGGAGCAGGTTGGTAGAGGGTTAGGAGGTTGTAGAGGTATACAAGTGAGCAAGGACATGGGGACTTTGAAGGTGAGGACCAGGATCTTGAACTGTATCCTCTGTGTGATGGGAAGCCAGTGGAGTCGGGTGAGGATAGCTGATAGGGTCACAGAGCCTGGTGTGGGAGAGGACCTGGGCTGCAGAGTTCTGGATGATCTGCAACCTGCGGAGGGAGGAATTGGGGAGGCCAAGAAGCAAAGAGTTTGCATAGTCAAGCTTGGATGTTGTGAATGCATGTATGAGGGCTTCGGTCTGCAGTGTGAAACAGTGGCAGAGACAGGTGATTTTGCAAGATAAGGGAAGACAGAGTGGGTCATGGCACATATGTGGGATAGAAAAGATAGTTGAAGGTTAAACGTCAAGATTTTGGACTGTCTCATTCACCGGAAATGTAGCCTTGACTGGTATAGCATGCTCACTTACTGGCTGCAGTGATTAAGTATCACATATACACTTAATCTGGTTGCAATTAAATTATGCATGCAGTTTGCCTACAATTTAGAAAGTCATATTAAATGTTGTGATCCCGACAGGTATGACTAATGTAAATTTTGCTGTGATGCACAAGGGGCAAATATACAATTTGCTCTGACACAAAACTTGTGTTGTTAGCCAGAAGGTACAAGACCAGATTTGTTTAATTTGGCTGAGATTT
Organism: Hydrolagus colliei; assembly: GCA_035084275.1. Taxonomy (NCBI): domain Eukaryota; kingdom Metazoa; phylum Chordata; class Chondrichthyes; order Chimaeriformes; family Chimaeridae; genus Hydrolagus; species Hydrolagus colliei. The sequence continues at coordinate 133,598,361 of CM068743.1, read as the reverse complement.
CCTCCTTATTCTCTGCAGGCATATGTCTACTCTCTTTGATGAGATTCGTCATGCAGGGACTAGGTTTCACTGTATCCTCAGGATACCTAAATAATCAGACCAGTTATCGTGTCGATCTTCTGAAACCAATTCTACTGCAGTGATTTTCAGCATCACAGAAAACGATGGAGAAGGGTGTGATGTAAACATAGTTCTACAGAAACCTTTATCAAAGAACTTGCTGAGCCAGAAATAACAGAAAATATTATCCTGCTGGATGCTAACAGAGGGCTTATTTTCATATTAAATGGATAATGTCATTGAATGGATCTCTCACATCCTTTGTTTCTGCAGAAGAGTTACCATACAGCAATAATTAAGATGAATTGCTTAAATGAGATGCTGGATTTCAACCTTTTCCCTCTGTCTTTATTGAGATTCCAAACCTGAATGATGGGAATCTACGAAAACAAACTTTAAAAAATGAACCCAAATCTCCTTTTATCCCACCGCTATTGATAATATCAGTTGCACAGTCCCTTCACGACTGCCACTTACAAGATGCAATCCATCTTTGCTGAAATATTCACACACGTTCAATATTGGCAACTCAACCATAATTCCAGCTATGAAACCACGTTTTTCTACATCTATTTCCATACTAACTAGGTAGACTCTATCAGTGTCTCTTGCTGTTTCAAGATTGGCTTCAGGTGCCATAAATGGAGTCTTGTAGCTCAGTGGTTAGAGCACTCGCCTCGTAAGTGAGAGACCTGGGTTTGATTCCCAGCAGGGAGAAATGTTGGGAAATCCAAACGCCTCTGTTTACCTAACAGTAAGTAAGAACTCAGTTGTTGGTCAATGGCGGATCGCGTTTTCAGGATAACAATCCCTAAAAACACATAAATAATTTGTCACTCAATCCATGACTGATTGCGGGATATTGCTGTGAGCAATTTGCTGCCGTGATTCACAGACAAATGTTCAGTCAATCCATTTTATAGTATATTCTGCAAAGCACTTTGAGACGTCTAGAAGATGTGAAAAGCACTATATCAAATGCAAGTGTTATTATTATTATATTAAACACAAGCTTCTTAAGTGTAAAAGCATATATGATTAGACAAATATGATTAGAAATTATCCTGAAAAGAGAAATGACATACCTAGCTAAAGCTGGTGTTGCCATGTCACTCTGGACACCAATTGCCATGGGCACTCCTCCACAGCGGATGTGTCCCAGCTCTTCTGCCACGGCTATACTGTAGCTGAAATCCAAACCGAGTCCACCATATTCTGGAGAAAAGGAAAAAGATATCACACACATAGGAAAACAGGAACAGGGAAGACTGTTCAGCCCATTGAGCCTTTGTCACCCCACCCTCGCCCGTCTCCACTGGCTCCCCATCCTCCAGAGGATCGAGTTCAAGATCCTCGTCCTCACCTACAAGGCCTTACATGGCCTTGCCCCACCCTATTTAACCGATCTACTCTCCCCCTACACGCCCACCCGGATCCTCCGTTCAACAGGACTTGGCCTGCTCCAAGCCCCCCGCCCGAACCGCCCCACCATCGGAGGCCGGGCCTTCAGTTTCTCCGCTCCCACCCTATGGAATGCCATCCCTCAATCCCTCCGTTTCGTCTCTTCCCTTTCCTCTTTCAAGGCCGGTTTGAAGACTTTCCTCTTCGACCGTGCCTTTTGTTCCACCCCAAACTCTTTTACCTCCCCTTCGTGTTTCACCACTTCCCAAACACTCCCCTCCCAGCTCGGGTCACACGCCTCCTGTGCAGCGCTTTGGGACGTCCTCCCGACGTGAAAGGTGCTCTATAAATGTAATTTGTTGTTGTTGTTTGTTGTTTGTCATCACTTTATTAGATCTTGGCAGACCTTTTAATTTGAATTCTCCATCCTTTCGTCATACCCCTTATTTCAACAACAACAATAACTTTGATTTATATAGTGCCCTCCATGCCGGATGGCGTCTCAGAGCGCTTCACAGTAACGGATCCCAGGGGCAAGCCAGGGGCAGGAAGAGAAAGGTGACCAAAGGCGCGGTTGAAGAGAAAGGTCCTCCTGACGTGAAAGGCACTATACAAGTGTAAATTTGTTATTGTTGTTATTTCAAATATGTGTTATATTTCAAAAGGCTTTAAGGCGAGCATGTTATTTCTGTTTGCAATTGAGGGTTATATTAAATACAGTACTGTATTTTTCAATGTAGATTCTCATCATGTAATGTTGATAAGCATAGTATATTAAGTCACAGATACCAACTATCCCCTTAAGACAATTTTCAACCAGAACCAATCTAATTATAATACAGTAAATCCACGATAATCCGGCACGGATTTCGGAGTTTGCTGGTGTTTAGAAAACCTACCCTAGAAATGGCTGGGGAAGCCCGCCCCATACATCATGTGTGCTGTAAATGCAGCACTGAAGTGAAAAAAAAGCCCAAACTTCACCCAAGGCATTGGATAACAGAGCGGCCACGCCAGGAACTGCAAGCAGCTGTTCCGAACTTTGGGACATCAGAGAAATTCTAATACTGTATGTATTTTGAAATCTTGAAGACTTTCCTCTTTTAGGGAGTTGCCGGCTTTCGGAATGTTGGATTATTGAGGTTTTACTGTAATAATTATTATGGTTACTGTTGTTATTATTATTATCATGTATTACATCGTTTGGGGCCACATTTAGTTTTTTCAACAAGTAGCAACAAGTTGGTTATAATGAGACTGGGAGCGAATGCACTGCAGTCTTTTTATGTGAGTTAGTAAGAACGCTAAACAATGATTGAACAGAAGATTAAAGTAGCTCATTTAAAAAAAATGCATAATTAGATCTAAAAATGATACTAACAAAGTAGATTCACAAAAAAAAGTCAAATAGTAGAGAAAAAATAAAGTGTCAATCACAGAAATCAATTTATGTTGCAGGACATTCGAACTGGCAGCCAGTCTAGCTGGACACTACAATATGGTGTTGGGGGAACACTACAATGATGGAGGTGGCATCTACAAAGACATTAATCAAGGTACAGTAAAAGCCCGTTTATCCGGCACCCTCAGGACCTTGCCAATGCCGGTTAACGCGCGTGCTGGATATTTGGCTTAAAATACACACCAATTTTTTTTTTTTTAAATGCATTGCGCTGGATAAATTCTGGTTAATCGAATGTGGACCTTTTTTTTGAGGTGCCGGTTATTCGGAAGTTACGGTTGACCGGGTCACGGATAAATGGGCTTTTACTGTACTGTCTGTCTGTTCAGAAGGACACTAAAGATCGCATGGCACCATTTGAAAAGAGAAGGGAGTTTCTCCCTATGTCCTGGCAATCAATCACCCAGATAAAATTGGTCATTCATGCAATGTGTTTCAGATTTTTGTGTGAGTGAATGTTGGTATCCACACCCAAAGCATCAGATTAAGACATCATGATGATCAGATTAAAAAGTTGTCAAAGATGCGTGAGTGTAAATATTTGTTCATCATCATGATATAGATCTTTATCTGAAATGAGAACCATAAACAGCAACAGATCCACAAACATTCACAGAGGGAAGGAAAGTTACCTTCCTTAACAGAATGCTGAATAGGATGCTAGGTGGTTGAGAAATTTGTCTATGTGTGACTGCAACTCTTACATCCATTAAAACATACTGCATAATTTGTATGTTCAATAAAACAACCTGCTTAATTGGGGGAAAAACAGATTTAAAGTACCCTGTAACCCATTTTTATATTGTAGTACATTGGAAGACAGTAGCAGTTAATCTGAATCACAAAGGTATAGTAAACTCCTCTTAACATGGCTCAGGCTTAAAGTGTTAGTACCATTCTGGGACTGTTTGGGCATGTTTCCCAACATGCCCTAGATCTGACAAAGGGCCATGAACCTGAAATGTTGACACATTTTCCTTTCTCCATAGATGCTGCCTGACCTGCTGAGTGCTCCTTGCGATTTCTGTTTTTGTTTCAGACTTCCAGCATTTGCGGTATTCTGCGTTTTGGGGAGCATATACAGGTTGAAGAGGAGGGGATCCAGAACGGAGCCCTGAGCAACGCTGCACGAAACGTGCAGAGGCTGGAGGAGCAGAGGCTGAAGGAGAAACCGTTTGTGGAGATGACGTGGAGGTGGTGTGAGAGATAAAACTGAACCATTTAAGAACAGACCATGAAGGTTGAGGTGAGAGTAGAGGTAATGGATGAGGATGGAGCAGTCGAAGGTGTCGAACCAAACCAAACCAACCGCACCAAACTTCGCTCCCCGATTACCCCAGTCCTTGCCAGCCTCCACTGGCTCCCTGTCCCCGAGAGGATCGATTTCAAGATCCTCATCCTTGTCTTCAAATCCCTCCACTCCTCTGAACCCCACTTCCTCTCTGACCTTCTCTCTCCTCAACCAGCGCTCGTTGCCTTCGCTCCACCGGGTCTGGTCTCCTCCATGTCCCCTGAATCCTCAGCGCCACCCTCGGCGGCCATGCCTTCAGCCACTATGCCCCAAGGCTCTGGAATTCCTTTCCTCACTCCCTTCGCCTCGCCCCCTCTTTTCCCAGTTTCAGGTCCAAGCTGAAGACCAGGGAGGGAATATTAAGGATGGGAGTGATGATGATATTCTAGATACAATATCCAGGTTATATCTGTATCTATAAAAGAGATTATGCGCTAGAAAGGATAGATTTTTAATGTGCTTCTTACTTCCCCTCAGCATCAGATACAGTGACATTTATAATCAAATGGTTCAACAAGCAAGGTTTCAGATTGCTTTTTACAAATGTCAAATTTCTCCAAAGTACAACAATAAGCCTTCCCAACATATTCAATCTGTTTATAAAGAAATCTGCCTTACTGATAATTCCAGTGACCATTCAACAACAACAACTTTGATTTATATAGCACCCTTTCACATCTATATTATGAAAAGCAACATTTATTATCACCTATGCACTAGTGAACTAGATTAGAAAAATGTTCATTGATGCCTTTTAGACTTCAGTAAAGCTTAACGTTGGGTGTGACATCCATTTGAACAGTGAAAACATCCAGTGATACAATCTTAGGTTTTGTTACACATGACTAGAATTAAGAAATGGTAGTCAGTCTTTCGCTGGTGATGTGATAGCTTTTGCTGTAAGTAGAAGTGATGAGTTAAATACATTGTGCAATAGATACTTGCACACATTTATAAAAACCCTAGTGATGACATTGCAGTCTTAAGTGAGCAAGAAGTTCTACTGAATATTTATACAATTACAGCTATTGAAAGTTAACTGAAGAAAATAGATAACAGGTGCTTTGAAGCTGTGAACAGATGGTAAGGGACACTCATCATTATATTTCAAGCAATTATCTAATACTGTATAATGTTCCTAGATTGAGAACTCTGACACACAGATGACTAAATTGCCTGATTCATCATTTCAACAAATTCCCTCATCTTCTCAAATACCTAATTAGTTTCTCAGTGATTTCACAATCTCCTGAGATACATTTTTACAAGCTTATCCCGGTCTACCCTGAGGAGACACAATCTTTGTGTTGGATGGAAATCTGACTAAACAAGATACCTCCCTGGGAAATGTATTTTCAAATAAAATTTCAAAGGAGTTTAAAACAAAATGACTCTGGCAGCTACACATCAGCAACGTACTACACAACAGATGGACAGGCACTTAGAAACAAAGACTGTGCAGTACTATATCATGGAAATGTGAAATGGATCTAACAACTGATGATAATTTCAAAAATGTAATTCAAAAAATATATTGCATCCAAACTACAGTACTCATAAGTGAAGTCATTTTAACTGTGCTAGTAGATCTGAATTGGTTTGATCCAGGGATTCTTGGTAGGAGCCAGACTTTCTTGCTATAAATAGAAATAATTTCCCATTTTGCAAAGTATAATCAGTAAAAGTATGTTTTTACATTTTATTTAAATCTTGTGAGTGCAGAAGCTCTCATTAATGTGAGATGTTGTTTCAATATCTGAAACACAAAGTATAACTTACAGTTTTCTCTCCTCCCTTGACCTCACCCTCCATATAAGTTCCAACACACTAAAATAATCCCTTCAAAAACCCCAATAATAATTTGGTCACACAATTCACAACTTTGTGGGACACGCCTGTGCGCAAAATGGCTGCTGTGTTCCGCCCACAAATATACAGTCAATTCACAGTATATAGCACATACTGTGAAGCGCTTTGAGACATCTAGAAGATGTGAAAAGTGCGATATCAAATGCAAGGATTATTATTATTTATTATTACTGTTATAACCATTTGCAGAGTGCTGTAGCTCAGTGGTTAGAGCACTCGCCTTCCAAGCGAGAGACATGGGTTTAATTCCAGGCAGTGTGGAACCTTGGGCAAGTTTCCCTACTCCACACTCCTGATAATAATCCCTCAAAAAAATACTTAATTTCAATCCATGACTGTTTGTGGGACACTGCTGTGTGCAATTAGCTGCCGCCCACAAATATACAGTCAACTCATTTTACAGAATATTCTGTGAAGCACTTTGAGAAGTCTAGAAGACATGGAAGGATTCATCAAATGCAAGGATTATTATTATTACTAACACTTGATGGAAACCTGTAACTGCAAGCAGCGACTTACTCAAGGCTAGTTTCACAAGTCAAATCTATGTGCTTATTTGTAATACACTCTGAGAAGAGCGGTGAGAACAATTGAAGGACACAGGGCTGTAAATCATGTAAAGCAAACAACTGAAATTTCAGTGGGGAAAACCGATTGAAGAGAGATAACTTCAGTCTTTAAAATGATGAAAACAACTGTCAGTATAAGCAGATTATTGAACTAAAATTTTCATAGTCGAGCCAGATAGGATTAGTACAAGACGAGCAAATTGAAGACAAGATCAGAGATCAGAAAATCCACCCTTCCCCTAGAGTACGTAATCAACATAGTGCCAGTTCAAACAGTTCTGATGCTTCACTGCTCATTTTTTTAAAAAAGTGTTGTTTAAGAGAAGCCATAGATAATTATTTTACTGTGCAGTTGAATTAGTGCTTTGTTCAACAGATCAGACAACAAAGAAATATAATGTAAAATGATATAGTAAAATTTTCTTTTTTGCTCGATTACCTTCAAGGCTCGGGGAGATGTTTTCCAGATTATTTTCAAATCCATGTATGCTGCTTGCAAGACTAAATTATCTTTCGCATTCCACCAAGCAGTAATTTAAGTTACTCATCTTACCAATTGTAGAAGCAGGACTGGCCAGGTTCACAAAGTGTTAGGTCCAGAATCTCAGTCATGAGCCAGTTCCGGTTTTACAGAATAATATAATTGTATGATATTAAGGTACAGCAGACCATTTCAGAGGATTTATACCAGACAGCGTCGGATAAAATGCCATGAAGCATCCATATATTGATCAGGGAAAGAACCAGCAAGTACAAACTCAAACACTTTGAGACTTACTCCTACCGTGAAAGGCATTATTTAAATGGAAACTGTATTATATCTTCAGGGCTAGAAATCACAGGTCATTGGGAAAATTCAATTACCCATTGTAACAAATCACATGAAAATATTAATAAAGTTTGGATAAAAGCAGTTTAATTACTTCAGGTATATGACGCTTTTGAAAATGGGCACTCAATTAATTCTGAAACAGGGACTGAACAAGACTTCTCTTAAAAGTGGTACCAGGTGGATCTCTGACTTGCAGTCTTGATCTTGCAAGTCAGTGTGAAGCACAGTATGTAGAAGATCCTGCAGAAAATGCAGTTATGTCAAACAGCAGTATTCCCAGGGTGAGGTGGGAATACAAATAACTTTTTTTCAAGATGAGTGTTTTTGTTTTCTAAAATTTGATTTTTCCATGTTCAAAATAAGAAAAGCCACCTATATTAAAACTATACCAACACACTGATGTGAACATTTGTAGTTGAAGTGAGAAACATACCTTGATCTCGTTTATTAGGAAGCTTCCTCTCTTCACAAGTTGACTAGGATATATGCCTCAGCATCGTAAAATATGCCCAATCTACAACAAGCTACTGTAGTATCATTATCTCCTCCGATTAAAGAGTTAATATCTTATGCATTTTCATCCACGCTGCTCAGCAGCAGTGGGAGTTTACACTGCTCCAGGCATCAACCTCCCACAGCTGCAATGTGGATGACTGGGGAATAAGTGGCAAAATGAAGAACAGGAGACAAAGTAAGCTGATAAGGACAGCAGTAGGGAAACATAAAGAGACTGGAAAGGAAAATGGATAAAGATATAAAAATAAACAAAGTAGGAAAGGCAACTGAAGAAACAAAATAGGAAACATAAAGATAAAGGAGAAATACTGAGTGCAAAGGAAAAGGCTATTTTCCTTTTTTCCAGTCTATCAAAGTCAACTGGTTTTATCTTTCTCCAATATTTACTTATTTCTCTGATCTCTGACATCAACTCAAGAAACTGGACAGTCCAGCGTTTACACCCCTACTATGGATGAGAGATGAAGAGGTTGGGGGAAGAGAACACTTGACCAAAGAAACTGTCAAGTAGGAAGTTATCTCGAGGAAGGCCTTCGAACCCCACATTGAGACTTGGAACCCATATAGTTTAAACTATCACTGCAATATAGTGCTGAGAGTATAATGCATTGTAAGAGATGCTGTCCTTCGGATGACATATTAATCCAAGACCCCGTCTACCTTTTGAAGTGAATGTTGAAGATCTCAAGGCACAATTCAAAAAAATAAGTTATTCCTGGTATTCCGGCTAACAATACCCCAAAATAAAATAGGTCACTCACTCCATTACTGTTTGGAATATAGCTGTGCACAAAGTTCACCCACAAAATACATATACTATTTTACATTTTATCCTGTGAAGTGCAATGATATAAGGCCATTTATCAAATACAGTAAAAGCCCGTTTATCCGTGACCAAATCAACCGTAACTTCTGTATAACTGGCACCTCAAAAAAAGGTCCACATTCGATAAACCAAAAATTATCCGGCACAATCATTGTGGCGCATTTAATGCGGGAGGGAGAGAGAGGGAGGTAGGGGAGAGGAGGGGAGAGCGAGAGAGGGGGGGGGGGGTGAGTTGATTAATTTAGATAGAAAATGAGGAGTGGAGGGGGGTTGGGTTTGGAGCCATTGAGACGCCAGAGTGTGTGTGTACCCCTTTAAGAGAAAAAAACCTCTCATATCGAGATATACCGAGATACCGATATTTTCGGGGTTTTCGTACCGCACATGTGCGCGCGTCGCAAGGTGCTCGCGCATTCAGAGGTGCACGCGCATTCGGGGCCTATCTCCTCAGGAGGTAAATATCTCTCTCTCTGTGTGTCTCTCACACTCACTTTCACTCACTCTCTCCATCTCTGTGTTTTTCTGTCTGTGTCTCTCTCCTCTCTCACATCCCCCCCATCTCTCTCTCTCTCTATCTGTATATTATCACATACACCCCATCTCCCCCCACCCGTTTGTCCCCCCCTCCGCCGTCCCTCTCGCGCCCCACCCCCCCGCCGCCGTCCCTCTCGCCCCCCACCCCCCCGCCGACCCTCTCTCCCCCCATATTATTAATATGGTATGTTGAAATATTTTTAATGACTTCTTTTTAAAGTTAATTTTTTTTGTGTTGGGTTTTCAGCAGTTGGCCGCCCGAATATCCAGCATGCGGTTTAATGACCCAGCATTGGCCAGATCCTGAGGGTGCTCAATAAACGGGCTTTTACTGTACATGTATTATTAGATTATTATACTATTCACTGTTTTTGTGTGTGTCTGTCTAGTTCTGTTGGTAACATTCTCGACTCTGAGTCAGAAGGTTGTGGGTTCAAGTGCCACAGTCTAGCCTGAAATTTCACATAATGCTGGTGATGCGTTGTATTGTCAGAGATCCCCCCTTCAAAAGAGACGTTAAAATGAAGTCAAGTGTAACATCAGGCTCAAGGGACCTGATACAGTCGTTTCAAGTCCCCCTAAGTTAATACAGCAATGGTTCTCTGCCATACTGATATCAAAATCCACTGAGGTCAAGAGTTATTTACAATTGAATTAAAAATTAATATGGGTATGGTCCTATCTTTTAGAGTATATTAATTTAATATTTCAGCTATTTTTAATCTTTAACTTTGTCATCACCTTTATATTTCTGAGTTTTAACTTCATTTTCAGGAGAATATTTTAATGTTATGTCTACCAGTGCTCATCTCTGGGGTCCTCTTTTTATTCCTAATTCCCTTTTAACCCATTATTGCAAATCCCTCTACGAACCTAAGTTACAACAATTACCAATGAACAGTGCCACCTATAAATAATTCAAAAGCAGTTAATAAGGGAATGCATTGAGATATGCAAATCATAGTTTCAAGTGTTCAGTTCGCAATAAGTTATCAGTAAACAATGTGGTTATAATGGGAGATTTTAATTTTCACACAGACTGGGAGAAGAAGCAAGACACCTCAGGTAGTAAACGCAACACATTTCTACAATGTATTCAGGGCAGTTTTCTGGAACAATATGTTTTAGAACCAACAAGGGAACAAGCCATACTGGCTTTGGTGATGCGTAATACAGGTAGACCCCGCTTAATGAAGGGGTTAGGGACTTTAAAACCCTTCGTTAAGCAAAGATTTTATTAAGCAAGAGTTTAACAGTATTACTGTATTTGGCCGCAGCCAAAACGCCACCCTGACCCGAGCCTCCCTGTTAACATCAGTTTAGTTCCTAGCGGTTCCTAACGCTAACATTTTTGGTGTACGGGTTGAGCAGCTAAAATCTGAAGTTCCGGAATCCGGAATGTGACAAAAATTGCAGGAATAAAAACGCCAATCCTACCTGCTCCAGGCAGGCCAGGTCTTCACAGTCACCGCACTGAAATATTGCAACCTGGGCCCAGGCATTTCCGGACTCGTGACGCGCTTCAGGCGTTCCGAAATCTGGAAATACCCGAACTTGGACTCGGGCGTTTCCGGACCTTGGACATCAAAAACACGAAAACCCGCTTGGCCTCGGTCCCTGTACTAGCGAAGGCCTAAGGTAGATATAACTGCTATTGAAGGCTACACATCTTTAAATACAACAATATTAAAATGTTAGTAAATACAACAATAAACAATAAAATACAGACAGTCCTTGACTTACTATTATTGATGCCACGAAGCAGTGCAGTACGTACAATATGGGAGGAGCTTAAGCGGCAGAATGCTGGCCAACAACAAGCACCAATGCAATACTCCGCCACTATCTATTATTACTTAGTCTGGTGTGTATGGTGTGTGTTAAAAGAACTTAAATTTTTTTGTAGTGGGTTTTCGGCCGCAGGCTGCCCGAATATCCAGCAAGTGCTATAACCGCCATTAGCCGGGTCCCGCGGATGCTGGATAAACGGGCTTCTACTGTACTTAAATAAAACAGAAGTATGTTTCATAAATAAATAAATGTATAACTATTACCATTATTTTCATTGATAATTAATTATATGAATTTTTAGTATTAACATTAGCTTATCAAAAGTTACTAGGCAGTGCACATCTGAAAGCTCACCTAGGGTGCCAAACACCCTTGTGCCGTTCCTGATTGTAGGTTCATAAAACCAAACAGCTTATTCTATGCTTTACAAGATTACATTCCAGGCCTGAAATTCAACCTTATCAGAGTCTGTAAAGACCATTTTGTCTCAAAAGTGCATGATTGTGGAAATTGCTTAAATTGAATCTTAATTTGGAAGCCAACTGCTTTTTGGAAAACCAGTTGCAAATTGAACAACCCGATACGTCTTTTCACACGTCTCTGGATGTCTATACAAAATGCAAGAAAAGGTTGGAAGATGATCCTTCTCTCACTGACATCCTCTCTCCATTTAAAAAAATATACCATAGTCATTTATTTGGAATATACAATCAATATACTTCACGGGAAACTCTATGAAGGCCGTTTCAGCTGTCCTCCTTATGTGAACGGCACGATAACAAATACAATGATTACTCACAATTTTGTCTCTAGTTTCTCCTAATGTCAAAATACTTAACTTCACACACACTTCTTCTCCTGATATCCCCATTGTACTCCAAGTGCTCTAAGACACACTCAGCATTGCTTACCAAAAAACTCACATTTGAATAGGAATTAACTTTCAAGCATGTGTGATGTTTCAACATAGTAAATAAGGCATTATCAACCTGCAAGTATTTTCTTTTCATAGAACCTCAAACCTATGCAACTCTTCATTACTCTTTGTCTTCCCATCTCCATGCAATATTAATTGTTAAATTGACTCATTTTGTAGCACTCTTTCCTCCATTTTATACATTTGGAGGCTCACAGTACGATTCAGCACATACATAGGCTGCCAATCCAGTGAGGTTAAGTATTGTAACTTTGAGCCTTTGACCTTCAGGTGAGATGTTAAAAATGAGTCTTATTTGCATATTCTAATGATTTATATGATCCTAAAAATCTTATGACTACTTTGAAGAGTGTGGGGGGGGGGGGGGGGGGGGGTCTCTCGGAGTATTGCAAATATATTATTTATTGATGTAATAATGCCATATAATATTTTGGCTTATTGTATTCATTTCAAAATACCGTAGTACAGTACTGTATGCTTTCAGTCTTCTTAATGTTCAAGTACAATATATCTCAAATGCAAGTTTTTTTAAAGTAGTGTCCGGCGATATATCGATATATTGGATATATCGATATCATTTTTCATATCGATATGCTGATATTGGAATTTAAAATATATCGATATATCGAAAAATTTGGTAATAAAAATTATATTGGTATATCGTACATATCAGTATATTGTTTCCGGCGATTATCGGTAAACTTTTCCAACTTACCTTGTCGCCGCCATTGCAAACCTCCTGGGCCTAGAGCACGGAATGCGCGCGCACACCGGAATGCGTGCACACCTCTGAATGCGCACGCATATCCAAATGCGCGCGGACCTCTGAATGCGTGCACACCCCCGAATGCACGCGCACACCAGAACGCGTGCGCACCCCCGAATGCGTGCATACCTCCGAATGCGCACGCATCTCCGAATGCGTGCGCATGCGCAGTATTAAAAACCCAGAAATATCAATATATCGGTATATATCAATATGAGCCCACCGATATATCGATATCGGAAAATTTCCATATCGACGGACCCTATTTTAAAGCTAAGTTTGCTATTTCATTTTGTTTTAAACAGAGCTTGTATTTTCTGTTCGTCTATTTGACCTTGCTGTTGATTCGAACTTCGCCCTTGACCAAGCTTAGTTATTTATAAAGGTTGCATGCAGCAAAGGAAAGATTAAAGTTGGAACTCCAAATTTCTTCAGCCCTGAGGACAAATCACAGCTGGCATTGTTGTGACATAAAACCTTTCTCGCTTATCTGTGCCATACACAAGGCATCAAAGCTGACAAACGCCCAAATCAAACTGTGGGTTATGTGGGGGCGAAGGGCAGGAAGGATAACTCAGAAAGGTTTGAAGCAATATAAGCTTTTAACATTTCCAGTCTGCAGGATAAAGAATTAAACATGTGAACCCCAAATCAATTTTGTGATTACTATTTAAAATAATAACAAGTATAAACATTGAAATATTAAAACTTTATATTAATGCTTACATTTGATCAGTTGCAATTGCACCTCAACAAATCATTAAGCCATCACAAGAAGCTTCACAGGTTTTTACTCTGTAGGCAAACAAATAACCCAAATTTCACACGTAATGTCCCACAAACAACCATGAAGTGAAGGACTAATTTTATCCTGGGGATTGTTGACAATAATAATCCTTGCATTTGATATAGCACATTATCCATCATTATGAAGTCTCAACCCTTCACGGGATAAAATGCTGTGCGCATATGGCTGCCACGATTCGCCCACAAATATATATAGTCAATTCACTTTACAGTATATTCTGTGAAGCGCCTTGGGATGTTGATAAGATGTGGAAAGCACTATATCAAATGCAAGGATTATTATTATTATTATTATATTATAAAATATAAAGGAGTGTGACTGTGTAAAGTCCCAACCTGAAGCTTAACATACAATCTTCTAACTCAAGAGGCGAGAATGCTACCAACTGAGTCAGACTGACACCTGAAAATTCATTGAGCAAATGAACTCGGTCTCCTGAATGACAGTTGCAGATACCGACTGCTCCACTAATGAAGATTGTCGAGGATCTATTAACATTTTCTGGTACATACATAATAATAATTCTTGCATTTGATAGAGCGCCTAATTATATCGTCGAGACGTATCATGGTGCTTCACTAAGCCATTATTTTACAATAAAAATAGTGTAATATTCAAATAGTGTAATAACTGCCCCTACTGCTTCATTTGATCAACAAACACTGCCTGCTTCACATCCCCTGCCCACTCTGCCATTGCATTGATGTGACAGCTTTCAGCCGTTCTACCCCAGCTCTCTGGAACTCCATCATGGAGTCGCCTCCTTCAAAACTTTCTCTGTAATAACAATTTTGGCCACCTTACTCCTATCCCACCTTTTGAATTTTTCTCCCCCACCTTGGACTCCCAGTCAGTTGTGGGAAGTGCTTTGAGACAACCTCCTTATGTGAAAGGCACCATGCAAATGTAAACTATTGTCATTATTGCTTGGATTTATTTCTTCATCTGAATACCCTGGATATCTGTATGCCGTTATAATGATTGTTCTAAGTTACGTTCTTGCTCAATTCTTAAAGCTAATGACATTAAGTTAAATGCTTCAACTTAATGTCATTAGCTTGTAATGTATGTAATTGTGATAATGTATGATATTTTGCAAATGATTTAGTTGATGAAACAGACACAACCTTTGCCTGCATTTTGTTAAAATCTGACTATTTTTTGATTAGGTTGCGATGTAAACAAATAATATCTTTCATCAGGAAACAAACAGTGCCAAACACATCTAGAAAAGTCAGAAGATCGCAATCTACCAGCAGTTTCCCTTTCTCTCACAACACATAGAACTTGGCAGTACAAAATCCTGAGCCGGAAACATCCTATCTATACGAGGCCTTGCTGGAATCAAAATACCACTCTTAACAAAGAAAGTGAAACTCTTAACCCCCAACTGTTAAAACCCTAACAAAGAAGGTGAAACTCTTAACTCCCAACTGTTAAAATACATCTTTAGTTAACCATTCTTTCTTTCACCTGGCTTTCTGTATACAATTTAACTAATCCCTGAACTACTAACTCATACCTAGAGCAGAATATCATCCACAACAAGTGCAGGGAAAGCTAGTAAATAAACCCTAACCTTCAGTTAAAGAAGTTCAGTTCTTTGATTCTATGAAATAAAGCAAAGAAGGCTGAAATATTCCAATGCAATACACACATACAGGTGTGTGTTAGCAGAATTCTGCAATTATACTGTCAATTGCAGTATAATGTGCTCACATATTTCAGAGCCTGAGTTATTTTTTGTTCAAATTGATCAGTTATAAATGTTTTGAGGTATTATTACTGGCAATGAAAAACAAGAACAGAAGCAGCTACAACAACTTAAACAACAACAACTTTGATTTATATAGTGCCCTCCACGCCGGACAGCTTCTCAGAGCGCTTTACAATAGCGGATCACGGGATCGAGCCAAGGGCAGGGGCAGAAAGGTGACCAAAAGCCCGGTCGAAGAAAAAGGGATTTGTTTTCAAATCCCTCCACTCCTCTGCACCCCCCTATCTCTCTGATCTCCTCTCCCCACAACCCAGCACCCGCTGCCTTCGTTCCTCTGGGTCTGGCCTCCTCCATGTCCCCCGAATCCTCCGCTCCACCCTCGGCGGCCGTGCCTTTAGCCACTACGCCCCGAGGCTCTGGAACTCCCTTCCTCACTCCCTTCCCCTCGCCCCCTCTCTTCCCAGTTTCAGGTCACAGTTGAAGACCTTTCTCTTTGACCGAGCTTTTGGTCACCTTCCTGCCCCTGCCCCTGGCTCGGTCCCGGGATCCGCTACTGTGAAGCGCTCTGAGACGCCGTCTGGCGTGGAGGGCGCTATATAAATTGAAGTTGTTGTATTCAGCTGTGACCTGAAACTGGGAAGAGGGGGCGAGGCGAAGGGAGTCAGGAAGGGAGTTCCAGAGCCTCGGGCGTAGTGACTAAAGGCACGGCCGCCGAGGGTGGAGCGGAGGACTCGGGGGACATGGAGGAGGCCAGACCCAGAAGAGCGAAGGCAGCGGGTGCTGGGTTGGGGGGAGAGGAGATCAGAGAGATAGGGAGGTGCAGAGGAGTGGAGGCATTTGAAAACAAGGGTGAGGATCTTGAAGTCGATCCTCTCTGGGACAGGGAGCCAGTGAAGTCTGGCAAGGATTGGGGTGATGGGGGAGCGAATCTTAGAGCGGGTGAGTATGTGGGCGGCAGAATTTTGGATAAGCTGGATTTTGTGGATTGTGGTGAAGGGGAGACCGGCGAGGAGGGCGTTGCAATAGTCCAGCCGAGAGGTGACAAAGGCCTGGACCAAGTTTTCAGCGGCTTTTGGAGTGAGGTATTGCCGGAGACGGGCGATCCATCAGAGGTGGTAGAAGGCGGTGCTGGTAATGGCCCGTATGCGGGGAAGGACAGTTGGGGGTCGAACCTGATGCCTAGGTTGTGCACAGGTTTGGAGAGTTTTAGGGGCAGGCCGGGAAGGTGGAGGAGGTGAGAGCCGTGCGAATGGAGACGTTGACGAGAGCCAAGGAGTATGGCCTCCGTCTTGTCGACATTCAGCTGCAAGAAATTTGCGTTCATCCAGCCCCTGATGTCTGAAAGGCAGGCTGACAGAACATCAGGGGACTGGGGCTCGCAAAATGAAGTGGAGAAATAGAGTTGCGTGTCAACCCCATACATGTGGAAGGAAGTATGCCCCATAGTAGCAGCTATATAGCAGTTATATATTTTGGCTCTGACTTGCAACAATGAAAGATGTAATTGTCTTTAAACCTGAATCTTGTCCCCAAATAATTAGCATTTGCACAATTTGTAATGCAATCGAAATGTTTTACTGCAAAAGCTCCATAGAAACATAAGAATGTGGCAATTAGCAAAGGTCAGTCCATTCAAGTCCTGTTTTTGAATCTGATGTAACCATTTTCCCGTGTTATACCAGTCGTGAAAAGCGCTATACAAGTGTAATTTTGTTGTTGTCTTCTGTATTAGTGTCAGAATGGTTTCCTTCAGCAACTCATATTGAGCCAGCATCCAGTGCATGACTAAAATCAGGATATATTGAATCGTGGGAGAAGCAGCAGAATGGATTAAAGAATAGTTAAAAAACCAAAAGGAAAGAGTAAGATTTTAGAGCATTTTCTCAAAATCACAAAAAAAAGTCACTGACATTGAGCAAAAGCGCTCAAGCTCATGATTTCCGTATAATATGTAAAATTATTAACAACAACTTGTACTTATACAGCACCTTCCACTACAGGTAGCATCTCAGAGTGCTCAACAGTGGCGGAGTTTTGGGATGTAGTGGCTGAATGCGCGACCTGATTTGGGGGTGGAGGGTGCGAGAGACCTGCAGAAGGCCGGTGTCAGTTGAATGGAGGAGCTGGGTAATGGATTGGGGACTGAGGAAATCGGAGAGGTAGGGAAGTTCCAGGGAGTGAGTGGATTTGAACAAGAGTGTGAAGAAACATTAGCTCACGTCGGAAAATGGAAAATCCTTCTCCTCACGAAACTTCATATTTGACACATCGATCTACAAGCACTCAATTCACAAAGATTAGCAAAATGGAATGTACAGTACGTTGAAACATCTGATATCCTTTTTCTCTTGAGCAATATGCCATTTACACTCATTTTCCTGTTCATCCACTTTTTCAATTAGCAAATGTGTAGATTCCCGCACTTCCCACCCCAGCATTGGTGTTTGGGCCTTCAGCATTTCTGCCCCACACTCTGGAACTCTATCGTGCAATCCATCTGCCTCACCCCCCTCTTGCCTCCTTCAAGTCCCATTTAAGGATCTTTCTCTTCAACTGTCTTCAGCCACCATCCATCCATCATCCATCCTGATCCCAATTCTCAGCTCCGATCCCTAAAACTTTGATTGTCCAGCGTCCTGGGACATCTTTCTGATGAGAAGGGTACTACAATAATAATTTGTTGTCGTTGTAGCTTCTCTATCTATCCACTACTTTTAAGCGCACTGAGATGCTGCCTGGCATGGAGGGTGCTATATAAATGCAAGTTGTTGTTGTTACTATCTACATTTACCCATCAGGCTAGATGACTCCATCATCCCACCCTCACCTAGCTCCACTGCCTCCCCATCTCTCAGAGGGTAGAATTCAAAATCCTCATCCTCATTTTCAAAGCACTCCATGGCCTTGCCTCTGACATCTCTGACCCTCTATCAACCTGTCCACTCCCTCCATTCAGCAGGCTCCTTTCTGCTCCATGTTTCCCACCTGACCCACCCTACGATTGGCGAGCGGGCTTTCAACCTCTCTGCCGCCATGCTTTAGAACTCCATCCCATAATGCCTTCGCCTTGCTCCCTCTTTTGGTTTCTTCAAGGCCTGACTTGAGACCTTCCTTTTCAACCATACCCTCAGCTGTCCTCCTACCTCTCTGCCCTCCCTCATCCCAACCCTGCCACCCTCTCCCCTCATGCTCTGGTCCCAACCCCTGACTGTTCGGCACCTTCGGACGTCTTCCTGATGTGAAAGGCGTTCTACACATGTCATTTTTTGTTGTTGTTTACACCCACATATGTGTGCGCTAACTGAGCACAGCAGTGGAGTCCTGTAGCTCAGTGCAACCATCTCTCAAGTGAAAGACTTGGGTTCGATTCTAGTCAGGGCGAAACCTTGGGCAAGTTTCCTTACTCCACATGCTTGATAACAATCTCTCAAGAAATAAAATGAAATAATAATTAGGTCATTCAATTCAGAAGTGTTTGTGGGACACTGCTGTCAGTAATTGGCTGCCACATTTTGCCCACAAATATCCAGTGTGTGGAGTAAGGAAACTTGCCCAAGGTTTTATCCTGCCAGGAAATTGTACCAAGCTCTATTGCTTGTGAGGCGAGTGCTCAAAGCACTGAGCTACAGGACATTTGTTGCATTACTAGTACTCCATTCCAGTATTTAGTGCTCCTAATTTGTTATTAAATTCCAGAATCACAGAAATAGTCGGGACCTCTTGAAGTCTCAGGTTCAACACCGCGCTAATTTTATAGTGTTCATTTTAAAGTTGTACAAAAATCAAGTGCACTTCCTTTTATAGTTTGTTAGAATGTCAGTTGCTCTTCCAGGAACCCTGATAGGTGCACCATCCATAACACCTTTTAAGGAATAAGGATAGATATCTGATGAAATGGTAGAGAAGGAGACTGGGACTATATGGAAAGCTCATTCAGAGCTTCAGTCTATGTGCTGAATGGCTTCCTCCTTTGCTGTGAATTTCTATGGTTCTACACTGTGATTTATATAAAGTACCAGGTTATGTGCTGTACAGGACCACCAAAAACACTTTACTGTACAAGAGAACACCAATTCAGCCTCTGGTTACTTCCTGACGCTGCTGCAATGTCAAGTAAGATCAGCAGCTCATAATTCATTTACGTGAGTTTCAATGGTTGCTTACATCAAAAATCAATTTTGGGCCATGATATCTCCAAACCCCTCTGCTGCAAGTTCTGCAAATACATTTTGCTGTTGTCTCAGCAAACCTGCACAGATGTTATTTCAGAGCTATGCAGTTTTCGATTTTCCCAAGTGTGTGTTTTGAAAAAAATCCAGGTTCTCTTGCTAGTTCTAACTTCCTAATAATAGGTTCTAACTTCCTAATACAATTGATTTATTTGCTGACATTGCAGAAAATTCCACCAAAGCAAAGATTATTTCCAAATATATTTCCATTGGAGAAATCTATTTGTGTCAGCATCTGTACACCTTTGGATTCTATACAACGATTCTATTCTGAGAATGATGTACATTTTCAGAGTTATTTCTCTACAGCAAACTACATTTTTAGCTATTTTCATATACCAGGCACTGGAAGCATCACCATACAAGAATGCATACTCTACCTCACTGGGCTAGTGCAGAACCCAGGCACTTTGTTTGACCTTCAATAGTCCTTTCCACCTCACATCTGTGCTATGACCTGCTCTGCCTTCCTCACTTCTGCAACATCACCTGGCTCTGCCACAGTCTCAACCCTCAAGCCAGCAAAACCATTATCCATGCATTTACAACAACAACAAAGCCATCACTTTAAATACTAAATTGGAGGTGATAAGCCGCGTTGATTCTGGCAAAAAAGGTATGGACGTCGGGAGGGCTTTAGGGCTAGCTAGATCGACGGTGGCTACTATAAAATGGGTATAGGGAGCACAGATTCCAAGTTTGCAGATGATACTAAGTTAGGGAGAATAGTAAATAGTCAGGAGGATAGTAACCTTCTGCAAGAAGATATAGATAAAATGGTAAAGTGGGCAGACACATGGCAGATGAAGTTGAATGCAGAGAAGTGTGAGGTGATATATTTTGGGAGAAGAAATGAGGGGAGGCAATATAGGCTAGATAGTACAATTTTAAGGGGTGTGAGGGAACAGAGACCTGGGGATGTATGTTAGCGACTTTTTGAAGATGGCAGGACAGGTAGACAAAGCCATTAAGAAGGCATATGGGATACTAGGCTTTATAAATGGGGGTATAGAATACAAAAGTCAGGAAGTGCTGAATAACCTCTTATAAAATTTTGGTTAGGCCTCAGCTGGAGTACTGCGTCCAATTCTGGTCACCACACTATAGAAAGGATATTAAGGCATTGGAAAGGGTGCAAAGAAGGTTTACTAGAATGGTACCAAGATTGAGGGACTTCAGTTATGGGGAAAGGCTAGATAGGATAGGTTTATTCTTTGGAACAGAGAAGGTTGAGAGGAGACCTAATAGAGGTTTATAAAATCATGAGGGGATTCGACAGGGTGAATAAGGAAAAACTGTTTCCACTGGTGGGCGATTTTAAATCTGTGACTCGTGGTCACAGATTTAAAATAGTTTCAAAACAAAACAGAGGGGAGCTGAGGAGAATTTTTTTCACTCATCGGGTTGTTCGAATCTGGAATGCATTGCCTGAAAAGGTGGTGGAGGCCGATTCAATAACAGCTTTTTAAAAGAGAATCAGATCTTTATTTAGGGAGAACAGGTCTGTTAGGTTATGGGGAGAGAGCAGAGCAGTAGGACTGAGTTGCTCTTTTCAAAGAGCCGGCACAGACTAGATGGGCCGAAAGGCCTCCTTTTGTGCCATAAAATTCTATGATTCTATGACTTCAACCTGTGTTTCTCAGTGAATCTTAAATGACAAGATTATACTACACTCAGCTTCCAATGTACCAATTCTAGCAGCGCCAGCTCACTGCTATTTAAAACATTGGGAAATGTACACACTCCAATTCCCAGAAGAATGTCTTTAATACCATTTTTTCATCCATTTTGCACCTTCCCAATGCTGTTAGTCAATAGAACATTATATCTCAGGGTACAGTATATAGTTTTCGAAAAGACATGTGAAGCAACTGCCAATATGGTAAAGGCGATAATAGGTGGACCTTGGTCTTCTTTCTTCTGTTGTTATATGTCATGACATTTAAAAAAAATCTCTTTTTGATTGCCCTCCACTCAGCTCTGGCTCCATCTCTGTAATAATAATAATCATCTTTGCATTTCATATAGTCCGTTATCACATTTTTGAGGCATCTCAAGGCGCTACACAGGATATTCTGTAAAATTGACTGTATATTTTGTGGGTGAAACTCGCCAGCCAATTGCGCACAGAGGTATCCCAGAAACAGTCGTGGAATTGAGTGACCAAATTATTATATTTATTTAACACTAATGTGTTGCTACTTGATTAGCACACAACCCACAGTTAAAATTCATTCTGAATTAATAAATATTTATTTATTTGATTGTGCTTCAGCCATCTTAACTGTTAGTTTAGAATAAGTATAACCACTGTACACGTAGATTTTCATTTTTAACAACTGTATGTAATAACTGCATTGTGTGCATTATGGGTAGTAGTGTGCTAGGGGAACTTGGTCAAGCCATATGACACAGAAACAGCTTGGGTCAACAGCCTTGGATATCAGAGTAGCAACTAAGCCAGTTTCAAGATCTAACTTGCCACAGAGAACTGGGAAGGCTGGTACAAGGGGATTAGTTTAGAGTGGGAGAATTGTTACAAATAAGAAAACAGGCATGGAATGTCTGAGAACCATTCTCCAGCATACACTGATTAAGAAAGAACCATGCGTTAAAATAGATTAAAACAAGAACAGAGAGTAGGACAAGGATCACCAAGAATCAGGAGATGCCAACGAGGGAATTTGTTAATTTGTTTTAAGAGTAAGCAAGGCTGATGGAGAAGTATAAAGATAGGAGGAAAAGAGTGGCTCAACACAACAGTTGGGGAATATCTCAAGGTAGGAGCTGAGATCTCCAGCCTGCCGCTCTTATCCAAAACCACTGGAACGGATAGTATGGTTTCAGTCGTTCTGTTTTACAGGTAAGGAGGGGTCAGTTACAGAGTCAAACACCTAGTCTTACGCTCAGTGAATTGGCTAGACAGCCCGAGAGGGGTGCTGGTGTAGGCTGAATGTCCTGAGTTAGGCAGAGTTTTTACCTATCTGTGATTGAAGAGAGAAAAGCAAGAGACTAGAGCAAGATCTGAACAGGTATTATAATCCAATTACAGTATAATCCAATTTTGGGCAGAACATCCTGACTTTCAACTGCCCCCAGACTCACCCACACACACCCATTTTACAGTCACACAGTAATCATGGATAGTTTTGATTACAATTAACTGATGATTTAATCTTGTGTGCATTATGTGAAATGATTATAAGTAAGTTGCATCGAGATAATATAACTTGTGATTCGGCTGTTCTAATAAAGCTATGTCAAGGCTATGCGAATTGCGATACGGTTATTTTAATCCAGGAGTGTATCATGAGTAACAAATAACCTTTAATGTGCCACTATTACCGATCGGTTGTTTTCTGCTTATGCTTTCTTTTCACTAATTGTGTGATTAATAAAATCCAAGCTTCACTATATTCCGATCTCCGACTGTCAAATTGTTTACACTCCCAATCAATCGCTTAGTCAGTTGTGAAGCCCTCCAAATATGAAAAATGCTATAAATTCAATACAATAATGCCTTGTTTTCTGGATTCTCCAGCTCTTCCCCACACAGGCTACAGACATCCATGACCTGTCCTTAATCAGGCTCCCCAAGTCTATCATGCTTTTCCTTGCTCAACTCCATTGACTTGCGACCCTCTAGTGGATCAGCCTCACCTCACCTTGCCCAATCTCCGTGACCTCTTTCATCCCTACCGTCCCCGCCACGGGCTTCAATCGGAGAACACCTGTTTCCCACCCTACCATACCCACCGTTGGTGTACAGTAGGGTCCGTCGATATGGAAATTTTCCGATATCGATATATCGGTGGGCTCATATTGATATACAGGTATCCCCCACTAACGAAAGGGTTAGGGACTTCAAAATTCCTCGTTAAGCGAAAATTGCGTTAAGCGAGTGGGAGGGAGGTCCCTACTGTGTTTCCGTATATGAAAAAAATTGTTCCCAGTAATGTCTTGCGCCTAGCGCTAACATTTACAGTGTATCAGCGACAGCATAAGGTAGGTAGCACTGCTATTGAAGGCAGGGAGAGAGAGTTAAAGAGACTGAGACAGAGAGAGACAGAGAGACTGTGAGTGAGATTGTGACAGCCAGAGATTCAAACAGAGAGAGAGAGAAAGAGACCAAGAGAGAGAGAGATACAGATAAGGACAGAGAGAGAGAGAAAGAGAGAGCGTGACCCAGACAGACAGAGGGAAAGAGACATGGAGAGAGAGAGAGAGAGACAGAGAGAGGGAAAGAGACACGGAGAAAGAGAGAGACAGAGACGAGGCAGACAGACAGAGCTTCCTACCGCTTAAACTCGTCCCACACTGCAGGGCTTTCTCTTGGATTAGGTGGCGCTGCAGTAAGTGTGTGTATGTACGTGCGCTTGTGTTGCGGAGGCTGCCGGGAGACAAGAAGCACGCAAGATTTAAACTTTCGTTATAGCAAGCGCAGCCTTCGCTAAGCACATAGGATGGTACAAATAGAAACCCTCGTTATAGTGAAGTTTCGTTAACAGGGCGTTCGGTAAGCGGGGGCTACCTGTACCGATATTTACAATATAGTTTTTAATACCAAATTTTTCAATATATCGATATATTTTAAATTCCAATATCGGCATATCAATATGAAAAATTATATCGATATAACCGATATATCGATAAATCGCCGGACACTAGTGTACAGGCATTCAGACATTCTCCCCGTTCTCTGAACTCCATCCCAAAGTCACTCCACTCCCTCCCCACTTCACCCCTTTCAAGGCACGTTACATCTCTTTGACCATCCTTTTGTCTATCTTTCCACCCCTCGCCTCCTTTGGCTCCTATCCAATTGTATTGTTACTTACCTATCGGTTTATTGACGCCGAGGAAGCCAGCTTGTCCGAGAATTTTGAAAATTCGATGGGCTGGGAATATTCCTGCTTCTTCCCATTTATCAACAAAAGGATTGATTTCCTTGTCAATGATCTGTAGAAACAGAAAGAACATTCCTTTGTCAACACTTTTCAACAAGAAGATATAGTAAAAGCCTGTTTATTCGGCACCCTTGGGACCTGGTCAATGCCGGTTAAACGGCATGCCAGATATTTGGGCGGCAAGTTGCCAAAAGCCCAACACAAAATAAATGTACTTGTTAAAAAACATAGTCCTTGGGACCTGGTCAATGCCGGTTAAACGGCATGCCAGATATTTGGGCGGCAAGTTGCCGAAAACCCAACACAAAATAAATGTACTTGTTAAAAAACATACCATATTAATAATAGACTAAATAATAACAGAATATTCTATGGATACTTGCCAATAAAGCAATAAATATCAATTACAGTCTATAAACACAGGACACAATCACAAAGCAAACTTCTACAATGGCGGATGGAAGGGTTTTTCCTCTTAAAGCTGTACTGTAGCTTTTTCCTTTCTTTCTTTCTGTCTTTCTCTCTCTCCCTCCCACTCTCTCTTTCACACACACACTCAAGTCAGTCTGGTATCTCAATGGCTCCAAACCCAACCCCCCTCCACTCCTCTCATTTTCCATCTAAATTAATCAACTCACCCTCTATCTCTCTCTCTCTCCCCCTCCCACTCCTCTCTCTTTCTCCCACTGCATCCCCCCCACCCACCCTCCCCACCACCAAAACAGTGTATAAACCCACGATACAGTCAGGCTACACAGGCAATATATAGTATTGTTGGAAGGAAGGAAGGAAGGAAGGAAGGAAGGAAGGAAGGAAGGAAGGAAGGAAGGAAGGAAGGAAGGAAGGAAGAAAATCGTGCTAATCGTATTGTACTCCTGTGCGACAATCAACTCATTAAATGCGCCACCGCGATTGTGCCGGATAAGATCCAGTTATTCGAATGGGACCTTTTTTTTGAGGTGCTGGTTATACGGAAATTACGGTTGATTGGGGCTGGATAAACAAGCTTTTACTATAATATGATAATTAACACATAACACCTTGCTATTTGCAATCCATTCAAATGTGACAAGGAAGCAAATTGGTTTTCTCAGTGCAATTTTTGAGATTTTCACTGTCTTCAGAGTCACAACACATTGAGGAGAAAAAAGAGTGCATCCCATGCTCCCAGTGAATACTTGCACAAGTTATATAATACAATTTATACTTATATGGTGCCTTTCATGTCAGGAGGACATTTCAAAGCGGCTGACAATGCTGGATGGCCAAGGACAATTGTTATAACCAAGGGCTGTGGGGAGGGGAATGATGTATGTTATTATCTATGCTCAAGTAGAAATTGGACATGACATGCTTGAAAATGTGTTCATTTAATTCAGGGCAAAAGCTGGGAATTTAAATTCTCTACACATTATTAAAATGCACATTGTGGGACTGTCGTTTGCTGTATTGTGTTTTGATTCTCATAAAGGAAAATATCAAAAAGGCAACAACAACAAATTACATTTGTAACAACAACAACTTTGATTTATATAGCGTCCTCCACGCCGGACGGCGTCTCAGAGTGCTTCACAATAACGGATCCCAGGACCGAGCCAGGGGCAGGAGTAGAAAGGTGACCAAAGGCGCGGTCGAGGAGAAAGGTCTTCAGCTGGGACCTGAAACTGAGAAAAGAGGGGGCAAGACGAAGATAGTGAGGAAGGGAATTCCAGAGCCTCGGGGCATAGTGGCTGAAGGCACGGCCGCCGAGGGTGGAGCGCAGGATTCAGGGCAACGGGAAGGCAACGGGAGCGAAGGCAACGGGAGCGTTTGAGGAGAGGAGGACAGAGAGGTAGCGGAGTCTCAGGGGGGAGACTTTTCCAAGGGCGGAAAAGTACAGTTGAGAGCTTGGTGGAGGAGAGAGGGATGGAAGAGGAGAAGGAAAGAAGAAAGTGGTCCGAGATGGCCTTGTCCGAGTTTGGAAATGTCAAGGCCGTGGGTGATAATGAGGTCAAGAGCGTGGCCACGGTTGTGGTTCGATGAGTCAATGTGGAGGGTGAGGTTTAGGGAGGAGAGGAGGCCAGTGAAGTCGGAAGAGGTGGTGCAGGGGGAGTTTAGGTGAAGGTTGAAGTCACCCATGATGAGCAGACGTTCGGAGCAGAGGGACAAGGAAGAGAGGAGAGTGGAGATATCAGAGAGGAAAGAGCCAGGGGGTTTAGGAGGACAATAGAGTAGAGTAGTAGCTCTTTTCAAGCCAAGCTAATTCGTTTTGATGGCTTAAAGCAGAAACCTGCTTGCAGTCTTAACTTTTTGCCAATTATGTACATTTTTATAAAGATGGTAATCGACGTTGGAGTACACCCCTCTTTCTAACCTCGAGTACTGTGGTTATTATTCATATGAGCCAATCGACTGCATATCAACAACAACAAATTACATTTACAGAGCGCCTTTCACGTCGGGAGGACGTCCCAAGGCGCTGAACAGTCAGGTTGGGACCCGAGCAGGGGGGGGAGGGGTCGGGGTAGGGGGAAGGAGAGTAGGAGAATTGACTGTATATTTGTGGACGAAACTATTGTATACTATTATTGTGGGCAATAGTATTGCATTTAGCTCCAGGAGAGCATACTACGATTGGCTTCAGTTCCCTGTCTGGATTGCTGTATCCTTAATCTCTACTACTTCAAATAAGATGTCCAAGCATAGGCTTGGTAAGCCTCATATTATTTATATGTTTTCTATTATACAGTACAATTTTATTGTTTTTTTCTAGCTCTGCAAACTGTACAACATCACAACAGCATTCAATTCCGTTGTTCCTTGATGTTGACTTTCCAGTTAAAGTGTACTCGATATTGATCAGTAAAGGCTTATCTCTGGCTTATGTCCCTCCACTTTCAGTGACCTCAATCCATAATGCTGGCTATGTCAATGTGGCAATATTACCCTTATTAAAATGTTTAGCTTGATTGAAGTATTTAGTCCAACACAGATTGGAGTGATAAATCCTGCATAAGCACCTTAAGCAGTTGTAGAAAGACAACACAGTTATTATTGTTGTTGGATACCCAGTCAATATTGTTAACGACTTTGAGGTGTCCTTTTGGAATGAAAGTTGTCTATATAAGTATAAATTGTGTTATATCTCTCCAGAATACCAAACCTCCTATCACAGCATCGAGCTGCTTTTTAAAAGAGTCCAATGTACTGTAATCAACCACCCTACCTGGCAATGTGTTCCAGTCATTCATTTCCCTCTGGGTAAAGATAAACTTCTTGGTATATGTTCTAAAATTGCCCTTTGCAACTCTAAACATCTATCCTCTTGTTGTATTGTCTTGATGCATCCTAAAGTATTGTTCTGAGTTTATTTATTCCAATTCAATTTCAAATTTTATTTTGTTTGACGGTTTAGTTTCAAAAAAATATTCTGGATATACTTTTTATCACATCAAAATTGCACACCAGCAGCTCCTTACAACCATTATCCCCAATATAATTCTGCAGACAACATGCAGTCCTGTGCCAATACAATTCCTGTATTTTTCCAGTTACAATATCGTTGATGCAATATTTTGGTGAGCATTCTACAATGAATGGAGATTCTCTATGCATGGATCATTGCCATGCCAACTGCCTTTGGAAGGGATAGTGGAAATTTCCACCCGCATTACAAAAATACCCAGAATTTACTTTATTTGCTCAAAATAACAAATGTGGATGTTATCAAAATAAATCTGGATGAGTGGAGGTTACATCAATGAAATTGGTGTAATTTCAAGCACAGGTGAATAGCATAAATTACAAACGATTAATTTTGTTCATTTCATTTGGCAATAGAGGACAACCCAAAATAAATATGTTTTACATCTAGCTGTTAGCATTACTAACATATTTGAAAATATTATTCAGACAATAGTCAGCACCACAGATGAGATCACTCTGAATAATTCTAACCTACCAGGATACAGAGAAAAGGTTGGCTGTTTCGCCATTTCCTTGACAACACAGTTTTGTGCACACAACAAATCATGTAGTTCATACTCTAAATGTCATCTGGAATGGATGTAATATAATCATTGATTTCTCAAAACTTTCACATTGTGCAAGCAATCCAACCTGAAATGGTAGATAAACTACAAAAATTTTAATGTTTGATCCCTGCTACCAGTGGTCAATGTACCCCTGCGAGTCCTTCCCGAAGAACCGGACTGGTTGGTGTTATCAACAATGCCCTGGAGACAGCAGAACCTACAGGCTCATCTTGATTCGAGGCACTGGAACTCCCTTCCTCTCTTCACCTTGCCCTCTCTCTTCCCAGTTTCAGGTCTCAGCTAAAGACCTTTCTCTTAAAGACTGTGCCTTTGGTCACCTTTCTACCCCTGCCCCTGGCCCGGTCCTGGGATCCGTTATTGTGAAGCACTCTGAGACGCAGGTTTTTTTTTGACTCCAGCAGCATAGAGACTGCGGCATTCCATGAATTTTGATCATAGGTGTTCATTTTCATCTCAATTAAATATCCAACGTGAATGAGTTGGAATTATCTAGATTATTTTCAAAATGTTCAAATGACATAATATTAAACCTCTTTTGCTAGGGTTGTTTTGCTTTCTCTTCCCTGTGGAGAACAAACATCTTGATTGTTACAAGAAGCTTGTTATATTTTCACTTGTAGGATCTCTTCTATATCCAAAACATTGCTTGCAACATCAACATTACCTAGAAATAATATAAAATATTTTGATATATTTACAGTTTTGTGGATACGCAGTGCAACCTGCTTCAAACCTCCCAACCTCATAACTGCTCCCTTCACTCAACCGCCCCCATTTTGCCCGCACTTTTTGAAACTTCATCCCAGAATCCCTCTGACTTGCTCCTTCTGTCCCCTTTCAAAATCCATTTCAAAATACACCTCTTTTCGGTTATCTTTGGTCTCCTCACTTGATGTTTTGTGCGCTCACTTTTCATATAGAAAGGTACCAGTTTGTTCCGGAAGGATTGGTGAGCATTGTTTTCAGAGCCGTGGGGTTGCAGCTTATGGACCCAAACCCATTCTAATTTTAAATCACATCTCAATGCACTCCACACAATATACTGTGAAGTGAATTGACTGTATATTTGTGAGCAAAACGCGGCAACTAATTCCACACAGCAATATCCCACAAACAAATGTTAATTGAAGTGAACAATTTATTTATGACTGGAATATTCTCAGGCACTACAGTTGATTAACCAACCTGCTAGATATCACTTGAGGGCGAAACTCTTCCCCTTCAGAACCTGATTGAAATGCAATGCAAACTGGTATTGTGGTCTTGCTGGAGCAGTACTATGAAGCTTAACAATACGATGCTTTGTACTGAAATTGAATTAAGCTTGTTCAATTTCAGGACTCCAATGTACACTTTGGGGATCCTAATGCTTCTTTCTGACAAGCCACCAGGCCTAGGCAAGCAGGAGTGTGCTCCCAGGACAAACCAGTAATCAGAATCATGAATTCTCAGCAGCTGGAACTGCTGAATCTTATAATAATAATTCTTACATTTGATGTAGCACCTTATCATTTCTTCCATACCTCTCACTTCACAAAATATACTGTAAAGTGAATTGTCTATATATTTTGTGGGTGAAACGTGGCCACCAATTGCGCCAGCTTTATCCTACAAACAGTGGATTGAGTGACTGAATTTTTTTTCTTGAAGGTATTATTGCCTCTAAAGGATTAGTGGGGAAATGCTTGACAAGTTACAGGGTTTCCATGCGTGTCAAGAGTCGAGGTTAACGAACCAAACAGAATTAAAAGACATTGATAGACAAGAACTAAACATTCAACAATTCCTTTTCAAGAGCAACAGCAACAACAAAATCACATTTATAGAGTGCCTTTCCTGTCGGAAGCGCGTCCCAAGGCGCTGAGAGCAGTCTTTGAAGCGAGTTATTTAAGAAACAATTGCCACCTCAAGTAATAAAACAGAACATTTAAAACAGCGCATTCAACTGTCATTAATAAACATTAGGAAACAATACAACAAAATTCAACACCAAAATTACCCTTGTGTAGGACCTTTCACATCAAGAGGACGTCCCAAGGCGTACATTAAGCATTTAAGTTACCCATGTGAATGAGTTTCATAAGTTAAAAGAGAGCCTTCTCTCTACTCTAATAATGCAGTTGCTTCTTTATGCAATGTGTCAATTTCAAACCACAGTTGTTGATGCCTGCACTATTCTCATGCGTAGGCCCTGGTACTTTCGTGTGTTGCTTTAGGGTACTCTGTCATGATAATTTTGAATGACTTTCCTGTTGCACTACATACAAAACATTGTAATTAATGCCATGACCCCATGAAAATTGTAAGGAAAATTAGTTATATTCTACAAAAAATATTCAACTTAACAATGAATACAAATATTTTTTTAAATCACTTGAATATGTAGCCAGTTTTCCGCAATTTCTGTTAAGCCACTTTTTTATGGAATAGGCCTGAAGTTTGCATCAAAAATAACCCTATAGTTTCATGCAACTGCAAGGGCTTGCTTTTGGTTATCCCACTAAATTGAACGTGTTTTAATTAATTTATTTTCTGTGACTGAATTGATTCCCTACAAAATCTTCCAAGCACTAACATAACAAAATGAAATGGGCTGTGAAAATCAGCTTTGTAAATAACAGCTGTATGAAACGTTGTCTTAATATTTTTTTGTTAAGTTACAAAGGGCATCTCAAGAGTTCTGAATGGATTTCAAAGAAGGGAGGAGAGAGGGAAGAAAGCCC
The DNA here is from genome assembly GCA_035084275.1 of Hydrolagus colliei. NCBI lineage: Eukaryota > Metazoa > Chordata > Chondrichthyes > Chimaeriformes > Chimaeridae > Hydrolagus > Hydrolagus colliei. Next base: position 133,567,089 of record CM068743.1, on the reverse strand, counting down.
AAATCAATTTACACCTATCTATACTCTGTGGGTGAAAACTACAATGCTTCTACCTCATTACCTGATATCTACCTCATTATTGCTGGCCTGCTGAGTTTGTACAAGATTGAGTACACACAAAACAAGACTCTTAAGATATCATTGAAACTCGTAAGATTTCAATGGCTAATTGAGTCACTTTTTTATACTGCAAATTTTGATGGCCAAAATTGTCAGCATTTTGTCACTAAATGTACAATAATAATAATCCTTGCATTTGATATAGCACCTTATCATGTCTTCAAGTGAATTTTGTGGGCGAAAGAAATGTGACAAGATTTGTCAGGACATAGAGAAATATAGAAAATAAACCATCATGTTCTATGAGGTAGCATATTTCAAGAATAGTGTCTATGTAAGAACTGTTGACTGCTTCCAATGATTTTTTATACAGTATACTACTCTGCTTTTCATGTATTTTATATTGCATATCAAATTTTCTTTGATTTTAAACTGAAAGCTTTCTTTCCAATGCAACATTGTACATTCGTGGTGATATTTTGTATCCGACAACAGAAGTGCAGGCAGAGTAATATACCACTATTCCAATTCATTGAAATTAGTGCAATTTTGAGTCACATTTTGTGCGCATTCAATCCAAATGCAATTTAACATGGTAGAAAGGCAGAAAAGACAGCATATCAGAGCAAGAGATAAAAACTATAAAAAGAGATGTATAAACAAGAAGGAATAAGATCCCAGGTAACAGAGATTACAGTCACCATTTATTTTTTAAAAAAGGGCAACAACAAAGGATTCAGAAAAACAATGGGGCAATTTGAATAGTCAACAGCCTAAATCCTCAAACCACAACTGTGTGTACTCGGCTGGTAATACCACACATTGTTTCATGCACATTGTACAGTGAAGATAACAGCGAGAGTGAAATTGACATTGTAAAAATAGTCTCATTCAAAACAATATTTGAACACAGCCCAAAGAGAACGAGACTTCATCTGACTCATGTTAATTTCTAAGGATCTCTACAACAAGAAAGTAATTACAGCATTTAGTCTTATTGCCAAACGTATCTACTTTAAGCTTTGCATAAGTGGTTTGTTGCTGTGGAGAGCAGAATGCATTATCCACTTACACCTGTGTATTGAGACTAATCCATTAAGCAGACCAGACATCTGAAAACCATACATCCATTTTGTGTGACCTTCTTAGTTTCCTGAGCTAATTAATTTAACCTTTAGTAGGTAATTTTTTTAAATATGAATTGCATATAAGATAAACTTTACAATAAAATGCTACACAATTACTTTGACTTTCCTCTTCGACGGTGCCTTTCGTTCCACCCCGAATTTTTCGACCTCCCCTACTTGTTTCACCCCTTCCCGTACACTCCCCTCCCAGCTCGGGTCACACGCCTCCTGTGCAGCGCCTTGGGGGGTCCTCCCGACGTGAAAGGCGCTTTATAAGTGTAATTTGTTGTTGTGGTTTGTTGTTGAAAGCATGAAAGCTGAAGCTAAAAGTACTAAAACGCTCTGCCATAGGTCATTCTGTACCTCAGGCAAAGCGCAATACTTAGAAAATGAACTAAACCTGGTTTAGAACTCAACTACTAGAGCAAAGCATAGCCAGTTGTCATACCCATCCACTAGGGTCCGTCGATATGGAAATTTTCCGATTTAGATATATCAATGGGCTCATACCGAGATATACCGATATATCGAGATTTTCGGGGTTTTCGTACTGTGCACGTGCGCGCGTCGTGAGATGCGCGCGCATTCGGGGCCTATCTCTTCGGGAGGTAAATATCTCTCTCTCTCTGTGTCTCTCACACTCACTCTCTCCATCTCTGTGTTTTTCTGTCTGTATCTCTGTGTCTCTCTCCTCTCTCACAACCCCCCAATCTCTCTGTCTGTCTGTCTGTCTGTCTGTCTGTCTGTCTGTCTGTCTGTCTGTCTGTCTGTCTGTCTATTATCACATCCCCCCGTCTCCTCCCCTCCTGTCTGTGTCCCCCCCCGCTGTCCGTCTCTCCCCACCCACCCCGCCGCCGTCCCTCTCTTACCCCACCCACCCCGCCGCCGTCCCTCTCTCCCTCCCCCCCCGCCTCTCTCTCCTCCCCCCCCCCCCCCCCCGCCTGCCGTCTCTCTCCCCCACCCCCCCCCCCCCCCCGCCGTCTCTCTCCCCCCACCACCCCTTGTATACCCGTATATTGTATTCAAGGACTATGAATACAATATGGCGGCTTGCACCTCGGTCTGTGCGTTGTGTAGAGATGAGCATTCTGGGTCTTGTAGTTCAGTGAGCGCGCATTCCGATTTTGTTTTGATATATCAACTTTTCCAATATATCGATATTTTGGAAATGTCTATATCGGCATATCGATATAAAAATTATATCGGATATAACCAATATATTGATATATCGCCGGACCCTACCATCCACTCTTGTTAATCAACATCAAATTTACAATAAGGATTTGTCTGCCCACATTGAAATCCAGTGGCAAACTGGAAGAGTAAAGGCATAGTATTACTATACTATCAGATATATGGGTCAACCAGAAACAGTGCTTATTTTTTTAAATCTTTGGCATTTGCAAAGGTTTTCTTCAGCCATTCCAGAGCTCCTTAGACGGCCAACAGATGGTTGATCAAATGGCTGTGTAGCATTAAAAATAATAATCAAAGGCTCTGTCAAGGATTTAGAGAACTAGGACCAATGTACTATGTACTGTAGATGCAAAATAAGGCCTGAGTGAAGTGGTCAACCTCATAGGAATAGCTACTGCAGTCAGAGGCAAGTCTGAGAGTATCAAGCAATTCAATAACTTGTGTTCAGGATCAATGGGCAGTTTAAGGTGTTTTAAAAAAATAAATTTATCATTCTATTGTGCTCTGGGATATACTTTAAATACCTCAATCAAATCACTCTTTCACCTCCTCTGCTCTAGGAATATAATCCCTGTCTATTGGTTGATGTAAATCACCAGCTTTTCACTGATCCCATTTAACTTTCCTGCTCATTTTGTAACCCACAGTGGGATGTTAGGATATGGAATGCTCTAACTGCTGGAACTATGGATGAGGCAGAAACCACATACATTTTTAAGAGAGGATAAAATACATATACCTGAAAGGGACAACCTTGAACAGGTATCCAGAAATAGCAGAATGGAACTAATGGATAGCTACTTCATAAGTCAGCACAAATACATTGGGCAGAATGAATTCCTTCCGTACTGTAAATGTATACTTCTAACAGTGGGGAATTTTTCATTGTGGATGATGGAAGGTGAGGGGACAGTAGAGGAAACGATTGGACATCTGGCCATTGTATAATATGGATATCTTAATCTCTTTAGACAATGCAGCATGCTGCCAATTAAAATGCATTTCATCCAAACAAGTTTTGAATTTCTTGCAAAAAAAACAGAATGCAAAGGAATAGTGAAGTTTCACATCTGATACCTTTACTCACATTACATGTGGGGTTCATAGAACAAGAAGTATTTTATAATGTTTTTATAAACAGTGTTCTTGGTGTTTACTAAGCTATTGTTCAATGTTCTTGGTGCTTTTCATTGGTGCTGCAGAATAATAATATTCCTTTGCATTTGATCTCTTCTAGATGTCTCAAAGCGCATCACAGAATATACAGGTATCCCGTCCCAACCACAGCCGTGGCAACCACGAAACTCATGCATCCACGGTTTGCTAAATACGACAACATTCGCAAACCGCGTTTTGCGCATCCGAGATTTAAATCCGCAGGTTTAAATTTTCAAGTTTCACTCTTCCAAACAAGGGACCGCATTCATCCGCGTATTGGTGTGTATTCATCCACTCTGCATTTCCCGCCTATCAGCAGCTTTACTACCCCATGTACTCACCTTCTCTTCCCCCACCCACCCCCCTCCCCCACCACCCTTCTCTCTCTCACCTTCTCTCTCTGACTCACCTTCTCTTCCCCCTACCCCCCCTTCTCTCACCTTCTCTCTATTTCACCTTCTCCTGCCCCCAACTCCCCCTCCCCCCTCTTTCCGTCTGTCTGTATATCAGTCAGTCAGTCGGACAGCCCCCACCCCACTGCCCTCTGTGTCACCCCCCCCCTCCCCTCCATCCTCCATGTCTCTCTCTCTCTGTCTATGTCAGTCAGACAGCCTCGTGGATGGCTGCAGATCCTGGTGACCAAACTTACTCCCCCTATCCCCATGTATGTTATAACTGCATGTGTTTTTTTTGTGTTTAGTTTTACTAAGTGCGAACTTACTCCCCGTATCCCCATGTTTTGCATAGGGCCCTGCATTTCCCAACCTCGAAAAAGTGAACAAACTCCCCCTAACCCCATGTTTCCCATAGGGCCCTGCATTGCTCCCCCCCCCAACCCCCCGATTTTTCCAACCTCGAAGGTTTACAGGAACATATCCCCCGCGGTTGGGGAGGGATACCTGTGCACAATATATACAAGTGCACAATTGCACTATTTCCTTTAAATTTAGGAATTATATGAAATTTTATATTTTCAATCATGTCCTCCTCAGGAGCAACATCCCTAAGCCCCATCTCAAGGGAAAACTGAGAACACGGCTGCCTCGCTTCGCCAAATATAGTCAATTCACTTTACAATACATTCTGTGAAGTGCTTTGAGACGTCTAGAAGACGTGAAAAGTGCTAAATCAAAATACAAGGATCATTGTTATTAACAAGCGGACATCTTGGAGATCAGGGTTTAAACATTCAGGTTGGCTGCTCTGTGTCAGCAATCGGGGAGTGAGCACACAGGATAGCAGTATCGAATTTTCATATAAATTCGAAGATTCAAAGCTGGTACATTTACACACTACATTTTGTTCTATTACAAAACAAAAACGTGGGGTTTTATACATTAAGTGAGGTTACAAAAAGTTGGTGCCATTATCTGCTTTGCCTTCCCCCACTTTCTTAAAAAATACCTGACTTCACCGCAGCCTCACCTCTCAGGCCACAAAAACCCTTATACAGTACCTCAAGGCTCAGCTATGGAAACTCACTTCTTGTCAACAAGGTACATTTCATCCAGAACTCTGTTTGCAGCTCATGTCCTCTCCCTCACCAGGTTCCGTTATCCTATCATTCCACCTTCAGCCAGCTCCACTGGATCCCCATCCTTCAGAGGGTAGAATTAAAAATTCTCACTTTCAAGACTCTCCATGGCCTTGCCCAATTCTACCTCTCTGACCTGTCGACCCCCTGTCAGCGACTGGGCTTTCAGACGTGCTGTCCCAACGTTTTGGAACTCACACAAAACCCTCGCCTTGCTACCTCCCTTGCCTCTTTCCAAGACTCCTCCTTTTTGACTTCCTTCCAACGTGAAAAGGCACTTTACACATGTAAATTTGTTATTGATCTATAGGAAAGTGATTTGTGTCTGTATTTTTTGAAGACTAGTAAAGGTAAAATTAATAAACAGTTTTCAGAAATCTACTGCTCCTTAAACAATTGCTTTAGTACTGCAAGTCTCATGATCAATTCAGACAGATTTGGTAAAGCATCTTGAAAGTTTACTAAAATACAAAAGAAGCTTTGGACAATGGAAAAGCAAAAATTTGTCTCCATCGCAAAGATCACATTTCAATTGTGAAATCCTTTGAAAGACAAAAGGAAATAACTAATGGAACACAACAATAACAGGAAAGCTCTGGTCCCACCTTTATAGCTGTTAGTTAAAACACACACTTCACCTACAGGTTAATACCAAAAAATTAATTCTATTACTGTATTGGCCAACGATAATAAAGGAAATGAGCAATCACAGAATAGCATACGGCTGATAATCAACACAAGAGTATACTTAACTCCAATCACTTGAAGAACGTTATAAAGGTGACAGGGTGACACTCGTTGTTTTCCTCATGAATCGTAACACCATTGGAGCATATTGTTTTGGATGGTACAAGTGAATTCAACTGAGATCAGAACATACATCAGTGCCAAAGTAAGTAACTAAGTAACTCAGTTCAACTGTGTTTCCTATCCAGCTTTGTCAAACTCGCTCACTTCTCCAGGCCAGCTCTACTAATAGTGTTGATGGTACTTATCATCAACAGGACACATGTTTTGGTAGAATTTCATTTGAGTATCAATTCTTGAGATCAAAGCTCACACACAAAACAAACAGAATTACATGGACAAAGTCGAGAATTTTCTCAACTCATAAAAACAGAAGTGTAAGGTTTGCTCCGCACCCCACCACCCCCACATAAAGAACATAAGAAATAGGAGGAGTAGGCCGTTCGGCCCATCGAGCCTGCCCCGCCATTCAATCATGGCTGATATTCTACTCTAACTCCAGCTACCTGCCTTATCCCCATACCCCTTAATCTCTTTATAAATTAGAAATCTATCTAACTCAGTCTTGAATATGTTCAAGGACTGAGCAACCACAGCCTTTTGGGTAAAGAATTCCATACATTCACCACCTTCTGAGTGAACACGTTTTTTCTCAACTCAGTGTGAAAGGGCTGACACCTAACTTTAAGACTGTGACCCCTGGTTTTAGATTCTCCAACCAGGAGAAACAATCTCCCACTATCTACTTTGTCGTGCCCCTTAATAATCTTATAGATTTCTATAAGATCCCCTCTAATTCTTCTATATTCCAGAGAATATAGGCCCAAATTAATCAACCTATTGTCATATCCGCAACTACCTCACCCCCCACGCTGCCAAAACACTCGTGCACGCATACATCACCTCACGGCTGGACTACGGAAACTCTCTCCTCGTCGGCCTCCCAGTTCCTCCATTCACAGGCTGCAGGTCATCCAAAACTCAGCAGCCCGTGTACTATCCCGCATCCGCCTCCGCGACCACATAACCCCCACCCTCGCCCGTCTCCACTGGCTCCCATCCTCCAGAGGATCGAGTTCAAGATGCTCGTCCTCACCTTCAAGGCCTTACACGGCCTTGCCCCGCCCTACTTAACCAACTTACGTTCCCCCTACACGCCCACCCGGACCCTCCGTTCAGCAGGTCTTGGCCTGCTCCAAGCCCCCCGCCCGAACCGCCCCACCATTGGAGGCCGGGCTTTCAGTTTTTCCGCTCCCACCCTGTGGAATTCCATCCCCCAATCCCTCCGTCTTGTTTCTTCCCTTTCTTCTTTCAAGGCCGGTTTGAAGACTTTACTCTTCAACCGTGCCTTTTGTTCCCCCCTGAATTTTTCGACCTCCCCTACATGTTTCACCCCTTCCTGAACACTCCCCTCCCAGCTCGGGTCACACGCCTCCTGTGCAGCGCCTTGGGACGTCCTCCCGACGTGAAAGGTGCTTTATCAGTTTAAGTTGTTGTTGTTGTTGTTGTTGTCATAACTCATCCCCCTCATTCCGGGTACTAACCTAGTAAACCTACGCTGCTCTCCCTGCAAGGCAAGTACATCCTTTCTTAAATAAGGAGACCAACACTGCACACAGTAATCCAGGTGTGGTCTCACCAGGGCCCTAAACAGCTGCAGCAAGACTTCCCTACTCTTATACTCTAACCCTTTCATAACGAAAGCTAACACACCGTTAGCCTTCCTAATTGCCTGCTGAACCTGCATACTAACTTTCTCCACAATCTCCTCAGATGCATAGATGTCTTTTGCCAGAAAGTTAGTTATTAACCCCAAATAAACTAACAAATATAGTTCTCCCATGATTTCATAGTGCTTTCAGCCACTAAGCCCCGAAGCTCTGGAACTCACTCCCTCAATCCCTCTGCCTTGGCTCCTCCCTGGCCACTTTCAAATCCTGCCTAAACACCTTCCTTTCTGATCATGTTTATAATCACCTCCCCACTCCCTCTCCCCCTAGCTCGGGGATCAGATTCCACCAGTCAAGAGCTCCAGGATGTTACCCTATGTGATGGCCAAAATATACATGTAAGTTGTTGTTGTTGATTATGCCAATTAAAATGAGAACTACAAAAGTTCTTTGCATGAGAGGTTAACCTGAGATCCTATCAGCCTGAACAGATGGACATTAAAGTGGAGTCCTGTGTGCAAACTGGCTGTCACATTCGTCTGCAAAATACAATACTGTGAAGCGCTTTGAACATCCTCCTGATGTGAAGGGTGCTATGTCAAATGCAAGGCTTATTATTGTTCAATTCACTACAAAAGTACAATTTGCCCTGTTTTTACAGAAGGAAAAAATCGGAGAATGTAGAGTAAGTAAGTGTTTTTCATTACTATGACCCATATTAGTACGATTAGAAAGCAGTACCTGTACAATCATCCAAGGGTCTAACGTGTGCGGGGCGGAAGGATAGAAAATACACCTTGTGAATTAGACAATATACATGTAGCCCAAGCAGCTTTACCACAAGAGTGTGATCCTCAAGATACAAATGACAGCTTGGTTTTAAAATAAACCTAATCCTAGCAATAAAAAGACGATCTAGCATTTATGTGCCCCAATTTGTTAATGTAGACAAGACTCTAGTACAGTACAGTACTCTACTTACTTTGCACTTCATACCTGAGTAACTATCCAATTCTACAAGAACTCCAGGTGAAAAGTCTACTTTAAGTGAAAAGCCACTTTGTTGAAATAATCAGTTTTGGTACATTTGGAAAACCTGCATTCCACATTGCTTTGTTTTCAACTCTATCATCACAGAATTCAAAAATAGGTATAATTTCTTTATAATGGTTAACATCTGTTTTACAGATGTTATACGTATGTACCAAATTATTCTGCAAGGAGAGAAAAATATATAACATTCTGCTAACTTGGTACATATTATATTTATTAATTTAATATGGGGCTACAGCTGGTGTTGGGTTTCAGGATAGTGATAATGAGGAAAAGCCTAGATAAAATGTCTCCATTAAATGGCTAAGCATAGACATTTTCTGTGCAGATGGGGTGAGGTGACATATTGTGTCTGTGCCACTACATCAAGATCATAATACAGTAAATGTATTTTATTCAAATTACAAAGCATTATGGTGCTGATATAAGTACTAGTCAACCATTCAACAAATCAAAGGCAGTTCAAACTAACTATAGAATCCCCCCTCACACACATATATTTTTGGCTCCCAACACCAGCTCGAGTGTCTATTCAGCACTGCGAAGTGTTTTGAGATGTCCATCATCCTGACTGTGCATTCCAAATGAAAATTGTACTGCATTGTAATAATAATAATCCTTGCATTTGATATAGTGCTTTTCAATTCTTCTAGATGTCTCAAGGGAAGGATAATACAAAGTGAATTGACCGCATATTTTATGGGCAAAATGGGGCAGCCAATTGAGCACAGCGGTATTCCACAAACTTTGGTGGATTGAGTGATCAAGTTGTTTATTACATCAACTATGAATAGAAAAACTAAAATATTTCACAACTACGTATCGTTTTTTTCTTAAAATGCGACTGTCATCTATTCACCAGTCCCAAACATTGGAGACTTGTTTGTTCCTCTGATTGTGGCCTCACTAAACCCCCCCTCTAGAACTCTGCAGCTGGTGTCCTCTCACGCACCAGAGTCCGTGACCCTATCACCCCCATCCTTGCCTGACTCCACTGGCTTAACAGATCCATCTCAAGACCATGAATAAACAAAATGAAATAGCCATGATGCAGGGGTGAAAAGCAATAATTTATATTATTGGAAATTATCAGCAAATACTATATAAAGCCCTGCATTTTAAAGAGAGAAAAGCTGTTACTTGGTGTGCAAAGTGAAAAGGCATCACAAATAATTTGAAAAATAAGTTGCTGTGGTAGGAAAAAGGCAATGAGAGGGTGTTTATTTGTCAGGTTTTTATATTACAAAGAAGATTCTATGTTTGTGTTAGGGGAGGGAGCTATATGAAAGTTGCTATATGAAATGGAAGGAAACTTTGCCCAAACTCCACACCCATAACAACAACAACAACTTAAACTTATAAAGCGCCTTTCACGTCGGGAGGACGTCCCAAGGCGCTGCACAGGAGGCGTGTGACCCGAGCTGGGAGGGGGGTGTTCGAGAAGGGGTGAAACACGAAGGGGAGGTCGAAAAATTCGGTGGGGAACAAAAGGCACGGTCGAAGAGGAAAGTCTTCAAACTGGCCTTGAAAGAGGAAAGGGAAGAAACAAGACGGAGGGATTGGGGGATGGAATTCCACAGGGTGGGAGCGGAGAAACTGAAAGCCCAGCCTCCAATTGTGGGGCGGTTCGGGCAGGGGGCTTGGAGCAGGCCAAGTCCTGCTGAACGGAGGGTCCAGGTGGGCTTGTAGGGGGAAAGTAAGTCGGTTAAGTAGGGCGGGGCAAGGCCGTGTAAGGCCTTGAAGGTGAGGGCGAGGATCTTGAACTCGATCCTCTGGAGGATGGGGAGCCAGTGGAGATGGGCGAGGGTGGGGGTTATGTGGTCGCGGAGGCGGGTGCGGGATAGTACTCGGGCTGCAGAGTTTTGGTTGACCTGCAGCCTGTGAATGGAGGAACTGGGGAGGCCGACGAGGAGAGAGTTTCCGTAGTCCAGCCGTGAGGTGATGTACGTGTGCACGAGTGTTTCAGCAGCGTGGGGGGTGAGGTAGTTGCGGAGCCTGGCAATGTTGCGTAGGTGGAAATAAGCGGTGCCGGTCAAGGTACGGATGTGGGGGAGGAAGGAGATTTTATGGTCGAACATGATGCCGAGGTTCCTGACTGGCTTTGTGAGGTGGAGAGTACAGCCTTGGATGTTGAGGCTGGCAGCGCCTGATGTGCGGAGGCGCTGGCTTGAGCCAATCAGGAGGGCCTCGGTCTTGCTCACGTTCAATTGGAGGAAGTTGTCCCTCGTCCAGGACTCAATGTCGGACAGACATGCTGCCAGAACATCGATGGTCTAGGGGTTGAGGGATGAGGCAAAAAGGTACAGCTGGGTGTCGTCCACATACATGTGGAAATTTACCCCATGTTTGCGGATGACATCGCCCAGAGGGAGCGTGTAAATGGTGAAAAGGAGGGGGTCGAGGACAGAGCCCTGGGGGACGCCGTGAGAAACTGTGCGGGGGTTTGAGGAGAAACCGTTGGAAGATACAAAATGTAGGCGGTGGGTCAGGTTGGAATGGAACCAGTCAAGGACTGTGCCTTGAAGGTTGAGGTGGGAGGAAAGACGTTGGAGGAGGATGGTGTGATCGACTGTGTCGAACGCAGCAGACAGGTCAAGGAGGACGAGGAGGCAGAGGTCGCAGGCGTTTAAGATGTCATTAGTGACCTTGACCAGGGCAGTTTCCGTGCTGTGAGCAGGGCAGAAACCTGATTGGAGGGGTTCAAGGAGTGAGTGGATTGAGAGGAAAGAGCGGAGCTGGGAGGCAACCACTCTTTCAAGGATCTTGGTCACTGCTATATGCACACATCCACAGAGGTAATTAAAAAACTTTTGCTAAAAATGATTTAATATGACCCGATAACTTGTCCAGTGACTGAGAAAACTGCCTAAAGCCAAGTGGGTAGCAAACATGGCTTTCAATAATAATAGTCATAATACAAGAGAGAGTTGGAGCCAATTCAATGTGAATAGTTCTATCTCTCTGTACCCTGTGTAATCTTGGGATTTTTTTCCAAAACTTAAATCTCTTTTAAACCTTTCATCCAGGCTCTGATCCACTTCCATCCATTTCTCCAACATTCAGTGCCTTTTCTCTGATTCCCCTGCCTTTCCCAACACAGTACAGCAAACCTTGTTTATCCGGTACCCAACCAACCGGCATACTCAACCAACCAGTATCTCCCAATTTTATTGGGAGATCCGGGACACTCGCGGTATGCTCACTTTGCGCATGCGTGGCGCATGCACACTTATTAAACATACTGAACGCTGGAATGCTTTTTTATTGATCATTTTACCGAGTGTACTGGAATGCTTTATTGGTAAGTATCCATACAATATTCTGTTATTATTTAGTCTATTATTAATATGGTTAAAATAAGTAAATTTTTTGTGCAACATTTTCGGCAACTTGCTGTTCGAATATCCGGCATATTTGATTAACCAGCAGGGGGCAGGTCCCGAGGGTGCCGGATAACAAAGGTTTTAATATACATAGGATTGATTTTCAAAGTTCCACAAGTCACTAACCTGTGTGAAAATGATTTTGGTAGATAATTGTGTTAATAGTTGCCTATACCCTTCAAGAATATGGTGCAAACAGGTTGATTTCCCCAGCAGGGAAAGATCAGAGGAACGACAAGTTGAAGTGGTACCACAACATAACGGGCGGTGGGGGGGTTTAATAAAGGAAAGCAATTGTTAGACACAACAACGCAAAACTAAACCCAGCTATGAGGCAATGCCTCCATCAGTGTGAAGCACTGATGTTTATCGACATCAGATATGCTGAGATATGCTGACAAGTTTAGTTTGTTTTTGGGAAGTGACTTGTTTTGATATGGATTTCTCAGTAAAATAAAACACGAAACGATGTATAAACAAACAATGCTGCCAGTGCTTCTTGCTTTATGTGTGAACAAACAATTATTGTTTTCCTTCTGCTAAACAACACCGAGTGCAATAGAATGGTGTGTGGTTTGGGGTTTGGGATGACTGGCGGTTGCGGGGGCGCAGAGTATTGGGGGGGGGGGGGGAGGGGGGGCGTAGGGTATTGGGGAAGGGGTAATGACCGGGATTTGGGGGATTGACGAGGTGACTATGTTTTTGGCGGGAGAGTGATAGGGGTTCGGTGGGGTGGGGGGGGGGGGGGGGGAGAGGGAGAGGAGAGTGACATGGGTAGGGGAGGGGAGAGTGACAGGGTTGGGGTGGGAGGGTGACAGGGTTGGGGGAGAGAGGAGAGTGACAGGGTTGGGGGGAGAGAGTGACAGGGTTGGGGGAGAGAGGAGAGTGACAGGGTTGGGGGGGGGGGGGGGAGAGTGACAGGTTTGGGGTGGGAGAGTGACAGGGTTGGGTGGGAGGGAGAGTGACAGGGTTGGAGGGGAGAGAGGAGAGTGGCAGGGTTGGGGGGGAGAGGGAGAGTGACAGGGTTGGGGAGAGAGGAGAGTGACAGGGTTGGGGGGGAGAGAGGAGAGTGACAGGGTTGGGGGAGAGAGGGAGAGTGACAGGGTTGGGGAGAGAGGAGAGTGACAGGGTTGGGGGGGAGAGAGGAGAGTGACAGGGTTGGGGGTGAGAGGGAGAGTGACAGGGTTGGGAGAGAGGGAGAGTGACAGGGTTTGGGGAGAAGAGGGAGGGGAGAGTGACATGGTTGGGGGGGGAAGAGGGAGGGGAGTGACAGGGTTGGGGGGGAAGAGGGAGGGGAGAGTGGCAGGGTTGGGGGGAGAGAGGAGAGTGACAGGGTTGGGGGGGAGGGGGGAGAGGGAGGGGAGAGTGACAGGGTTGGGGGGAGGGAGGGGAGAGTGACAGGGTTGGGGGGGAGAGAGGAGAGTGACAGGGTGAGGAGAGAGGAGAGTGACAGGGTTGGGGGGGGAGAGTGACAGGGTTGGGGGGGAGAGAGGAGAGTGACAGGGTGAGGAGAGAGGAGAGTGACAGGGTTGGGGGGGAGAGTGACAGGGTTGGGGTGGGAGAGTGACAGGGTTGAGGGGGAGAGGAGAGTGACAGGGTTGGGGGGGGAGAGTGACAGGGTTGGGGTGGGAGAGTGACAGGGTTGGGAGAGAGGGAGGGGAGAGTGACAGGGTTGGGGGAGAGGGAGGGGAGAGTGACAGGGTTGGGGGAGAGGGAGAGTGACAGGGTTGGGGGAGAGGGAGAGTGACAGGGTTGGGGGAGAGGGAGGGGAGAGTGACAGGGTTAGGGGGGGGCGGGAGAGGAGAGTGACAGGGTTGGGGGAGAGGGAGGGGAGAGTGACAGGGTTGGGGGAGAGGGAGAGTGACAGGGTTGGGGGAGAGGGAGGGGAGAGTGACAGGGTTAGGGGGGGCGGGAGAGGAGAGTGACAGGGTTGGGGGAGAGGGAGGGGAGAGTGACAGGGTTAGGGGGGGGCGGGAGAGGAGAGTGACAGGGTTAGGGGGGGCGGGAGAGGAGAGTGACAGGGTTGGGGGAGAGGGAGGGGAGAGTGACAGGGTTGGGGGAGAGGGAGGGGAGAGTGACAGGGTTGGGGGAGAGGGAGGGGAGAGTGACAGGGTTGGGGGAGAGGGAGGGGAGAGTGACAGGGTTGGGGGAGAGGGAGGGGAGAGTGACAGGGTTGGGGGAGAGGGAGGGGAGAGTGACAGGGTTGGGGGAGAGGGAGGAGAGAGTGACAGGGTTGGGGAGAGGGAGGGGAGAGTGAGTGAGTGAGAGAGAAAGTGAGTGACCGCCAGTGTTTACCTTGTGCAGGCTGTCTCTGAGGGCCTGGTGTTGCTCGGTGTTGACCAGCTGGCCGCCGTGGAGGGCGACGCTGTGTGAGAGTGGCCTGCGGCTGAGGGCGGCCCGACGGGAGGCCCCGAGCAGACAGTGAGAGCGCGAGCGGCCACCGAGCAGCGCGAGCCGAGCAACCGCCATGACACCAGCAACTGTCACCCACACAGCCGCACATGCGCACTCGGCCCCCAGGGTCAACACCAAGTCGACGTCAACCCTGGGCTGTGCGTCAGTGCCCAGTGTAGGCCTCAGAGCCCAGTGTAGGCCTCAGAGCCCACTGGCTGGGGACTCCACACATTCATTCCTGGACTGGACTGGACGACAGATGAGTCTCACATTTCTGTAGTCATAATAATAATAATCCTTGCATTTTGATGTATTTCACGTCTTCTCGACGTCTCAAAGCGCTTCGCAAGGAATAATAATAATAATAATAACAACAACTTTGATTTACGTAGCGCCCTCTGCGCCGGACGGCGTCTCAATAATCCTTAATAATCCTCGCATTTGATATAGCGCTTTCCACACCTTATCGACGTCCCCGAAGCGCTTCACAGAATATACTGTAAGGTGAATTGACTGTATATATTTGTGGGCGAATCGCGGCGGCCGATTGCGCACAGCAGTGTCCCACACACAGTCGTGGATCGAAATTAGCAATTTTATTATTGTGGTTTTTTTTTTGTTTTGGAGGGATTATTATTAAGCATGTGGAGTAAGGAAACTTGCCCAAGGTTTCGCCCTGACCTGCCTGGATTCGAACACAGGTCTCCCCAGCTTACAAGATAAGTGCTCTAACCACTGAGCCACAGGAGCGCCTAAATACTGTAGAATATACTGTAAAGTGAATTGACTGTATATTTGTGGGCAAAATGCCGCAGCCAATTACGCATATTGCTGTCCTCCAAACAGCCGTGGATTGAAATGAGCAATGTTATTATTGCACCTTTTTTTTAAGGGGGATTATTATTAGGTGTGTGGAGTAAGGAAACTTGCCCAAGGTTTCGCCCTGACGTGTCTGGATTCGCACACATGTCTCATGGATGTAAGTGCCCTAATCACTGAGCTACAGGGCTCCGTAGTTTTTTTTTTGGTGTGGATCAGTGAAAATTTGTGAATAGCTCACCGCAAACCGCTGGGTGCATCCATGCAAACATGTGGTGAGCAGTGATAAAACAAGACACAACAAGAGCGCAAAACAAAACCACACAACAGCTCGACTATGGAAACTCCCTCCTCGTCGGTCTTCCCTTCACAAACTGCAGATCATCCAGAACCTTGGGCAAGTTTCCGCAGCTCATGTTCTCTCCCGTATAAAGCTCCGCGACCACATCACTCCCATCCTTGCCCGGCTCCATTGGCTCCCCATCACCCCTCCCAACTTTCTCCCTCCTCTCCTAACTCTCTCTCGCCCCTCCCCTCTACCCTGACCCTCTCCCCATGCTCGGGACCCAACCTGATTGTTCAGGGCATTGGGACGTCCTCCCGACATGAAAGGCATTCTGGAAATGTAATTTTGATGTTGCTGTTGTTCTTAGTGAGGGCCAGAGGGGCAGGAGTTCGGATGACTCTAGGGCAGCAGAGAGGGAGAAGAGTTTTTTTCCTAAGGTGGTAGGTGATGATAGAGGTTTGAGTTGTGGGAAGGGGTATGGAACTGTTAAGGGAGATGAAGTGGTGTCCGAGATGGCTTTGTAGGTGATGGTGATGTCCGAAACGGTGAGGCCCCGGGTGATCACCAGGTCAAGGGGGTGGCCATGGACGTGGATGGCTGTGGATGCAGAGGGAGTGATTAAGGGAGGTGAGGAGGGGTCACCAGAGGTAGAACTGGAGGGGGTGAAATGGAGATTGAAATCACCTAAGTTGAGTGGGCGTTCAGAGCAGAGGGAGAGGGAAGATAGGAGGGTGGAGATGTCCGAGAGGAAGTTGGAAGAGGGCTTGGTGGATTGATAGAGAAGGAGGATTTTGAGGGAGAGACTGGAGGGGTGGTAGAGAGTAAACTGCTCAAAGAAAGGGAAGGTTCCAAAGGGGAAAGGCTGAGGGTGGACTGGGAGATGATAGCCACACGACAGTTGGGCCGTGGGGTTTGGTGAAAGGTGCAGCTGGGAGATGTGGCCTTGTTCACTGTTACGTGTACTTGTAGGCAAATTGAACAGCCAATTCGCACACAGCAAGTCCTCCTGCATGTTCATTTGGAGGATTGGGCATCTTAACGCTCCTAGACCCCTTCCATCCCACCCCACTTGAATCCAGCCCCCAGCTCAGGTACAACTCTCAACTGTCCAGGACACTGTGGATCAATGTTTAGAGCACTTGCCTTACAAGCATGAGACTTGTGTTCGAATCCAGGCAGGTCAGGGCAAAACCTCGGGCAAGATTCCTTACTCCACACGCCTAATAATAATCCCTCCTCCAAAACCAATAGTAAAATTGGTCATTTCAATCCATGACTGTTTGTGGGACACTGCTGTGCACAATTGGCTGCTGCATTCCACCCACAAATATACAGTAAATTCACTTTATTCAGTGAAGCACTCTGAGACGTCTAGAAGACATGAAAAGTGCTATGTCAATTGCAAAGATTATTATTATATTATTACCTTGGAACATACTCCTGACGTGAAAAGCATTATATAAATGCAAAATGATAAAAAAAAAAGCAATAGATCTTTAATTCCCTGCTGAACAGACAGAAAAAACCCTAATATAACATTGGAGCCTAAGGACAGCATCTTGAAAATTCATTGCTAACCCAGTCTTGGATGGAGTGCCAGTCTAGCTGGGATCAAAAGTCCCAACGTGGAACTCAAACCCAAAACCTTCTGACCCAAAGGTGAGAATGTGACCAACAAAACCAAGTTAACCTGTTTCAAAACAGATTTTTTTAAATTTCCCAACCAACCTCAAGCTCCGAGACGCTAATCCAGTTGAAGGGCACTATATAAATACAAGTTGTTGTTGTTTTCTTCTCCAACCAAAAATTGGATTGAGAAGAAACTCCATCTAAAAAGCAAGCTTTAAACTATATTTCAAAACCACAACTGAAAATGCTTGAAAATAATACAAATCTGTTCAGTTTATATATTTCAATTCTGAAACAAAATGAAGAAACACAAACAAAACTCTATTATTTCAAGACCTGTATAATGAGTAAATACTGAGCTCTATATCAAATATGTCTTTGTCATTTGGCTACTTCACTGTAAATTATCTTCCTGCCTGATAAACGGTCAAAATAATCAACTGTCAGCCTGAGCTCGTCCCTCCGCATTCTAAGAAGCATTAGTCAGTCTTTATAAGTTCAATACACTCACACTTCCCACTGCTAATGTGTAATGGTTTCAGATCATTTGCATTTATATTGTGAGCTGTGCAGTGTAACCAAAAATGTTGCATTTATTGGGAGTCCTTTTTCATGAACTATTTCCAATTTCTTACATAACTGAAGCAGAAGCTTCCAAACTTTATCACCGGACCAGCTGACAGAAAAGCAACAGTAATAACGCTGACAGAAAAGCAACAACATTGACCAAATTATTAATAATAATAATAGTAACTTATTCCAATGCTTTGAGACAATTGGGGGAAAATTGTGGAATTGGATGTGAAATTATCATCTAACATATCACACTTCTTTCATTCCCACATACTGTTTCAGAGCTTTGGGACATCTGATTCAAGAAATTCTCTTATTCTTTGACGCTGCATTAATCATAAATAACCCTACTTAAATACAATTGATTCTTTGCACAAACAGCTCCAAGCAGGATTCTCCTCCCTCCACCCCACCCCCGTCCAAACGTAATCCTATTAAATGTACAGCCTGGGCAAAAAAGGAAATCCCAGACAGTTTGCAGCACATTATGTACAATATTGTTTCCATTTCCTCAGATAAGCCATACATACATAGAAATACAAATCTATGAATGGATGTCAGGAAATGATTTTTTTAAAACTAATAAGTAAGTCTGAGAACTAATAACTGCGGATAAAGGACACCATCGGAAAAAATACATATTATGCCAACTTTCTCCAGACGTGGAATAAACAACATTCCAAGTTCCATCTGGACAGAGATCCCAATTCCCTTTCAAAACATACATGCACGATTAATATTAGAATATGAATTCTCTCTCTATCTGCTTCCCCCCCAGCTCAGTGTCAAGCTCTGAGACACTATCCAATGTCAAAGGCACTGTTAAATATGCAGCCGTGAGCAGTTTTATTTGAGGGATTTTAGACCAGGACAATGGAAGCTAGTTGCAGTTTTTAGATAGTAAATTTAATATAGGAGTAATAAATGTAATTTGCCACCGATTTCCTTTTGTTAGTCCTCCAGACCAGTGATTCTTAACCTTTTTTTTAGTAATGTACCCCTTGTACATTATCGTGTACCCCTACCCAACCACATACACACACACACCACCCCCTTCATTCCACTTGCATTTTATGACCAAGCTTTTCTTATATAACAAAATAATTAGTACATACAGAATGAGGGGAATAACAATTAAATATACAATTTGGAATGCTATAAAACGCTAACTAAGAGCTAAATAAATCAATGTACCCCCACCTGTACCCCCTGGAAGTAATTTTGTACCCTCTGGGGTACATGTACCCCTGGTTGAGAACCGCTGCTCTATGCTATTTGAGTACAGAATATATAATACCATACTCAATGCAGTGCAATTTACATTTACAAATAACAACTTGTGTTTATTCATCAAATGTAAATCCTATAGCATTGAGATCAAAGCAAAAGCAGAAATCACATGTAACACTCGGCAGGTCAGGCAGCATCTATGGAGAAAGGAAAGTGAGTCAACCTTTCCTGTTTACGACCTTTCATCAGGGTTATCAGGTTCGAAGGATCGTGGATCTGAAACTTTCCTTTCTCCATAGATGCTGCCTGACTTGCTGAGTGATCCCAGCGACTTCTGTTTTTGCTTCAGATTTCCAGCATCTACAGTATTTAGCATTTTGTTAATATCAAAACATTGTGGAGACATTTGGATACTAGTTATGTTTTCGCTGTCTAGAGTTCCTCTGTCAAAAATAATTTACAAGATTACATGAGTGGTTTGAGTAAAGAAGGTCTTTTAGCCCATTTGACCTCATTCTTCCAGAATACGCATCCTTCTTTAATATGTATCCTCCCATCAGAGTATCAGAGTATCAAGCAGAGTCCTGGCCTCATCCACCGTTCCTGGTAATCTGTTTCGAATTTAATTAGAAATGAATCCGATAAAGCAATACTTCCTGGTATCTGACAAAACACAAAATACTGCAGATTCTGGAAATCTGAATCTGGATTGATTTCAGCCATTTCAGACATAGAAGCTCCCTGAGTTTTGCCAGCAACTTCTGCTTTTCTTCCTGGTATCTGCCCTGAAATTGCCCTTTGCAGTCCTCTTGTGCTGCCTTCTCAGTTGATCCAAAAGTAATCTTTAATATGTCAGTTGCTATGTTTACTCATGCCAATTATCTAATGTAATATTGGTAGGTCAGACTTTCGTGGAATGGAAAAGCGGATTTAAAAAGTTTCTGAAAAGCACTGGAGTTCATTTCCAAGAGAAGTCTTGGCATGAATATTGATCACTTTGGATGAGGCACAAACAAACAAACAAAACTTACATTTATATAGCGCCTTTCACGTCGAGAGGACATCCCAAGGCGCTGTACAGTCAGGTAGGACAAGAGCAGGGTGGGAAGGATCAGGGCAGGATAAAGCATAGTAGGAAAAGTAACTGTATTAGTGGGCGAAACGCGGCAGCCAAATTGCGCACAATTAGACTGTTGGCTCCTATGGAAGGAAATAATTGTCAAAATTCCCCAGAGGAGGGGGAGGTGAGAAATATAGTAGAGTTGTGTCAAGTCAAGTTTGATGTCAAAAACATATGCTGGAATCCTGTATGTTGGGGAAAAAAATATTCAAAGGATCCCAAACAAAATTTAGGGCATTTGCAAAGCTTCAATAGGAATGCTCAAATGTAAACAGAAAATTTCAGTTGTTTCAAATAAACAACAGCAAAATTACTTGTGTATAGCGCCCTGCATGTCAATAAATACTCAGTACAAATTGGAAATGAACCAATAACATTTCTCCAATGTTTTCTCTCACATATTTAAAATGTTTATGTTTACAGGTATGTTTAGAGAATTTAGTTCAAGGACAAGATATTTTATTGTTTGTGGTTGGGGAGCGCATGGGGTAATAGGCAGAATCATAGAATCATAGAAATTTACGGCACAAAAGGAGGCCATTCAGCCTATCTAGTCTGTGCTGGCTCTTTGAAAAGAGCAACTCAATCCCACTGCCCAGCTCTCTCCCCGTAACCCAACAGACCTGTTCTCCCTAAGTAAAGATCTAATTCTCTTTTAAAAGCTGTTATCGAATCGGCCTCCACCACCTTTTCAGGCAATGCATTCCAGATTCGAACAACCCGCTGAGTGAAAACATTTCTCCTCAGCTCCCCTCTGCTTGAAACTATTTTAAATCTATGACCACGAGTCACAGATTCGCCCACCAATGGAAACAGTTTTTCCTTATTCACCCTGTCGAATCCCCTCATGATTTTCTAAACCTCTATTAGGTCTCCTCTCAACCTTCTCTGTTCTAAAGAGAATAAACCTAGCCTATCCAGCCTTTCCCCATAACTGAAGTCCCCCAATCCTGGTACCATTCTAGTAAACCTTCTTTGTACCCTTTCCAATGCCTTAATATCCTTTCTATAGTGTGGTGACCAGAATTGGACACAGTACTCCAGCTGAAGCCTAACCAAAGTTTTATAGAGGTTTTTCAGCACTTCCTGACCTTTGTATTCTATACCCCTATTTATAAAGCCTAGTATCCCATATGCCTTCTTAACGGCTTTGTCTACCTGTCCTGCCACCTTCAAAGAGTCGCTAACACAAATCCCCAGGCCTCTCTGTTCCCTCACACCCCTTAAAATTGTACTATCTAGCCTATATTGCCTCCCCTCATTTCTTCTCCCAAAATATATCACCTCACACTTCTCTGCATTCAACCTCATCTGCCATGTGTCTGCCCACTTTACCATTTTATCTATATATTCTTGCAGATGGCTACTATCCTCCTGACTATTTACTATTCTCCCTAACTTAGCATCATCTGCAAACTTGGAAACTGTGCTCCCTACACCCAAGTCCAGATCATTAATATATATTAAAAAGAGCAGTGGTCCCAATACCGATACGTGGGGGACGCCACTGCTCACTTCCCTCCAGTCTGAAAAACAGCTGCTCACCATAACTCTCTGCTTTCTGTCTCACAGCCAGTCGTGGATCCACACTGCCACTGTCCCTTTAACGCCATGGGCCTCTACTTTCCTAATAAGCCTCTCATGCGGCACTTTGTCAAATGCCTTTTGAAAGTCCATGTAAACTACATCAACTGCACTACCCTCGTCCACCCATTCCGTTACCTCATCGAAAAATTCTGTCAGATTTGTAAGGCAAGATTTGCCTTTAACAAATCCATGCTGGCTATCCTTTATTAGCCTATATCTTTCTATGTGAAAATCTATCTTGTCCCTGATTATAGACTCTACAACAACAACAACAACTTTGATTTATATAGCGCCCTCCACGCCAGATGGCGTCTCAGAGCGCTTCACAGTAGCGGATTTCGGGACCGAGCCAGGGGCAGGGGCAGGAAGGTGACCAAAAGTCCGGTCGAAGAGAAAGGTCTTCAACTGTGACCTGAAACTCTAGAAGTTTGCCCACTACCGACATTAGACTGAACAAAGGTACAAGATTACAATATCAATTTGGATGAACAGGGCCTTTAGACCCATCTGATTTGATGCCTCCAGAATACCCAGCCAACTGTCCCCTCATCACAGCATCAAGCTGTTTTCAAATGTGTCCAGCATATTTTAGTTGTTAATTATCCTCTTGGTAAATAAAAATATGGTGATATTTATCCTGAAATCGCCCTCACAACTTCCAGGTCACGAGTATATCAAGTGTCTCCAGCTGCTGGTTGGCTGACCGAATCGAGGATTGGAACGTAAGAGGGCACAGACGGAAAATATTATCAAAAATACAGTCAAAATGGTATGTCTTGATTGGCATTGATGGCTGATTGTAGTACCTTGCTGTGTGCAACTTGACTGTTGTATTGCCTGTAAGTATACTACACTTGACCTCAAGTATCTGTCAATCCCTTGACACACACTATTTTATGTGTTATATAATATGCATGGATTAATATAGTATTTGTTAACATATTACTCTAAGAGAGGGTGTTTTTTTTGTAAAAACAAATTCAGCTTGGTTAGAAGATATGTGCTTTAGATAACGAAAAATACAATGAGATTTTCTATGTTTTACTTGATAATTTCAGACGACTGAAAGTACTGACTTTCAGCATTGCCAGGAATACCCTTGGCTCTAAAGAATAATTATCTGCTTAAATTCCAGTCTCATATAGTAAATACATTAAGGAAGCCCATCTAAAATGAGTTTGTAAATGTTACAGAAGTAATAAAAGGCAATTATTTTTCTTTTGACAGATTATTTGTCATCTGGATGGTTTAAATGACATTGAAAATAAATTTCAGCATTAGTCAAGCACACATTTCTGTATTCCTTAGTCTGAAATCCAATCGATCTTTAATGCAAAATGGGCAAAAACTTCAAAACAATGAGCAAAAAAATCTAGGGAGAATTTAAAAGAATCCTTGGATGCCTGGAACCCAATTTTCTGATGCACATTCAAGAGATAATTCTACCCCATTATTATGTATTTAAGATCACTTTGTGGAGAAAATATTACAATGTAATGTGCAGCAACTAGATTTTTTTTAAAAATCTGATTAACCTTACATAAGGAGTCTTATTAAAAATCTAACCCTTCCAGTGTGGTAAATATCACATCATTATTTCAGCACAAATAAATGTAATAACTGACTGAGTCATGAGGGGAAAATGGGAGTTAATCTGACCTAATCAGGTCTATTTTGTGATATTTCTTAATATAATATCTTGATAAGGAATTGTTTCAGAATCAATAATATGATTTATCTTTCAATTGGGTTACTCTGTTTGTTTGAATTTTTTATGTTTTCAATTATTTAATAACAAATGGAAAATATGAGACATGGACAGTCAAATTGACACTTTTGTCTTGAAATAATGTCCTTCATTTTGATATTGTGATATAATTGGGGGAAATGTACTAATGACTATTGTTCATTTTTTCTGAAAAGACTCTCAAGACTCTGCTCTTCGATAGAACCATTGGCAACTCCTTCCCCCCACCCCAACCCCGTCCTCAGTTGGGGTCTGAATCAATAACTGTCCAGCGCCTTGGGACATCCTCCTGACGTGAAGGGCGCTATACAAATGTAATTTTGTTGTTGTTGTTGTTGTTGATCTTACAATCTAGGCTGACTTAGGAACACTGCACGGAAGGTACTATTCTTCCGATGACACATTACACTGAGATCCGTCAGTTCAAATGGATATTTAAAATCTCATGAAAAAGCAAAGTGAGTTTTAACCAGTCCAAGAGAAATATCCCGACAAATGAATTGATCATTCATTTCAGGGTTGTGTTTAGGCCATGCTGTTCTCAAATTAGCTGCTGTTTTTTTTTCTACCTTTACTGCACAGTTAAAACACTTGACAGCCTTTGAAGTGATATGAGAAAAACAATACTGTATTTAAAAAAATATATTAAAAGAAAACAACACAGCAATGTATCCGTATTTGGAAAGCTCCAACAGAAATACAAAAAATTTAAACAGGAAACTGCAGATATTTCAAATAAATATATTTATAGGGTATACAACAAAATATCAATTGCAAACAGGGTTATTATTCGCACACCAAATGTACAATCATTCCACTTATCCTGTGAAGAGCTTTGACCTACCCTCCTAAAATATGTAAGGATTATTATTGTTACTATTGCGTAAAACATTAGAGACAAGAATAAAATGTTATTACATTTTGTTAAATGTGCTATAAATTCCTGTTACCAACAACATATTATCCACGATGAAATTGATAGCTGAACTAAAACTAAATAAAATTTCAAGACATTGTGAATTGTAGTCATTTATTTTTTATTGTGGCATTTGAGCAGTACCTTACTTGAAATGGGAATATAATGTAATAGATTGTTGACAAATTTCTATGCACAGGTTTGGTCTGTAAACACATTATGAGAATATGTCCATTTTACACTGGTGTTTTCAGGAGGTCTTTGCGTGGTTATATGTTAAATGATTATTTGTTATAGGGTTATCCTCTGCCAATCGGAAACTAGAGAGATCTTTTTCCAACTCATCATTCATCCTCTTTGGTAGATTTTCTCAATTTTCGATCTTGTTGTACCAGGTGCGGAAATGCTTTTCTTTTAAAAATAAAACCTCAACATTAATTCAAAGATGGCATGCCAACCAAGATGCTGTCTCCTTTTCTCCTCTTTTTTCCAGGTTTAGCATCTATAGGGTTTCATCGCACTAATGGTTGCTAAGCTGTGGAAAATGATCTGATGCTTTTAAGCTGTCCAAGTCCTATCTGATTTAAGTGATCACACAACCACCCTTCAATTCCTTGAAAGGATTCTTGTCTTCAGCAATTCCCTTTACCAGAATGTCATCTGGAGACTGAGCTTCAATGTAATTCTTCAGTTCCTCTGCACATTTGGATACCTGATTAGTGTAAAGGGAGACAATGTCAGATTACACATTATAAAACAGAAAAACTTTCCACTCACTCACAACTGGTTTAGCTTGTTGCTAAAATGATTGGTAACATACAGTAATATATGGGAGATGTTCCTATTTAGCCTAATAGCCAATATAGGTTTGATAAGGAAAAATAAATCTGAATGGAAGAATAACCTTAGCAGAGATTTAGACATATCTAGAGTAGGTCAGTACACCTTCAATAGTTCATCTGCTGTAACAATATGATTGCATCACTAATCCCCGTTTGACATTGAGGATATTTGCTATCTGAAGTTTCGTAAAATAACTATCTCTACTACTGCAAACATTACTCCAACTGCTCTTGCAGTAAACTGAATAATAGATTGTCAAATTTTAATCACAACATTGAGAGTAAAATATCAACTAAATTTTTAAATTTCTCATATTTAATATTAGATTTAAGAACTTAACAATCATATCATTACATCTGGTTATAACAGACCGGTGGTTTATAGATATAATAATAAAATCAATAATTGTAATAATAATCCTTGCATTTGATAAAGCTGCTTATCACATCTTTGAGATGTCCCAAAGTACTTTACAGAATATTCTGTCAAGTAAAATTGCTGTATTATTTGTGGGTGAAACGCGGCAGCCAATCATGGATTGAGTGAAAAATTTATTATTATTATTAGTGTTTTCGAACGAATTATTACCCCAGGAAAAGCAATCCACCAATGATTAATAACCGGGTTCCTACTTACAGCTAGGCAAACAAGTATGTGGACTAAAGAAACTTACCCAATCTGCCAGGAATCGATCCCAGGTCTCTCGCTTGTGAGGCGAGTGCTCTAATCACCGAGCTACAGAACCCCATAATGATCCTTACATTTAATATTGCAACTTATCACATCATCAAAATGTCTCAAAGCTCGTTGATGAATTTTTACTATGAAGTACAGTATTTCTAAGTGAAATATAACAAAGCATGTCACCCATTAAGGTGCCTTCATGAGTCTTTTGAGCCATGAGGTTAACATATTTGTGCTGATTGGCAGCCCATTTCTCAGTGTGCTGTTTATAAAGCAGTTATTGGGGTTTATACCATATGATTATTATTGGACCAAAGAATGGATCATATATGTTGAAAGATATGTCGGTGAAGAGATTTGTTTATAATTTTGACAATTTTCACTTGCTCCTTACACCATCCCCACTTATCAAGAATGTGTCAGTGCTTTAGAAAATAAACACTTTAATTGACCCAGTATTTTCCACAGTAAGTCAAAATATAAACCTATTTTGCAAATGATCAAAAGTTTGGGATGAATTTGGGGATGAAATGGGATGGGTTTTTAAAAAGTAATCCTTCATTTTCATTTAACGTTTACTGATACTATTAAAATGAGTTGGATAAATTGGATTGTCTGAAATTTTGGATAAAGAATGCCACAGCCTGAGGGAACAGCAATAGCTAGACATGCCAATTTACTGCTCGATGCTCTCCATTCATAAGCACTCTTACCAATTGTCTCTCTACTTTTAGTTCAACCTTCAGCTGGTCTACTTCGAATTTTGCACGTTCCTTGTCTGACATTTCATCCATCCTGACTTCTTTGTTATCTTAGCAAAAAAAAATGCAAATATTATTATATTGTTATGTTATAAATTATTAAATTGGATTATAAAATACAAATATCAAATGCAGATATCTTAAGACTTTCATCTTTCACTCTTATGGATTGTGTGATAAACATATTTGGGTTGAATTTCCACCTGGGTCTACATTTATTCTATTTACTTAGTTTTTCAGAGCATACAGATTTTTGGCAAATTATTGAATTCAATGTTGAAGCCAGTTTACTGTTTTTATTAAAAGAACTTAAACAAAACAATGTTAAAACTAAGAGTGAAATTGAGAATTTGCCAAATTCTGAATGTTTGAAATGCTACGCAACTAGAGTAAATCTAGACCTAAGTAGAATTTCTCCCCAAAGATGTACAAACAGCAAACTCACCTGTCCCAGGATAAGTTCAACTTTTACACTGGTGAGCTAACAGTTCTGCCCCAAACACACGTCCCTTTACTTCCACACTCCACCAAATCTCCCCTGAGCTTCCTTTGAAGGGTTTTAAAGCAAGGCTCATAATATCTTAAGCGTATAATATGATTAATTCAAGAGCTTTCACAGATTTAATTTTAAGAGGGAGAGAGAAAACCAAAATACTCATTTTTTGAATGAAAACACTCATCAAAGCTACTGTTCCAAATTAATATGTGCAACTTAAAAGGAAATAAATGTTTTCAAACTCAACATTCTACAATTTGCAGCCCTCCAAGTAAATATATTTGGTTTCTTGTAAATTAGATTTGTTGAGAAACTGGGTCATACTGACGTACGTAGCACTAATCCTCAAAAGTCTATTATCACTCTGTTTATTGTGTCTTAAATAGGCTCCAGTGAGCCACTCATAAGAGTGTGTGGGGAGTGGGTGAAGGTTGCTGTTAGAATTCATCCTCACAAACCATTCACTCTGAGACCTGAAATTCCAGCTGAAAATTTAGCTTGTGAGATACTTTTGTCTTAAAATTTAACATCATACAGAATTGTTGAATATTCTTACATTTCAGCAGCTGTAAAAAGAACCGACTTCCAATTTGAGACTGAATTTATGAATTTTCTATAATTCCACTTGATCTTAAACGCTAACACAAAACTAGGTGGATTTGTTCCGCTCTTCTGTTTGAAGTGTGCAGTGTTCTTCAAAGTTACTGATGTTGAAGATTGTATTTGTTGGTGGAATAATTTCACCTAGTGTACCACTACCATGTGAAATCATTCATTGAGAATATGAATAATCCTTGCATCTATTATAGTCCCTTATCAAGCCCTCCAAATGTCTTAAAAGCCTTCATATGATTTTACAGTAAAATGTATTTTAATGTATTTGTACCTATTGTTTTTGTTGCATGGCTTTTTAGTGTTCTAGAAACCAATGTTAGCAGTTTGTTAGCTGTACAGTTTAAAGTTAATCCTTTGTACAAGCTGGCCCTTTAAAAAAAAAGGATTGCAACAACAAAATAAGTACAATCTCATTTCCCATACGAAGGAAACGGGAACTGAAGAAAAGCCTCCTCCCTTTCCCCTGGGTTCAAATACATAATTTGTTCCATTGTGTCTGAGTCCAATGCCTTTAACACCGAGCGTCAGTTTTCCTTTATGTTCCTCATATTTGTTTCTTTCTTTAAGTAACAGTTCAATCTGCAAAATAGCAATCTTCTCAAAAGATGGCTTTATATTTAGCAGAATATTTGGCCTTTGTAGACTGACAGATCCATTTCAAATCATTAATATAGAAATGATCTGCTTTAAAACACCCAGAGTTAATGTGAATTTTGATGTAACCTGTTGGCAGCAAGTTAAAACGTGGGGGATTTGCAAGATCTTCCTCTACTAAATGTCACAGGAAATGTTTTCTGTTATCTTGTTTAACCTTGATTTAGACACAAGAAATTATCCATAAATATATAAATATTAATAATCAGTTTAATTAAGAGCCATTATAGTAACAACATATATCAATAAGACTGCAAACTATGACCACAGTGAATGTGTTCATATGGTGAAGGCTATCGATGGTGAAACAGGGAAGAGTTGCATCTTTCACTGAGGGATATACTGTGGTGTGCAATTTACCAACAATATTAAATCAAAGGTAGGTTCCAGTTCCAATATCTACTCATTCTTCCCATGACAACACTTTTGTTGGTGATTAATCCCCCGACATCTTTTAGGGATAAAAATTGTAGTTACACTGCACTGCTGGCATGACTCAAAGTGATATACGAATCCTGCGCTCACTGAATTCACAGCAGACTACAGCTAAACCTCTATTTAGGATAGGGTTGCGTTCCTCAAAAACTGTATCTCAGATCGAAACGTCCTAAATCCAAACGTGATTTCCCATGCGGTCCCGTTATATAACCAGAGATGCGTTCTTTTCTCAAAATGTTTGGACCTTAAACCCACTAAATAACACACAAAACCACGCAACATAACACACAAATTAACACACATAGGCTAGAAGGGGTACTTGGGATAACTGTACAGTATTGTACGTTAATACTGGCAAATTTTAGAACAGTTCACTACTGGCAAACTTTAATACTGGCAGTGTGACAGTGACAGTGGCAATCGCAGCTTCCCCACATCTTGATGTTGTGGAGCCCATAGAATCTTTTAAACCTTTGAAACCACCCTCTGCTAGCACTGAAAGATGGTGCCATTGAGCCTTCTCCTTCCTGATCATTTAACTCCCGAAACAATGATTTTGCCTTCTCTTGGATAACCAGGGTGTTGAGTGGTATATTAAGATGGTTCTGATCCTCAATCCAGACCCTCAGCATTCTTTCCATGTTTTCCATCACATCACTCCTATGTTTTGCTAATCTGCTTGCACCTGTAGGTGTATAGGTGCAAGCAGACACCTTGAACTTGCCAATGTATTGTCTTTATTCTGTTTTATAGTAGTCTCCGTCAATCTAGCTAGCCCTAAAGCCCTCCCGACGTCTGTACTTTTTTCACCAGAATCGATGCGCTTTATCACCTCCAATTTAGTATTTAAAGTGATGACTTTGTGGGGTTTCTGACTACTAGCGGTATCACCACTGCTTATTTCACTTACTGCTCTCTTCCCTGATATGGTATAACAACAACAACAACAATTTACATTTATAGAGCGCCTTTCACGTCGGGAGGACGTCCCAAGGCGCTGCACAGGAGGCGTGTGACCCGAGCTGGGAGGGGAGTGTTCAGGAAGGGGTGAAACACGAAGGGGAGGTAAAAGAGTTCAGGGTGGAACAAAAGGCACGATCGAAGAGGAAAGTCTTCAAACCGGCCTTGAAAGAGGAAAGGGAAGAGACGAAACGGAGGGATTGAGGGATGGCATTGCATAAGGTGGGAGCGGAGAAACTGAAGGCCCGGCCTCCGATGGTGGGGCGGTTCGGGCCGTGGGCTTGGAGCAGGCCAAGTCCTGTTGAACGGAGGGTCCGGGTGGGCGTGTAGGGGGAGAGTAGATCGGTTAGGTAGGATGGGGCAAGGCCGTGTAAGGCCTTGTAGGTGAGGACGAGGATCTTGAACTCGATCCTCTGGAGGATGGGAGCCAGTGGAGACGGGCGAGGGTGGGGGTTATGTGGTCACGGAGGCGGGTGCGGGATAGTACACGGGCTGCAGAGTTTTGGATGGCCTGCAGCCTATGAATGGAGGAACTGGGGAGGCCGACTAGGAGAGAATTTCCGTAGTCCAGCCGTGAGGTGATGTAAGCATGCACAAGTGTTTTGGCAGCGCGGGGGGTAAGATAGTTGCGGAGCCTGGCAATGTTGCGCAGATGGAAATAGGCGGTGCCGGTCAAGTTTAACATCTAAACATGTTAGAGGCTGTAAATCGCTCGAAGTCGCTCAGGAATATTAGGAAATTACTATAATACTGACGTGGCTCAGTGTCACTTCAAAATCAGCTGCTTTTAAACAATGACATAGTGACATGCTATTGGCCAGTTCCAACGCTTGGATATCAGGTGTGAGCGCGATTTACCCACGAATACACTATGAACAGCAGGTATAGACAAAAAGGACGCGCCAAATGCGACCACAATATTCAAAATATGTACTGCGCATGCGCCCCAAAACAATTTGGTCATTAAATCAAATCCAAGTGTCCTATATCGATCAAAAGGTGTAAAACAATTATGGTCCTTCATTCAAAACATCCTAAATAGAAGCGTCCTAAATAGAGGCTTACCTGTACTCTCACAAATGCCAGAACAAATTTTCCTGAAATTAATCCTCCCTTGAGCAATTTGCATTTAGTTTTCAATGTTTTGATAAATATCCCAATCTGAACTTCAGATGCCTTTGTTTATTTCTCAGAATCCACAGCCTGATTTTGAAAATTATCTTTTGTTTTAGTGATCAACTGGGTGTCTGACACATGCAGACAGCTACCACCACGCTAATGTGGATCCAATTCAGTCTGAAGGTTCTAGGTATGCTATCTATTTGTGGATGCAGTATTCACGTGCCTGGAATGAAATGCATCCTGTCTATCTGAAGAAATGCATCTTGCTTACCGATTTCTGGAAAGCATCATGTTGGCAAGAGCCAGTGCTTGAGGACCCCAGTATGCTTTGGGAACCTGCTATCTAACCAGCTAAAAAAAACAATTAACATGCCATTGATATTCCTGTCTGGCAAGCTTTCCCACATCTTATTCAGCTTGGACCACCTGTTAAGGCTTTGGCTTGCAGGATTACGAGTCCCTGAGTGGGAAGGACCCTCCTAGATTGTCTGCCATTCTAATACCCGCTGATGAACCATGAAGGCTGTGCTATCATCAGTAATACCCTGAAACCTTGGAAAACTGCAGATCCGCCCTTCTCATGAATCCCACTATCAAGACTCCCAGAGAGGATTGACTCAATTCTGACCTTCTGTTGCTAGGCATGGCTCTGTCTGGAGAGAGCTCCAGCTGGACAGCTCCAAGAAGAATGACTCTCTGCTTACCTCCCCACAAGCTGAATACTCACGAGTTGGTCAACTGACAGCTCATCCTGAAATACATGACAGCATCTTCCTACTCCCAGCTCAGACACATACCTCTACCTTTTGCGCAATGTTTCCATCAGTTGGGGATGTGTAGCCCGAACAGCAGCTGCTTACCCTCAACAACAACTTTAAACAAAATTACATTTTTAGAGTGTCTTTCACGTTGGGAGGACGTCCCAAGGCGCTGAACAATCAGGTCGGGACCCGAGCAGAGGGGTGGTCGGGGTAGGGGGAAGGGGAAGGAGAGTGGGAGAGGGGGAAGAGTTAGGAGGGGAGCAGAAGGCTCGGTAGGTAGAAGCCGAAGGTCTTGAGACCGACCTTGAAGGAGGAGAGGGAGGAGGTGAGGCGAAGGGATTGCGGGATGGAGTTCCAGAGTGTGGGAGCAGAGAGGCTGAAAGCCACTGATAGTAGGCCGATGAAGGTGGATTCCAAGCCTTGGATATATGAGCATAAGGATGCCAATCCTAACAGTCCTAAATTGTAGAATCGAATGAGCAACGATTTAAACTGGGTAGTTTGTCAACCAATGCAAGGTGGAATATCGCAGGGAGTGTTACTGATAGCTGCTCATGCACTCCCACTGGCTGGTGCAGTAGTAAATCGGCAGAATCCTGAGAACAGATCTTCTGCCTAGTCTCTTAACAACAACAACAAAATTACATTTGTATAATGCCTTTCACATCAGGAGGATGTCCCAAGGCGCTGGACAGTTACTGCTTCAGACGCAAGCTGAGGATAGGGTGGGGGAGGTGGTGGGTGGTGGGAGGAGTTGCCGATGGGTCCATCGAAGAGGAGACTCTTGAGGCAAGACTTGAAGGAGGCCAGGGAGGGGGCGAGGCAGATGGACTTCAGGATGGAGTTTTAGAGGTTGGGGGCAGAGTGGCTGAAGGCTTGCCCGCCAATGGTTGGGCAGGTGAGTAGGGGGACATGGAGCAGGCCAGAGCCTGCTGAACTGAGGGGGCATGTTGGTAAGGGGATAGGAGGTCACAGATGTAGGATGAGGCGAGGTTGTGAAGGGCTTCAAATGTGAGGAACAGGATCTTGAATTGGATCCTCTGGATGATGGGGAGCCAATGGAGTTGGGCAAAGATGGGAGAGGTTTTTAGAGTTCTGGATTATCTGCACCCTGTGGAGGGAGGAATTGGGAAGGCCGACCAGCAAGGCATTTTATCTGTTTTGAGTTACCCTGTTACTAACCTCTGGAACCTTCTCACTCTACCACTTTGCCTTGCCCACTTTATTTTCTTTTTAATCCCACCACCCCTTAAAACCTTTGACAGCATCAAACGATGTTCTCTCTATCTGTAACCAGAGCTCCCTCTGCCTCCTTATCCTCCTGGACCTGTTCGCTGCATTCGACACAGTCGACCATGCCATCCTCCTCCACCGCCTGTCCTCCGTCATCCACCTCAGTGGGACCGCACTCGCCTGGTTCGAGTCCCTACCTCACAAACCGCCAGCAGCACATCTCCACAAACGGCTTTTCTTCCTGCTCTCACCCAGTTACCTCTGGGTGAGAGCAGGAAGAGAGCACCCCAGGCATCCATCCTTGGCCCCCTCCTCTTCCTCATCTACACGCTCCCTCTTGGGGATGTCATCCGCAGACATGGGGCACACTTCCACATGTACGCGGATGACACCCAACTCTATTTCTCCACTTCATTTTGTGAACCCCAGTCCCCTGATGTTCTGTCAGCCTGTCAGACATCAGGGGCTGGATGAGCGTGAACTTCCTACAGCTGAATGTTGACAAGATAGAAGCCATACTCTTTGGCTCTCATCAACATTTCCATTCGCATGGCTCTCACCTCCTCCACCTTCCCGTCCTGCCCCTAAAACTCTCCGAACCCAAGCGCAACTTAGGCGTCAGGTTCGACCCCCAACTGTCCTTCCTCCCCCACATCCGGTCCCTCATTAACACCGCCTTCTACCACCTCCGACGGATCGCCCGTCTCCGGCAATACCTCACCCCAAAAGCCGCTAAAACCCTGGTCCACGCCTTTGTCACCTCTCGGCTGAACTACTCAAATGCCCTCCTCGCCGGTCTCCCCTCCATTACAATCCATAAAATCCGACTCATTCAGAACTCTGCCGCCCGCATTCTCACCCTCACCAAACTTCGCTCCCCCATTACCCCAGTCCTTGCTAGACTTCACTGGCTCCCTATCCCAGAGAGAATTGATTTCAAGATCCTCACCCTCGTCTTCGAATCCCTCCACTCCTCGGCAACCCCCACCTCTCCGATCTCCTCTCTCCTCAAACCAGCTCCCTTTGCCTTCGCTCCACCGGGTCTCGCCTCCTCCATGTCCCCTGAATCCTCCGCTCCACCCTCAGTGGCCGTGCCTTCAGCCACTACACCCCTAGGCTCTGGAACTCCCTTCCTCACTCCCTTCGCCTCGCCCCCTCTCTTCCTAGTTTCAGGTCCCAGCCGAAGACCTTTCTCTTCGACCGCGCCTTTGGTCACCTTTCTCCCCCTGCCCCTGGCTCGGTCCCGGGATCCGCTATTGTAAAGCGCTCTGAGACATCTCCAGCATGGAGGGCGCTATATAAATCAAAGTTGTTGTTGTTGTATCTATGGTCACCTTCCTCTTCTCTCTTGCTCGGCTTCTGACCACGTAATTGTGAAGTACTGCAACACATTATTCTACATAAAGGGTACTACATCAATTTTAGTAGTTGGCTTTGTTGAGTGTGTGGTGTGTTCGGGGAAAATGATCTGAAAATTTGAAGTGTCATTTTCATCGGAATGAAAAAGGCCTTGATGGCCCATTGCATGAGTGCCATTGTGAACCTCAGTTTTCCTTCGGTCACCCTTTCACAGAGGTGGCAGTGTTATTATAATAACAACAACAATAACAAATTTAATTTGTAAAGCGTCAGGAGGACATGCCAATGTACTGGGCAATCGGGGATCTGGAGGAGTGGAGGGCAGGGGGGGTGAGGGTAGGAGGGTGGCGGAAGGCACGGTCGAAGAGGAGGGTTTTGCTGCTGCTTGAAGGAGTTGAGGTGGAGGGTTTGTGGGATGGAGTTCCAGGGGGATGGGCAAATATAATAATCCAACTTTCTAGCTCTCTCGCCTTATCCCTTTTATTACTCAGGTGTTTATCCAGTTCCCTTTTGAATAACTCTATATATCAGCTTCAATATCTATTGTGGTAATGAGTTCCAACCACTAACATCTCTCCCAGTGAAGAAATTCCTCCTAATCTTATTCCCAATTTGTCTGCAAACAATCCAGATACAATAAGAGGGGTTTGTCATCTCACTGAAAATAAATTGGGGTGACATATGTGACATTTCATAATAGTTTTTATGCGGCGATTAATCTAACAAACCCATTTTAAAATCTTCTGATGAAGGGTCGTGGACTTGAAATGTTGACTCCCTTTCCTTTCTCCATAGATGCTGCCTGACCTGCTGAGTTTTCCCAGTGATTTCTGTTCCCGTTTCAGATTTCCAGCATCCGCAGTATTTTGCCTTTCCATTTTAAAATGTCTTACTTTCAACCCAATGAGGCTAGCTAGAAGTAACTTGGAGGTAATGTTATTACCAAGGTAGTTCCAGAGCCTTGGGGCGAAGTGGCTGAAGGCCTGGCTGCCGATGGTGACAAATTCTTTAAACTTTACATTGAAAGCTTTCAAAAGACTTTTTGCATGAGTTATACAGTATTTATACTAGAGCTGGAACAAAGCTGTAGTGTGAAAAAAAAACCTTCACAACCATTATAATGGAAGAAAATTATATGACATTAACTGTCTACTTATTGGGTGTTTTCTGGTTGTCAGTATATTTATTAGTCTTGGCAGATGTCTGTCCCCACAGTGCACTTACAATGAAATATTTCCATGGTAAAATCAAGCCAACAGGGTCAGTCAACATGCCAACAAGTGCAGAAAAGAACACACAGAATAGCAAGCTCAGTAAATTCACTGATTATTCAAAACTAGTCCCCATTCCGACATTTGGGGGAGAAAAGTTTTATCTGAGTCTACATTTACTACATTTTCTTATCAATTTCGGAGTGACCAAATTGCTAAATTTGGTCTCAATTTAGAAACCGGAGTCTCCAGTAAAAGAATTTGCAGAATACCATTTTCAGGAATTAAGCCTCCAATTTAGGAATTTGCTAAATTTTGGATACTCTGAAATATTCCACGAATAGAGTGAACCTCGACCAGATGAAACACTTCTCTCCCAGGTTCATACCAATTAAAGTCATAGCTGATATTAATCTATTTTGTGGCATTTCGTTAAGTATTTGTGAGTAGAGGAGACTGTAGGTTCAGTCCAGACTTGCGTGCTTTTAACTGACCCCTCCATTAAATATTATTACATGATAAATTAAATATATACACATGCATTAAGATGTATCGCATCAACAGTGCAGGAAACCAAACAACAAAGCTGGAGCTTCAAACAAAGTCAACAAAGATAGGAAATGCAAGAGACTGCTTTTCAGTCAAGATGAAAATTTTCACGTGAGACACTGTGCCAAACACACAAGCGGTGGAATAAACAACTGTGAGAAGGGTTTTAAAAGGAACAAGAACATGTTTGTGGAAATGAAAGGATTTGGAAGATCCACGATTAGATGTGAGAGAGATGTTTGAAGGAATCCTTCGATAAGTTAAATGGGTGAAAGGTCTAATCTTGCCTGATAGCTTTACAGTTACTGTTGTGTGTGGGATAGATTTTCAGAAATAGCGTGGAGCTGGTTAATGAAGCAGCAATAAAGAGATAACATTGCTATTCTAACTTAACTCTCAAGGCGGTTTCCAGCTGTTCTTTGTAAAAAAACAAAAAAAATTGGACTAAACGGGCTTGAAAACTGAGGCTGTGTTTGAGAATTTGCCAAATTCTGCCCCTCTAAAATGTGATATAAATAGAGTAATTTTCATTTACAAATGGACTTAAAAACCTCATCAGAGTCAGTAGATTTTGTGTGAGAGATAGGAAAACCCCAATATGTCATTAACAATGAGTTAGTTTATTTTTTTTGTGGGGTGGGGGGGGGGGGGAGGGGTGGCAAAATAGGGTGAATTATATTAATGACAGAATTCCCACTGACGTCAAGAACTTTTCCATTGAGGATAAAGTTGTTGCGCCCAGTGGCTGGAATGTGTGAGGACTTGGAGCCGGGGGCGGAAAGCAAACTGTATAAATGCTGCCAGTATCTCCAGCTCAACTCAGTCAGTCTCAGCCAGGTCAGTCAGTGACAAGGGAAAGGCATCTCTCCCACCCCACCCACCTACACAGCCGCCCATCAGAGAAAGTCCACTTGTTCCTGTGACAAACAAAGGCTTCCAGAGAGAGTCATGGCTTCCAACTTGTTCACACTGATCTGCAGCATCTGGATCCTGGTTCCTGACTACAGCGAGGGGAAAGGTAATACAGCCCTTCTTCACACTCTCAAACTGCTCTCTCTCTCAAACTCCAGCCACAGACATTGATTTTTTTTGGGGGGGGGGCTGAGCGTCGGCAAAAGGCGAGTTAGAACTTGTGTGTGTGTGTGTGTAAAAAAAATTAGTTTCTCAACGAAGACTTACAGCAATACTGATACACACAAGCCCACCTCTCCCCAAACTGCACTGTCGCCCTTGGAAAGTAGGATCCCAAATGAGAAGAGCTCTCAGCAATCATGCTATCAATGCATGAATGTATGTAGTGTGTGTGTGTGTGTGTGTGTTAAACATCTGCCTTGCTTGCAGATGGAAGAGCCTCTGTAATGGCAGTGGAGACCACAGCAGAGGGATCTTGGCTGTTAAGTTTGTCAAGCATTAAGGTTAAGATCAGCTAAGATTGGTGCGAGATTTTGGAGACTGGGAGGAACGCAGTCATATCCCATTTGCGGTGAAGCCAGACTACGTCAGATATTTGGCCACAAAAGCTGGGAGGAACATCTAGGTATAGTGAGGAACAAACTGGCCATGTGGGTGTGCAGCTGCCTGAGGCTGTGTGGGGAGTCCCGTTCTGGGTATCTACCTGTACCCAATGCTAAGAAGGATGGGTCTGGCAGAACTGCCTTGAAACATCCCACACAGTTGGAGCTGAAACACCAGAGAGAGTTTCCTGAAAAGCACCATCCCAGACCCTCATACAATCACCAAGTGGTCCACACGACAGGTAGTCAAAACGGTTTGAAAGGGGGAGAGGACAGACCTGATTGGGAGGTACCCTGGGGTCATGGCCATGGATCACCTCTTCCTGGACTGTTGTTTTGCCCGTCTCCGGCAATATCTTGCAAAGCTTTACTTTGCAAAGCCGCTGAAACTCTGGTCCATGCCTTTGTCACCTCTCGGCTGGACTACACAAATGCCCTCCTCGCTGGTCTCCCCCCCACCACAATCCATAAACTCCAGTTCATTCAGAACTCTGCTGCCTGAGTTCTCACCCTCACCAAACTTTGCTGCCCTATTACCCTAGTCCTTGCCAGACTTTATTGGTTCCCTGACCCGGAGAGGATCAATTTCAAGATTCTCACTTGTTGTTTTCAACTCTCTCCACTCCTCTGCACCCCCCCTACCTCTCCGACCTCCTCTCTCCCCAACACAGCACCCGTTGCCTTCGCTCCTCCGGTTCTGGTCTCCTCCTTGTCCCCCGAAACCTCCGCTCCACTATCGGCGGCCGTGCCTTCAGCCACTATGCCCCAAAGTTCTGGAACTCCCTTCCTCACTCCCTTTGCCTCGCCTCCTCTCTTCCTAGTTTCAGGTCTCAGCTGAAGACCTTTCTTTTCGACTGTGTCTTCGGTCACCTTTTTCTCCGTCCCCCTGGCTCGGTCCCAGGATCCGTTATTGTGAAGCGCTCTGAGACGTCGTCCGGCATGGAGGGCACTAGATAAATCAGAGTAGTTGTTGTTGTTCTGG
This sequence comes from Hydrolagus colliei, assembly GCA_035084275.1. Taxonomy (NCBI): domain Eukaryota; kingdom Metazoa; phylum Chordata; class Chondrichthyes; order Chimaeriformes; family Chimaeridae; genus Hydrolagus; species Hydrolagus colliei. The sequence continues at coordinate 133,528,677 of CM068743.1, read as the reverse complement.
AGCTAGCCATGCTGGGGGAGCTCATCTCCGGTTGGGATTTCTGAACCAAATCTCACCTATAACTGGCACACTGTGGGAAAGGTTGAACTCCCAATTACAGCTGTGCTTTCAGCCCTATATTGGTTGGGATCGGTATTTTCGTTTGATCTAAAGTTTGATCTGCTCTCACAAAGAGGAAGCAGAGAATACTTGAACTTGGGTCCCTAGACTGAGGACAGATCAGAGAGCTTGTCCTTTGATAATTTGGATTCTAAAAGGGTTTTGGGGGAATTAGGGTTTGTCTGGAAGGTAGAATTTGAGTCTGTGGGAGAACATATTGTACAGTGCATAACTAATACTGGAGAAAAGTCTGCCTTAGTATTTCAGGGCTGGTTTGGTCAATGGTTTGTAGTCATAAGAGCAAGGTACAATATGTAGGTAACAAAATGTTAACAAACCCATTATTTTATTATTGATTGAAATGATCCTAAATCCCCAATAAAATTGGTCATTCACTTCATCGAAGTTTGTGGTACACTGCTGTGTGAAATTTGGCTGCTGCGTTTTGCCTCCAAAGCGCAGTCAAAACTATTTTGCAGTACATCCTGTGAAACGCTTTGAGATGTCTTGACGATGTGATACGGCACTGTGTCAAATGCGAGGATTATTATTATTGTCTTCAAATGTGAAATCAAACTAAACCTGAGGATTGTTACGTTGTTGGAGGTGGCATCCTTCAGATGAGCCTTTAAACCGAGCTCACGTCAGCCTGCTCCAGTGGAAATGAAAGATCCCAAAACAATGTTTGAAAAGAAGTGAGGAGTTTCCCTGGTGTCCTGACCACACAAATAAAATTGGCCACTCCCCAGGTACCATGTGGGCTTGCTACCTGGGTTGTATCGCGACAATTCTGTCCAACAATGTCCGAGAAACGGCCATGAAGTTAATGGTTAATTTATACATTGACCATAACACTGGGTGAAGTTTCCTACTCTTTTGAAATATGGCCGTAGGATCTATAATATCTATGTGAAAAGCCAGGTGCGACCTCAGGAACATTTCATCCAAAAGCTGGGACCTCTGACAATGCAGTGCTCCTCTGACACAGCACTGGTGTGTCAGCCCGCCTGAGACTCAAGTCTCAATGTTCTGCTTAAACCCATGATCGCCTGACTCAGTGGGGACCAATTGAAGCTAGGCTGTCAAACGTACATAATATGACTGTGTTTACTCTTAATATAGTTCCAAGTTTAAAACTTTCCGTTGCTTAATCTTGACTGGGCTGCAAGTTTATCCTTTGTTTGGCTATTTAATTAGCTGAATCAGGCATGTTTTTCAAATGAATATGACAGTGAATGCTTCAGGCAAGCTATTTGGTATCTCCTGCCAACGTACAAACTGATGTTAGGCAGAATTGGGAGATCTCGTTCACTTCAGAATAGGTTTACTATGGGACTCTTGTGCTATTGGTATGCCAGAAATTTCATGCTGTATTCATGCTTTTAGTGGTGTAACCATGGCACATAATTCCCAGTGTAGAACTGCCAAATAGAAAACGGTGTCAGGAAATCGCCTGCTGAACTATATCTCCAGTTTCAGGGTGTTCACCGTTCTCAGGATTTTTTGCCCTGTATTTAGATAGTGGCGTAACTTTAGTTGTATAGTTCTGATGAAGGTCGTAGACCCGAAATGTTGACTCACTTCCCCTTTCTCCAATAGATGCTGGCTGACCTGCTGATCGCTCCCAGCGGCTTCTGTTTGTGTTTCAGATTTGCAGCATCTGCAGTACTTTGCATTTTTGTTTATATAGTGGCTGTTTGTAATAGATTGTACTTTTTAGATATTAGGCCCCACCAGAATAGTGGTTTGTTGCTTAATATGGTATGAATACCATATGAAACTCCATCCCGCAATCCCTCTGCCTCGCTTCCTCCCTTTCCTCCTTCAAGGCCGGTCTCAAGACCTTCCTCTTCGACCGTGCCTTCTGCTCCCCTCCTAACTCTTCCCCCTCTCCCACTCTCCTTCCCCTCCCCTCTACCCTGACCTCCCCACACCGCTCAGGTCCTGACCTGACTGTTCAGCGCTTTGAGATGTCCTCCTGACGTGAAAGACGCTATATAAGTGTAATTTTGTTGTTGTTGTTGAACAGAAATATGAATAGAAACACACTCCATATCCAAACATTAATTTTAAATATTACTGAGCACTTTTGTACGATCATGGATCACGACCCATTAAAAACCATTCTTTTTGGTGTACAAATATCCTTCCCATTTCAGTGTCCATTTTAGGTGTCACTCTGACTCAGTCAGTAACACTCTCACCTCTGGGACAGAGGTTATGGGTTCAAATCCTTCAGGACTTGAGACTTGTAGTGTAGACTGATTCCCCAACACAGTGCTGGAGGAGCACTGGTTTGTCAGAGATGCCTTCCTTGGGTTGAGCTATCCCAAATACCTGTTCAGATGAATGTTAAAGATTCCGTGGCACCATTCATATGGAGAAGAGTGGCCAAGCTAACAATTTGCAGATACAAAGTTGGTCATCCTTTAAGTTTATGGGACATAGATACGTACAAATTAATTGCACTAATGTACCAACACACAATCACTCCATTTTACAGAAAAAAACATTGTGAAGTGTTTGAGATGTTTCAAACTGATAAGGCTCTATATAGAATGCAATCATTATTATTATTAAAATGTAATTTCCCATCTGGCTTAACTTTGTCTGTGACGACAGAGTAGATTTGAAAAGAGGCTCTTTTTCGTGATCACCTTTTTTCATTTTAATAGTATCTCTTATCTGTGTTGCAAGTCTTCCATTGCTAACCTTTGACAGCACAATTGGGTTTGATTTACCAATTGAATTTGTTCCACTAATTACAAGTTTGTGAGTTCTGACCGGCAAATTCAGAAGGGACTCGCTCTTGTTGACATTCAACTGTAGCTCTAGTCCTGGAGTCGAGGGTAGAAGCAGAGAGATAGACTTGGACATCATTGGCATACATGTGGAAGTTATCTGTGGATGGTGTCACCAAGAGGGAGCATCTAGATATTAAAAAGTACGGGGCCAAGGACAGAGCTCTGGGGGATGCCACAGGTGGGGGTTGGGTTGGAGGAGAAGCCGTTGATGCTGACAAACTGGAGGTGGCAAGAAAGCAACATAAACAGGGAGGCACCAACCCAAAATTGCTATCAACCGAACAAATCCATCCTTTCGATAGATCTTTCCATTGTTTTACATTCTATTTAGGGCTTTTGAAATTGTAGTGATATTTCCCAGCAAAAATGTGTCAATGGGCCAGTGTATTCTTTGTCTAGCTACTACTTGCCTACAATTCACCGTACTTTGTTACCATATCGAAGTTATCTTCCTACACCAGCCTATCAGAAAATGCACCTTTATCTTTCCAGATAATCGAGAAATCTGCTTGCAGTTACCAGAAAAAGGACCCTGCAGAGCAATGCTACCTCGATATTTCTACAACAGATACACTCAGAAATGTGCGGAATTCGAGTATGGCGGTTGCTTGGGCAATGATAATTTGTTTGAAACAATCAGCTCTTGCAATTCAGCATGCCGAAGAATTAAAAGTAAGTTCCCTTACATGCATTCATTTTTTTCCCTCCACAGTTTTCCTCATCTCTATCTATGTGACCTAGAGTGTTATCAACCTGTCCGCTCAGTAGACACCCATGTTCCCCAGCCTGCTCGCTCTACTATCGGGTGGATTTATTGTTGCTGGAAATAGATCATTTTGTGTTACAATGGAAAATCCTATTATAAGTGTATATTGTCAAAGTTGCTGAGCACAAAGGATTTCTCGTACATAACTCAGAAAATCCCTGCGTCAGAGTACCCTTGTTTATATTGCTAGATAAACGGTCCTTCAGCCTTTCCGCCCCCATCCTCTGGAACTCCGTTGCAGAGTTCTTCCGCCTCGCCCTTTCCGTTGCCTCCTTCAAGACCCATCTCAAGACTTTGCTCTTTGACCATGCCTTCGGTCATACTCCTACCTCCACCCCTTTGCCCTTCACCCCACTTGAATCCAAATCTTTCACTGTCCAATGCCTTGGGATGTCCTCCTGATGTGAAAGGTACCATAGGAATACAATTTGTTGCATTGTTATTGTTATTCAGGCTGTGCTGCTTTTTGAAAGAGATTTAAATAATGTTGGTTTAGACTACAAAATTAGTTGTGCAGACAATGCTTGTGTGTTAGATATTAGGAGTTCAAAAGGCAAAACAGAAGGAAGATTTTATCTTTGTTTGAGCCAGGCCGGATGTCAAGTCTCACACATTTCAAAAATGCACAGTTTTATATTGGGATTTATTTTGTATTAGTGCAATTCTTCCCATTTTAAACCACTCTTATATGTAGATTCATCAATTACATTTGGTTCATTAAGGCGCTCTCCTTTCATTTCAGACCAAAAAAAATAGAATTTAGGCCTGCCAAGCGTGACCGCAAGTGATAAATTTCCTGCTGCTGCAGATAAATCGTTTTGTGCTACAATGGAAACTCTTTTATAAGTGCACATTGTCAAAGTCGCTGAGCACAAAGGATTTCTCATGCATAATTCTGAAAATATCTGACCCTTATGACATTGTTTAAAATGAAAGCCTATCAAAGTCCCACCATTGTTTATATTGCCCGATAAACACTTTTGCTAAGTGCATTCAAAAGACTAATTGTAATCAAAGATTGGATAAACACACGCGGAGTAAACAACAACAACAACAACAATTTACATTTATATAGCGCCTTTCACGTCGGGAGGACGTCCCAAGGCGCTAAAGGAGTAGTTAGGATATGGAATGTCCTGACATGAATGTTGGTTGAGCCAGAATCTATATCGCAAATCTAAGATGGTTTAAACTGCAGGGGTATGGGACAATGGCAGGTAAATGATACTGAACGGATTGCCTTTAAATGAGCCAGCACAGGCACAGTGTGCTTCATGACCTTGTGCTATGCTGTAAATGTCTGGTACTATGTTGAGCAAATGTTCCATTCCCTTGAAAAGTTACAACCTGTAGTTAAAAATGGGTCACTTGGGTCATTTCATGGAATCTGCTATTTGAGATTGTGTTTAAGATATAATTCGATCTTCTGGATCATGTTTCTGTTAATCTATATCATCTCCGGAACAAATTTACAGAGATTATATATTTCAAAAGGTATTTTATGTTGCACAAATATTTGATCCACTGTATTTTACAAAACAATCAGAATGATTCTCCTGCTTTGTGAGGAATGAAAGGAAGCACCTCAGAAAGCCAACTTTGTATTAACAGTGAAATAGTTCAATGATTATTAACTTTAGTGTGAGCCAAACCTAGACCCTTGTTATTCATCTGTACGTACTGTACTGTACTGTACAGTACAGTTTGGATTTTTTGATATTGTTCCTGTACGGTTGACCAAAGATCGTAAAAACTGGAGTCTTTGTCATGTCATTTCAGATCAGACAGATCTTGTCTGTTAATTGTCCACAAAAATTCAGTCATGCATTTCAACAATATTGTATCTAACTAGCTGAGTTAGATACCACTATCCACTTCATATATATATATTGGTCCAAAATATGAGAGTTTGTCCTCAGAATCGAGGTTATAAAAGCTTAGCCATGGAATGCTGTTTACCGCAGCCAACTGCAGTATGTAGAAAGAAAACATATTTGACTACAGTGAATATACAATAAACTCCAATGTTTTTTTTCAAGAAGTTCCTCAGTAAAATGTTAACCTTTGGCTGGTTAAAGCATGGATTTAGCTCTTCCTTGACGGATCAGTAGTAAAAATACACATTCAATAATTAAAACTTGGGAGTCCAATTCAGGGATTCAAATTTACAAAAGAAAATCTCCCAGAGTTTTATTAAAATAAGCTGGCATTGGGAGCTCAATGACAACAAACCACAACAACCACTCACCCTTCACACAGAGTAGCGTCCCAGAGCCCTTAACATTGGTGGATATTGATGACGAGCCAGAGCGGGAGGTGACCATAGGCACAGTCAAAGAGGAAGGTCTTCAGGTGTGATGTGAAGATGGAGAGGGCCAGGTGAAGGGATTGAGGCAGAGATAAACCACTTCGCTGGAGAGTGTCCTGACACCTTTTGGGCAATAATTTATGTGATTTATGCATTGTGTGAGGAATGCTGCCAAACTGTTTGAATTGCCATTGGCGTCGTGGGTTCTATGTTTCGAACAATATGAAAATGCATATTTTTTCATGCCTTACCTAGTAAGTCTAATTCTGACTTGAAACAATGACTTGAACAAGTCACGGAGCTGCTGTGTTTAATGTGGTTTCCTATTTAAAATTGCAGAGGTTCCCAAAGTCTGTAGATTGATAGCAGCCACAGGCCCAGGCCGTGCTCTCTTTACCAAATATCACTTCAACTTAACATCAGACAAATGTGAGGAGTTTACCTTCGGTGGGTTTTTTGTAAACAACAACATATTCAAAGACAAGGCTTCTTGCCAGAAAGTTTGCAAACCTGTGAATCGTAAGTACTACTTTTATCGTTCTTTTCTTCATTTTAAGCATTTTTGAACAGGGTTTGCTTGCAACAACAACAACAACCACAACAAATTACATTTATCATTTATAATGTAACTCTCTACACTGCAATGTGTAGAGAGTTAGATAGTTACAAATTTATGAATTACAGCGGCACCAACATTCTGTACCGAGGCAGTGGATCCAGGACATTGTACAGCAAGCTTCCCACGGTATTACTTCAATATAGAGACCAACGCTTGTGGGACGTTTAACTACACCGGCTGTGGAGGAAATGACAATAACTTCATATCTACTAGAATTTGCCGACAGGTTTGCCAAAAACGTGAGTACAGGAAGTCCGTGAAGGTGTTGCCTCTCTTTGTCAGGAAACCGCCTTATTATGGTATATACTGGGTGCAGAATTTATCAGTCAACTCCCACAATTTAGTTAAAAATAGCCATCTTGGATGTACTCAATGGAACACTCAGCAAAGCCATTCTGCACTTTCATTCTCTTGTCATACATGATATGGATTATTTAGTAAAACAATATGTGGTCCATGCCATAAACTGATTTCAAAAATCTTTCTTTAACTCAACCAGAAACTATAGAATAGCTAAACGCTATTGATTTATTGGTGCACTAATGGGAGATAATAATAGTAATCCTTGCATTTGATATAGCACTTTTTACAACTACTCAGACGCCTCACTGAATATGCTGTACTGTAAAGTGAATTGACTATATATTTGTGGGTGAAACACGATGGCCACTTGCGAACAACAGTGCCCCACAAACAGTTGTGGAATTATGTGATCAATTTATTTATTTGGATATTTTTTTCTTGAGCGATTATTATCAGGTGTGTGGAGTAAGGAAAATTGCCTAGGTTATTGCCTGGCCAGGAATCAAACCCAGGTCTCCCTCTTGTGAGGCGAGTGCTCTAACCAATGAGCTACATATTCTAGATGAGGAATTATCATCCTTTGCCATAAATGTTTAACAGTCCTTGCACTTGATATAACATCTTAAAACGTTGCCCCAAACTGCTTCCCATGATTTTAATTTGACTGTGAATTTGTAGACAAACATGACAACCAATTTGCATACAGCAATGTCCTACCAACATTCATGAAATAAGTGACTCCTTTCATTTGGGGGATTTGTTGACCAGGACACCAGGAGAAATTCCCTTCTCTTTTCAATTAGAACAATGAGACCTTTTGTGTCTTCTGCACAGGCAAACGGGATCTCGGTTTAACATTTAATCTAAAGGATGACACTTCAACATCGCAGCAAATCCTGTCAAGAGTGGGAGTGACAGCCTGGATTGTGATTACAGTGACATTGGAAATGTTGGGATGTGTTAGTTAAAGTAAACTTGTATAATAAACGGCGCGAGATTGATTCCCTTTTAATTTCTAATTGTTTTTTTTTTTGACAGGTAACAAAAAGATAGCTAAAAAATATTCTACTGCATCAGTCGCCAGAAGAGGTGGGAAAAAAAAATCAAGGAAAATGTATTTGAGAGATTCACACTAAGCGAATTAAATGTGTATCATTCTTAACAATAGGCTGATTGTTTTTCTCCGATCTATTTTTTCAAAATGGGAAACGTGCTTAAACTGTAGATTGAAATGTTATTGAAAAGGTTAAGACCCTGACCTGCATGGTCCCCGGGACTGAATGAGCTTGATGGGCGTCTGACTTTTAATATTCTCTTGTATAATTTTTCTTTGACCTTCTTTGTACACTATATCTAGTTTTGGCAAGCAGAATGAACTTGCAAACAGAGTGAAACACAAAGATAATTAAAAACATTATGTATAGGGCTTGTTTTCGCAGAAAAGTCATAAAACTTATTTCTCCTGGTTAATAAATCCCTTGAATTGTGCCAGACTAATTCCCTATTGACCATTTCTCCTTTAGTGCAAAACACATCTTTACTTCAATCTACCTCTCCTCTCGTTTCCTCTCCTCACATTTCCGTGTTTAAATTTGACCCAAATAGTATCAGTGTTGTGATTGTAACGTGAACACTTTGCTAGAGATTTTTTGTCCAACTTTGGAACTCCCTCCCTCAACCTCTTCACCTCGCCCCCCCCCCCTCCTTCCCCATCTTCAGGTCGTACCTGAAGACCTATCACTTCAACCGTGCCTATGTTCACCTTCTCCGTTCCCTCTGGCTCGGCATTGGACTTTGCTATTGTTAAGCGTGCTGACATGCCATCTGGCATGGAGGGCGTTATATAAATGCAACTTGTTGCTGTCGCTGTCCACGTCCTTCAGTTCCTGTTAACCTCCATTAAGCTACTAGTAAGTGCCAGTCATAGAGCCAAAAAGAGGAGATGCACGTAAGAGGTTGTTAGCGTCTGTGAACAAAAAAAGCGCAGAAGCCAAACTGAAGCTGTACTATAAATTAATAAACACTAAGTCATTGACTTTTGGGAAGTTATACTTTTCAAATGGAGGACATTGTATCTTAGGTACATCTAGACTCCTCTTTACATTTTGCTCAAAAAATATACCAGTGAATCCACTTGACAAGAGATTCTGTGAAGCGCTTGGAGGGGTCTTTGGACGCTTTCAAATGTTCCAAGATGTCCGATATGTCGTTAAGAGGAACCTGGAGCTCTTTCATGCCTTGCTGACTACTGATACATTTTCTAGGTTTCAATTGTGTAGCATTTTGTTTAAAAGAAACGTATGCGTGCAGACGGATCCGAATAGGGATCTATCGAGTGTGGAAGTTGTTCCTGGTATGAAGAATAGATACTATATTCAAGTTAATTTTCAAGCTTTCTTTCCATAGAAAACATTTTATGGCAATAAAATATTTTTGTTCAAATATTAATACACTGAGCAAGTAATGGAATGTTAATCGTCCTCCCAACGTGAAAGGAGCTGTATTATAAATAGTTTTACAATGTGTTTACCAGTTTTACACTACACAAAATGTATAATATCTGAATCTTTTGCATGATTTTTCAAAACAATTCAGTTTTTACATTGCTATCTTTTAAACACCTATTTAATAAAGTGGAATTAGACATGTAACTGTTTGAAAGTCTTGCCTTACTTTTCTTTACTTTTGGTGAATGTTGAATTCAAAGCAGCAAATCAAAAAAGATAATGGTTTAGGTTGGAAGGTGACTGAGAAAAGCTGCTGCTTGAGGACAAAGAACAATAAAAATTTCCTTTCACGTCAGGAGGATGTCTCAAAGTGCTTGACGAAGCTGTGAGTGCACCTGAACTGGAGATAGGAGCGGAGTGGCTGGATAGGAGAAAGATATAGCTGAAATATGAAATGACTCATTAATTTCAACCGTGACAAATGATATAACAGGAGAAATACTAGAGGTAGGGGCTCAGTTTCAAGGTGAATGTCAGCTTAACGTTCACTACAAGAAACATAGTCACAATGGTTTTTGGTACATCCTGTAGAGCAATTTGAAACATCTTCTTGATGTGAAAAGGCAGCAAATTAATCTAAATAATTATTATTCCAGTATTGTTATCACACAGAGGATGTATTGGTGTATCACAGACATGGTTATCCATGCTCCTTTGTGTGGGTATCTAGGTACCACATGTTTAATAGAACTATTTTCTTTGTACTGTACTGGATGAAAAAGTAACAACCTGATTTTCACTTGACTGTTTTGAGCTGTCAAAAATATTTAGCATGTACAGAACTTTCCAGGGTAAAACACCACATGTACCCCAAAATGCCAATGTTAGAGGTGGAACAGTATAGGTGAAGCAATAGCATGTTGCTAGTTTTCTAATCTGTATGTCAAAAAGATAATTATCATAGAGAAAACTAAAAATAGAATTTGCATGGATTTAACAAACATGAATAGCAATCACATAATTTGTATTGCTAGATTGTTAATGTCAAATGTGGACTTTTTGATCTGATGTTTGGTTTGCTGGCAGTCTGCGCTCTAGGTAAACAATCATATAAATGCACCTACAATACCTGATTATTCAGGTCATAATGCGTGATTTATAGTATCCAAAGAAAATGTAATCACATCGGAACATTTACTCACGACAAAAGCTAGACTGTAACCATCACTAAAATAATATCAATGGGATAGAGATTCCACCCATGTCAACATTTACTCTATCAGATGTTAAGGAAGATTCCATGGCACCATTTGAATAAAGAAGGGAGTTTCTGTCGGTGTACTGGTCAACAGTCCTTGAAAATAATGTTGTGGCATCTTGTCGCTTAGTGCAAGCAAGAAGACCTGGGTTCAATTCCTGGAGAGGGGGAAATGTTGATTGGCGGATCGCTTTTCCGGGGGTATTCCTTAAAAATAAAAAAAATACTAATCCATAACTGTGTGTGGGACACTGCTCTGTAAAATCGGCTGTCATGGTTTGCCCACAAAGTATAATTCAATTCACTTTACAGTCTATTCTGTGAAGCGCTTTGAGAAGTCTCAAAGACGTGATAAGGCGATATATCAAATGCAAGGATTATTATTATTGTTATTCTTTATACCTGTTCGGAATATAATACATTGCTGTGTACAAATTGGCTGCCATTCACCCTCAAACCACACAATACTTCCAATTTACAGTGTATCAAAGCACTTTGGGATGTCTTCCTGACAAGGAAGGCACTACACCCAATGCAAGGATTCTTATTCTTATTAGTTCAGAGTGTGAAGGAGTTGTCGAATGCTTAAACACCATCGTAATTGTGAAGCTGTAAACTCTTTTCAGAAACTATAATAATAATGCTTGCATTTAGAATTGCATCGTCGAGGGGTAAATAAAGAACATTAAGGAAAATACTCAAGGATTTTATAACTCATGAAAAGTGAAGAATGAAGACCAGGTCAGGCCAATTAGAAATGCCATAGGAAATGTGGTCATGGAAAACACAGATATGGCAGAAATACGTATTGCGTATTTTCCCTCCCTTTTTACAAAAGTGAGTGGCAGTTAGACATTTAGTGTACAAGCGAAGGGTGTGCAGCAATTAGATGGGATAACTTGGAGAGAGTGACATTGGAGAGGCTGAGATTTACCTGGATGCAACAACATCAACGACAACTTCGATATATGTAGCACCCTCCACTCTGGGTGGTGTCTCGGAGCACTTCACAATAACAGATCCCGGGGCCGAGCCAGGGGCAGGGGGAAAAGGTGAACAAAGGCACTGTTGAAAAGAAAAATCCTTAGCTGAGATCTGAAACTGGGAAAAGAGGGGAGCGAGGTGAAGGGAGCGAGGTGAAGGGAGTGAGGAAGAGAGTTCCAGAGCTTGGGGGCGTAGTTGCTGAAGGCACAGCCACCGATGGTGGAATGGAGGATTCGGGGGACAAGGAGGAGACCAGAACCGGAGGAGCGAAGGATAGTACAGTACCAGGAATGAGAGACTTCAGTTATCAGGAGAGGCTAGAGAAGCTAGGATTATTATTCTAGACAGAATGTTAAGAGGAGAGTTAAGAGAAGTTTTCAAAATGATGAGGGGACTGGATAGGTGAACAGGGAGAAACTATTTCCACTGGAGAGTGGGTTGGAAAACCGGAGGACACTGAGGGGAGTTGAGGAGAATTTTTTCACACAGCAAGTTGTTCAGATCTGCAATGATTGCCTGAAAGGGCGGTGGAAGCCAACTTGATAACAGCTTTTAAGAGAGAAGTATATAATTATTTGGGGATAATTAGAGCACTGGAATTCCCCAAGATTGCAGGACTCTGGGGAGGGAGCAGATAGGTGAGATTGATTTGCTCTTTTCAATGAGTAGGCACAGACACAGGCAAAGTGACCTCCTTCTGTGTTGCATAATTCCATAATTCATGAACTAGGAAAAGGAAATAGTGCTGAATAAATTAATGGAACTCAAAGAGGACAAGGCCTGAGGGCATACATCTGATAACAAATAAACAAATATAATGGTGTTACTGGGATTATATTATACTTAGCTGGAAAATTCTGGCTCTCTGTACCTTACTTCAAAGATCAACAATTTGCTGCAGTCTACTTACTCTGAAATGCTACATAAATAGAGTGAATCTAGACCAGGCTGAATGCTCTCTCTCCTACACGTCATGAATGGAAATACTTTTGGAACCTGTATTATGTTGGAAGCTGGGTTGGACCCAAAAGATGTAAACATATTTTCACATGAAAATAACATTGATGAATACCGTACCTGCAAAATATTTAACTTGTGCCAACTGCGTACTGTTCCTGTGGCTACAAGTTTCAGCAGTGAGTGACCTCTTAATGTTTACCTTTAATAGGCTTGGCATTTTGCTGCTGTATTCCATACTAATGGAATTCTGTATAAAGTAATCCATATTTATGCACCCTGTTAGATCTCACTTGTAGAGATCACGTATCTTCTTGATGGGTACATTTACCGAAGGAAGGATTCCTTCACTGACCATGTATCAGCAAGGAAACAACAACAACAAAATTACACTTTCACGTTGGGAGGACGTCCCAAGGTGGGGACAGTCATTGTTTCAGAGCCAAGCTGGGGACAGGAAGGGTGGAGGGAAAGGGGTGGGATTGGGCACATTGATAGGGGGTTAGGAGGTCACTGATATAGGGTGGGGTGAGGCTGTTGAAGTATCATATGTGGAGGAAAGAAGCTATCATGGAAAGAAGCCATACTCTTTGGCTCTCTTCAACGTCTTCAGTTACATGGCTCTCACTTCCTCCACCTACCTGACCTGCCCCTAAAACTCTCCGAACCAGTTCGCAACCTAGGCATCAGGTTCGACCCCCAATTATCCTTCCGCCCCAACATCAGGTCCATCACCAGCACTGCTTTCTTCCATCTCTGCCACATTGCCCATCCCCACCAATATCTCACTCCTAAAGCTGCTGAAACCCTGGTCCTTGCCTTTGTCACCTATCGCCTGGAATATTCCAATGCCCTCCTCACCTGTTTTCCCTCCGCCACCATTCATAAAATCCCCAGTCCAGCCCCAGTCCTGACGAAGGGTTGTAGACCCGAAGCATTGACTCCTTTTTCTTTCTCCATGGATGCTGTTTGACCTGCTGAGTTTCCCCAGCAACCTTTGTTTTTGATTCATAAAATCCAGCTCATTCAAAATTCCGCTGCCAGCATTCTCACCTGAACCAAACTTGGCTCCTCGATTACCCCAGTTCTTTCCATCTTCACTGGCTCCCTGTCTCAGAGTGGATCAACCACAAGATCCTCACTCTTGTGTTCAAATCCCTCCATTCTCTCTCCTCACAACAGTACCCATTGCCTCTATTCTACTGGGTCTGGCCTCTTCCTTGCCCTCTGTATTAACCTTCAAAGGGGAATTCGATAGATTTTGTAATGATTCTCAATCCACAACACTGGTGTATGGAGTAATTCCTTTATTCTGTGATCACAACAATCCAATACTCCACTCATATACTCACACCCTGGTTCCCTTTCCTCCATCTTCCTGCTTCTATTTCATTGCATCTTTCTTAGTTGTCTTTTACTTCTTAAAGGGATTTCCTTCAGATATCTGAAAGGAGTAAACTACAGGAATTGGACTGAAAGGATTGCTCTTGACCTAGCACAGACAGAATGGGCTGAATGGTCTTCTGTGCTGTCAATTTCTGTACTTCTCTCTGCTTTGGCCAATTTTTACTGTCATTTTAATTTCTTCCTCTGTGACTTGCTAACTCTATATGGACCTGTCAGCTCCCTCCACTAACAACAACAAAATTACATCTCTGACCACCATTTAATCTCCTTCAGCTCCTCTATCCCTCTCCCCATTGCCTCCATACCTACCATCATCTTCTACTGCCCATGGAAGAAGATCTCCCCACAATCCCTCTCCACTGCCTTGGAGTTCTCTGAACTCCTCCATCTCTGGCCAACCTCCTGCACTGACCCATCCTCTGCACTTACTCTCCTCCACAACACCCTCTCCACTGCACTCGACGCCCTCGCCCCACTCACCTCCCGAACCGCCTCCTACTACTGTCCTCCAGTGGAAAAACACAGATAAAACGGGAAATCCAGTGGAAAAACAGAAAAAATGGGGAATGCAGTGGAAAAAACAATGGAAAACTGGGAAAAGAAAAGCATGAATTTCCAATCGGGCTTCCTTGCTGCCCACAGCATCTTGGAGAAATAATCCTTACATTTATATAACACTTTCCATGTCTTATCGACGTCTCAAAGCGCTTCACAGAATACAACAACATCCCAAGGTTGGGACCAGAGCAGTGGGGGAGGGAGAAGACAAGCGTGAAGAAAGGGGGGAGAAGAGGTAGGGACCAGAGCAGGGGGTGCGGGGTTGTGGTTGGGGGAAGGAAAGTAGGAAAATTGACTATATTTGTGGGAGAAACGCGACAGCCAAATTTGCACACAATAGTGTCCCACAAACAGTCATGGAAGTGTGGCTAGGGGAGAAAGGGGATAAGTGAGGAGAGGGAGGCAAAGGTGGGGTAAAATCAGGGAGGAAAAGGGGGGAGAAAGGGGGTTAAGGGGGGAGAGGGAGGGCAAGGTTGTGGTGGCTTAAAATCAGGAAGAAAGGGGGGGAAGAGGGAAGGAAGGGGGAAAGGGGGAGAGAAAGGGGGGAAAGGGAGTCAAATCTTGACCATTTGTGACCAGGGCTCCCTCTGACTCTTCATCCTCCTGGACCTATCCACCGCCTTCGATACCGTGGACCATTCGATCCTCCTCCAGCGCCTCTCCTCCCACCTCAACCTTCAAGGCTCTGTCCTTGACTGGTTTCAGCGCCTTGGGACATCCTCCTGATGTGAAAGACGCTATACAGATGTAATGTTGTTGTTGTTAGGTCTATCTTTCATACCATCTCCACTTTGTGTCTGCCGGTGGCTTTTCTTCCAGTTCCCACATCGTCTTGTGCAGACTTCCTCAGGGCTCAGTCGTTGGCTCCCTCCTCTTCACCCTCTACAAGCGCCCCCTCGGTGACATCATCCATAGATATGGGGTAAATTTCCACATGTATGCGGATGACACCCAACTCTATCCACCCTCAACTCCAAGACTATTGGCATCCTGACTGCCTGCCTGTCTAACATTGAGTCCTGGACGAGGGATATTTTTCTTCAACTGAATGTTAGCAAGACTGAGGCCCTACTGATTGACTCACATCAGCACCTTCGCACTTCAGGCGCTGGCAGTATCAGCATCCACGGTTGCACACTCCATCTCATGAAGCCAGTCAGGAACTTGGGTGTCTTGCTTGACCCTGAACTGTCCTTCCTTCCCCACATCCGCGCCATGACCAGCACTGCCTTCCACCACCCAGACCCCCAGCCCCCTGACCCCATTGGCTCCTCATCCCCCAGGGGATCGAATTCAAGATCCTTGTCCTCATTTTCAAGGCCATTCACAGCCTTGCCCCTTCCTATCTCTCCGACCTGCTGACTCCCTATCAACCTGCTCATCCTCTACATGAGGGCCGTTCAGTGAGCTCCGGTCTGTTCCATGTCTCCCACCCGATCCGCCCTACCATCGGTGGCCGGGCTTTCAGCCTCTCTGCCCCCACAGTCTGGAACTCCATTCCACAGTCCCTTTGCCTCGCTTCCTCCTTTGCCTCCTTCAAGACCCTCCCTTTTGATCCAGTCTTCTCTCGCCCTCCCGGTTCTCTCCCTCCCTACCCTGCCCCTCTCCCATACTCGGGTCATGACCCCTGACTGTTCAGCGCCTTGGGACATCCTCCCGGCATGAAAGGCTCTCTATAAATGTAATTTTGTTGTTGTTGATGCTGTTGTTACCTTCTGTATATTGGTGCTGTGTTATGATTGCACAGACCCAGTACTTCAGGCATTTCTGGAAAATATCCAGCCTTCATATCTGGTCCTGTATAGTTCGTGTCAGTTATCTTCTCTACAACAAGAACAAAAACAAAATTAGATTTGTGGAGGGGGAACATACTATAAAAGGCGCTCTATAAGTACAATTTTGTTGTTGTTGTTGTATTTTGATACAAATAGGGTTACCGTAAATGCTGTATTCATTCTCCTTCCTTACTGTTCACTCCCAGAGTCACTCTGCCCTCTGGGATTTTGCAATTTGAGCAGACAATATCCATGAGAAGTTTTGGGAAGTGCAATGAATCATCCTATTCTTTTAGTTCCCACACAGTTTCTCAGGTGTGCCTTTGGGCTGACAGTACAAAGTTATAACAAGCAGGATCCGAGCATCAGCATATATATTATTATTACATAACTCACCCAACACTAAGATAAATATTAGAAAATAAATTAGAACAACTGAAAGGTGAAACAGTAAAATGGAAAATCAGTGTGTACAGTTTTGTGCTGCTGGTTTTATTCATGGATTGCAAATTGCATATCCTACAAATAAATTTCAAATGAGGATTTCAATTGTCTTTTGGACGCAAGTCTAATTTCTTCCTCAGGGAGTAATTGCCGGTTTGTGAAGCTTCACAGAATTGAATTGTAATAATCACTAAACCCACAGGATGCAGCTCAACTGCTTTAAAGAATTTAAATTGATTGTGAGAAGGAGTGCATGGGTCTCAGGCTTTTCTTGTGCTAGTGGGATGTTTAGTGCAGATTAGATAACAGGATGTGGTCAACAACAATTACAGTACAACAAAATTGGATGTTTTGTGAATTTGATCCTGGTAATTTCTGGGAGATGAATTAAAATCATATACTTATAATAAGATTCATAATTTATGGTCTCACATAATTACACTATGATTTGCTGTGATTACTCCTGATGGTGTAAATGATACCTTGGTTCATTGCTGGAGATGTGTGGGTTTGGATGTTTTCATTTTATCATTGTTTCTTAATGTTGGTAAATGGAAAGAAAGCAAATAAATATAGAAGTACAATTTGTGATATTTCTTACCATTTCCTCTGTATTGATTAGCGCAACCGTAAGAACACTACAATTATACCTTGTAGAAAATCGCACTGGGCAAATAGAAAATCATTTGAGGAAAGGGTCAAATCTATAATTGTCAGATCATAAATTATGAATCTTATTATAAGTATATGATTTTAATTCATCTCCCAGCAATTACCAGGATCAAATTCACAAAACATCCAATTTTGTTGTATTGCAATTGTTGTTGACCACATCCTGTTATCTAATCTGCACTAAACATCCCACCAGCACAAGAAAAGCCTGAGACCCATGCACTCCTTCTCACAATAAATTTAACAGGTAAATGGTCCTAGCTGGACTGGATTGATTTTCTGGGGATAATTATCACAAAAAAGAGAAATATAATAATAGTTTGGTCACTGAATCCATGACTGATTGTGGGACATTGTTGTGCATAATTGGCTGTCGCGTTTTGCCCACAAAATATACAGTCAACTTATTTTACAATACAATATATGCTGTGAAGCGCTTTGAGACATCTTGAAGACGTGATATGGCTTGATATGAAATGCAAGGATTATTATTATTATCAGCAGGACATCCCAAAGCATTACGCAGGATATATTGTAAAGTGCAGTGACTCTGTATGTTTTGTAGGTTAACGTGGCAACCAATTTGTAAACAGTGATGTCCCACCAACAACCTTTCCCAAGGAAAGCCTTGAAGGCCTTGAAGAAATGCAATGGAACAGGAAAAGCAGAACACCCATCCTGTGTGATTAAATAGTGACATCCTTCTCTCTGCAGTTTAAATGCCTCAGCCTTTATTGTAATAACACAACCAACAAAATGCATTACAATTTAGGGCATTAGGTGAATAATGTTAATACGTTGCATTGGCTCTTACCAGCACATACTGTGAAGAATTTCATAAACTTTAAAAATAAAGTGCAGTGGTGCACATGCTTCAGGAATTTTTGATGATTTAAGCAGCATGTCAATTTCTCAATTTGCGTTCAGCACTAAGAAAACAGGAGCGACTTGCCGACAAATCAAATTTGCAATGTCTTTGTTGGATTCTTCAACGACTGCCGGACAGTCCTATGCTTTACACCACACTTTCTTTCTTGTGCCATTTTCTCTCTGTCTCTCTCCGCCAAGTGAAACTCACTTCCAACTATTGTACCTACCTCTCTCCCATTATCGCTTCCTTTTTTCTTAGCTTTGCTCTCAGAGAGACAGCCTTCAACCATGGCTTTGGCCACCTTCCTATCTTCCCTGCCCTCCACCTTCCCTGATCCTAAACCCCTTGCCCATGTCCCTGGGACATCCTCCAACATGCAAGGCACTATATAAATGAAGTTTTGTATTGTATTATTGGTTGAATAACTATCTCTACTAATATTACTTTCAGTGTAGAGTGCCCTCTAGATGTTTTAAGAATATAGAATAGACACCAACCTCTTTCACTGTTGAGCAATGCAAAGCAAGGATAAGCAGTGGTAAACCAATTCTGGTGTGTGGGAGGGAAAAGGTCAACAGCAGAGACATAATCAGAAGATCACAAGATTAGTTTGGATAAAGAAGGCCCTTTGGCACATCTGATCTCATCTTTCCCTACCACCCACCCTAAAGCCATTCAATCTCAGCATCAAGCTGCTTTTTAAATGAGTCCAGTGTCCTGGCCTCATCCATCTTTCCTGGCAACCCGTTACAGTCATTCATAACCATCTGAGGAAAGACAAATATTTGTCCTGAAATCACTCTTTATGACTTTAAACCTATGTCACCTTGTTCTAGTGTCATGTTGCATTCTAAAGCAATGCAGTTGTGGATTTGGAGACACCGACAGCCATTTGAATTTGGTATGCTTCTTACAATTGTCAGCAAAATAAAAATCAAGGCATGTTAAAATCGTATTAGTATTCTTAATTCATTTGTCACCAGCCTTGTGTCTGACATATGCAGAAACTCACCCCCAGTTTTAAGAGTATCCAAATAAAACTAATATTTCCACAATTGGATGCCATTCATGCATGGAAATCTCCATTTAATTTTAATTGAAAGTGCACCACTGCACAAAGTGTTCCTAGATGGTTGTTGATAAACAGACCAGGTTTTACATTTACTCTCACTTCCACATCATGTATGAGGCTGTGGTTGTGACTTAACCATTCATAAGCACAGCTTCAAACATGATGTGATGGTGAGAGTAAACTCAATTTATTTTCACTTTTCACCCCAAGAATATCTTTTAATTATCACATTATCGCCACCCCAAAGACTTTTGACCCTTTTCATCTAATGGAATACATTTCTCACCCAAGTGAACCATTCTCCATGTCTAATCTTGACAGTGAGGTACTGTTGAGGCATCACAGCTAAGACCAATCCGGTACTGCACTTACAATGACCTCAAACAGTGGAGCTCCTGTGGCTCAGTGGTTAGAGCACTTGTCTTGCAAGCTGGGGAGACCTGTGTTTGAATCCAGGCAGGTCAGTGCGTAACCTTGGGCAAGTTTCCTTACTCCACACGCCTAATAATAATCCTTCCAAACAAAACACAACATAAAATTAGACATCTCAATCCACGACTGTGTGTGGGACACTGCTGTGCGCAATTGGCTACCGCGATTCGCCCACAAATATATACAGTCAATTCACTTTACAGTATATTCTGTGAAGCGCTTTGGGACGCTGATAAGATGTGAAAAGCACTATATCAAATGCAAGGATTATTATTATTATTATTGTTATTATTAAACAAGGCCGACTGCAGAGAGGTCAGACCTAGAAAACCTTCCTGATTGTTCTCTCCTTTCCCTGCATCAATAGCTGGACCCCATTATTGTCGTGGCTGACATTATTTAGAATCTTATATACTAAAGTTCAGCACAGGAGCTCCCAACATCATCACATCCATCACTCTAATGGCTGGTCTGATACGGATAGTAAAGTTCATGAGTTGGGTTCCATCATAATACAGTAAAAGTCAGTTTATCCGGCACCCTCGGGACCTACCTGGCCAATGCCGGTTAAAGTGCGTGCCAGATATTCGGCCGAGAACACACAAAAAATTAATTTAATGATTTTTTTAAATTAAAAATGTTTAAACATACCATATTAATAATAGACTAAATAATAACAGCATATTGTATGAATACTTATCAATAAAGCAATAAATATCAATTACAGTCTAAAAACACAGCACACAATCAAAGGGGTACTCTCCTTTTATTTTCTCTCTCTCTCTTTCACACACACACACTCAGTCAGTCTGGCATCTGAATGGCTCCAAACCCCTCCACTCCTCTCATTTTCTATTTAAATTAATCAACTCACTCCCCCACCCCACCTCTTTCTCTCCCCTCCTCTCCCCCACCTCTCTCTCTTTCTCTCCCGACTCTCTTTCCCTCTCTCCCACCCCCCTACCCTCTCTCTCTCTCTCTCTGCCTCTCTCTCAAGCTAGGAAGTGCACTGCGGCAGCATTCAAGAGGTAATTGTAGTGTACTCTGTGAGAGAAAAAAATGGCAGCGCCACCTTCAGGTACTAGAAGCAGCATACCAAAATACTGATATGAGAGAAAAAAATGCCACTGTGCCCGATAAGACCCGGTTAATCGAATGGGGATCTATTTTCTGAGATGCCAGTTATACGGAAGTTACGGTTGATCAAGTCATGGATAAACGGGCTTTCACTGTATATGGCTTCCGGTACCTCCTTCTTGGATTAGTTTTGCATAGATAATACAAATGCTTATCATGTTTATCTATACCAGAGTCCTCTATCAACGATGCCTAAAATTAACACTGGTGATTATTGTATGTGCTTATAATGGGATTTCTTAAAATAAACATAATGAAAATAACATCTGTGTTCATCAGGCATCAATGTGCGATAGACACTATATATCTTTCCAATTACTCTTACAGAATTTGAAGGTTGAGTTAAGCTAGTTTCCAAAACCTCACTGAAACACTGGGATACGTGAAACAGAAATGCCTGAGTGATGCCAACTGCATAATATGCCAGTATGAAACCTTGATAACTCCTATTGATGAATGAACCAGAATAGCATCAAATATGTGTTGGAGTAATACAGATTTGTCTGGACTTGCCAGTTCAACTCCACTCCCTGAGAGAATAATTTTAGATAAAAGGAGAAAATAGATGTATCAAGCATCCCACTGGTGACATAGTGCTTCTAAACAAATATATTTTTCACATGTTTCAGTGGAAACACAACAAAGCTCTGAAATTTCAGAGAGATCACTGCTGTCATCTGAGCTGATAAACAAATGTATATTTCAAACCTGTCAAGTCTGACATATCAATGTGTTGAGTAAATACTAGGTCTTATCAATGTGAGGCAATGTCAACTGGGTGGCTGTGGTCATTTTATCAAGATAAGTCATGAATGTAGCTGATCACTGGATTACAAACTTCATTTAAATTTCTCGAGGCTGCACCTTGCAGCAGCAGAAATGTTTTTAGAATTCATACAATTTATACCTGCAAATTCTTACCTGAAAAATGTTAATTTAATTTCCACTCACATCACTGCCACCTGCTAGTGTCACAAGTCAAAGTCAATGATCACTACTATATAAAATGAAATGACTGAAATCATGATTTGCCTGTGGTAAAAA
Organism: Hydrolagus colliei; assembly: GCA_035084275.1. Lineage (NCBI taxonomy): Eukaryota > Metazoa > Chordata > Chondrichthyes > Chimaeriformes > Chimaeridae > Hydrolagus > Hydrolagus colliei. The sequence continues at coordinate 133,506,720 of CM068743.1, read as the reverse complement.
TAGCTTTACGATGCCACACTCTCGTAGACCTTAACTCATAGAATCAACAAATGCATCATCAAGGTGAAAAAGACAATGTTTGAGCATTTAAGTGAAAGAGATCATTAGGCTGAGATGTAATCAGTTTCAATGGAGAATGAACACCCGCTGAGATACTCCATTACAAGTGGATTGAATGTCATCAAACCACTTAACATTTACTGTTTGTGCCTTTGGAAAAAACATTTTGTCATTCTGAGGTGTTGTCAATTACCAGAATTCATTCAAGGCGCAACTATAGGATGGCTGTAATACTTTGGGTCATATATCCAATCGTCAGTCAGGCAGATCTATGGTAAATACAACAACAACAACTTAAACTTATAAAGCGCCTTTCACGTCAGGAGGACGTCCCAAGGCGCTGCACAGGAGGCGTGTGACCCGAGCTGGGAGGGGAGTGTTCGGGAAGGGGTGAAACATGTAGGGGAGGTCGAAACATTAGGGGGGAAACAAAAGGCACGGTCGAAGAGGAAAGTCTTCAAACCGGCCTTGAAAGAGGAAAGGGAAGAAACAAGGCGGAGGGATTGGGGGATGGCATTCCATAGGGTGGGAGCGGAGAAACTGAAAGCCCGGCCTCCAATGGTGGGGCCGTTCGGGCGGGGGGCTTGGAGCAGGCCAAGTCATGCTGAACGGAGGGTCCGGGTGGGCTTGTAGGGGGAGAGTAAGTCGGTTAAATAGGGCGGGGCAAGGCTGTGTAAGGCCTTGAAGGTGAGGACGAGGATCTTGAACTCGATCCTCTGGAGGATGGGGAGCCAGTGGAGACGGGCGAGGGTGGGGGTTATGTGGTCGCGGAGGCGGGTGCGGGATAGTACACGGGCTGCAGAGTTTTGGTTGACCTGCAGCCTGTGAATGTAGGAACTGGGGAGGCCGACGAGGAGAGAGTTTCCATAGTCCAGCCGTGAGGTGATATATGCGTGTAAATGGTGAAAAGGAGGGGGCCGAGGACAGAGCACTGGGGGACGCCGTGAGAAACTGTGTGGGGGGGTTGAGGAGAAACTGTTGGAAGAAACAAAATGTAGGTGGTGGGTCAGGTAGGAATGGAACCAGTCAAGGACTGTGCCTTGAAGGTTGAGATGGGAGGAAAGACGTTGGAGGAGGATGGTGTGATCGACTGTGTCGAACGCAGCAGACAGGTCAAGGAGGACGAGGAGGCAGAGGGAGCCCTGGTCGCAGGCGGTTAAGATGTCATTAGTGACCTACTTCCCACTGCTTTGGAGGCCGTGGACTTCTATGTCTCTTTTGGTTTAACCTCATCCCCAGAATGAAGTAATTCATCAGAACAGTTTGTTTCTCTCAAGAGTTTTGACTTTATCAAATACAGTCAACCCTTCCCGAACGCGACTTTCTCGAGCTTGGATCCTCCTATACGCGAAGAAATAAAAGCAGCACTTTTTTGTATCTATGCGAGTAAAATTTGCGTATATGTGCTGGCTGGCTGGCCCCACGCGCATGCGCAATAGGGAGGACACCGACAGCTCCCGACTAAGTCTAATGATTCCTCGGCCTCAGAGCAACCTGATGGCATTGCATGGTAAACAGAAGAGACAAAGAGAGAGAGAGAGAGAGAGAGAGAGAGAGAGAGTCTCCTAACACTTCCAGGACCAATGGTAAAATAATTTAGCCAAGCTGTGGTAGTGTAAGATGCTGTGTTATTGTCTCCAGTGAGTCAGTGAGAGCAGGGAGAGTGACGAGAGGGCCAGCCGGCTGTAGCCCGCCTCAGGACGCACCTTGCGTTGGTCGGGTGTGGATGTGCCTGGAGGTTTGAGGTTGGATAGCCTGTGGATGGATTCCCCTAACTCCTTTTTTCCCCATTACTTATTAAGTTTACCGAATGCGATTTTACCGAATGCAGTGTTTTCCACGAACGTAACCCCTGCGTTTGGCTAGGGTCTACTGCATTGGCGTAAGGTTCATATATTCTTCGTGGGGTTTGACAATTGTTTCCTCCTCCGTGTTTGTGCCTTGTCTCCTCTCCGTATGGCCTTGCTGCTGACTGTTCAGCGCTTGGGGACGTCCTCCCGACGTGAAAGGCGCTTTATAAGTGCAATGTTGTTGTTGTCGGCATTGCTTATTTCCACCTACGCAACATTGCCAGGCTCCGCAACTACCTCACCCCCCACGCTGCTGAAACACTCGTGCACGCGTACATCACCTCACGGCTGGACTACGGAAACTCTCTCCTCGTCGGCCTCCCCAGTTCCTACATTCACAGGCTGCAGGTCAACCAAAACTCTGCAGCCCGTGTACTATCCCGCACCCGCCTCCGCGACCACATAACCCCCACCCTCGCCCATCTCCACTGGCTCCCCATCCTCCAGAGGATCGAGTTCAAGATCCTCGTCCTCACCTTCAAGGCCTTACACGGCCTTGCCCCGCCCTATTTAACCGACTTACTTTCCCCCTACAAGCCCACCCGGACCCTCCGTTCAGCAGGACTTGGCCTGCTCCAAGCCCCCCGCCCGAACCGCCCCACCATCAGAGGCCGGGCCTTCAGTTTCTCCGCTCCCACCCTGTGGAATTCCATCCCCCAATCCCTCCGCCTTGTTTCTGCCTTTTCCTCTTTCAAGGCCGGTTTGAAGACTTTCCTCTTCGACCGTGCCTTTTGTTCCCCTCTGAACTTTTCGACCTCCCCTATGTGTTTCACCCCTTCCCGAACACTCCCCTCCCAGCTCGGGTCACACGCCTCCTGTGCAGCGCCTTGGGACGTCCTCCCGACGTGAAAGGCGCTTTATAAGTTCAAGTTGTTGTTGTTGTTGTTGTTGTTGTTTGTTGTAGTTCTACAGGTTCTACAGCCCTGCAGCAGTTCACCCAAATCCCACTAGGTGAACCTAGTGAGTGTTGACAGGCAAGTGTTGACTATGGAGATTTCAACAAACTTGTCCTCCTCCAACATCCACATATAGAACCATTTCAGTGGGGATCATTCTGTGTTATGACCATGAATTATAATCTGATCTTCCACTCCCTGAGCCCGAGAAACGGATAATACCGAAAGTCTAGGAAGTGTATTTGCTGAAGATAAATTGGCTGCCACATTCATTTACAAAATACAGTCACTACAGCTTACAGTACATCCCAGGAAGCGCTCTGAGACATCTTTCTGATGTAAAATGGACTCCATGAGATGCAAGGATTCTTATAAAGCAAAATTGATGGCATTAACGCAATGATTCAGCGTAAATTGTAACTAGAAATATGATAGCAAACACTCATCAGCCAAGGGTTTTGAGAAGTATTTGTGATGATAAGGTGGTATATAAACTGTATTGTATTGGCCCATTTCAGATACATAAACTTTTGCTGGGCAGAAGCTCATCTTCAGCTCACACAACATGTACTGCGCAGACACATTTGCTATCAGCTCACTCTATTCCAATGGATGTCTGGTAATCCGATTGCATCCTGTTAATGAAGATGATGATTCATTCCTATTGACTTGAAGAATTTCGCAGTGGTTTGCAACTAATAGCAATGATTCTCCTCGGTGTTTTGGAAGAAAGAATTAAGTGCAGTTTTCATTACATGGACAAAATAGTCCCAATTTGTAAATGCATTTGTGACGTGGTTCTACTCTTTGATGCGTTTTAAAGATAAAGTCACCAAATTCCTGGGCACAAACCGAGATGTTGCATGTAAATCATATCAGTGCTTTACAGAAATCAGGAAATCAAACATACAATGTGTTATTGACAAAAAAAAGCAATTTCATTTGGAACTGCTTTCAGAAAAGGAAATTGAACAATGGTTACATTACCTCCATTAAATGCTTGGGAGCTCAACCACAAATGGTGATATGTTGAGGGCTCAGCAACTGTATCAATTTGAAAAATATGCACATGATATGAACAGTTGCTAGCCTATTGTTGATCTTTGATTGATAGGATCTGTTATGGTCTTGATCTCAACCAGGTGGTGAGGTTGAAGAACAAAGTGGGGACCAGGCTTTTCAACTTGGTTTAGGTTTTTGAATTCAGTTTTAACTTTGAAGCCAGCGTTCTATTGTACTGAACTTAGCATAGAATATTACGGCAAAGAAGGAGGCCATTCGGTCCCTCGTTGCTGTGTTGGCTCTTTGGAAAAGCTACTTAGGAAGAGTATCCTTGGAAATGGTTCCTTTTCGACTACCTGTGTAATTATTCAAACACACTTAGAAAAAATTGGCTTCAAAATTAAGTCTGCATTTAAGAATTTGTCAAATGCTGGATGCACTGAAATGCTGCATAAATCCAAATCCAGGCAGAACGTCTTACCAGTAATCATGTAGTAATCTGTATGCAGAGTATATCTTATTTAGCTGTAAAGCTTCTCTCCAGAAATCAGCTTTTGATATGGAAAGGGTTTTATTCGTAAAACGAGCTGAACTTCAGTTTTATTCTTCAAAATTGACCTGAATTTGATTGATGAAGACACTATATGTTTACAGTGGGAGGCCGTGGCTGAATCCGCTGTTGGCTTTTTCGTGTAAGGCTTCCCCACTTCAATTTTTGCACCTCATACTTTCCACAATTAGGTAACCAGGATGCATCCTTCTATCCTTGCAATTTCCATGTATTGTTGGGATTCATGGAAATCTCAGTTTGCACTATGACTCAAAATCTAAAATAAAATAATATTCTTTGCGTTTGGTATCGTGCCGTTCAATTGGGAGAACGTCTGATAGTGTTTAGCATGTAATACATGAAAAGTGTAATGTTTGTGCATTTCTAGGCTGACACAACAGCCCATTTGAGCACAGCAAAGTCCTGGAGGATTTGTGGTTAGGAGAGAAACACCCTTCTCTTTTCAAGTAGTGCCATGGGATAACTTGCGCTTATATTTTCTGGAATTAGGTAAGCAGGATGCATCCCTCCAGGGAGAGAGAACACATTCCAACCCAATAATCTGTCTGTGGGAATTCCATGTGTTGGTGGGATGCACAAAATTCTCAGCTTGGTTTACATACGCTTAAAAATGGTGATGGGTTTTTGCGTGGGTCAGACACACAGCTGACCAAAAAGAACACTTCTGTTTATCATTTTATCTGACGGATGGTATTTCTGGAAAATCCAATAGCTTCCCCAGGCTGGTATTGGAGGCTCGATCTTGGCCATGGGGTCACGTCTCAATATGGGGGCTTGGAATTTTCGAACCCATTGAGGAGATGGCAACCAATTGAGCCAAAATGACAATGCTTATTAACCACGGGCGAATAACAGTTTTCCAAAGGATCAACAGTATTTCATTGGGTAGCATTCTCTATTGTCAATCCCCAAACTTTTGAGAGGTTAGTCCTGGAAATCGGGAGACGTGATAGGCTTGTTTATCTGGTTTGAATACTATTAAGCATGGAAATGAGTTTCATTATGTATCTGACACCCGGCGGACCAACAAATATGATTCTATGACTCTAATAGCATTAGCATTTCATGGTACGGTACACACTCACTTGCTTGGAACAGTACATTTGACAGTAAATCTAATATCTTTGCCAGATTGACCTAAATATAGATAATTCCTGAGACAATAGACAGCCTGACACACCTGTGAAATTATATAATGTTATATAATTTGAGAAACTGTGCAGTATCTACCTTATTCAACTCCATGGTTACACACTCCACCTCACCAACCCAGCCAAGAAGCCAGCTGTCTTGTTCAATCCTCAACTGTCTTTCCTCCCCCACATCCAAGCCATGACTTGCTCTGCATTCCCTCACCTCTGGAACGTTGCCTGACTCCGCCACTACCTCACCCCTCATTTTGCTGAAACTCTCATTCACGCCTTCATCACATCCAGACTCGATTAAGCCAACACCCTGCTTGTTGGCATTTCAACTCCTCCCTCCATAGGCTGCAGATCATCCAGAACTCTGCGGCCCGGGTCCTGTACCTCTCCAAGCTCCGTGACCCCATCGCCCTCATGCTCGCCTGACTCCATTGGCTCCCCAACACCCAGAGGATTCAATTCAAACGATCATGGTCCTCACTTTCAAAACCCTCCATGGCCTTGCCCTGCCAGCCCTACCTCTATGACCTTTTAAACCCCTACCAACCTGCCCGCTCCCTCCGCTCAGCAGGCTCTGGCCTGCTCCGTGTCCCCCAACCCACCCGCCCCACAATCGGCGGGCGAGCCTTCAATCACTCTGTCCCTATTCTCTGGAATCCCTCTGGCTCACCCCCTCCCTAGCCTCCTCCCTAGCCTCCTTGAGGTGCCACCAAGACTCTCCTCTTCAACAGTCTCATCGGTCACTCCAATTCCCCTGCTCACCCTCCACCCTCCCGAATCCTGACCCATGCTCAGGTCTGAAACATTGACTGTCCAGCGCCTCGGGACGTCCTCCTGACATGAAAGGCGCTGTACAAATGTAATGTTGTTGTTGCTGTTGTATTCAGCATACATCCCAAAGCAATCCTGATAATAATTTAGCTTCAATAGAGGGCTGTTATTTCTGAGCCTCCTGCTATCCATCCCTCTGCACCTTTAAACATTCCCAGCTCTTCCTAATTTCATGAAATTCCAATCCCATGTGTTCAGCTTCTCCTGCACAGCATTCAGTTGTGAGACTTCAAGTAGAACTCAGGTCATAAAAGACGCATCTGCCCATTTGACCACATCCTTCCTGAACCCCAACAACCCTCACTATCCTGCCCTTGCATCACAATCCTTGCATCATACATTCTTCCTCATGGACAATAACAACAAATTGTTGTTGTCATAAGGGTACATGATAAGAATCCTTACTTTTGATATAGTTGAAACATCTCAAAGCACGTCACAGAATACTGTATATTGTAAAGTGAATTGATTGTATTTCGCCCACAAATATACAGTCAGTCAATGCACTGTACAGTATATTCTGTGAAGTGCTTTGAGACATCTAGAAGGCATGTAAAAGGCTATATCAAATGTAGGGGTGAGTATTATTATTATTATTATATATTTTGTTGGTTAAATGCAGCAGCCAATTGCGCACAGCAGGGTCCCACAAACAGTCGCGGATTGAGTGACAAATTGCTTTTAGGTATTATTTTATTATATTATGACCCTATTATATTATGACTCTATTATGTTATGACTATTATATTATAACTCATATTATATTAGATTAATTATATTGTGTTATGTTATATTATTTAGTGCCTTTCATATCAGCAAACCCACTCCAGCTATTAATTACCATTTTGGAAAATAAATACTTTCTGAAGTATTTCTTGAAATGACCCGTCACAGCACTAAACCCGTGTTTCGTGTTCTACTGCGCTGGCGTAACTGAAAGTAGGTCTTTGCAAACGCACACACACACAGTCATATAACTTTACGTATATCCTATGAGGCGCTTTGAGATGTCTTGATGATGTGACAACAGCGATTACAAATGCAAGGATTATTATTATTCCAATTATTATTCCAATTCCTCCAACACCAGCAAATGTGCTAATGGACAGCAGAGGCTTCCATCAACCACTAGATGTCAGTGTGGAGTGAACGTGTGTTGATTTAACAATTTGTGAAATAACTTGTGATAGGAATTATTTTTCACAATTCAATTTGAAGATGATAGTTTGCTTTCCTAATATTGCAATCATGGTACACAGTCTGAAACATTTAAGGGATCCTGCCAGTTGAAGGATAAATATATTGTCTTTACAACTAAAATTGCTTGTTACAATAACTGGAACTACAAATATCACAAGACAGCCATTCAGTCTATCAGGTCTGTGCTGTCTCTTTGAAAGAGCGATCCATTCAGTCCCATGTACCTGCCTTTTTAGCAAACCCTTGTAAATTATTCCTCTTTAGATAACTTTATGGAGTATTACTCTATTCAACCTTTTACAGGTTTCCCCTAATAACCACAATCAGATATAATAGAAATTAAACAAGACAATACAAAATGACATTTGTTCAGTGCCTTTCACATCAGGAGGACATTCCAAGATGTTGGACTCACAACTCAGATTCCTTAACTGTTATGCTGGATGATGGTGCTCTAACCACTGCAGCTCAGTGGTTAGAGCACTCGCCTTGCAAGTGAGAGACCTGGGTTCAATTCCAGGCTGCCGCGTTTTGCCCACAAATATACAGTCAATTCACTTTACAGCATGTTCTGTGAAGCACTTTGAGACATCTAGAAAACGTGATCAGCGCTGTACCAAATGCAAGGATTATTATTAGTATTATTATTTATTATAGAATCAACGAGTAATTAGAAAATAAAGCATAGCTGAGAGTCATTAAAAAGCAATGAAGAGTTACGCAACACCATAACCTGAGAGAGTAAAGTTATAAAGTTGGATAAAATTTTCATTTAAAAACTCAAAGAACAATGGCAGTATAAATTTGATGCACAGGAGAATTTCCCTTATGGAACATACTCTCAGATTTATGCCTTGTTTTTCTCCTGATATTCTCTCCCCATCTCCCCCAGGTGAAGGGCTATGTAAATGCAAGTTAGTGTAGCTGGGTACCACTTTTCTCCTTCTACTGTTTTTTCTACCCGAAGAGGGAAGAGGTCGGAGGCACAGCAAATAGATGACCGGTTTCAAAAGTGAAGATGTACATTTATGATTAAAGCCTGTGATTACTTAACACACGGAATATTGACAGTTCAGTACATCAATCACGGTTGATATACCAGCGGCTTTGCATTAATAAATGGAATTCTCCCTCCTCTCTCCCCTTCCCCTGACACTCCCAAGGGTGAACAGGATATATTCCCATCTCATCCATGTGCTTTGTATAATACTGAAGGTTTTCACTTAGATTTATTGGCCAGGTGAATAAATACATCAGAGTTAAAACGATTTCCAGGTTAGTTCTTAGTTCCAAAGGAACAATTTTCCAAAACATCCTGATCCTTGCGCAATTTGTTTTAAAGGCTATCTGTGTACTTCAAAACATTCAGTTCAATCATACTGACTTACATGAACAGAACAGAGATGATACCCAGTCCAGCCCATTTATGGGGAAGCTATCACTGATGGGGTTGATGAAATCCACAAGGCAGGATTTATCATAAATGATTTCCAAAGGCCAAGACGTGGAATGAATGTTTAATTTCATTCAAGGACACAGCAGCAGTGTATTCTGCTCGCACTTTCGGAGCTCGTTCCTATTTATGTTGTGCAAGTAACTGGCACACACACTGACATAAGAGGTTGCAATGAAAACTGGACATTCACTGTTTGAAACATTTACTGGACCCCGAGTATCCGACGTTCAGTCCGAGCCAGTCTGGACCCAAAGCAGATTTTTTTGGGGAAAAATTCCCACAAACACATGCGCATGAAGACTCCTGCCATCCCAACTCTCCAAGCCTGAGGAGCTGGCCTTCACAGTGGCAGGGATATCGACTTTGACTCTGAGTGTTTGAACCTGCAAGCAGAAGATAACTTATTCGCTATCTTCATGCCAGACTGCCATTGTAATTACACCTAACCACAAATTCTAGTTCGACCAGCCGGTCTCCCCCACATTAATCCTGCACATCACACAGCTGTTTCTTAGTGTGAAATGTGATGGATACACGCACATATAGCTAGGGAGAAATTTCACTTGCTTTAGAATTATTCTATTTTCTTAGAGCATGCAGAATTGAGCAAATGATTGAATTCGGTCTAAATTTAAAATAGATTTTCTGTAATTTGTAACATATCTTACAAAAGACTTTGAATTAAGATTGTATTGAAGAATTTGCCAAATTCTGAATGTTCTGTAGTATTAAGAAAATTCTGAAAATCTAAACCAAAGGTGTAATTTCTAAGCTGCATTTGTACTATTATAGTATTAACATTTGATCAACAAAAACAACTTGAATTGTGATAGTGCCTTTTAACAGATATTAAACCAAGCTGAAGATATCAACATATACATGCCACCTATGAATGAACATTTCCCTGAGCCAGAATACATTGCTCACTCAATCGCTGCAGAGGTGGACTGTCCCTTCTTTAAGCACTTTGAAAAGTGAAGTGAAGTGAAAAATTGTCACACGATTTCAAGTTGGTGGTTGCATGTAAAGAAAAACCTGGTATTTTATAGATGAACTAGACATTTACATCTTGACTGTTTGCAAGCCTGGGCACAAATTGCTGTGTTATAATCCTTGCATTTGACATCGCACTTTTCACGTCTTCTAAATGTCACAAAGCGCTTCACAGAATATACTGTAAAGTGAATTAACTGTATATACGTGGATGAAACACGGCAGCCAATTGCATACAGCAATGTCCCACAAACAGTAATGGATTGAAAAGGTCAATATATTATTGTTTTTTTTAGGCACGTGTAAGTGATCCAACCACTGAGCTACAGGACTCCTGTGTTCACCTATAAATAACAATGATAGTCCTTATTTTTGATATGGCATCTTTCAGATCAGGAGGATGTTTTAAGGTGCTTCACAGTATTTATTGTAAACAGTAATACTGTAAATGCCCGTTTATCCCTGACCCGATCAACCGTAACTCCCGTTTAACCAGCACATTGAAAAAAAGGTCCGCATTCGATTAATCGGAAGTTATCCGGAAAAATGCATATTTTATAAAAATTGCGTTTTCAGCTGAATATCTGGCATGCGCTTTAATCGGCACTGGCCAGGTCCTGAGGGTGCCAGATAAATGGGCTTTTACTGTATATGTAATATTTTGCACAGTAATGTCCCATAAACAGCCATGAACTAAATGAGTAATATCTTGTTGGCTAGGATACCAGGAGGATAACTAAAAATACTTCACATGATATACTGTAAGATGTAGTGACTGTTTTTTTTTGTGTTGGTGAATCCGTTAGCCAATTTGCACATATTAATCTGGCACAAACAGGTATGAAGTGAATGACATGCTTTATTTTAAGTTTATATTGGAAGAAACTTCCTTCTCTTCGCAACAGATTTTTCAAGTAGCTGCATGGGATCTTTGACATCCTGAACAGGGAGAGGGACCTCGGTTTAATGTTGGTATATTTCATCCATAGGATGGTATCTCCAACAATGCAACACAGACTGTGAGTTCCAAGTCTGATGTGGTTTTCTGTGATCTTTGCTGGACTGAGTTGCCAAAACAATGATCGAGTTTCTTTCTGGTGAATAACGGTGCAAGAATTTTCAGATGGTTTATTTTTCTATTTGGGTGTTTCTGCCATAGTTTGGATTCCAGGACAATATTTGTTGACAAAGTAATTCTGGGATCCTGATTGACGCCCATGTACATTGCGATTAAGTCTGGGTCTTATAGGACTGAGCCTATGAGTCTCACTGTGAGAAACCATAACACTTAAATAAAGGCCATTATCACTCTGTGGGATAATCTTTTGCGGAACCTTATTTGGTGATCCGTACACTGGATGTGTTCACAAGTAAAAAATTAGCTTGTCTTGCAGAGAATATGCCGAGGCACTAATGCATGAGTTTGTACATTTTGCATCGAGTTGTTGTTTTGTAACAGCTGCCATGTGGTGGTTATGAAAAGAACATGATGGCATTCATAATAAATTAGTGAGCTGAAGCATCTGTGGAAAGAATATAAAAATATGGGCACCATATGTGAAGACATTCCGAACACAAGTCGAAGCAAAGGGAATATTAAGAGCTGTTGAAACAGCTTCAGCTTTGCCTTTTTAACATCCAGCCTTAAGTACCACAATAAAATGACAGCCCAATAATTTAATAATGCCATGGTGGTTCAAAACAAAATCTAGTCTGGTCATCCCATAATGGAATCCACGACCTTGTATTCCTGCAATACTATTAGGGAACATTCTTTCTATTCCCATAGTATAGTCCCAGATAAAATTGGTCATTCATTCATAGCTGTTTGTGTATAAATTGGCTGCTGTGTTTGCCCAAATTACACACTGCCCTGTGCAGTAACATCCTGCGAAGGATATGTTAGTATTGCTGGTAACCTGAATAATAATACTCGCTGGGTGATTGGCTTTACTTTGGTTGATTATAATGAGATATCTCGAGCAGTTAAGTTTGAATGCCCAGAAATCGTATTGCAGCCGTATAATTCTGGGCATCACAATTTGAGGGCCCTCGCTACAGTGCGGAGGAGAGTAATGAGGATCAGCCCCAGTGTTAGAGGAACATTTAAGAAAGCTGGGGCTCTTCAAGCTCTATTAAGCTGCTTCTAACATATGGTTGTTATTTTTTGAGCGGTGAAAAATATGTTTTAAGTGTTTTCATGCTAGACTTCTAAAATAAAACTTGTATTTTTGAATGATTTTCTAAAAACACTTGTTATAGAATATCATGTAAGACATCCTCCTGATGTGAAAAGTGCTATATCACATGTAAGGATTATTCATTTATTTATTTCTGACTTATTGCATTTTGCTGGATTCTAGACAATTTAAACGTTTATTGATTAAAAACCTTAAAAAAAGCCTTTTGAGTAAAACACTTGGTGTAGAGAACATGTGTGTTTAATTTACAGTCAATAATGTGGTGGTTAATCTCCTAATGAATTTATGAATGGATTTTAGCAGAGGGGAGACCAGCGAGGAGGGCATTTGAATAGTCCAGCCGAGAGGTGACAAAGGCATGGACCAGGGTTTCAGTGGCTTTTGGGGTGAGATATTGGTGGAGACGGGCAATGAGTCGGAGATGGAAGAAGGCGGTGCTGGTGAGGGACCGGATGTGGGAGAGGAAGGACAGTTGGGGGTCGAACCTGACGCCTAATTTGCGCACAGGTTCAGAGAGTTTTAGGGGCAGGCCGGGTAGGTGGAGGAGGTGGGAACTGTGTGATTGAAGACGTGATGAGAGTCAAAGAGTATGGCTTCCATCTTGTCAACATTTAGCTGAAGGAAATTTGCGCTCATCCAGCTCCTAATATCTGACAGGCAGCTGCAGAAATTAGGGGACGGGTGGGTCATAAAGTGAAGTGGAGAGATAGAGTTGGGTGACATCCGATAACATGTGGAAGTGTGCCCCATGTCTGCGGATGACATCCCCAAGAGGGAGCGTGTAGATGAGGAAGAGGAGGGGGCCAAGGATGGATCCCTGGGGTACCCCACAGGTAACTGGGTGAGTGCGGGAGGAAAAGCCGTTTGTGGAGATGTGCTGCTGGCGGTTTGTGAGGTAGGGACTCGAACCAGGCGAGTGCGATCCCACTGAGGTGGCTGACAGAGGACAGGCGGTGGAGGAGGATGGCGTGGTCGACTGTCGAACGCAGTGGACAGGTCCAGGAGGATAAGGAGGCAGAGGGAGCCCTGGTCACAGATAGAGAGGACGTGGTTTGTGACTTTCACAAGCGCAGTCTCTGTGCTGTGGGCAGGGGGGAAACCGGACTGGAGAGGTTCGAAGAGGGAGCGGGAGGAGAGGCGGGCGCGGAGTTGATTGGCAACAACGCATTCTAGGACTTTTGAAATGATGTGCAAGTTTGAAATAGGGCAAGATCAACAGTAATGCTGATTCTGACCAACAACTTGTGTTGATATAATGCCTTCCATGCAAAATGCCTTCAGCTGCCTGATGATTCTACGCACTGGCTGGGAAGTGAAACATTTGATGATGTTGCCGAAGGAATGGTTGAAAAGCTTTTGATTTTTCTAATGGCCTATAAGTATATTATCACTTCAGGAATTGTCCATTAATGGTCCATTGCTTTATCTGTTTGTTGTAACTTAAAAGGATTGTTCAGGTCCTAGATGCCGTGCAACGGAGATCGATTAGGTTGATCCCCGGGTTCACAGGGATGCTTTATGAGGAATATCAGTATCAGCCGAGGCTTTTCAGCCAACAAAAGGGACATCTCAGAAACGAACCTTACAGAAGAAAAGTGTGGGTTCAAGCCTTATGTAAAGACAGACTAGGCTGACACTCCAGTGCTTTTGTTTTTAATGTTAAACACAGGGACACTGCATATCTGCACCCAAAGCTTCTTTCTAAATAGTAAAATTCAAAAATGAATATGTAATTTAATGTAATTTAAGCTCCATCAGATAAGCCTTAGGTTAAGATGTCTGTCTTTCACCGAAGTTCAAAACTCAACACACTTTATCACGAATGAGAACACCAATTAAACTTTGCCAAGTGGTACCGAATGTTGATCGAGTAAAATGAAGATTTGTTTGGCAGCTACTATACTCAATTTAACAACAACCCATCAAATCTGTCATAATCACACACCCCCACAGTCATTATTTGCTTAATTGCAAATACGCAAAGAGTTCAAAGGCCTATTTCCAGCTGAATGCAGAGGTGTTATATTAATTATTGCTGTGAATATGCCATGACCTGACATATTTTGTTTTACTGACATTCAAGCCTACTTATATTGAAGTGACATTTAGAAGGCATTTATTCCTCATAGTCATGATGTGTTTGGGAAGGATTTGAGGTAATATTAGCTTTGTTTTTGTAACCTGATTAGGATAAAGTGGAATGGAATCAGACTTTGCCGTTGATTTCATGTCTCAAACCACTTCACAAAAATGGATTTGTGGACAAAACGTGGCAGCCAATTGGACACGGCAGTATTCCACAAGTAATTGTGGATTGAGGGATTGTTACCCCAGAAAACGATCTGCCATTCGACTAACAACTGGATTCCTACTTAGTGCTGGGTTAATACAGGGGCGCGTGGAGTGAGAAACTTGCCTAAGGCCGGGAATCGAAACCGAGTCCTCTCGTGTGTGAAGTGACCGGACTAACCACTACGGGCCAGTTCCCAAAGTACAGAAACAATCCCTCCAAATATATCTATTTTTTAATTGGCCATTTCAATCCATGACTGTTTGTGGGGACGCTGCTGTGCGCAATTGGCTGCCTCATTTCGCCCACAAGTCAATTCACTTTATGGTATATTCTGTGAAGCGCTTTGAGACGTCTAGAAGACATGAGAAACACGATATCAAATGCAAGGATTATTATTATATAAAAATCCCCCAGATAAAGTTGGTCCCTCAGTTGCCGTGGTAGCCAAGAAATATAATCACTGCATATTATAGTAAATCCTGTAAACGCTTTGAGACATTCTCTCAATGTGAATGGCATAATAATAATTATAATAATGATCCTTGCATTTGATATAGCGCTTTTCTTGTCAGATATAAGTTTTTTTTATTAACACATATGGACACACATTACAATTTTTACCAGTAAAAATCAACTACATCTTCACACAATTAGAAAATATATCAAAGGGTAACACTGTAGTTGGGCAGAGCAGAAATTACAGAAGTAAATAAAATGCTGGTGTGAGAGTAAATTCATGGAATATAATCCAAAGAAGTGATACTGGCTTTGTAACATAGTATTTGTTCCCAGGTTTGATCACTGTTCTTTCAAGAAGATACAGAAGCAATGAGAATACTGTAATTCCTAGAAAGACAAACATGAGGTTCTGGCCTTTACTTATCTCTGAACAGAGCTCAAGAAAACCTTGTGTATTATCAGTGGAAAAGCATGAGCCAAGCTTTAAAATTATTAAGGGAATTGAAAATATGGATTTAGAAAAAAAACATTTTGTAAAGACCCTAAGACTTTATAAGAGAAAACAAAATCACAGCTAAAGCCTAACACAGCAAATCAGCTTTTTTGTAAACGTTAGTGACTTAAGCAAATAGTTTAACCCACAGTGTAATGAATGCTGACAGCTAAAATAAACAATGTGAGGTAGCAATAAATGAGGCAAACAAGAAACTGGGCTATTTTGCCAAATCAGTTAAATTCATCTGAGCGGAACCCTGCATCGTACTCTGGTCAAACTGTACCTAAAGAACTGCGTACAGGTCTGATTTTCACAATGTTGGGGGCTTCCCTGACTCCAGAGGCAGAGGAGACCGAGTGGATAATTCCAATATTTTAAATGGGATTGGCAAAGTAAATCCTGAACACTACTTTCAGATGCACCGAGACAGAGAACCACCGGACATGGATTTAAACCTGCAAAGGAGAACGTCAGGACAGGTACCAGGAAAGTCTCTACTTACTCAGAGGATAATTATTGTCTGGAAAGCCAGAACACTAGAATCATTTAAACGGCAGGTCGAGAAATATTCAAAGAGGAACTGTGTCAGTAAAGAGTACAGAGCATGTGTTTCAGTTTAAACTGGAATGAAAATAGTCAAGGAATACTGAAACAGCATTAGGATGGAAGAGCAAGTTGGATGAGATAAATGAGCAAGTGCTGCAATGTTGAAGGTGCCTTTCTTCAAATGAGATATTAAAACAATTCCGTCTACATGTTCACATGGATATCATATTAAAGATCCAGTGGCAAGATTAAAAAAAAGCTAATTTCTTCTGGTGTTTTTTTTAAATAATAAAGGGATTTTTTAATTGGGTAGATACAGATAAACTATTTCCTCTGGTAAGGGAAATCAGAACAAGATGGCATAATCTTAAAATTAAATTCATTTAGGAATGAAATTAGGAGGCAGTTTTTCATCCAACGGATTGTAGAAATCTAGAACTCTCTCCCCTCAAAAGCTGTGATAAAGTTCTTCTTTCGGCCTCTGGATCTATTCAGATTTTCAAGACGGACGTCCTGTATATAGATATTTGTTAGGTGAGGGTATTAACTATTAAGGTATGTGGGGCAATGGTGGGGGTGGGGAGGGGGGGCTGTTGGGTAATTGGATTAGCCAGGTGTGGTTTAGCCCTGATTTTATAGAATAGCGGAAAAGGCTTGATGTCCTGAATAGCCAACTCCCAAGTATCTATTTTTCTATAAGATGGCCAACAATCCCCCAGATTTCATTCCTGTCTGTGGGACATTGCTGTTCACTATATTGGCTGCCACATTCACCCACGAATCATTACACTGCAACAAATCCTGTGGAGCATATTGAGACATCTCCTGACATGAAACACACTGTGTCAATGATGGATTATTATTACTTATTGTTGTGTATTTTTAAGAAGCAGCAAAAATGCCCATAAATTTGTTACAATTTTATTGTACTTTATTGTAATTTTTTCTGAATGGATCCAAATGAAAAGCCTCCAAACAATCAAATTGAACCCTCTGAAAACATTCCGGCAGCTTTCCTTAAAGCTGTTTGCTAAGCCTTCTGCTGCTTTTAAAAGCCTTTTTGTCTTTTACAGGATAAGATTGGATGAAAAAGACTCTTTGGCGCGTTTGACTTGTTTCATGCTTGTTTTGGCATCCAAATTGGATTGTTTCGCTTTCTGTCTCTCCCTGACACTCAATCTTGCTTGCTTCAGTGGGCGGCCTGCATCAGATCTCAGATAGGCCACAAGGTGGAGCACCGTGTCTAAATCCATTTCAAAGCACAAAAACATTACTCGCTTCCCGACTGACTTGGGATAATAAACAATGGAGGAGACTCCATTGTTTACGCCACAAGAATCCCATGTCAGAATACTCATAGTTAGGATAAAAAAAGGTTAACAAACATCACCTGGTGACAGAGGAGTGAAAGGGCGATGTTGAAATCAAATTTAAAAATAGAAATAATTAAATGAATAAATAATCACACTTGCGTTTGTTGTACCATGCTATTATGTTGGTCTAAATGACTCAAAGGATTTACTGTGCAGTGTAGTGACTGCGTGTTCGGATCAGAGCATAGCAATAGCCTACAAACCGCAACAAAGAGGACAAGCCATAACTGGGAGATTTGCTAACAAGGCTATGTGAGTTTTACTGTCTGACTGAACAGGCTGCTGGGTGCTCAATTTATCATCTCATCAGTAGGATGATACTCTGCTCCAGTAGTGCGCTGCATTGGAGGGAGTCCTATAGCTCAGTGGTTAGAGCACTCGCCTCGCAAGCAGTAGGGTCTGGGTTTGATTCTCGGCAGAGTGAAATGTTGGACAAGTTTCCTTACTCCACACACCTCTGTTTCACCCAGCAGTAAGCAAGAACACAGCTGTTACTTGTATGGCTGATCACGTTTTCGGGAGTAATAATTCCTTCAAAATAAATGAAAATAATTTGGTCACTCAATCTACGACTGTTTGTGGGACACTGCTGTGCGCAATTGGCTGCCACGTTTCGCCCCCAAAATATACAGTCAATTTGCTTCACAGTATATTATTTAAGGCATTTGAAACATCTCAAAGATTTGTTAATGCGCTATATCAAATGCAAGGATTATTAGTAGTAGCATTATTATGATTGTAAGTTCAGAGTCCTGATGTGGAGCTTGAAATCACAAATTGCTGGTTTAGAGGCATGATTACTGACAACTGAGCCTTGCTGACAACTGGCTAACAAATTTATAACTGGCCTCCATATCTCTGAGAATAATCAAATAGTAATCTTGCCTTTGTGCTATAAGGTTGTGAATTCAACCCCATGTTGTGACTTGATTAGCTAATTTAGGCTGACATTCGTTGCATCTTCATTAGGAGAACAAAAACTCCATCTGGAGTATCGTGTTCAGTTTTGGGCACCGCACCTCGGGAAGGGTATATTTGGCTCTAGAGCGCAGATTCATCAGAATGATACCAGGGCTCAAAGGGTTAAATTATGAGGACAGTATAAACTTGTATAAACTTGGTCTGTATTCACTTGCGTTTAAGAAAGTTGAGGGTTGATCCGATTGAGGTTTTTAAAATGGTAAAGGGATATGATAGTGTAGATACAGATAAACTATTTTCTCTGGTGGGAGAATCCAGAACAAGGGGTACAATCTTAAAATCAGAGCTAAGCCATTTATGAGTGAAATTAGGAAGCAGTTTTTTGTCCAAAGAATAGTAGAAATCTGGAATTCTCTCCTACAAAGGGGTGTGGATGCTTTGAGTCCTGTAGCTCAGTGGTTAGTGCACTCGTCTTACAAGTGTGAGACCTGTGTTCAAATCCAGGCAGGTCAGGGCAAAACCTTCAGCAAGTTTCCTTACTCCACACGCCTAATAATAGTCCCTCAAAAAAAAATACAATAATAAAATTGGTCATTTCAATACATGACTGTTTGTGGGGACGCTGCTGTGTGCAATTGGCTGCCAGCATTTCGCCCACAAATACGCAGTCAATTCACTTTACAGTGTATTCTGTGAAGCGCTTTGAGACGTTTAGAAGACGTGAAAAGCGCTATATCAAATGCAAGGATTATTATTATTATTATTCTGAAGGCTGAGGTGGATAGAAATTATTTTGGTCAGGAGATCAAGGGATGGCAATGAGAGTTTAGGTACACATCAGCCATTATCTTATAGAATGACAGAGCAGGCTCAAGGGATTGAATAACCTATTCCTGTTTTTGTGTAAAATATTGAAAGGAGTGGAAGAGCAAAGTGATTTGGGGTTAAGATCCCTTAAAGGTGGGAAGCCAGGTGAACAAAACTGCAAAAAAGGTAATAAAATCTTAGGTATTATAAATAAGAGTATAGAATATAAAAGCCAAATTGCTCAATTTATATAAATTGCTAGTTAGACTGCAGTTATAACATTATATCCAGTACTAGCCATCCCACTTGATAGTTGGGAGTGCAGAGGAGATTTATTCGGATGATTTGACATATAAACAGAGACTGAAGAAAGTGTAACTTTTTCTACTGGAACAAAAAAGGTTGAGGGTGACCTGATCGAGGTCTTTAAAATTATGAGGGGGCTTTGATAGTCATTATGGAGAAATTATTTCCACTGGTCAGTAAGTCAGTAACTAGAGGACATCAATTTAAGATAGTAAACCTGCAAGAAGAAGGTTAGGACAATTGTTTTCACACACAGAGTAGTTAGTATATGGAGTGCTTTGCTAAGAGTTGAGGGAGAATCCATATTAGTTTTCAAGATGAACCAGATAAATACCTTAAAAAAGAATCAGTTGCTGGGCTATAGGGAAAAGGACATGCAAGTTGGAACTGGAAGGATTGCAGTTGAGGGAGGTGGTGTAGGCAAAATTGGCTGAATGACCTTCTTCTGGAAGTTCTGGGTCATGCAGATGTTGGTATGGTTCAAGGAATTCATTTGGAAACTCTTTGAAGCTCTTAAGACATTCTGACATGATACAGCTCTATGAGAAATTGTAAATCTTCTCTCTTTTGAACATGTTCACACACTGACTCCCTCCACTAAAACTTCCAATTGTTAGCCTGCCACCCACAGTAAAGAATTAGCAAGCAAGGAATGAATCAGAATGACCCTGTGCTCAGGAAAGCAGCAATAAATGTTGATGATCTGAAATTGATTTGTGATTAAAGGAGACAAATTTCAAATTAAATGCCTGTTTTTAGAAGATTTTATGTGGCCAGTGATACTAGCTTTGTTCACACCAGGGAGCAGTAACAGCAAATTTAATTTGATGAGAAAGCAATCAATAAATGTTCATCAACAAATAAATAAGTAAAAGTTTGAAAGTCCACAGTGGAGAGGATTACATCATTTCTAACCATGTTTCATTGCATAATTAATACCAGGAATAATTGATCAGCCATGAGATGAAAGACAAACTGATCTTCTTAATTATCTTAGTGACTCTCCTCGGAGGCAGACGGTAAATGGGGTCACCTTGGAGGTGAGCTGGATTCAAGGTGATTTAGTTGGCAATGGATGTGACAATTGAGCCAGCCTCCCTGGCAGTCTCGATGGCGTGGTTTTGAATGACCTTTGTGTGTCAACGAACAGCTGAGGGCATCAGGAAACTATGTGAAGTAATTTGCTTATGTGCAGTTTGGTTGCTCTCGGTTCCAGAACTTATCCTTCAGGTTTGGATCAACTGTGTGCAGAGGCAATGAAACATCTGACTTCAAGCAGGAATTTTCCAAAATTCAGCATTCCAGGTTTTTATTATGAGGGGCGTGCCTCGGGTGGGAATCTCAGTCTAAAAGTGGTAATGGAGGGCTACTTTATGATGAACAACTGGATAAATTAGGAATTTTGAGCCTTGAAGAGATATCTTAGAGCGGACCTTATAGATGTGTAAAAGATACTTAAGGGAAATAATTAATTCTGCAATCAAATAGGCGGGAGCTAGGGACCAGTTGTGGCCAAGACACTGGACTCATTTAAGAAACAGTGTGAAGCTGTTAATGGAAGATTGGATTTCTGATGTGCTGATGGGTTAAAGAGCCTTATTCATCCGAACTGATCTCACCATCAACAAATCAAAACGGGAGAAATTACATGACCTTTTTAATCGTTGATCATCATGATGTAGGTCTTTCTTTCATTGAACAATTTTATGTTGACAGATGGGTACTATATATACAAATGCCTGGGAGACATTTTTGTCTCTGGCTGTGATCCTTTGGGAAAGGACATGCTAAGGCATTCTGAATTCCCAACAGATTCTTTTCCCAAAAGCTTGTTTGTTCCATTTCAATTGCAAGACTGCATTTTGATGAGTTTGAAGAATGCTTCAGTAATATTAACTCACAGTGAAAAAAAAGAAACTAACAAAACCTCGCAAATCTAATAATAAAACAATTTTCACTCAGGTGTTAGCTTAACTACAATAGCATTTTAAAAGAGAATAGGAGTCTTTTTTGTCCCAGTGAACTGGGTAGCATCCTCCAGTTAGCAGTTGTAGGAGTGTTCTGGAACACAGTTAGTACATTTAGCAGAGATTCAGTTTGAGATGTTTCAATATAATAGGGACTATGAATGTACAAGATCTTTCTTAACGTTTGTAAATCCCACAATTTTCTCTTGTTCTTTGTTTCACTTTAATATTTAGGATCTTTGTGCCACTAAAGCATAACTTCTTCAGTTGCAATTGAATTCTAACAAGGGTCTCAGATGGAGTATTTGTTTTAGGATTCTGTTTCGAAGGAATTTGACACATAATACAAGACGTGTAGCGGTGATTAGTAGGACATCATGCTGGTGTGCGGGAACTCAGTCAGCTCTGGTGAGATTGGTGATGGAGCAGTCACGATGACTGAGAGAGAGCTATCAGTGGGTGCCGTGGGCAACATGGTGGAAATTATTATTAATTGGTGGGAATTATTATTATTAAAAAGGATTTATACTAAAGCCAGAGCATTTAAGAATTTTTCTCCGTCAGTCAGATGTTTATAGATTCATAGATTCATAGAATTTTACGGCACAAAAGGAGGCCATTCGGCCCATCTAGTCTGTGCCGGCTCTTTGAAAAGAGCGATTCAATCCCACTGCCCTGCCCGCTCCCCATAGCCTAATAGACCTGTTCTCCCTAAATAAAGATCTAATTCCCTTTTAAAAGTTGTTATCGAATCAGCCTCCACCACCTTTTCAGGCAATGCATTCCAGATTCGAACAACTCGCTGAGTGAAAAAAATTCTCCTCAGCTCCCCTCTACTGCGCCTTGAAACTATTTTAAATCTGTGACCACGAGTCACAGATTCGCCCACGAGTTGAAATAGTTTTTCTCTATTTACCCTGTCGAAACCCCTCATGATCTTATAAACCTCTATTAGGTCTCCCCTCAATCTTCTCTGCTCCAGAGAGAATAACCCTAGCCTATCTAGCCTCTCCTCATAGCTGAAGTCCCTCAATCCTGGCACCATCCTAGTAAATCTTCTTTGTACCCTTTCCAATGTCTTCACATCCTTTCTGTAATGTGGTGACCAGAATTGAACACAGTATTCCAGCTGAGGCCTCACCAAAGTCTTATAGAGGTTAGTCAGCACTTCCTGACTTTTGTACTCTATACCCCTATTTATAAAGCATAGTATCCCATATGCCTTCTTAACAGCCTTGTCTACCTGTCCTGCCACCTTCAACGAGTCACTAACACAAATCCCCAGGTCTCTCTGTTCCTTCACACCATTTAAAATTGTACTATCTAGCCTCCCTTCATTTCTTCTCCCAAAATGCATCACCTCACACTTCTCTGCATTAAACTTCATCTGCCATGTGTCTGCCCACTTTACCAATTTGTCTATATCCTCTTGCAGATGGCTACTATCCTCCTCACTATTTACTATTCTCCCTAACTTAGTGTCATCTGCAAACTTGGAAACTGTACTCCGTACACCCAAGTCCAGATCATTGATGTAGATTACAAACAGCAATGGTCCCAAAACTGATCCCTGTGGCACACCACTGCTCACTTCCCTCCAATCTGAAAAACAGCCGCTCACTACAACTCTCTGCTTTCTGTCTCGCAGCCAGTTGTGGATCCACGCTGCCACTGTCCCTTTTACGCCATGGGCCTTTAATTTCCTAATAAGTCTCTCATGTGGCACTTTGTCAAATGCCTTTTGAAAGTCCATGTAAACTACATCAACTGCGCTACCATTATCCACCCATTCCGTTACCTCATCAAAAAATTCTATCAGATTTGTAAGCCAAGATTTGCCTTTAACAAATCCATGTTGACTGTCCTTTATTAGCCTATATCTTTCTAAGTGAAGATCTACCTTGTCCCTGATTATGGACTCTGGAAGTTTGCCCACTACCGACGTTAGACTGACTGGTCTGTAGTTACCAGGCTTGTCCTTCTGCCCCTTTTTATACAAGGGAGTAACATTAGCTATCCTCCAGTCCTCTGGCACGACCCCTGTGTCCAAGGAAGATTTGTAATGTCTGAAACATTCAGAATTTTTTAAACCATGCTTTGTCCAAATGATGCTTTGGATACTCTTAAATATGGTGAAAAGCATCACCGTGCCTAAGAGTATACACAACAACAATAACTTGCATTTATATAGCACCCTCCACACTGGGCATCGATTCTGAGTGCTTCACAATGGTGGAACCCGAGGCCATACCGGGGGGGGGGCGGGGAAGGTGACCGTAACTGCGAAGAGAAAGGTCTTCTAGCGCGACCTGAGAATGGGAAAGGAAGGGGTGAGGTAAAGGGAGTGAAGAAAGGAGTTCCAAAGTTTCAGGGCATAGTGGCTGAGAGCATAAGACCGTAAGAACATAAGAAATAGGAGGAGTAGGCCATTCGGCCCATCGAGCCTGCCCCACCATTCAATCATGGCTGATATTCTACTCTAACTCCAGCTACCTGCCTTATCCCCATACCCCTTAATCTCTTTATAAATTAGAAATCTATCTAACTCAGTCTTGAATATGTTCAAGGACTGAGCATCAACAGCCCTTTGGGGTAATGAATTCCATAAATTCACCACCTTCTGAGTGAAGAAGTTTTTCTCAACTCAGTGTGAAAGGGCTGACACCTAACTTTAAGACTGTGACCCCTGATTTTAGATTCTCCAACCAGGAGAAACAATCTCCCACTATCTACTTTGTCGTGCCCCTTAATAATCTTATAGGTTTCTATAAGATCCCCTCTAATTCTTCTATATTCCAGAGAATATAGGCTCAAATTAATCAACCTATTGTCATAACTCATCCCCCTCATTCCAGGTACTAACCTAGTAAACCTACGCTGCACTCCCTCCAAGGCAAGTACATCCTTTCTTAAATAAGGAGACAAAACTGCACACAGTATTCCAGGTGTGGTCTCGCCGGGACCCTATACAGCTGCAGCAAGACTTCCCTACTCTTATACTCTAACCCTTTCATAATGAAAGCTAACACACCGTTAGCCTTCCTAATTGCCTGCTGCACCTGCATACTAACTTTCTGTGTTTGGTGTACAAGGACACCCAAGTCCCTCTGGACGCTAATACTTTCCAATCTCTCCCCCTCTAAAAAATAACCTGCTCTGATGCTTTTGCCACCTAGGTGGATGACTTCGCGACATTATTCTTCTTCTGCCACCTACCTGCCCACTCACCTAACCTATCTATATAGCACTACATTTTTTAATGTCATCCTTGGTATTAACGCTTCCTCCTAGTTTTGTGTCATCAGCGAATTTAGATATGTTCAGCTCAATCTAGATCGTTGATGTAGATGGTAAACAGCTGAGTCCCAAGGACTGATCCTTGTGGCACTCCACTAGTCACATCCCGCCAATCTGAGAAGGACCCGTTTATCCCTACTCTTTGTTTCCTGCCCGTTAACCATTCCCTAATCCATGTTAATATGTTCCCCCCCAATTCCGTGGGCCCCTATCTTTTAGATCAACCTTTTATGTGGCACCTTATCAAATGCCTTCTGGAAATCCAAATAGACTACATCCACTGATTCACCCCTGTCTAGTTTACTCAAAATATCCTCAAAAAATTCTATGAGATTTGTCAAACATGACTTCCCTTTTGTAAAGCCATGTTGACTTGGCCTAATTATATCATGCTCCCCTAAATACCCCACTAAAACATCCTTAATCTAGGATTCTAACATTTCTCCTATCACCGATGTCAGACTAACTGGCCTACAGTTCCCCATCTTATCCTTTCCACACTTTTTAAATAGTGTTGTGACATTTGCAATCTTCCAATCCATGGGGACTGTTCCAGAATCCAAGGAATTTTGGAAGATCAGACACAAGGCCCCCACTATCTCATAAGCAAGCCTCTTTTGATACCCTGGGATGCAAGCCATCCGGACCAGGGGATTTATCAATGTTTAGTGCTAACAGTTTCCCGAGCACCAATTCTCTGCTGATGAAGATTTCCCTAAGTTTCTCCCTGTCATTTACCCCTCGTATCCCTATTGTTGGCAGACTTGTTGTGTCTTCTAGGGTGAAGACAGACGCAAAGTATTCATTCAGGGACTCCGCCACATCACTATCCTCCATTACAACTTCTCCTGTCTTTGCCTGAAGTGGACCTACATTTACCCTCACTAGCCTAAGTCCTCCCAATGTGAAAGGCGCTCTATAAAGGTAATGTTATTGTTGTTGTTGATGTCAGCAAGCTGACAGAACATCAGAGGGCTCCAAACCCAACTGAGAATTCCATGCATCCCACCTACACCTGTAAATCCCTGGGATAGATTGTTGGAATGGAATGCACTCTCTCTCCCTGGAGGAACACATCCTGCTTACCTACTTGTGGAAGTTGTAGGCACAGGTTGGCAAGAGCCAAGGTTTGGGGAACACAGACTATGTGTTGGGGTACTGCTGGAGTCTAACCAACTAAAATGCAAGCTTGCGATTGAGTGCAGACAACTGAATGAGGAAGTATTTCAACAGGACTCACCTTTCGCTAGTTATTTTTGACCACAGTTTGACCAATATTTCTTGCCGCCCATGCCCCCCACCCCCAAGCTCAGTCTCACAGTTAAGCTCTTTGAGACATACTCACAAACGAAAGTTGCTTTATAAATGTAAATTATTGTTGTGAAGAAATCGGTTCTCTCCCTCATTTGTTCTATTAGAATTCGCAGATGAAGCATGTATCAGACTCTCGTTTTCTTTAGATGTTTTTTTTTTCATGAAGCTGTTTCTACCATAATTTGGCAAAGTTTTAACAGTACGATTATGTGACCATTGCTGGGACGAAGAATTAACAAAACACCCTGCCCACTTTATCAATTCATAAATCAGCATCAAACGTCACTGAAAATATGACAAATGCTACAGGAAAGCAGAAATAATTAAAGGAAAATAAAGATAATGAAATACCGGTCAATCAGCAAAGAGTAGCAGTCGCAGCGAGCACTGTTCACCCCATTCATCACCCACATCTGAATTTATTAACTTAAACCAGACTGTTTTTCTTATTTCTGCATCAGCTACAATATATGGAATATGTTTTATTAATGGGAGAACTGGAGACATGTTCCACATTAGTTTAGAGTCAGTCGTGTTATGAATAGGTTCTGGCAGTTTCTTCGTTCATACAGGGCAATGAATGTTATAATGATTTCCCCCACTCTCCTCCGTACAGTGTGGCTTCACTGTAGTCCTGTGGACGTGTGCTAATGGCCGACTTCTGACTTGGGTAAGGTCGCAGCATTCTGGACACTATGGGCGGGATTTGTCTCTGGCATCTGTTGTAATTCGTGCACTTGGTTTAGGGGCCTTTCACGTCTGGAGGACTCAAATTGCCTCACAGATACATCGTAAAATGTATCGGTTGTGTGTTTTGTGGGCCGCCCCCGAAAAATGCGAGCAGCAATTCCCCACAGATGGGCAATGAATTAAATAACAATTATATACAATTTGGGGGCACTGTCGGCCAGGACACCGGGAGAAATTCCCTTCTCTTTTCAAATAGTGCCTCGGGATCTTTTATGTCCACCAGAACATGTATCATTTTGCATAGCAAGGAGCATTTGTCCAATCATGTCTGTGCCACTGATGCAGTGTTTCTACATCATCCTTTGTTTTATAAATCCTGCTTTTCATCCTTTTTTTAAATGTTTTTGCAGCTCACGTGTTTATCAGTTTGCTTTTGAATGATTCTGTTGATCAAACCTCAATAGCCACTTGTGTTAACGAATTCCATACCCTAACAACCCTCCGTGCAAAGACATTCCTGGGTGAAGAAGGAATAGGCCATTTAGAAAGTTTGTGCTGAGTCTCTGGTTGGCTTGGAACTTGTTTAAGTGTCTCACCAGGGCTGGAAAATTCCACCCTACAGCTGGGTTGGGGTGGGTCACTTTCATACTGAAAAACAAAATAATGTGTGAATGGCATGAATGAATGGCATCAGTGTATACGTCCTTCTTTAATCCTTCCCATTTTTCTGTTCTTCCTTTCTGCGAGATAACCTCGCGACTTGAAACGTGCTGTATAAATGTAAATTGTATTGTAATTAATATTTATCCAACTCAAAGTCTAGTTTAAATCTGCATTTTAGACTCCTTTCCTTTGATTTCCTTTCTTATAATGGTTTCTTCTGATTAGGGGAATAAAGTCCTCTTTAATACTATTACAGTTTACTGTTTGGGGAGAGAGGCAGCCTAGAAGTGACACAAAATATTTTTATCACTTTGTGTACCATTTTGTTTCTCCTGACTTTTTATGAATGCAATGATTGCTATTGGATTAAGAAGCAGATGTGAACACGAAATTGGACTATAGTCCAGGTCAACAAATCTATCAAAATAAAAAATTAGTCACTAAATCCATGGTTGTTTTGGGGACACTGCTGTGAACAACTGAATACCTTGAGACGTCCTCGTTACGTGAAAGGCGCACTACAAATGTAATTTTGTTATTGTTGCCTTATTTCATCCACAAAATACAGTCAACCCACTTTACAGTATTTCCTGTAAAGCACTTTGTGGAGTCCTGTAGCAAGCGTGAGACCAGTGTTCGAATCCAGGCAGGTCGGGGCGAAACCTTGGGCAAGTTTCCTTACTCCACACGTTTAATAATAATCCGTCTCAAAAAAACCTACAATAAATTGGTCATTTCAATCCACGGCTGTTTGTGGGGACGCTGCTGTGCGCAATTGGCTGCCGCATTTCACCCACAAATATACGGTCAATTCACTTTACAGTATATTCTGTAAAGCACTTTGAGAGGTTTACAAAAACACTATATCAAATGCAAGGATTATTATTATTATTATTAGACATCTCAAAGCGCTTCACAGAATATACTGTAAAGCGAATTGACTGTATATTTGTGGTCAAAAACTAATATTTTTGACATTTGTTTATCAAAATAAACATCTTTTGATCATTTGTTTATTATCAAAATAATAGTTTATTATTCAATTATTAACAATAAATTTATCATTACATTATTAATAATAAATTAACAATTGGCTGCCAATTGCGCACAGCAACGTCCCACAAATAGTCGTGGATTTAGTGACCAAATTATTATTATTTTTGTTATTATTAGGGGTGCGGGGTAAGGAAACTTGCCCAAGGTGTCGCCCCGCCTGGAATCGAACCCAGGTCTTCCGCTTGCGAGGCGGGTGCTCTAATCACTGGGCTACAGGGTACCAAATATTGGTTATTGAGAGGCACACTGCGGGATGAGGTAGTGAGACTGCTGAACTTTGGCTGGGCAGAACCACAAACAACTCTGTGTGTAATCTGGTCCTACCGCGTGGAAGGTACAAAAGATAAATTCTCAGAAAGTGTTGATGGTAAAATACTTTCTGTTGAGGATGAGATTAAATGGGCTAAAGTGCTTTCTTTTGGGATCTTGTGTACTTTACAATATTGCACAATTGTTGCATTTTGTATGGGAGCCCATTACACAACATCAGGTTGGATTAGCAGCTGCCTTCAGCTTGTATGTTACAAACAGCCTTACCTGGAACTGTGTGGTGTCTGGTTCATTCAATACAATTACAGTGTGATTAGTCAATGTCCTGTCTGGGTGTGAGCTGGGTTCCTATCACTGTGTAAATAAAGAGATGGGGGGGGATGTTCTTCTCTCAAGAAAAGTATGAAGGTGATTAGCTACTGTAAGGCTTCGGCCAAAATGTAACGTTGGAGTCATATTTGGTGGTTTTGGACGATGTGTTTGGTCAGCACAGAGTGGGAGTCAAATTGGCAAGGCTGTGAAGGAAGAAATCATTAATAACAGTCCATGTGTTTGACATTGCATCTTGTGTCACGTTGTAGACATGTCTCGAAGAGCTTAACGTGGCTCAGTAAGGGCTGATCAGCAATGTCCCACCAACAGCCATTAAAGTGAACGATCAGTTTCATTTGGACGATTGAGTAGAGCAACACTGTTGAAATAGCGCCGCGGGATTTTAACCTGAAGAAGCCTGGGTTCAATTAGACATTGAATGGACAGAACTGGCCACCCGGCTCTGGGCTGACTCTCTTGTTCCTGGTCACTCACAACGTCCAGAATTAGTCAAAATGCTTCAACTTGAAGCCATTTCATTTGTTTTAAGAGCAGCAGCAGCAAACTACACGAGTTTGAAAGTCGGGAGCCAACAATCTGTTATGTTCTCTACAGTCTGAAATTGCTGAGGTTAGAGAGTCAATCCAGAGCCAGGTAGGACCTTCTCTACTCGATGCTGTGGTGTTTAACAATAACACCAGCCCAGCTCAGGCTGTGGAGATCAGCCTCTGCTCATGCTCCTCACCCTTAACACATTGCCATCTGGGTGCTCACTTCACAAGTAAATAAATCAAGTGATATTTTTAACCAAGGAAATGTGCTCTGTAGCTAATAAAACCTTTTCTACAATAATACAAAACAGATACTCTCTCCCCCCCCCACCTCCCCCCCAAATTATACTTCATTCTGGGAACCCATATTTCCTCCCTTCAGAACAAGCACCAAACTCAGTTAGTTACTAAACTCTCTTACTAAACAAAGCTTCAGCTCACGTTAACTGGCCAGCGATTTAGTGTTTTTTTTATTTGAAAAAAAGTTTGTTACTTTATGTGTGAGTGTGTCTGTGTGTGTGTGTGTCTGTGTGTGTGTGTGTATCTGTGTGTGTGTGTGTGTGTATCTGTGTGTGTGTGTGTGTGTGTGTATCTGTGTGTGTGTGTGTGTGTATCTGTGTGTGTGTGTGTATCTGTGTGTGTGTATCTGTGTGTGTGTGTGTGTCTGTGTGTGTGTGTGTGTATCTGTGTGTGTGTGTGTGTATCTGTGTGTGTGTGTGTATCTGTGTGTGTGTGTGTGTATCTGTGTGTCTGTGTGTGTGTGTGTGTCTGTGTGTGTGTGTGTGTCTGTGTGTGTGTGTGTGTCTGTGTGTGTGTGTGTGTATCTGTGTGTGTGTGTCTGTGTGTGTGTGTATCTGTGCGGCGTTCAACTAAATCTGTAAAAGAACGACAATATACAGTGTGTGTGTATTTTTTTAATTGAAAACATTTTGCCCAGGATTGTGTTAACATGTGAGTACAGGGAAAGTCACAACACAGGGATTTAAAAGTAACCACTCATTTGGGATTATCTTGAGTTAGAAAGTATTTTGCAGAAAGTATTATATTTTCTACAGTATAAATATACAATATATATAGTGTATTTATAGCTGGGAGACAAGCGATTGAGACAAGCTGAGAGGAACCTGTTGATTTTATTCTCCCCAAGCTACTGTACTGTACACTACTGTGATAGTTTGAACAGTTCATGAGAAGCCGAGAGTGGACTCCTGAGCGCCGGCTTCCCCTATCTCCAGGTTGATTAAACTAAGGTAAGACTCTCTGTAACCCTGTGATTTCACCCTTCCTTTGAATGTTGTCAATATCCGAATTTAGTTAACAATTTGGCCTTTTTTTTTAATCACCTTTTAATCTTGCCCCCGCGTTGCTGGGTGTGTGTAAGGGCTATTTATAGTGGATTGTTTATTGGTGGGTGTTAATAATTAACCAGATTTGTTGTGTTTGTATCATTATTGTGTCAAGCCCTTTACTGTCTGTGGGACTTGATTTGCAAACTCCCCCACCCGTTGCTGGAATTTGCCTTCAATTAAAACTGATTTGCGACCGACACAAACTATAGGAAACCCAGATGATAGGAGCAGCCCTGAGACACTAACTTGGAATAAAATACTCAAGTCGGGTTTGCTCTTATCTTATCTGTTTGCAAATTTATTTGCAACCCCCCCCCCACCCCCCCCCCCGCCAACCCACCGCCAAGGGTACAAAGCCGACGCCTCACTTCATTTGAATTAAAATGTGAGTTTGACCGAATCTAATCTCAATTAAAATATTTAATATTCGAGTGATGCCCAGGTTACTTGCGGGGATGATATATAAACCCAAAAAAAGTTTTTATATATTTAAAACAATAATCAGATCTCTGCTTGAATTTAAAAAAAAATTCTCAGTGTCTGGCTGGTGGGTTAAATCATTCTGTCTCCCTGTCCAGAAATGTTCCTGATCTCTATATTAAAAACAGCAACGCGAAAGAATTCAATTAATGGCTTTTTATTCCTCCCCACCCCTCCCCACAATGTTGTTTATATAACTTGTAAAGGGAGTTTGACTTTGTTCAGCCCCCTGATGGTGAGGACTAGACAGTAGTGTGTTGTCTGTTTAGCTATTTTGCTGGGACTTGGTTGGATTTCAGTCCAGGGTGAGAAATGGCATCAGAAACGCCAGATATTAATCTCCACGTTACACCGTTGGCTTGTGAAATCACTGCTTCTCATAACCCACATTGCCAGCCAGCCAGTGTCTGGGCTTCAAAAAAAGTCTGAGATCACCAAACAAAAGTCCCATCTGAAGAGGGGATCCCATCAGATACAGAGGTGTTTGATAAGCTCAACCATTCCTCACTGCTAGCTTTCACTGGCAGTACAAAAATAACACACACACACACTGTACACACACACACAGGACAGATGCATGTATCCCAGTTCAGTTCAGGGCTAAAATATTTCCAGTAAAAACTACTGAAGCCGCTTGTTGCCGGTAGATCCAGGCCTCACCCGCTCTCCTCTGAATATAACAAACACTGCAAATACCTTGTTATTAAAATTCATCATCAAAGTCTGTTTTCTAATCTGTTTGTAGCTATTCGGGGCTGGGCTGGCCTGGGCTATGTTAGCCTGTGCTGGGCTGTGTTGGGCTGGGCTGTGTTTGGCTGTGTTGGGCTGGGCTGTGTTTGGCTGTGTTGGGCTGGGCTGTGTTTGGCTGTGTTGAGCTGGGCTGTGTTGGGCTGGGCTGTGTTGAGCTGGGCTGGGCTGTGTTGAGCTGTGCTGTGTTGGGCTGTGTTTGGCTGTGTTGAGCTGGGCTGTGTTGGGTGTCAGTGTCACAGCCCATTAACCTTCTGTGGACTCCCCGTGGCTCCTCACTCCTGATCTCTGTCAGAGCTGCTTGTTTCATACTTTACTCCATTAGCAGCACAAGTGGCCAAGGCAGTAAATAATACAACAATCATGGTGTCTGTAGCTCAGTGGTTAGAGCCCTCGCCGTACAAGCGTGAGACCTGTGTTCGAATCCAGGCAGGTCAGGGCGAAACCTTGGACAAGCTTCCTCACTCCACACACACGCCTAATAATAATCTCTCAAAAAAAACTATTAAAAAATCGGTCATTTCAATCCACGACTATTTGTGGGACAATTGGCTGCCGCGTTTCGCCCACAAATATACAGCCAACTCACTTTACGGTACATTTCTGCGAAGCGCTTTGGGAACGTCCGGAAGGCGTGAAAAGCGCTTTATCAAACGCAAGGATTGTTACTGTTATTTAATGTGATTCATTGGAAAATACCATTAATCGTCTCTCTGCCAACAGTGTCAGAAGTCACTCTTTAAAACAGGTTTGAGGCTCTGTAACCAATTGTCCATCGCCCTGGACATAACACAACACACACATCTGTATCTCCACTGCTCGTGTGTTGTCTAGTGACAAGTACAGTTGTGATTTACAATGGATGGGGAGCTCATGTAATGTGCCCTCCATCCCTTCAGCGCAATCTGCAGAGCGGTGGGTTGACTATGAATGCATCATTTTCAGATTGTATCCTCAATAGTTAAACGGGGGAGGAGGAGGGATGGATTGGACACGCGTATCTCTCAGGGTGGGGCAGTAAAGTAGCTGATGAAAGGTGAGTGAGTGTGTAACTTGCAGGGTTTTTTAAGCTGCTGAGTTGTGATGATCGTTGTAGTCAAAGCCTCTGGAGGCAGGTCAGTCACTGCCCAGTTACCAACAGCAAAGGAGCACAAGAAAACACCACAGGCAGGCAGTCATTCATTCATTCTCAACCAGCCTTTCACAGCCTGTCTCTCATTCAGACTAGGAACCCTATTGGATTGAAACTGGCATCTAGCAAAAGAGAGAGAGAGAGAGAGTGTGAGTGTGTGTGAGAGAGAGAGAGAGGGGGGGGGGGGAACATACTCAATATTCAGTCATTGGAATGACGGGAACCTCGCTGCAGATCGAATCCCAGCTTATCTGAACTCAATCCATTGAAGGAAAGAACATTCCCATCAGTTGGCATTTCTCATCCGCAAAGAAACCAGGAGAGAGAGAGAGAGAGAGAGACGGATTTGTTGCTACCTTGACTCCACGCATCACTAAAGCAAGCCTCTCGTAGGTATACATTTTATATATACAGTATATATATATATATTGTTATTTTTTAAAGTATTTTTTTCCCACCCCACAGCGACATGAGGGAAGGCTCTCGATTCTCACTGTCACACTGTGGTCATTGGTCTCAGCCAATGCCCAATATTCCCAGGTATAGTGTGTGTGTGTGTGTGTCTAATGGGCAATTAAATCACAGCTCAGACAAGACAAGCCGACCCTGAGTGGGTTAGTACCATGTTTGACACGACAGTCTGTACATCCCACCCAGCCAGCCCTGCCTGGGAAACACACAGGGACTTGGTCAATAACAACTGATTTGCTGTGTGTGTGTGTGTGTGTGGGGGGGGGGGGAGATACACTGGTAACTGTCCCCAATAATCGTGTCTAATAGTTTAGTTAGTGTTAGTGAGGGGGATAAATAAGTAAATTGAAGCATCTATTAAAGGGGCTGTGGACAGGTACAGATTGATCAGGGTTTTCAGGGAGCCCAGAAGTTTATTCGGTGTTGTCAGAACTCAGTTATTCCCTGTGACTGTAAGATGTTTGTAAAATGTGGTTCGATTTGTATATTTTTGTTAAAAAAAACTGGGAGATAAATAAGTCTCTCCTCTCACGGCTCTGTACCAATCTCGACTGAGCTGAGGATGCAAAGTTGACAGCCCCCCCCCCTCACCGCAAAAAATTAACCGTGTTAATATCATCCAGTATTTGCACACTATTGTGTAGAAGTTTGTAGACTTACTTACTTGGGAGACCGTTTAGCTGGGAGTCGCTTTGTTTGGGTGATTGCGAAAATGGTGGCAATTTAGGAGAGAGAATATCTGATCACTGTGTAAAGAAAAAAACTCCCAACAAAGACTGTTTTGCAAATAGGCCACAACTGCTTTTAAATGGGGGGTTAACTTTATAACCTGACAGTCAAATAGAGCACATTACACTACAAAACAAAGTGAATTCACAGTCCTTATGTCCTCAAACACAGACCCCAACACACACCTGCCTAGGATAACCCCAATGATAGAAATCTCAATTAAACGCCACAGAACAAGCTGTAAATGTACAGCCGCGCAGTCAGCGTCTGATAAGAGGCGAATAGGTTCCCCTTTCTGTTCAGTCTATCTGCCCACTCTCCCTGGCCGCCCAGATATATTTTCCAGAAACAAAATTATTATTTATTTTTTACGCCTTTTGTAAGTCAACCAAATCTGATGTGAATCCCCCCCCGTTTCAGGCGATTAATGAGAAATCAGATCAATAGGGTCAGACTTTTAATCTGTCTCTTGAGTTTTATTATTGGGGGGGGACACACGCTGCTGTTTGCAATTGGCTGCCGCGTTTCGCCCACAAATATACGGTCAATTCACTTTACAGTCTGTTCCGTGAAGCGCTTTGGGACGTCTCGAAGACGTGAAACGCGCTTTATCAAATGCCAGGGTTGCTATTTTGTGGGGAGGTGAGAAACTAACCCAGCTCCACACATTTCCTGCAAATGAAATGGTGAGAGTTTAATGAGTGAATCCAATGGCTTTACAAGCAGGAAAAGAATATCTGAGAGAATGTATTTTTGTGTAAACCAGGCCGTGTAAACGGTGTGTACTGTACATACATTAATAACCTGACCTTATACATTATACTGTAAATAACCCATTATCACTGATACACTAGGGGAGGGGGGGAGAGGGGGGTGTATTGTAACATTTAGACCCTGACCTAACTCTGTGTGCGACAATCTGTGGTGTAGAGGAGTGACCTGCACATACAGAGACAGATTCAAATAGGTTTTATTTATTTCTCAAGAGCCTAAATCTGACTGTCACTGGATCAGAGAGGGTCGGCAGAGCAACTCAGTCAGCCTGTTTTTAAACAGTGAGAGGAGGGGAGGTGGTCATGGCTCAGGGAAAATTTTCCCCAAAGCTTTGGAGTAAATCTTTACCCCCAACACAGCAAAGCAGACGGTTAACACAGACAGACAGATAGACAGAGAACACGGCTACAGATCTCTTACAGACACACAGTCATAACGGAATATACCGGCTGATCCCTGGCTATACCGGCTACATAGCCTTGTTTATTTATTTAAATTATGTATATGTATTATATTTATTGTTGCTGTGTGAATAGAATACCAACCCACCGTCCGCTGTGAACCCATTTCATCCGAATTTTGAAGCCTTAATATGAGTTGGACTAAAAAATATATATATATAGGCGATGCAACAAATCCCACTATTAAACAGTCGGTAACTAGCAATAACATCTATCTATACAATTACATTATATATATAAAATGTATCTGTGTATATATATATATATGTTGTGGACATATAGATATGTCCACATCTATAGATATATGTAGATGTATCTACCTCTCTCTCTGTCTATATATATATATATAGATATATATATATACACACATCTATCTCTCATTTATATATATATATATATATATATATATATATATATATATACACATAGCTATATATGCATCTGGATAGACTGACTACCTATGTATTGACAGAGAGGGGTGAGTGTTAGTCAGTGTAAGATGTGTGTGTCCAGTCACAGTGATAGCTGATGTGCTGTGTGTCAGAGACCGGTACCTGAGCCCTCCTCTGTGTCACTGAGATACAGACCATCTCTGAACACAGCATCCGACAGACAAGTCCACAACATGAAACCGCTCGGCTTCACACTAAACATCCCACACAGAGAGACCGAGAGGGAGGGAGGGAGGCAACACAGATGATGTTATCGCTATGGTTATCACAGCTCACTTACAGACCCGTTAGTTAACCTGCCAGCAGTAGCCAGAGGGCTAAGGGAGAGTGGGGAGAGAGAAATCACAACCTCAGGTTAGGGTAGGAGAGGCATTGTGTGGCACCAGACAGACAGGGGCTGGTCACATCAATGCTTAATTAACAAAGTCTAGTTTGCCACCGAAATCGGCTTCTACCTGAAAGAAAATAACATCTGCAAAATAAATCTCATCTGTACTATTCCCTCCTCCCCCAACCCCACACACATACATGTGAATATATATATATATATATATATTTCACCCACAAATATACAGTCAATTCACTTTACAGTATATTCCGTGAAGTTCTTTGAGACATCTATATTATATACAGTACATATATATATATATTAAGCTCCGTTTATGCAATTAAAATAGTTTTTCAGCAACTTCATTGTGTTGATTGTCTGAAACCCATCCCAGTGATATCATACATTTCAGTATTAATTATATTTGACTTTAAATTCACAGTGTATTTTGCTGGTGTGATTTTTCTTCTCTCTCTCTTAGATAGAATGTAATTTCTGTTTCAAACTCATCTCCCTTCAGCGTTGTACAGTGTGTTATAACATGCGGGTAGTGTGGGGGACAAAAGGCTTTTTGCGGGTTAGATAAAAGCAAAGTGTAATGTAACATTTCCTAACCCCGGGTTGGAGGCAAAGAGTGTGTCTTGATGGTGTGTCAGTGTTTCAGCAGATGCCTTGTACACTGTACACTTGCATTGCAAACCAAACACAAACAGACGCCTTATCTTGATTGCCTAGAAGATTGTGTCCTCAATCTTCTCCAAGCCGTTGCTCGCAATCTCTGACACAGTTCCAGAAAGTGAATTCAAACTCTAAACTTTGCTTTGAAAAAAAACACACACACAATAGTGGAGGAACATGGATTAACAGGTTTATCAAAATACCTTTGCAATTCAGGATTTTATGGTAGCCACAACCAAATAATGTCATCGGTATATTAATACGAGTGCATTTAAATTAACAAACAAACAGAGGCGATGTCTGTGATTAGTTCTGGAGTGAGTTTGGATGCTGATTTGGGTAAAGAGATAAATGATTGGAAAGGGAAGGAGGTAATCCTGCATTCTGCAGGTAACCAGAAGGGGGCGCTGTCGTCTTGCTTTATCTTCTTGGGCTCCTTGACTCACTCACTCACTCACTCACTCACACTCACTCAATCACTGCTTGAGTGGTTCGGATGGCCCACAAATCCAGCTCCTTGAAAGACTGTAATCTTCTTACAAAAGTCACACACCAATATGAGTTCAATGCCCACATTAAACCGATTGCAGAGCAAGCAAAGTCGGTGCGATCAAATGGAAAAGTACTTGGAAAAGTCACTTGAAATAAATTTCTAATTGCACTCGACTTTATATTGCTACAAGGTCTCATTTTAGTTGTTGCTATGACCAGTATGCACCTAAAGGCTCATTTTGATAGCCAATTGTACCTGAGCGTATCAAAGGGAACTATTTGGACTTAATAATAATTTATTCTTTATACTTTATAATAATAATCTTGCATGTGAGATAATGACTTATCAGGTCGCCCAACTGTCTCACAGTAGGATTTGCTGTAAAGTATGGTGACAATGTATTTTAGGTGAACGGAATAATATACGGCAATTGTACAAATTGATTTTACGTTTTAACGGTTGGAACGCATTGATGGGTTTACAGTGTGTCCAATCCTTTTATCCCCAACAAAGGACTGCTAAGAAACTGAACTCCACATGGCAGCATACAGCAACCGTCAGCGGTGAAATCACGCACATTGGATTAATTGGGCGGAAAGAGCACAGCGCAGATTGAGGAAGACTTTTTAATTGTAATTGTGCTGGGGGAGGGGGTATCGCATTGAAACTCATTAGAATCGCAACACGCAAACCCTTTGCTTGCGTACAATAGATTACTTCTAGCTGAAGGTTACCTCTGATAGAAACGGCCAGGGATGTCGGCAGCACTCAGCATTTTCCAGAAGTGTTTTTTCACCCTGACCTCAAGGAAATAGTTTATTTGTGTGTGTGTTGACATTTGTCATTTAGCGCTGCTTTTCAACCCAGCTGCGTTACGCTCATCTTTCCATGAGGACGGCACTAACGCTTACAAAACCCACTCAATCTCTGACCTTCCTCGGCTCTGTTGAGACTTTTTTGATCTTGAACTGTGATTTCAGACTGTGTGTGGTGGATATGGAGTTTCTGGGGAATCAGAGCTGCAATTTTGCCACAAGAACTTACAGATATTTTATCAAAGCGTGTCGTTGAGTATGCTCAAGAGTCTAACTTTGAGTAGTCTGCCTTATACGTGAAAGGAGATTGGCATGTCTGGAGCAGGCTTTAAAGTTTTACTTTCACTACAGTTAAAACAAACTCCTCGTGAGATCAGAGATGGCTGACACCTTGTGTGTGTATTTATATTCTTATATACGTGTGTTAGCTTATGTCTGTACATGAGTGAATGGGTCGATTATAAATAAGCTTATCCCTGTGTACATTAGGGGGAAGTGTAGATGGGTGTGATTTGGAGTCAGAATTTGGGATGTTAGGCCTATAAGATGAGCCGAAGGTACAAACACAGATGAATTAACCATCAATGTGAAGGCTTTATTGAGATGACAGTTACTTCAGTGATGATCTAGTATCAGTAGAGGTGATTATTGTATCCATTATAAAAAGTCTGCATTTATTTTTCTTGGCTTCAGATTATTCGTTAAAATGTTTTGCTTTTTTGTCTGAGGAGAAATCCACAGATAACTACTGGTATTAAAAATATTTCAATGGTTTAATCATCGAACAGCTGGCATTAATATCTTCGCAGGACACTTAACTGTACCTGTGGGCCAGGGTTTCAATTAGTATAGAAGAGGGAAAGGGAAAAACAAGACACTGGAAAACTGTTGTTCGTTTAAAAAAGAAAGTTGCTTGAACTGTACAGAAATATGGAAGTAGAACACTTACAAGAGATTACTAGGGTAAAATACTATGATAAAACAAGACATGAATGGCAGGGGGGAAATGTACGACAAGAGAAAACTAAAATGAGTGAATCAAAACTAAAATGCATGTGTATTGATTTGCTGCCTATAAAGAAGAAATTAGAGGCATTGATTCAAAAAGATAATCCTGACATGATAGCAATCACTGACATGTAACCAGGGCTTGGAGGGAAGACGGGGTTGGTGTTAATTAGAGAGTGTTATGGAAAATCTTCAAATGTTTAAAAACTGGAGTTTAAATGGTGCTTTTCACCAGGTGCCTCGGGACATAACATGCACTGCTTGTGGGGAACCCCGCGTACATCAAATTTTACTCTGAGGCAATCCCGAGGCCAAACCTTAATGGGGATTTGGATTTCCCAGTAATAGACTGAGATGGGCAGTGTTTTTGTGGTGAGAAAGGAGTTTATTTTGAATGTGCCCAGGGCAATTTTCTCAGTCCGCAACCTCCTCGTAAAGCTCTGTAGCGTCCTCACCGCTGGCAAAATGCCTCCGGCACAAACAGCATTTTTTTTTCTCCCAAGGAATCTTGTGTATGTGATCTAGACTTATGTAGACTCACAAGTCCTTTTGTCTTGAGATCTCGATGGGGGTGAGGTCTTGTGACTCCACATACCATCCCGGGAATTGCCTCGAGGAAACTCAGCTTTTACGTTGCTGGCGTGTAGCCTTCAGTGACACTCCCCGAGAGCACGTTTACAGGAGAATATGTTGCTGTCCCAATAAAGAGGGAAGCGTTACATTGGGGGGGCGATCCCACACTTTCTGACTCAAGGCCCCCCAGGATATAAGACATCGTGACTGAGCGCCCACTCCCACACACACAGTTGGCAGCAGTAACAATACCAATCCCTACATTTGATAAAGGGCCTTCAATGTTGGGAGGATGTCTCACCGTCCTTCTCAAGCTGTACTGTAAAGTGTAGTGACTGTGCATTCTGTAGGCAAATGCAATCAGCCAATCTGTACCCGACAACATTGCACAAACAAACATGGAGTGAGTGAGACATTTTATTTGGAGTTGGACTATAATGAGTTATAAAGAACTTGAGTGCTACAAACTTAGCCAGTCTGACTGCAGAATAATATCTGGAAAACAATGCCCACAGTATATAATAATAATTAGGTTCAGTAAAAGAATAGGAGAAGGAAAATGGAGGACAATGGTATTTCACTAGAAAAAAAAGCACATTCTAGCAAGATATAAAGAGACTTTAGCCAGATTAACTGGAAGAAAAAAATTGGCACAGAGAAGCGTGGATCAGCAATGGAAAATATTTAAAAGAAGTTGATGGAAATGGTACAAATCAAATATATTTCCAGTAGGATAAAGTTGGTGTATCAAGGGCTACAGTCAGAGGTAAAATCAAACTGTGTGCATGTGTTCAAAAATGTACCTGGAGGGTTCTGTCTCTGATTTACGAGCTATAAATTAGTGAAACAGTGTCTGTTTGGCTCATCTATCAGTTCTCTTACCTTTTTGAGCTAAAGGCGATTGTCACAAAGTCAGTGTCCCCGAGCGTGGACACGTTCTACCCAATTGTTAAGCTCAGCTCAGACAACACCTGCGCGGATAATAAGCCACATTTCCAATCTGTTTCAAAGGCTGTTGTGATTGTGAAGTTGTTTTTTCCACTGGATTATAATTGATAGAGACCACAGATATTCACAAGGATGGTAGATTTTAAAGCGCATCTTTGTTAGAAGAGTTTGAGCAACAAAAAAACAACCACCACAGGCAGAAGTGAGGCTGTTCATTCACTACTACAGGTGTAGTGTTAAGCCTCATATGAAATGTAAATGTATAATCGGTGTCGACAGTAATAATAACAATAATCCTTGCATTTGATGTTGCACTTTTCACGTCTTCTAGACGTCTTCACAGAATACACTGTAAAGTGAATTGACTGTATATTTATGGGCGAAACGCGGCAGCCAATTGCGCACAGCAGTGTCCCACAAACAGTCGTGATTTCAAGTGAACAATTTACTATTTTTTTTAGATTGATAGATGAGCGGAGATGTAATGATATGAGATGTTAAACCAAGTTCCTGCTTGATGTTCTGGGTAGATGTTAAAGATCCCATGGCGTTATTTAAACAAGAACATACAACATATTGCACTTGTGTAGTTGTGCCCTTCCTGTCAGAAAGACGGAGATTTTTGTTCCCAACCTGGGAGTTGGGGTAAAGAGGGGTTAGAGTTCAGGGGAGGTGGGTGTGGGAGATTACACAGTCGAAGAGGAAGGTCTCTAGATATCACAGAGGCAGAGGGATTGTGGGATACAGTTCCAGTGTATGGGTGAAGAAACCGAATGCCCAACTAACAATGTAAGTGTAAGGGACCTGAAGTAGGCCAGTCTCCACCAAACAGAGGCAGTGGACAGGCTGATATTTCTAATTCGGAGGTTGGAGAGAGATAGTGGGGAGCAAGATCGACAACAAAAACAACAACAAAATTATATTTAGAGAGCACCTTTCACGTTGGGAGGACATCCCAAGGCACTGAACAGTTAGGTTGGGACCCGAACAGGGAGGGAAGGATTGGGGAAGGGGAAGGAGAGTAGGATGGGGGAAGAGTTAGGAGGGCAGCAGAAGGCACAGTCGAAGAGGAAGGTCTTGAGACCAGCTTTGAAGGAGGAAAGGGAGAAAGCAAGGAGGAAAGGGATGGAGTTTCACAGTGTGGGAGCAGAGGCTGAAAGCCCGGCCGCCGATGGTTGGGGGGTTAGGGCGGTGGACGCGGAGCAGGCCTGAGTCTGCTGAACAGAGGGGACGATGGCTGATAGGGAGACAGTAGGTTAGAGAGATAGGCGGGGGCAAGGCCGTGAATGGCCTTGAAAGTGAGGACGAGGATCTTGAATTCGATCCTCTGGGGGATGGGGAGCCAGTGGAGACGGGCGAGGGTGGGAGTGATGTGATCGTGAAGCCTGGTACACGAGCTGCAGAGTTCTGAATGATCTGCAGCCTGTGAAGGGAGGAGCTGGGGAG
The DNA here is from genome assembly GCA_035084275.1 of Hydrolagus colliei. NCBI lineage: Eukaryota > Metazoa > Chordata > Chondrichthyes > Chimaeriformes > Chimaeridae > Hydrolagus > Hydrolagus colliei. Next base: position 133,464,310 of record CM068743.1, on the reverse strand, counting down.
GCCGACGAGGAGATAGTTCCCGTAGTCGAGCCTTAATGTGATCAATGTGTTTCGATAGGGTGGGTGGGGGGGGTGGGGTGAGGTAGTGGCAGAGTCTGGCAATGTTACGGTGGAAGGCTGTACCGATCACGGCGTGGATTTGGGAGAGGAAGGACTGAAGGAGGGCTTTGAAGGTGAGAACGAGTGTTTTGTATTCGATTCTCTGAGGGATGGGAAGCTGGACAAGAATGGGGGTAATTGGTTCGCGGAGCCTGTTGTGCGAGAGGACACAAGCAGCAGAGGTTTGAATAATCTACAGTTTGTGGAAGGCAGGCAGTTAGCGTAGTCAAACCGGGACCTGACGAAAGCAGCGATCAGTGTTTCGGTGGCCTGCAGTGAGATGCATGGCACAAATTTTGGGTTTGAAGGATAGCTGGTGGGTGGTAAAGGAACCTAGGTATTAGATTGGCACAGTGAGGGGAAGAGTGCAGTATTAATAGTGATAATGTCAGTGGCTGAGGTGAGGAGATGCTACCAGGAGCCAAGCAGGAATGCCACAGTCTTGCATACAAGAATGGGATTGAGTAAATGGGATTGAGAAAGTGAACTCAGGGAAATACCTTTGAATGGACTGACACAGCAGAACAGAAGGTACAGGTTGAGTGTTACAAAGGGTAATTTCAAGCACCAAGGACTTTTTGTTTCTACCCAGAGGGTAATTGTCAATTTGAACAGACTTCCAGGAAAGGTGGCTGAGGCCAGGCTATTGGACTTATTTCCAAAACAATTTGAAATTGTGATACGGTGATGGTAGGACGAATATTCTGAAAGATTGAGAACGGATCTCCTGTGGTTTAGTAGTTAGAGCACTTGTCTTGCAAGCTGGGGAGACCTGTGTTCGAATCAGGCAGGTCAGGGCCAAACCTTGGGCAAGTTTCCTTACTCCACACGCCTAATAATAATCTGTCCAAAAAAACCCCACAATAATAAAATTGTTCATTTCAATCCACGGCTGTGTGTGGGACACTGCTGTGCGCAATTGGCTGCCGCGATTCGCCCACAAATATATACAGTCAATTGACTTTACAGTATATTCTGTGAAGTGCTTTTGGACGTCGATAAGATGTGGAAAGCGCTATATCAAATGCAAGGATTATTATTATTAAATATACTAAAGGGCCTTGCTTTTCCAAATTCTCCAAAGTAAGATTGACCAATCATACGACTACTGATTGCTGTTTAATGGTGCCATGCTTGACTGGAGAGAAACAGTAACTACACATTCAAATAATTCAATGGAAGAACAAGCTTTGATATGGTTTTTGAATGCAATTAGATCTGCACAAAACGTACAACCTGATAATACAACACCACGCTGTGTGCTGGCATTCACGAGAATTGGTTTTTGTGTGATCTGAAAACCTGCGATCTGAGTAACGTGTTTCATTTGTAAAATCTTTCAACTTTCAAAAGATATTCTCAACATCTAACCTGGTTGACGTGCTCAATAGATGTTCCAATAATAATAATAATCATGATCCTTACATTTTGATAAAGCACCTTATCATGCCATTGAGCCGTCTCAAATCACCTCACACGATATACTACAAAGTATATTTTGTGGGCGAAACACCACAGCAATGGCGTGTGAAACTCCCTTCTCTTTTTGAATAGGGCCATTGGATCTTTAACACCCACCTGAGCGGGCAGACAAGGCATTAGCTTGACATCTCCTCTGAACGATTGCACTTCTGACAATGCAGTATTTGCACTGCACTGGTGTGTCAGTCTAGATGACATGAGTTTCAAATTCTGACAGGGGTTTGAACCAACCAACTTTCAGATTCAGAGACAAGACTGTTAGATACTAGATTCAGAGACAAGACTGCTAGATAGCCAGGCTGACACATACAATGCTCTTTTGGTATTTCTATTACTCACACCAGCTATTCTTGATGTCTCTCTGAGTGAGATTTGCTAAACTACCGCCAATTTTATATCAAAATCAGTTTTGCAATGTAGTCCAATTCACACCAGGAATTAAGTTGAGACTAGAAATATAAGATCCGACTATTCTCGTAAGACACCCCTCAAATCATGTGCGAGACCCAATCCACTTTCTCTGTTATACGTCTCTTTTCTGGTTCACATTTTCAGCACATCTGTTTAGCGTTTTTTTTTTATCTCTTGCTTTGCCCATTTTCCCACTCCATAAATTGCAGACATATTTCTACTTCTTATAAATTGCAGGCGCGTGATTTATATACGTGACTGGGTTCAGATGTCACAGCTATACTCTGAAGCAGCTATTGCAATAACAACTTGTGCTTCCATAGCTCTTTCATGCAGAATCAATGTCTGAAAAGGGCTTACCAAGCTTCTTTGTTCAGAGAGTAATGGTATGCTTCATGTCTCCCCCACAGTCTGCCATACCATTGACCTTTCAGCCATTCTGCCCTCGCTCTCTGAAACTGCATCGTAGAGTCCCTCGGACTCGTTTCCTGACACCACTCTTTCAAGACGCATCTTAAAACAAAAGATGCCTCTTGCTTTTGTTCGTTTCTCCCCTCCCTAACCACCTCAACTCCCACCCTCAGCTCACTATCCAACACCGTGAAACATCTTGCCAATGTAAAAGGCAGAGTCTAGATCTCAATTGTATTATAGTACAGTATATATTAACAAATATATGATAGTGAGCTTTGAGCAGAGATGATGAAAGATTTAAGGATGCAGACCAAAAACATGGTTGTTAAGATATCTTATGGAAGGAAGTCCAGTAAGGATTTTTATATGTCTAACTCTGCGGTGAAGTAAGGACGGACACACATTCCTTCAATCAGTTGATATTTATTAATGTGCATGGTTATGCAAGCTACAATTAGTTAATCAATCAAAAATAGTGCTTACCTATATTCAATACAATTCACAACAGTTCAGTTGTAGCTGTGTTATGGGTAGCTATAACATATTTACTAAAGGGCCTTCCTTTTCCAAATTCTCCAAAGTAAGATTGACCAATCATACGACTACTGATTGCTGTTTAATGGTGCCATGCTTGACTGGAGAGAAACAGTAACTACACATTCAAATAATTCAATGGAAGAACAAGCTTTGATATGGTTTTTGAATGCAATTAGATCTGCACAAAACGTACAACCTGATAATACAACACCACGCTGTGTGCTGGCATTCACGAGAATTGATTTTTGTGTGATCTGAAAACCTGCGATCTGAGTAATGTGTTTCATTTGTAAAACCTTTCAAAAGATATTCTCAACATCTAACCAGGTTGATGAGGTCACTGGATGTTCCATTCCTAAGTCTCTCTCTATTGCTTTCTTCCTAAAGCTACTGTTATTTCTTCAATTGATCAATTAACTTTTGGACTAATTTTTCGCAGTCATCCTAACTTCTGCAAGATGTAAGACTCCTTGATACAGTCATCCTGTTCTGCCTTTTATTTTTTTCTCTGAAATTATTTAATCTTATTTGACCTTTTGACAGTCTCACAATGAAGGGTTTCAGACTATTTGCTGTGTCAATTAGAATGTTTAAACAATCTGCCTTCTTATCCCATCAATACATCCACAGTTCTTTGCAGTCCATTCTTTTTGGTGAATTTATGACACATATCAATCCTGAGATTGCTTACATGCTTTACAGTACAAAAAGGAATAAAGTAGAGATTAAATGGGAAGAGGATTCAATTCAAGATCCTGATCATCACCTTCAAAACCCTCCATGGCCTCTCCCCAACCTAGCTTTGTGACCTCCTGACCCACTACCAACCTGCCCACTCCCTCCGCTCGGCAGGCTCTGGCCGGCTCCATGTCCCCCGACCCACTCACCTCATCATTGGCAGGTGAGCCTTCAGCCACTCTGCCCCAAACCTCTGGAATTTCATCCTGCGGTCCCTCCGCCTTGTCCCCCCGCCCTCCCACGCCTCCTTCAAGTCCCACCTCAAGACCCTCCTCTGCAACTCCACTCCTTTCCCTCCACCCTCCCTGATGCCGACCCCAGCTCGGGTCTGAAACATCGACTGTCCAGCGCCTTGGGACGTCCTCCCGATGTGAAAGGCTCGATACAAATATCATTTTTTTTGTTGTAGAAAGAGGCGAGACAGTGAAGGGATTAAGGTCAGGACAATTTTGCTTTGGTCAGCCTTGCTGGGTGTTTGACACTCATGGAAGCCCATTACAATGCTCAAAAATCCCTAAACATAACTGTTCAGCATGTGAGCAGTATGGAGTGTGCTCTCTGTCCTCAATACTTGGCTTAGCTAAACACAGACTTGTATTTAGAAATGTCTAACGGAATTCCAAATAAAGTGAGCTTGAATACGGTGTATAGAATGAATTATACTGCAGCGCAGGATTCCGCAACCTTCTCTCTCCCTCGTCCAATGATTCTGAGAGGTTAGCAGACAGATATGGCGATTCTTACTATAACACAGAGAAAACTCGAGGACAACAGCAACAAAACGGCCGTGGCAGGTGCCGGATGACTCACAGTCGGTGCCTAACAAGCTTCATACAGACCCGTGCACACAGAATCCCCCTCGCTCTAACCATTAACCAACCTCGTGCTAGCCGTATGGCCTAGACCTCATACTCCCTTGCCTAGGCTGGGATCCCTATCCTTCCCAGCCCAGCACCAATAAGAGAGAGCTGGTGGTGTCGGTACCTACTTCCCAAGGCACAGGCTCCATCCCTCGAGCCTGCCGGTCCTGAGATCCTCGTACTCCCTAGAACTATCTAATGTAATTCAAAATGCAAATAACGTGTCTTCTATTCCCCTCCCCCTTGAGTAAAGATCTCGCTTCCTCTTAAATATATAGGAAGAAATAGTTGGAAAAGGGAATGCTTTTTTTAAAATCTATAATAGGATTGTCATTTGTCCAGTGAGTTATATGAAGAATGACAAAGATAATAACAACTAGCATTTATGTAATGCTTTTCTTCTAAAGTAAATGTCTCAAAATTCTTTCCAATTAAAATTGATTCAATCAAAGCAAATGTTATATAGGCAAAAGTGGCAGCTAAACTGTGTCAACAGCATTTCAGGAAGCAGCAATGCCTAGCCAATTCATTTGAATTTGGGGTATATTTAATTAGACAGGATGCATAAAAAGGACTGAAGACAATTCTGAAGATCACAGCAAATTAAAAAACATATCCAATTTATATATAAATCAAAGGAAAGTCGTACATTCACACTTGGTTTGCTCGTCTCTGCAAGTAAATTTCAGTAATAAACCATCAACGCTTGTTTGCTGGTGCTTGATCCAATTGTAAACACTCTGATTAATTAATGTTTAATGAGAAATAAATTGCTTTGACAATCTGAATTACTTCAAAGAGCAGATTGCTTTGTAAATAGATTAAATTATTAGTGGATGCAAGGATACATGGGACTATTACAATATTTTTTGTTGCTTAATTATTTGAAGGAAGATTTGGCTTAATTTCTAATATACTTTACAGTTCTCTCTTGTGAAATTCCCCTAGTCTTTGTTTTCCACAAATATTTTCAGTAACTAAGAGGTTGACCGGCAGTGCAACATGATTTGCTGACATTTATTTGCATATTGTACTGAGCATCAAGTTTTCTGTATTATGTCAAGGTGAGGATGTACTATATGAAGAAAGAGGTTGAAAATTAGAATCTGTGTATTGATTCAATCAAGTAATTTGTTCTTTCATTTTCTAGTTTGATATTAGTTCTGAGTAGATCTGTTTCGCCACTGAACATCAGCATGAAATACTTTACTTTTAAATCAGATAAAATATAAGTAGATGCATGGTAATGCCCTCTCTGAACTCTTGAAATGATATATTTTATATTCCGTTTTTACTGCATCAACAGAGTATGGCTTCATTTCTAATATATTTTCCTTATGTATATATATATGTGTTAGGCTGGCCCAACTTGACTTGTAGCATTCATGCCTCTGAGTCGGAGTGATATTGAAAGAGACGTGAACTAAAAAAAGTTTTGCCAGAATAATAAAGCTCCAACAATTTTGACATTCAAAAGGAAAGGAGTATTGTGCTCAGTTAATGTGTTCCTTCAACAAGTGCACAGAGTAAATTTCTTCATTCAAAAATTTCTTATTCAATCAAGTGGAAACTAGTTTTGCCGTGAGCTAGATTTTTTTTCATTCAAATAATTGCTTTTACCTTTTTTTTAAAAAAAAATGTATCATGGTTGATCAGCTATACGGTCGTTTTTTAAAAAAGAGTAAAGATATTTATTATACAACAAGAAATTACATTTGTATCGCCATTCTCTTGCCTGCTTCTCTCCGTTATCAGATTCACGTTGGTGCTAAAAATCTTGAATGCAAAAAGGGTTCTTTCAGTACCTCCCAGCACTTGAAAATAACATTTTTAGAAATCTGCATGAAATACAAACTGAAGCAACTGGTATCTGGAAGTACCATCCCCAGAAGGGACCTCATCACCGACTCTGTAATGTAAAGAATGAAACCCGATTTCAAATTTCAAGCAATGAATCCAAGAGCAATGCAATAAAGTATGAGAGTCTGACACACAGTCACCCTGGAGCCTGCAAATTCAGGGCAACTTATTTAGGTGACTTGAAGATGACTATATCACAGAACTCCAGACCATCCCATACAACACTCAGACCATTGAGTTACACCAACCCCCCACTGCACCAGACTCACTCTAAACCTAACTTTATCTCATGGATTTCAGCCCATTCACTCGGTGTCCTTAGGGAAATTTATCAACTGTCTACTTGAACTATAAATTCAAACAGGCAAAACCTCATTTGTATTCGTTACTCGGGCAATGTTTCTCTACATTATTGGTCCTTCATTTCATGCCTGTGCGTGTGACTTTGCCATGCACAAAGAGCTGTCCATTTGTTGATAAAATATAGCCACTTGATGATAATTAATTGTGAAGTCATTTGAGACATTTTAACATGTTAATGTACGACAAAAAATGTTAGGGTTTTCTTATTTCTAACATCTCCGCGGTTCAAACCAGGTCTCTTTCCCTTCCCAGGCAAAATTCACAATCTTCACCTCGCCCCCCAGCTCTATTCCATCACTGGTTTCTATTTTTAGTTTTTTTTTAACTGTTGGTGTATGAAGTAGCAGCCCAGGAACAAGCAACGTCTCTCTGGTCTTGAACAAGCTGGTTTTGATTGCTATATGGGACAGCAATTCTTCAGAAAAGAATCTTGCTATTGCCTCTAGTATTTTGTTCTCATTTTGTATCAGTCCACTTTTAAATACAGATGAAGTCGGTTAAGCTGGACATGTCAGGTTTTTTCATGTTAATAATAATGAATGTTAATAATAATAATAATGAACCCTGCATTTGATATAGCGCATTTTATGTCTTCTAGACGTCTCAAAGCGCCTCACAGAATATACTGTAAAGTGAATTGACTGTATATTTGTGGGTGAAACATGGCAGCCAATTGCGCACAGCAGTGTCCCACAAACAGTCATGGATTGAAATGACCAATTTCCAAACAGTTATTTCTGTTAGCTATGAATGTTAACTAACCAAACAGGACACCAAGTATTTTGATCTGGGAGTTGAAGTTAAAATACTCTCACCGGATTCAGTAAAAATATATTTACATTTGTTTGGCTGCAAATACGCTTCCTCCCTCCTGTTTGCATTCCCATTTGACGGGAAGGGGGGTCAAATTGTATGGAGCCGCTTGACACACAAGACCTGAGTGAGGACACTCAGCTGTGGCCAGCGTGACATTTTGACCGGATTAACTGAACTTCTGTCTGAATTAACCGGCATATTTAAAACAGGTAAGACTACAAATGAATCAAGGCTGAGCGTTTTGTTTGATTTTCCCAGCATTCGGGGTTAACCAACATCCAGCTACAGCAGATTCCACTGTACTAACAATCAATAATCAACTTAGCGTAATAAGAGCTACAGAACTGTTTCGTTATCTATCCGTACATTTGGTCAGTTTATGTATTAAAGATCAGATCTAAAGTTTTGCTAATTGTTCATTGTAAGCATGCACGATAATGTAGGATGTACATTTTGGAATAATTTGATTCAATACTTTAAAGAGTTCCTAACGGTTACTGTACCTATTCAAATTTAACTGAGAGGATACCTAGTTTTGTGGCTTCTCACTCCAGCAGTAACATACATTTCAATTGATAGGTTTTACATAAGCATTTATGAATTTCAAGACGGGTTATATGTTGCAGAACAGGACTGTTGCCTTGCGCTTTGAAGCTCAAGGTTAAAGTCAACAACAAAGTTTGTCTTCTCAACAGCTAGTTCAGCTCAAAATCTACTTATAACCTCACTTAACTTTCAGGCATTTATCAGTCTTGAAAAGGTACGAGTGGGTACACAATGAATCGTACTTTACTCATGAGTCACTCCAGTATACCCTGTGAAGCTCTTTGAGCTGTCATCCTGATGTGAAAAGACTCTATATCAAGTGCAAGATTTATTATTATTATTATTCTACTTATATCATATGCATATAAGGTGAAATTTTAGATCTGGACCCGATTGTAAGCATACGTCTTCTGAACTAAAATGATTTATTAAAACAATTTCTATATACTGTACTGTGTAAAATAACTCAATTGAGAGACTGGCAATCATAAATTGTGGCTACAGATATAAGTTGATTTTCACAAATTGGGTATGTTTTAAAGTGTTCCTTGAATTATTTGAAGAACACTTGGTAACCATCAACAGGTAAAACATCCTTCTCCACCTGTGAGGGATTTTCCTTTTCCTGCTCTCTTGACACCGTATTTTATTAAACGCTTTAGTCACTGAAGGTTTGTGTGTAACGTATATCAATTGGCACAGTTGGTAGCACTCTCCTCCCCGAGTCAGAACATTGTGGATTCAAGCCCCAGTAAAGACATTGATCTTGCAATCCAGGCTGACCCTCTAATATAGTGCTGAGGGAGAGCTGCATTGTCAGAGGCGCTATTCCTCAGATGTAATGCTAAGCCAAGGCTTTACTTCGAGCATTGTTTCCAGTATAATGGTTATAATCCCTCAAATAAAATTGGTCATTCCCTTCCTTACTGCTTGTGTGCAAATTGGCTGTCACATTTCCCAACAAAATCTAAATCACCACACAATATATTTTGTGAAGCACTTTGAGACACGCTCCCTATACCCTCCCTTGTATCGATATAGTGCATTTTGCATTTACAAGTTTTTAATGTACTCATTTTATAGTTACATTTTTATATATTTAAGCCGTCTTTTAAAAAAAACTAGAGCAACATGTATGTGATATTTTGGTGTACTGTATATTTTCAGGCTTAATCAATCAAAGACTGGTTCTCTCTCAGATGTAGAAACAATTTTTAAGTGATACCAAGGCTTAGAAAAATGCTTCACATGCTGGGAGCTATTCTCAGTATTACCCTATATTTCATCCTTTAATGAATGAAAAAGCTTTAAAATACTATTCCAACTAGATCTAATAAATAATAATAATACATCTACATTCTCTCTATTAACATAGCAACTCAGAATTCATCAAATTCTTGATTATGGGATTTAATTTGAAAGCCAGATTTCTGTCAATTATTTTAAGAATTGCAGAAAACAAGACTTCTAAGTGACAACTGAGTTCAACCACTTGTCAAGCTCTGCACACTCTGAAATGTTATGTTAAGCAGAGTAAATATTCCAGGTGGAATATCTGACTATGAATCTGTTTTGACTGTGCTGATATCAGCCAAGTTAAATTTTAAATAGTATTTTATTGGTGATCAAACAGCAAGTGTAGCTTGTATAGCTACAACTACTCTATGCTGTGTGAAAATTGGCTGCCCACAAACACAGTTAATTAACTACAGTATATGTAGCTCAGTGGTTAGAGCACTTGCCTTGCAAATGAGAGACCCAGGTTTGATTACCGGCAAGATGAAACCTTGAGCAAATGTCTGATAATAATCCTTCAAGAAAAAAAGGAGAAATTGGTCACTTCAATCCATGATTGTTTGTGGGACGCTGTTGTGTGCAATTAACTGCTGCATCTTGCCCACACATATACAGTCAATTCAACTTATATATTCTGGGAAGCGCTTTGAGACATCTGGAACACGTGAAGAGAAATATATCAAATGCAAGGATTATTATTTTTATTTATTATTCCCCAACACGGTTTACATTAGCAGGGTTTTTTTTTCTTTCTATTTGTTGTAGTCCCTGTTTTCCTGAGAACAAATCATCCAGATTTAACTGCTGTTAATGCCTGTGATTGTGGTGACTGGAACAATTTCCAGCATTAGTATATTACTGGAGTGACATTAATCAAACTGAGTAATTCTTAATGTCACATCAGATGGTTGGTGCCAGAGTGTGAAAGTAGTGTCGTTTAAGAATTGACGAGTAACATTATTAAATCCATTAATAACTACAAACGAATGTAGCAGGAGCTATTTTCAGTGGTGATGTACCTGTCAATAATGTTTGCCCTATTGTCATTTATTACCATAAATAGAATTGAACAATAGGTTGGAAAAAAAAAGATGCAGATTAATGGAGTTTTTTTTAAGGTAAAATTCTTTGCAGGAAAGTGTTACATTCTGGCAACCTTCCACAAGAAAACTTTCTCATTTTACCCTTCTATCAGATGGGATGCACTTGTTCAATTGAGCTGCCGATAAGGGTTATTGGGAATGGGTGAGTTTGCAATGTTCCGATATCAACAAGTGTATGTTTGTTGCTGCTGTTGTTGATATCAAAATAAAAGAGAACGGCTCTGACAAAAATACTACTTCAGAAAAGAAATTAACTGCATTGTTAGAGTATCACGCCCCTGGAAAAACTGATCTATTTGTAAAGCTGCTATGAATATCTTTGCTCACTCTCTGTCTATGAGGAGATGTTTTTTGGTCAGCTGAGTGTCTGACACATGTGGAAACCTATCACCATACCTACGCATGGAAATCCCAGAGATAGATTGTTGGAATGGAATGGGCACTCTCTCCCTGGAGGGATGCATTCTGCTTATCCAGAAAGTATTAAGTGCAGGTTTGCAAGAGCCAAGGTTTGGAGACCCCAGAGTGTGCGTAGGTTGACAAACATAATAATCTGTATCCCTCATTAGCAAAGTAGAGTGCAATAAATGATTATGTTGTGTGTGTGTGTGTGTGTGTGTGGAATCGAAAAATAATAATAATGAACCATGTATTGTGAAAGTGTCCATTGCATCCAAATATCTCAGAGTAATTCCTGTTAATTGTAGTATCTGTGATTTGTAGATGAAACTCAGCACCAATTTTCACACAGTAGTGACCCACAGATAGCCACGAGATGAATGGAAAATTAATCTGAAAGATTGATGGCCAGGACAAACTCCATTCTCTTTTCAAACAATGATGTTGGTTTCCTTAACATCACACCTGAACAAACAGACAGTACCTTGATTTAATATCTTGAAATAACACATCCATCAATGGATGGATGTCACCTTAGACTAGGAGTTCAAAGGCTTCACATGAGTCTTGAACCCAAAGCTTTCTGACCCAAAGGATGGGTTCTGCTGACTGAAGCAGGTTGATGTATATTGTCACTGTATATGCAGAATACAGAAGCAATACAAGGTTGCACAAGGATTCAGTAAATGATAATCAAAAAATGATTTCAAGGCATTTTCAAAACATTTAGGTGCGGAAAGGAGTATTTAGGAGGCTATACAGTAAATACGTAATTAGAAAGTGACAGAAATCCAATGTTAGTTTCAATATTTTCAATTTCCCTTTATCTTGTTTATTGCCACGGTAATTTGCTGCTACATAAATAATTTGAATACAATGCTCATGTATAATAATAATAAGAGTTCCAAATGCGTTTATTCAGAGAATGTTGTAAGTGAAGCAGTATTTAACAAACGTGTTTTTCAATTTATACTTTATAACACAGAAAGATGGGAAATACGGAAAGACAATTTTCCTAATACATCCTAATCTTAATAAAGGATATGTAAATACCGGTTCTTACACAGTTAACATGCACTACAAGGAGATTAGTAAGTACGAATTCCCACTCTGTGACATTTTTACATTTTTCATAAATGTTATGAAATCAAACATAAAAAAGGTTACACTGAACACTGCAAACATTTACACAGCTGCATCATCAGAATTACTGTAAATGGTGACTCAATCTCATCCGGTTTAATGTTGTGCATCTGAAATGTAGCTGATAATACCGCACATTAAAGTACAGTTATGGGGCAGAGTACAGGTGCATTTATTATATAATTTACTGGTAACTTATGCTCCTGTTAGAATTAAAGTATCCGATCGGTATAAATGTCAATGTACTGACATTTAATTGTTCAGTTAATAATAAGCAATGAAATACAATAAAATTAATATTTATATGAACAACAAAATTATATTTAGGTGGTGCCTTTCCAACTGTGAGATCCAAAACCCAGCAGGAGGCGTGAATCCACAAATTTTGATAAAACAACGAAATATTAAATCTGCTAATATAATAACAATCCTTGCAACAAAAACAGAAATCGCTGAGAACACTCAGCGGGTCAGGCAGTATCTATAGAGAAAGGAAAAGTGAGTCAACTTTTCAGATCCACAAAACGTTGACTCATTTTTCCTTTCTCTATAGATGCTGCCTGACCTGCTGATGTTCCAAGCGACTTCTGTTTTTGTTTCAGATTTCCAGCATCTGCAATATTTTGCCTGTTTGATAATAAACCTTGCATTTGATAAAGCGCCTTATCACTTCTGTGAGATGTCTTAAAGCACTTCACAGTGTATACTGTAAAGTAAATTGACTATATTTTATGGGCACAAAACGTAGCAGCCAATTGCGCACAGCAGTGTCCCACATACAGTCATGGATTGAAGTCACCAATTTTTTTCATATATAAATGGAATTATTACCCTCAGAAAAGTAATCCGCCAGCAAGTAAGTAAGTTGCCGAAAGTTTCGCCCTGCCGGGAATTGAACTCGGGTCTCTCGCTTGCAAGTGAAGTATTCTAACCACTACGCTACAGGACTCTTATGAAAGAAGATGATAGGGAGGGAGATAACCTGAAAAGATTGATACTCATGATTTAAGAATTATATCTCCCCATTGCATGGAAACAGATTCATGATGGGGCTGAATTTATTTAACCTGGGGGTACACAAGATTTTGCGAGACTATTTTAGTGGCATTCTTGAGCAGAGGCTGAACAAGTTTGCGTTGTCTGCATTTCTACCACATCATGAATCACTTTCCTGGTGAAAGCACGAGCTGCAGATGTTTATTCTAGCCTTCTAAAAGCATGAAGTACTTTGCAGCCGTGCACTCCCATTCATACTGCATTTCCAGCATTGATTCAATATCACTTTTCCACCAGATTGCCACTGAAATTGCTGTACTTTTTTTTTGTAGTTTCGGTATTTTTTCCAGGGTTATTAAGTACAGTCATTTGTCAGACGCTTTTAGAAATGTCAGAAAAAACACACATTCCCAGGCTGAATGACCAAAAAATGAATCATTGCTCTGATCAATTTACACCATCAGCTGTCAATAAATAAGTTATTTCACTCGCTATACACAGTCAATCCAATTTATAGTACAATATTTCTCGTGAGCGCTTTGAAACATCTTGATGGCACAATATGGTGTGCAATTGGCAATTTCGCTCACGTATATACAGTCAATTCACTTTGCATTACATTCTGTGAAGCGCTTTGAGACGTCTAGAAGACGTGTAAAACACTACAACAAATGCAAAGATTATTATGCTAAATGCAAGGATCATTATCATTTTTTTTTAAACATCCATCAATTAGGCGGAATGATTGGAAATTAGTTAGTTAGTACTTTGTGTGCTGAAGCAATGTGGGTGAACCAGTTGTTTGCATCATCCCAGAAATATGTGTTCAATTCTCTTTTAAGAGTTGGCTTTGCTTTTTATAGAGACTGATTTGTGACATTTATTTCAACAACTCTTCTTGTTGAAATGACTCAATACTAAAATGTCCCTGTCCATTTGCTGGAGTATCCCTGAGCTCATAATAATGTCAAATAGCTTTCACATCAAGTAAAGAGCTGGCTTGAAAACAGACTTCAGTGCGACTATTAATAAATCAGACTCTCTGCTTAGCAGGTTCCAATATAAAATAAATTCAGCTTTTAAATTTTAAAGTTGAATGATTTCTATTATATGCTAATATGTCAGTGATTATTGTTTAATCCTGAGTAGTATATGTATACTTTCCTATTTTTCTCTTTATTCCTTTAATGATTTTCCCACACACAGCGAATGAGAACACATCTGAAAAAGTAAGCAAGCAAACCAATATACTCTAAGTATATTAATTAGGGGGTTCAGCATTAGGATCTCAATCAGTTGGCAATGTGTAACTATTATCTATCTGGTGCAAAAAATAGAAAGTAAAACTGAGACCAATTTCACACAAGGTATGGTACCATGTGGAGTCCTGCAGCATATTAGTTAGAGCACTCAACATGCAAGCAAGAGATACTGGGTTCGATTCCTGGGCAGGGCAAAACCTTGGGCAAGTTTCCTTACTCCACATACTTCTGTTTACCAAGCAGTAGTAGGAACGCAGTTTTAGTCAGTTAATAATCTCTCAAATAAATAAATTGGTTACTCAATCAACGACTGTTTGTGGGACCAGCTGTGCACAATTGGTTGCTAGGCTCTTTTTACCATTATTGCAGTGTCTTAGTTTTGTCTTATTTTGTCTCATTTGGTACTTTGGTTTTGAAACTTAGTTCAAATCAGGAAAAACAGTTGAAAAAGAAAAGTCCAGTAGCTCAGTGGCTAGAACACTTGCCTCCCATTAGTGAGAGACCTGGGTTTAATTTCCTGCAGGGCAAAACCTTGGGTAAGTTTTATTACTCCTCACACCTGGTAATAATCTATCAAGAAAAAAAAAAATTGGTCACTTCAATCCACGACTGTTTGTGGGAATTGCTGTGCACAATTGGTTGCTGCGTTTCGCCCACAAATATACAGTCAATTCACTTTACACTATATTCCATGAAGTGCTTTGAGACGCCTAGAAGATCTGAAAAGCGCTATATTCAAATGCAAAGGTCATTATTACTGTATTACTGTATTATTTTTTAAACGTACTGATACATTTAGATTGAGTTTAGTAGAGTTGCCTTTCTTCATCTCTTTTTACATTTTCTCAAATCCTTGCATCTTTCTTCCCAGCCTCCATCTAAAATCTAACAACAAGCGATTCCCTGAAAAGCAATTACAAATGTATTTAATGTAAAACTTATCCTGCTGTGCACTCACTCAATCTCTCTCTGCTTGCTTTCTACCTAGTTAGTCTACTTTTTCTCAGGCATGCTGAGTCAGTTTGGGTTTACGTGCATTTTCTCTCAACAATCTCAACTGGATAACAATTTAAACACTACCTGGGATCAACATGAATGCAGGTTTTACAACAGAGTCAAATGTCAACTTCTAGAGGCACTTAGAAACCATTGTTAAATATTCATTTATTAAACTGCCCGTCAGACTAATTCAGAAAGACTTTCTTCCATTGTCCTGGTCTCTAATTCTTCGCATTAATTGGTCATCCATCACCAGTCTGAACTGGAAAACCAAAGGAATAAATAATTAGAAGTAAAATGGTTGTTTGAGGTTTACTTGCTTTATTGGAAATGCCTGTCTCTTAGGTCTGAACCAGGATAGCAGGTGAGAAAATATTTCCGTGCTCAGGTATGGGCTGGGAGTTAGATTTCTAATCAGGCAAATTCCTATCAATAAATAGGAATGGGGCTGAAATCCTTGTGCGTGCATTTGTCATCTCCCGCTTGGATTACTCTGACGCAATCCTCGCCAGTATCCCCAGCTCCACCGTTCAAAAGATCCAACGGATTCAGAATTCTGCCTCCCCCATTCTAACCCGGACCAATCTCCGTACCTATGTCTCACCAGTTCTGGTCAGGTTCCACTGGCTTCCCATCACCGAATGGATCGATATCAAGATCCTCATGTTTGTGTTCAAATCCACTCACTCCCTGGCACCTCCCCATCTTTCCACCCTCCTCACTCCCCTAACCACCGCCCAGCATTTCTACTTGACTTGCACCAGTCTCCTGCTCGACCTCCGCTTCACCATCGGATGTTACCCTTTCAGGCGCTATACCCCCTAACTCTGGAACACTCTCCCTCAATCCCTTCACCTTGTCCCCTCTCTCCCACTTTTCAAATCCAGCCTGTAAACCTTCCTTATTAACTGTGCTTATGGCATACACCACTACCCCCGCACCTCCCCCACCCCTCCCACCAGTCGGCTTTCCTGCTCTCCTTCCCCCTACCTTCACCCCTCCCCTTGCCACCTTTACCACCCTTTTCCCTTCATCCCACTTCCACGAATGTCTGTGGGACACTGCTGTGCTCAATTTGGCTGCCGTATTTCGCCCACAAATATACAATCAATTTTCCTACTCTTCTTCATTCTGCCACGACCCCTCCCCACCTCCTCTTGTCCCTACCTAACCGTACAGCACCTTGGGACATCCTCTCGACACGAAAAGTGCTCTATAAATGTAAGGTTTGTTTGTTAGAGTGCTATATAAATGCAGGCTGTTGCTGTGAATAATTTACAAAGCAATTTCCCTCAAAAGCCATGATGTGAATGTTGCTTATCTGGGGATTGTTGGCAAGGACACTGGGACAAACTCTCTTCCTTTTTCACATAGTACCCTAACATTAATGTCCACCTGAACAGCCAGAGAGGAGCTTGATTTAACAATTCATCTGAACAATCACAGCTCCAGCAACACAGCACTTCTCCCAGTATTTCATTGGAATGTCAGCCCAAATTGTATGTTTTCAAAGTCCTGATATTGGGCTTGAAGTGCCTTGGGATGTCCTCCTGATGTGAAAGGCACTATACAAGTGTAATTTTGTTGTTATTGAACCCACAGCCTTCTGACTCAGAGGTAAGAATGCTACCAACTGAGTCGGGGTAATACACTATGATTGTAACAAACTACATGTACAGTAAAAGCCTCTTTATCGGGCACCCGTGGGACCTGGCCAATGCCGGTTAAAGCGCCTGTCAGATATTCGGGCGGCTCATGGCCGAAAACCCACCACAAAAAAATTTAAGTTCTTTTAACACACACCATACACACCAGACTAAATAATAACAGATAATAACAGAATATTGTATTCGTACTTATTGTTAAAACTACTCTCTTGCGCTTCTCAGCTTTACTGATTGAGGTTTACAGTCCAGCGATTCTTTATTAAA
This sequence comes from Hydrolagus colliei, assembly GCA_035084275.1. Taxonomy (NCBI): domain Eukaryota; kingdom Metazoa; phylum Chordata; class Chondrichthyes; order Chimaeriformes; family Chimaeridae; genus Hydrolagus; species Hydrolagus colliei. Next base: position 133,447,055 of record CM068743.1, on the reverse strand, counting down.
TGGAGGACGCCAAGCGGGTGAAAAAAATGGCAGCGCGATTTTAAAGTCGCGCGACTTTACTAGCAGCAAGCCGATAGCCCTAGACTCTACTAGCGGCAAACCAAAATACTGTACCTGCGTGACAATGTGGGTTATCGGCTAGGGTTATCGGCTTGCCGCTAGTATGGCTTTAAAGTCGCGCTCTGTTTTTTTTCACCATCTTGGCATCCTCCATTTTAAAAATAATCACTGGACTATATACCTCAATTGCAGCATCATGGCTTCAAGCGCAACATCTACCAGCAAAGGTGAGAAGCGCAAGAGAGTAGTTTTAACAATAAGTACCAATACAATATTCTGTTATTATGTTATTATTTATGTATTTACAAATGCTCCACTGCTATTGTTCTGGTTTATTGAATGGGGACTTTTTGGGGGGCGTGCCAGTTATATGGAAGTGCCGGTGCATCGAGTCACGGATAAACGGGCTTCTACTGTATTATTGTTTTCTGTATGGCAGTGAGCTAGATGCTGTGTGATTAAAATCATGGATAATTGATCACACAACAGTGGGGTTGAATTTGCGAGTTATGCTAACCAAGTACAAACCATGAACAGAGGAAATTACAGGTGTTCTTAATTACTTGGTTAATAACCAATGAAAATAATTAATAGTTGTTTGTTAGTTGTTAATTGTTTCATTGACTCACTTGTAATTCTCGGAGTCAACTTCATCCACCAATATTTGTCTTCAGTTAAAACCGTTATGAGGAAACAGCAGGAAGATGAACCACCTAGCTACAGAATAACAATGAAGCAGTTCAGATAGATATTACATTTTGTGAACAATTTTCTACTTATCTCTGTGGCCATAAAGTCTGAGTTCCTAATGTCACTGTGTCACTTTTCTTTGTATATTTTTCGTGCGGTATACAGTTTAATTGCCAGTGCTAACAAGTTAATTGGCTTGTCAGTAAAATCACATTCTCAGAAATCATGGAAACCATTAGCAGGTCAATAGTACATCAATCCTTTGCATTCCAGCTCCACTGGAATCTTACCTTAACACATTTCCTTGCCCTTTGCTTGTAAATTTCTGTCATTTTATTTTTCAAATATTTATCCCACTTCCTCTTAAAAGATCAATGATAACACATTTTACAGTCACTATATTTTAAATATCTAAGTGTACAATTTATTTTCTCTAATGCAATAACTGTAACATAATGTCTTCCATTTTAATAGGATATTGCCTTTGAATTTCTACTATTATTTTAGTTTATTGAACTCGGTCCTCATCATTGACTTCAATTATCCCCAGATATATTATTAGAAAGGGCGTAGTACTAATAATAATAATCCTTGCATTTAATATAACCCATGATCTTTTCTTCAAAGTGCTTAAAAGAATATACTGTAAATTGAATTACCGTAAATTGGATTGAATGATTTATTTTTTTTGAAGGACTTATTAGCCCTGGAAAAGTTAACTGCTGATTGACTAACAACCAGGTTCCTACCTACTGCTAGGTAAATAGAGCCATGTAAAGTAAGAAAACTTGCCGAAGGTTTTTCCCTGATGGGAATCGAACCCAGGGCTCCTGCTTCCGAGGAGAATGCTCTAACCACTTAGCTACAGGACTCCACAAGTAGGAGGTGAGAAGGTGATGGAGTTTTTGCGATGTGTGCAGCATTCTTTTCTTCAATGATGAGTCAGACCAGGTCAGTATTTAAATGTGGGGGAGCACCTCGGGAGTAAGTGACCATAATAAGCTTAAAAATGACAACAACAACAACAACAAAATTATAGTTCTATAGCACCTTTCACCTTGGGAGGACATCCTAAGGCATTGGACATGCAGTATTTTGGACTGAGCTGGGGATAGGGATTGGGGAGGATGGACGGCAGGTGGGGGAAGGAAGTTAATTGAAAGCGCGGTCGTAGAGGAGGGCCTTGACGTGGGTCTTCAAAGTTGCGAGGGATGGGGCTTGGAGTAGGGACAGTGGGATGGGGGCAGTAAGGGATGGGGCTTGGAGTAGGGACAGTGGGATGGGGGCAGAGTGGCTGAAGGCCTGCCCACTAATGGTGGGTCGGGCGAGGCGAGAGAAGTGAAGAAGGTCACAGCCCATTGAGCAGAGGGTGTGAGTAGGTTGTTAGAGGTTTAGGAGGTCACAGAGGTAGGGGGAGCAAGGCCATGGAGAGTTTTGAAGGTGAGGACGAGGATCTTGAACTTTATGTGATGGGAAGCCAGTGAAGTCGGGCAAGGGTAGGTTTGTGAGCCTAGTGCGGAAGAGGACATGGGCTGCAGAGTTCTGGATGATCTGTAGTCTGTGGAGGGAGGAGTTGGGGAGGCCAACAAGCAGGAGTTTGCATAGTCAAGCTGGATGTTATAAATATATATATGAGAGTTTCAGTGGCCTGCGGTGTGAGACAGTGGCAGAGCTGGGGAATGTTGCAGAGTTGGGGGAAGGCTGAGCAAGCCATGGCACAGATGAGGGTCGAACAAGACTTGTCGAAAACCAGATGGACAAGGACCAAGGTCTTCTTTGGAAAACAGCTAGTTCTAATAGTATATGAAATGAATTGGCCAATGTAGACTGGAGGAAATCATTTGTCAAAGAAAGATGTTGAGCAAAGATGGAAAAATTCTGAGCACACGAAAGCTGCAGGAGTATCAGCAACAACAAACTGTGTTTATATATTATATTTTATGTCAGGAGGAGCTGACGGAGCTGAAATATATTCCATTAGTAAATATATTCAATTTGGTAATATGTTCCATTAAGAAATAATGGAAAATTAACTAATAATGTGATGCCACAGATAAATGAGGAGGTGGAGACAAAACTGCAGCTCAGGAAAAAAAACATTTGAAAAGTAAAGAATAGATAACAGGGAGGAGAGCAGGAGTGAGTACAGCATGCCCAGTGTTTACTCAAAACGACAAAGTATTGCCATATTTGGCATACAATTTAGAGATGTTTTTATCTGTCTTTTGTGGCACTTTGGCACATATCAATCCCATCAAAGTGAAAAATGTTACTTACATGTAATCAGTCTTATGGGAAAGCGAATAGAGGTAATGTATATATGATCTTAAATGGGATTGAGAAAGTAAACTATGAAAATCGACAGCAATTTGGATTTATATCATGCTCTTCGCATTCGATAATGTCTTGGAGAGCTTTCCACGGCGGACTCAGGTGTTCAAACAAAGTAGAGAGAAGGGGTAAGGGGGAGGTAACCTTCAGTGTGGTCAAAGAGATCAGATTTAAGGCAGGACTTCAATACAGATAGAGAAGGGATGCGACAGAAATGAGGGGGAAGTTCCAGATATCAGGCACAATACGTTTGGTTGTACCAAGACAGCAGAACAAGATGACGTGGGCTTAGAGTTGCAATGGGTTATTTCAGGACAGACACCAGGAAATATTTATTTAATTAGAGGGCAAATAACCACTGGAACCAGTTACCGGGAAGGGCAGTTGAGGCCAGGACAGTGGACATTTAAAAAACTAAACTCACAATATTGTGATAAGAGTTGGCCCGAAGGGTTAGATCAGTTGGTTGAAGGGACTTCTTCACACAAACTGATCATATATTCCATCTTTCATCCCAACATTCCAATTTAATCTTACAAATTTAATAATGTGCAGTCCTGTAGCTCAGTGGTTAGAGCACTCGCCTTACAAGTGTGAGACCTGTGTTCGAATCCAGACAGATCAGGGCAAAACCTTAGGCAAGTTTTCTTACTCCACACACCGAATAATAATCCGTCCTTCAAAATATCTAGTAACCTTTCTAATATATAGAATAACAATACTGCACAGTTAATGGTTCTGTTCATTGCTGTATCCTATTTTATATGTTATGATCTGGGTGTTGAGATTACCAATCTGGGATAGATTGCCCAGTCATTGTAAATTCACTCGGATAGATTTCCCAGTTGGTGCAAATTTCCCTTTAGACTAAACTGAGGTGCATTGAAATCAAGTTCTTAACACTCAAAAAAACACAACTGGCATGTTCCAATTCCTGTCTTTCTCTAATTATAGCTTCAGCAAAAAAAAACTTTTGACTGTGCCTTTCTGCAATCTGCTGATATGAAAACTAATAAGAATTGGTTTTGATTTGCGCTGTGATCAGCAATGAACTGAAACATTCATTAAAGAGGAATGGTGTGTACAAGCATCTATTTTGTTAAAAGTCTACCCTTCTTGTATTGTGCTGCCTTACAAATAGTGATCAATTACCCCCTGGGAACATCAAATTATTTTGTCCTCAGTTGAACCCATTTGTACACATTCTGCATTTGTTTTCAAGCCAAGTTCACACCGGAGACAAACTGTGCAAATGTTTAATGTTCCATTATTTATGTTGATAATGGAACCATTTTACAATTGCAATTGCAGTTTATTGATTCCGCTGCACTTTGAAGTACTTTCTTGAGCCTAGACATTATTTCATTGATGCATGTTAGACTGCTCTGAGTGCTTTTGTGCCCTTCACAAAACAACGACGACACCAACACCTTTGATTTATTTAGCGCCCTCACTCCACGCTTGACTGTGTCTCAGACCGCTTCACAATAACCGATCCCGGGACCAAGCCAGGGGCAGGCGGTAGCAGGTAATCAAAAGTGCGGTCGAAAAGAAAGGTCTTCAGCTGAGACCTGAAAATAGGAAGAGAGGGGGTGAGGTGAAGGGAGTGAGGAAGGGAGCTCCTGACCTTCTGGGCGTAGTGGCTGAAGGCACGGCCGTCGATGGTGGAGCGGAGGGTTTGGGGGACAAAGGAGGAGGCCAGACCCGGTGGAGCGAAGGCAACAGGTGCTGTTGTGAGGAGAGAGGAGGTCGGAGAGGTAGGGGGGTGCAGAGGAGTGGAGAGATTTGAAAACAAGAGTGAGCGTCTTGAAATCGATCCTCTCCAAGACAGGGAGCCAGTGCAGTCTGGCATGGACTGGGGTAATGAGGGAGCAAAGGATAAGTATAAGCAGAGAGAAAGTACTCAAAGGTTGATGATGCTAAAGGTAGATAAGTCACCCGATCCAGACGGGATGCATCCTAGTTTACTAAGGGAAGTAAACAACAACAACTTCGATTTATATAGCGCCCTCCACGCCAGATCCTAGCGGATCCTGGGCCAGGAGAGAGTGGATGAATGTAGTACAGTTAATGTAGTTTATATGGACTTTTAAAAGACATCTGACAAAGTGCCACATAAGAGACTTGTAAGGAAAATAGAAGCCCACAGTATTAAAGAGACAATGGGGGCATGGATCTAGAACTGGCTAGGAGACAGAAAGCAGTTGTGGTGAATGGTTGTTTTTCTGACTGGAGGGAAGTGTACAGTGGTGTCCCCCAGGGATCGGTATTGAACCCACTGCTGTTTTTAATTTATATAAATTATCTGGACTTGGGCATAGTGAGTACAATTTCCAATTTTGCAGATGATACCTAGTTAGGAAAAGTAGTAAATAGTGAGGATGATAGTAGCATATTGCAAGAAGACATAGACAGAATGGGAAAAATGGGCAGACACATGGCAGGTGAAGTTTAATGTGGAGAAATGCGAGGTGATGCATTTTGGAAGGAGGATTGAGGAGACGCAAAATAGGCTACATAGTACAATCTTAAGGGAGGTGAAGGAACAGAGAGTCCTGGGGGTACATGTGAGTATATTTTTGAAGGTGGCAGGACAGGTAGATAAGGCTGTTTAAAAAAAAAAGGGATACTAGGCTTTATAAATAGGGGAATAGAGTACACAAATCAGGAAGTTATGATTAACCTGTATAAAATGTTGGTTAGGCCTCAGCTAGAGAACTGTGTTCAGATCTGGGTACCACACTTTAGGAAGGATGTTAAGGCATTGGAACAACAACGACACAATTACACTTGTATAGCACCTTTCACATCAGGAGGACGTCACAAGGCGCTGGACAGTCATTGTTTCAAACCCGAGCTGGGGACAGGGAGGGTAGAGGGAAAGGGGCTGATCTGGAGTGACCAATGAGACCATCGAAGAGGAGGGTCTTGAGGCGGGACTTGAAGGAGTCTAGGGACGGGGCAAGGCGGAGGGACTGCAGGATGGAGTTCCAGAGGTTGGGGGCACAGTGGTTGAAGGCTCATCTGCTAATGGTGGGTTGGATTAGTCAAGGGTCAAGGAACAGGCCGGAACCTGCTGAGTGGAGGGGGTGGGCAGGTTGGTAGGGGGTTAAGAGGTCATGGATGTAGGGTTGGGCGAGGTCATGGAGGGCTGTGAATGTGAGGACCAGGATCTTGAATTGGATCCTCTGGGATGATGAGCCAATGGAATCGGGCGAGGATGAGGAGATGGGCTCATGAAACTTGGAGAGGTGGAGGACACAGGCCGTAGAGTTCTGGATTAACTGCAACCTGTGGAGGGAGGAATTGGGAAGGCCAATAAGCAGGGCATTTGCGTAGTCAAGCCATAATGTAATGTAATGGAGGCATATGCTTCACCATTGGGTTTCTGTTGAGAAGAATGGGACAAAATGTCAGGACTTGGAATCACAAAGTCTAAGCTGGCCTTCGAATGCAGTACTGAATGTGTGTTTCATTTTTGGAGGTTTTTGGAGCTTGTTCACGTGGATGTTAAAGATTCCATTTGAAACTAGAAGTAAATAGAGACACTTTGATTACGTGAAAAGATGCAGTATCAAAAATGCAAGTATTATTAATAAATTAAATCAAGTATGCTGTTGGAAAAAGCTTGCAGTTTGATGGAAAATAAATTGCTTTGGTTGACAAATTGTCTTTCTAAGTTATTTTTAATATTGTGGAATGAAAATGAGTTATAAATCTATTCAATATTTAATGAAAATAAAGCAACGTGTCCACAAAGGTAATAAAGCAAAAATGACAGCATTTCAGAAAATAGGAGAGATTAAAATATTGTATTTGGTGTGATGATTGAACTTGAATTAAATAACCCTGAGTCTGGTATACTCTCCTTGCTGCCTGTCCAGCCAGGACTATCCTGTTAGAGCTTTGGCTTGCAGGGTTAAGTCTGTCCCTCCGTCTTCTGCCAGCAACCCAGGCTGACTTGTCTGTCATCAGTAGAGCCTTTGACTTAATCTATTTTATGAATCAAGTACCCATGGAGCAGTGAGCTGTGTGTTTGCTATCCAATGAAAGCAAATTCAGCTCTGCAAGCCTCTTCTTCTACCTTGGATCCCTGAGTCTTTAACCATCTTTGTGATTGTCACAGGATGTTGATGTAATAATGAAATGGTTTACCTTTTGGTTTTGGAATCTTTTGGTAGCATTGCTATGCACCTTGATAGAAAATTGTTTTTACCTTCAAATCCAAATTCTTTAATAAGACGATTTTACTGATTATCTTTGAGTGATGTTTATTCCTGCATATTGCCACTTCATTACAAATTGTTCAGTTACCTTGAGAACAATTTCCATATGAACTACAGGACCAACTCAGGAGGATAGCGTACTTATTTGACTCAACAGTATTTGCTCAAAGAATCGCACCCGATCCGCTAATTGACTAACACAAGGGTTCCTACTAACAACTAGGTAAATAGAGGCATATGGACTAAGGTAACTTGACTAAGGTTTCGTCCCTACCCAGGGAATTAAACCTAAGTCCTCTCGCTTGCTCACCACTATGCTACAGGTTCCACATTACGCGTGCAGCTGAGCCAGTAAAATGCTCTTTGCATGAACGTAAGCAGTGACATAATAAAAACCCAATTTTAATTACGAGCACCTCAGGCAAGTTTTGTTACTCAGCTGAATGGCTAGTGGTCTTGCGGTTCAAATGAATCATAATTATTTCTGTTAATTGTAGAATATCAAAAGTGATCATTGCAGTGAGAATTTCCAATTACACGTCACTACTGAAGAAGAATTTCACTGGTATCCACAAACACAGACAGTCCATATAGATGTTTTTTATAACACAAAATAAGGCCATTTGGTCCATCATGTCATGAAAACATTTACATGTTGGAAATAATTCTGCATTAGAAGTTGTTGAATGCAATATCAGCTGCCATGTCTATTCCCACACAAGCTTCTGTGAACTTATTACTCCCATCCTATGGAGTCCTGTAGCTCAGTGGTTAGAGTACTCGCCTTACAAGCGAGAGATCCGGGTTCAATTCCAGGCAGGGAGAAAACTTGGGCAAGTTTCCTTACTCCACGCACCAAATAATAATCCCTCCAAAAAAATAATTAAAATTAATTGGTCATTTCAATCCTTTATTGTTTGTGGGACACTGCTGTGCACAATTGGCTGCTGCGTTTCGTGCACATATATACAGTCAATTCACTTTACAGTATATTCTGTGAAGCATTTTGAGATGGCTAGAAGATGTGAAAGTGCTATATCAAATGCAAGGATTATTATGATTATTAACCATGCTCAGCTCCACAGCTTCCACATTCCTCATCTTATCCAATTGAAGATCCTCATTCTCATCATCAAATCCCTCCACCGTCCTGCCCACCCTATCGTTGCAACCTCCAACAACCCCAGTGACCCAACCACTCACTCAGCAAACACTGCCCTGCCCCAAAAACCCTTCTCCCTACCAACCATTAGTGGTATTTCCCCTCTGTTCTTTGGAATTCCACCCCTGAAGTTCTCAGATTCACTTCCTGCTTCATTTTGTTCAAGATCTGTCTCAAGACCTACCCCTTTGACTATGTTTTTAAGACATCTATCCCCTCCCACCCACTTTGGTTTCACCCCCAGCTGTTTAAGATATTCTCCTGATATAAAAGGCTCTATATAAATATAACAACATTAACAACAACAAATTACACTTATAAAGCACCTTTCACGTCGGGAGGACGTCCCAAATATAGATTGTATGTCGTTGGATAGGGGTCATGTGATGTTCATTGCTTAAAATAACAACCTTTTACTAACATCTATTTAATGAATAATCCCATTATAAAGATATAATAAAAAGCCTAAAGCTTATTTTACATTGCGACTTTGCCTGTTTGAGACACACAGGCAACCCGTAATGAAGACTGATCAAATTTCACGGGGTTTTAATGTCCCTCGATCATTCTGGGAGTCTGACCTTCCGCTGTATCTGCACCAAGTTGTTTCTGTCTCCAGGGCACCAAATGAAAAAAGGATAGAACATCCTGTCACCATGCAGGTAAAACTTGCTGGATGTAATGCTATCATTGCTATTCATAGAATCATAGAATCTTGTGACTCAAAAGGAGGCCATTCGGCCCATCAAGTCTGTGCCGGCTCTTTGAAAAGAGCAACTCAATCCCACTCCCCGGCTCTCTCCCCACAACCGCCCAAACGTCAAATAAACGTCTACCTCGCTTTTAAAAGTTGTTATCGAATCGGCCTCCACCACCTTTTCAGGCAATGCATTCCAGATTCGAACAACCCGCTGAGTGAAAACATTTCTCCTCAGCTCCCCTCTGCTTCGTTTTGAAACTATTTTAAATCTGTGACCACGAGTCACTGTTCCCCCCGCTAGTGGAAACAGTCTTTCCTTGTTTACTCTGTCGAATCCCCTCATGATTCTTAAAAACCTCTATTAGGTCTCCTCGCAACCTTCTTTGTTCCAATGAGAATAAACCTAGCCTCTCTAGCCTTTCCTCATAGCTGAAGCCCCTTCTGGTAAATCTCCTCTGCACCCTTTCCAATGCCTTTCCAATGCCTTAACATCCTTCCCAAAGTGTGGTGACTACAATTGAACCACGCTATTACTCCTTTTCAGTTGCTGTTTCTTAACTGAAGAGTGTCAAGGCTCTAGTTAGAGGGACTTGATCCTGCAGAAGATCATGATAATCTTTTTTTTGTTTAGGTTCTGCTTGTAATAACTACATGTAAGTTGAATATGTTTTCTATGGTTCAGCTGCATAACTTCATGCAGAAATGTTATTTTTTGCCTGTTTGGAGCCAGACGTGTTGAAGGAGCTGCCAATATCAACGTTGGAATAATGGACAAGGCATTGAGTGCTCTGCAGGTGAAGCTGGATCTGCTGCGTCCGACTTGGAGGAACTATTCCAATATTGATTTCAGTCAATACCTAAAATAAATGGTTTCCACTTCATTGGTTTTGATCTCGCATCAGAACAAAGTGCAATTTAAAATGTGCTCCAGTTCATTCCAGATGGGCTCCTTTGCAGCATGAACTCACTTGTGAACGTGTGAAGCTATTAATAGCACCACCCAGAGTTAGCAATTGTGAAATGCCATTGTGTGAGTGCATTTTGTAGTAAAATAAAAATTTCAACTCCTGAGTAATATATTCCACTTCCAGATAGGAACTAAACACAGGATAAGTGGAGAGCGCAGTATCTGACGACTGAAATTCTGCACAGAATGCATTTTGGTTATCTATATGCATACAGTATAAGCAAACATACACTAAGTAAACACACAGCCTGCTTCATATGTAGGCTGAAGATGTTACAGTTTGGAACGTGGAACTTTAGAAAACCGTATCAAGTTAATGTTGATTTGGAAACTGATTTTCCAACTGATTGTAACGTAAATAACTACCTTAATGAGCAGCTCCTATGTACTTTAATGGTTGGTGTGGTGAACAGCTCTGGAGAGCAGGCTGCTTGTGCTAGCATGTGTGTCTTGATCACGTGAGTTGTGTGGTCATGTGAGTCAGCTAAAGAGTTTCTCCCGGTGTCCTCGCCAACAATCTCCCACAGAAAATCAGTCAATTTGTTTCTTGGTTGTTTGTGGGACATTGCCATGTGCCAAAATTGGCTCCCGCATTTGTCTACACAATATACAGTCATGATAGTTTCCAGTGAATCCTTTGAGGCAATATATTCCAATGTAAGGATTATTATTGATTCGTGGATCAACAACAAGAACAACAAAATGACATTTACAGAGTGCCTTTCATGTCGGGAGGACGTCCCAAGGCGCTGAACAATCAGTTCGGGACCCGAGCAGTGGGGGAGGGTCGGGGTAAGGGGAACGAGAGTAGAAGAGGCAGAAGAGTTAAGAGGGCAACAGAAGGCGCGGTCGAAGAGGAAGGTCTTGAGAACGGTCTTGAAGGAGGAAAGGGAGGAAGCGAGGCGGAGGGGCTGCGGGATGGAGTTCACAGTGTGGGAGCAGAGAGGCTGAAAGCCCGGCCGCTGATGGTTGGGCGGTTAGAGCGATGGACGCGGAGCAGGCCTGAGTCTGCTGACGGAGGGTGCGGGCACAGGCTGATAGGGAGACAGTAGGTCAGAGAGATAGGCGGGGGCAAGGCCGTGAATGGCCTTGAAAGTGAAAACAAGAATCTTGAATTCGTATACCTCTGTGGAGATCACTCTACAGAGGTACTTTTAAGTGATTTTCATTGAGGGATCAACCAGATTAATAACATAGCCATATTACACTTGAATTATACATTATATTTTCACCCACAAACTAAACATGTATTGGGATTGAATTTTAGGACCCTTATTATCTAACAGCAATAATAATAATCCTCGTATTTGATACAGAACATTTCATGTCAGGAGGACTATCAAAGTGCTTTACAGAATTGTGTTTTGGGCCAAGTCAGAATTGATTTTAAAAACCTACTTGATTACAGAAACCACTGCTCTGGGTAAGACTCCAAGAATTGATTCAATTCAGATTAGAGTCTCTTCCAGTCACTGTTGGGACATCCTCCCGACGAAAAAGGCACTATACAAATGTAATGTTGTTGTTGTTATCTCTGTTTCACTGACCAACCTGCCTCACAGCCAGTCTCTGAAATGAAACACAAGTTCTTTAGTAGCCGTTACACCTCTAGATACACTCAAAAGGACATAATGAACTGTAAATATGAACAGGTGAAGAATGGATGAGAGATGCACGATGCAGAATTTTCTTTTGTCCTGAGATTTGGGAAAAGCACAATAATGATGAGCTAACAGATGTACTTTTATATCCCTTGAGTCGATTTGCTTAGTAACTCACTTAAATGGCAAAACTGGGACTGGGTTATGATCGATGAAAGAGTGGGATGTTTATCAAACCCGACGGCTACTCATTTTGCATTCTGCTTGTGTAACATGTTATGTAAGTAGCTGGAATTAAAATAAAAGTTGCTTGCAAACATATACTTTCAATCTGGAATATTTCAGGTATGAATGATAAACTAGTTTTGGTGACATCAACAAATCATTTCTGAAAATTACATCTGTTCTCATTTGATATATAAAAAAGGACCTTTGACTCTCATTACACTATCTTTTATGTAACCCACTACAATAACACAGAGCCACCTCTATGTGAATATATTCCATCGTGATTTATAGATGTTGAAAATATAAATTATTGTTTTTTGCTGAATTAGCTAATCTCATCTGGAACGGAAGTCGGGAATCTAACCTTCCATGGTGCTAACTAGGTTGAATCATCCAAGATGCTCACTTTTGATTGTTATACATTTCCTCTGCTGGTAAGAGCACATGAGGAGATGTTCAGATAGAACACAGAAGCCATCTCAGCTATGGTGCCCCTAAAACCATATAATCTATCAACATTCAGTAGGTAGTCTAATCATAACCCTTGTATTAGAGATGGAATTTATCATGTAGGGAGACAATCTCAAAGTTTTGCAGGATTTCCTGCAAAGTATAATCACTTTGAGTTTGTCCCATACACAACCATGAAGTGACCAATCAATTTTTATCTGGGACGTTGTTGGTTAGGACATTGGGAGTAGTTCCCTTCTCTTTTCGAATTGTGGAATAGGATATTTTACGTCCACCTAAACAGACCGACACATTCCCAGTTTAAAGCGCTCTGAGACGCCATCTGGCGTGGAGGGCGCTATATAAATCGAAGTTGTTGTTGTTGTAATATTTCATCGAATGAATGGGACCTTGAATAATCCAGCTCACCCCCCAGCTTTATGTTGGAGATTGGATTACTTGAATTCAAAATCCTGATTTGGGGCTTGAACATACAATCTTCTGTCTCAAGGCAAGAATGCTACCAACAAAGCTAGAGTTATTTAGGGTCAAACAATAAAAATTGACATTTGGGTGAGGTGTTAAATGAATGCCTTTCGCCTATGGAATCATAAACCAACATGAATCGGTGCTTACAAAAGAAGAGAAGAATAAATGAGAACACACATTTGTTTGCTTAGCGAAGGGACACTTTCGAGAAGGTGAACATGGCAGTTAAATTCCAAAGCCTTCAATGAGCTAGAATGTTAACATCAATGTAAGCAACACTTTGTGAAATTGGTTTGTAAATCACTGCTACTTATTTCTATGTGAATTGTACCTTTTTGTTAAAATGGTGATGCATTTGGTTTTACAGCTAATCTACTGAAGTGCAGAGCAGTTTGGTATAACCAATCTCTCAGAGGTCAAACCTAGTACGTGTGGAAGCAAATGAAAGTCACAAGATCTTGCTATCTTTCCACAACTTTTAAATTAATGTTTGGTCAGATATGTTCTGAGAGCTGTCATCCTTTCAAACTCAGCACTGGGGGAGAACAATCAATACATGATCAATACCTGGACTAGAATAAGGGCAAAGAGTGTATGAGTCAATTTACCAGTAGCTGCACTGAAATAAAATTCAAAAGTCAAATATAAAATGAAGATGCTGATTAGGGGATATGCACACATCTATAATAAATAATAATCTTTGCATTTGATAAAGCACGTTTCACATCAAGTGGCCACCTCAGAGTACTTCACAGGATTCATTGCAAAGCACAGTGTTTTTTCGTAGGTGAACATAGCAGGCACTTTGCATCCAGTAATGTCCACAAACGGCCATGAGATAAATAACCAATTTTACCAATATGGGCCTTGAACCCACAACCGTCTGCCTCAGAAGTGACAGTTACACCAACTGAGCTAGGCTGTTAGCTCTAGGGTGACAATCCAGGTGAAAAGTGAGAGAAGCAAAATTCCATCTGGTCTTAATCTACAAAGCAGATTCATGCTTAAAATTTAAGATTGTGCAGAATTATGAAAACAACTTAAATTCTGTCTTAATTTGGAAGTTGTTTTTCCACTCAACAAACCGAATAATCTCCCCAAAACTATAATAAATTAGTCATTGCAATCTACCACTGTTTGTCGGACTCTGCTGTGCCCAATTGGCTGCCACGTTTTGCCCACAAATATACAGTCAATTCACTTTACCGTATATTCTGTCAAGCGCTTTGAGATGTCTAGAAGACATGAAAAGCCTATAGCAAATGGAAGAATTGTTCTTCGTCAATTTTATGACAAAATGGTCTTACAGGCACAGATGAAATGGAATTTAGGGTCTTGGGTTTGTGACACTCAACACTTTACAGAAATTACACTAAGATAATCTGTGAAATGGTTTGAAATTCCCTTCCGATGTGAAAAATGCGATATCAAATATACGAGTTATTAAGTGTTATAAAGCACAACAGTCTCAATGGATGAATGGCCTACTCCTATTGCTGTGTTGCGATATCAAAAGAGGATGAAGGCATTCTTTGAATCAAAGCCAAGGCAGATCATGCTGTTTCTGGCAATTGCAGGAGGTAGACCTTAGGAATCAACAGCTTTCTGCTAAAGGTCAGGGAATTCTTATAAATAGTGTTAATTGATTTTCATTGCACATTAGGATTCATCCTCATTTGTTGGAAATACTCGTCTGGAGCACATCCAGCTGGTTAAAGAATCCTATTAGTAAACAAAAAATCAACCAGTCATCTTGATAAGATTGCAGCTTTACTGTTTTAAGCACATAATAACATTTAACAATTTTGCAAGGTCACAATATATCTCTGCAGATCCAAAAATAAATCAAAGTACAGTCGTGTGCAGGAAATAATGGTGATAACAACAACTTGTATTTATATACAGAGTTTTACATGTGGCAGTGACTTGGAGCACTTAACAATGACAGAGCCCGATGTTGAGCTAGGGTGGTGGGAGGGTGATTGGATTGCATGGCCATAATTGAATAGGAAAGACTTCAGGCATAAACTGAAAAAGTGAAGGAGCGGGCAATGCATGATTGGATTTGTAGACATGTCTGATGATCTTGAACTCCATTCTGTGATAGGAGGCCAGTGCAGGCTGGTGAGGACTGGTGTGATGGGAGTACAGAGTTTAGAGTGGATTGAACATACTCCTGGAGTTCTGAATTACAGTAATTGGGTTTTATGGATAGCGCAGCTGGGTGTAGCGGTGAGGTGAGCATTGGAATAGTCTAGGTGGGAAGTGATGAAAACACGGACGATGACTTGGACTAGCTTCGTTATGGGGTAAGGCTGGAGGCAGGCGACATGACGAAGGTGGAGGAAAGCGATTCTGGTTACGGACTGGATGTGGGGAAGGAAGCACAACTGGAGACCAAAGGCTGGGGAGGTTGAGGAGGTCAGAGCTGCAGGAGAGAAGTCATTGATTGGAGCCAAGGAGTGTGACTGCAGCAAGCGCAACTAAAGCAAGAATAAGGCAATGCATTTTAGAATGGGAATACAATAAAACTCCGGCAACTCCATAAAACCAGCAAGATTTCAAAATACATACAGTATTAGATTTTCTCCGTTGTCGGCAAATCTCCCGAAGTTCGGAACAGCTGCCTACAGTTCCGGAATTGGCCGCTCTGTCATCCGCACTGTGGGTGGAGCTCGGCCATTGCTTGACTTCAGCGCTATGTTTTACAGCTCACGTAGAGTATGGGGCAGAGCTTCCCCAGCCATTTCTAAGGTAGGTTCTAAACAACAACAACAACAATTTACATTTATAGAGCGCCTTTCATGTCGGGAGGACGTCCCAAGGCGCTAAACAAGAGGCGTGTGACCCGAGCTGGGAGGGGAGTGTTTGGGAAGGGGTGAAACACGAAGGGGAGGTAAAAGAGTTCGGGGTGGAACAAAAGGCACGATCGAAGAGGAAAGTCTTCAAATCGGCCTTGAAAGAGGAAAGGGAAGAGGCGAAACGGAGGGATTGAGGGATGGCATTCCATAAGGTGGGAGCGGAGAAACTGAAGGCCCGGCCTCCGATGGTGGGGCGGTTCGGGCGGGGGGCTTGGAGCAGGCCAAGTCCTGTTGAACGGAGGGTCCGGGTGGGCTTGTAGGGGTAGAGTAGATCGGTTAGGTAGGATGGGGCAAGGCCGTGCAAGGCCTTGTAGGTGAGGACGAGGATCTTAAATTCGATCCTCTGGAGGATGGGGAGCCAGTGGAGACGGGCGAGGGTGGGGGTTATGTGGTCACGGAGGCGGGTGCGGGATAGTACACGGGCTGCAGAGTTTTGGATGGCCTGCAGCCTGTGAATGGAGGAACTGGGGAGGCCGATTAGGAGAGAATTTCCGTAGTCCAGCCATGAGGTGATGTATGCGTGCACGAGTGTTTCGGCAGCGCGGGGGGTAAGATAGTTAAACACCGACAAACTCCGAAATCCGGCTCCCAACCGTGCCGGATTATTGAGATTTAACTGTATAATGGTTTTGTAGATACACAATTTTGAGGATGATATCAGCAAATTAATAGTACTGTCTAGTTCTCATCTTCATTATAGTGTAAAGTCTCAGTGGATTTAAAAGAGGCTTGAAGCTACTTGAAAGGAAATTGGATAAATATTGACGAGAAGCAAAAAGAAGGGATTTGGAGAAAGATTGAAGATATGTTGGTGGAGATTGCAGTTTTAATAGTGGAACTCACACCTTCAGATGTTCTTGTTATGTATCGAAATCTTATTAATGAAGGATACCCTTCCTTTCCCTCTGTCCATTATATTTTATTTTCATATATCAATGTCTATAAAATGCTCAAAAGTTCAAAGCAATATCCTATCGCAAACATATTATCAGTGCCTTGGGACGTCCTCCCGATGTGAAAGGCACTCTATAAATGTAATTTTATTGTTGTTGGTGTTTTGCAAATTACTGGTCAGCAACTTAAAAATGAGACATAATTAACTACAGTATTTGCAAATTCTTGTAAACGTATCTGCTTACAAACCATATAAAGATATAGAATCATAGAATTATACAGCATAAAAGGAGGCCATTTGGCCCATCTAGTCTGTGCCGGTTCTTTGAACACAGCAACTCAATCCCACTGCCCAGCTCTCTCCCCATAACCTAACAGACCTGCTCTTCCGAAATAAAGATCTAGTTCCCTTTTAAAAGCTGTTATGGAATCTGCTTCCACCACCTTTTCAGCCAATGCATTCCAGATTCGAACAACCCGCCGAGTGAAAAAAATTCTCCTCAGCTCCCCTCTGCTTCGTTTTGAAACTATTTTAAATCTGTGACTACGAGTCACTGATTCGCCCACCGAAACCTCTCATAATCTTATAAACCTCTATTAGGTCCCCCCTCAATCTTCTTTGATCTAGAGAGAATAAGCCTAGCCTATCTAGCCTTTCCTCGTAGCTGAAGTCCCTAATTCCTGGTACCATCCTGGTAAATCTCCTCTGCATCCTTTCCAATGCCTTAATATCCTTCCTCAAGTGTGATGACCAGAATTGTACACAGTACTCCAGCTGAGGCCTAACCAAAGTCTTATAGGGGTTGATCAACACTTCCTGACTTTTGTACTCTATACCCCTATTTATAAAGCCTAGTATCCCATATGCCTTCTTAACAGCTTTGTCTACCTGTCCTGCCACTTTCAAAGAGTCACTAACACAAATCCCCAGGTCTCTCTATTTCTTCACACCCTTTAAAATTGTACTATCTAGCCTATATTGCCTCCCCTCATTTCTTCTCCCAAAGAGTATCACCTCACACTTCTCTGTATTAAACTTCATCTGCCATGTGTCTGCCCACTTTACCATTTTATCTATATCCTCTTGCAGATGGCTAATATCCTCCTCACTATTTACTCTTCTCCCTAACTTAGTATCATCTGCAAATTTGGAAACCGTACTCCCTAAACCCAAATCCAAATCATTAATGTATATTAAAATATACGTGTATATTTGTATATTATAAGGATAAAGTAAGGATAAAATGTATATTGTAAGGATAAAGTATTTTAAACATACTCTGTTTAAAATACTGGAGGGAATTGACCAGCTACATCTTGAATAGTTCTTCCTTCTTATAATGGGATCCAAAACAAGATGACTCTTATCCTAAAAAGTAAAGCTGGGCTGGTTAGAAGTGAGATCAGAAAATATCTCTTCACACAGAGATTGAAGAGACCATTGAGTTTACTGCCCAGAAGCCCATAGAGGCGGAATCAATTGGGATATTTAAGAAGGAGATAGATTAGGAAGGCAAGAATATGCCAGGAAGGCATTTTCACCCCAACCAAACTTCGTACCCCAATTACCCCAGTCCTTTCCAAACTCCACTGGCTCCCTGTCATAAAGCGGATCGACTTCAAGATCCTTACCCTTGGGTATAGATCCTTTCACTCCTCAGCACCCCCCTTGTTCCTTATTCCCTGAATCCTCCATTTCACCATCAGCGGCTGTGTTTTTAGCCAATATGCCCTGAAACTCTGGAAGTCCCTCCCTCAACCCCTTTCCCATCTTCAGGTCGCGCATTGTGAAGTGTTCTAAGACACTACCTGGTGTGGAGGTCAAGGTATCAGTCCTGTAGCTCAGTGGTTAGAGCACTCGCCTTACAAGCGTGAGACCTGTGTTATATAAATTATATAAATATAATTATATAAATAAAATTATATAAATATAATTTTGTTGTTATTGTTGGAGGGCGCTATATAAATGCTGCTGCTGTTATTATTGTTGTTAAAAACTAACTAATGCTGTACAATAAATTATGAATTTGGGTTCAGAGGCAAAGCTGCCTCAAGGCAATCATAATGGAAAACAGTCAATTTTCCCTGCATGGAAGTTTAACCAAAGTCAGATCTCCCACTGTTGTCCACAGACGAGATTGCAGAAATAGTAAACAGTACAGGAATCAGATCCAGTGATCTATGGATGCAGTAAACTCCATTGCAGTTGGGCGAGGGTTTGTTGTGTATGGATGAAAGTTGTGAATGAAAGTTATGTGAATGAAAGTTAATGAAGATATGTGGATGAAATTAAAGTCATTCATCTAAGCAGGAAAAGGGTGACTTGGTCTGATATTCAGATGGATGTCCAGGCCTCTTTTACCCTTACTTGATCATGGAGATACAACTCTAATGGCTTCTCACATCTGCCATCATTGTTCTACTTATGTAGTAATGGACAAAATGCCCTCACTTTACACGTTGAGACATTCTCCCAACATGAAAGGCATTTACATGTTGTGCGTTTCCCCAGGAAATGACAGTGGGTTGGGTGAAGTCTGTGATACAATGGGTTCTGGAGAGAAAATGCCCTGGGTGAGCCAATTGGCCTTTTCTCATTGCTTGGTTTCTTAAGAGCAAATAATCTTGCCAAATATTGGCACAGGATTAAAGACAGTGTAATTGAGTTCTCTAGCTGAGCAAAACAAACAAGTTCAATTTGAACCAAATAAAAGCATTTGATCTTAGTAGTGTCTCAGAGACGAAGACAGGTCACGTACTGGTACCAGCTACTTTTCCACAGCAGGCAAGTTGGCAGAAGAGAGGGTCTTTATGTGCCAGTGCAAGTGAGAGCTCTAACCTGGGCCTATAGAAAAGTGTGCACACAAGTCTCTGTGTGTGAATATGAGTGTCTTTCAGTGTCTGTATATGAATGTGTGTCTGTGCTTCTCTGGGTCTTTGTGTGTCTGTGAGGGCATGGAGGGTGTTATATAAATGCAAGTTGTTGTGAGTGTCTGTGTGTAACTGCCAGTGTATCAAGCTAAAATAAAAAGCTTACTCAAATGTAAGAGAAAGTGGGAATGCAGTGGCCTAGATAATTACAAAAGGCAACAAAGTGAGACAAAGAAAGTAATAAATGGAGCAAAAAGGGAGTGTGAACAAAAACTTGCATGGGATATTAAAACCAATTGTAAAAGCTTTCAAATATATCAAGAGAAAGAGAATGGTAAAGGCGAATGTGGGTCCGTTAAAGATAGATACAGGTGAGTCTATAACATAAGAACATAAGAAATAGGAGCACGAGTAGGCCATTTGGCCCATCGAGCCTGCCCCGCCATTCAATCATGACTGATATTCTACTCTAACTCCAGCTGCCTGCCTTATCCCCACACTCCTTAATCCCTTTATGAATCAGAAATCTCTCTCAGTCTTGAATATGTTCAAGGACTGAGCATCAACAGCCCTTTGGGGTAAGGAATTCCATACATTCACTACCCTCTGAGTGAAGAAGTTTTTTCTCAACTCAATGCGAAAGTTTCTTCAATCGAGTTTCTTTGGCACCTGGGAAGCTTCTTTCAAATCATGTTCAACATTGAATCTCAGCCCAGCCAAGTGGGGAAAGGGGCAGAGAAAGTGCTGATGACATGTGTCGGAATTGGATTCTCCAACATCAGCAAATCTGTCAGATAAACAGCAGCGGCACAGGCTGTACAGCTGTCTCTACTCACGCGCTCCAAGTCAGTCTGTCCAGGACTACCCACCCCACCTTTCCCTCCCTCTCCCCCCCCCTTACCCTCTTTTCCCCCTTTCTCTCCTGGCCCTATTTCCACGACTGTTTGTGGGACACTGCTGTGCGCACTTTGGTTACTGCGTTTCGCCCACAAATAAATAGTCAATTTTCCTTCTCTTCTTCATCCTACCCCGACCCCTCCCCTCCTGCTCTTGTCCCTACCTGACTGTACAGCGCCTTGGAACATCTTCGCGACGTGAAAGGCGCTATCAATGTAAGTTTTGATTGATTGAAAGGGCTGTTCCTTAACTTTAAGACTGTGACCCATGGTTTTAGATTCTCCAACCAGGGGAAACAATCTCCCACTATCTACTTTGTCGTGCCCCTTAATAATCTTATAGATTTCTATAAGATCCCCTCTAATTCCTCTATATTCCAGAGAATATAGGCTCAGATTAATCAATCTATCATCATTATTCATCCCCCTCATTCCAGGTACTAACCTAGTAAACCTACGCTGCACTCCCTCCAAGGCAAGTACATCCTTTCTTAAATACGGAGACAAAACTGCACACAGTATTCCAGGTGTGGTCTCACCAGGGCCCTATACAGCTGCAGCAAGGCTTCCCTACTCTTATACTCCAACTCTTTCATAATGAAAGCTAACACACCGTTAGCCTTCCTAATTGCCTGCTGCACCTGCATACTAACTTTCTGTGTTTGGTGTACAAGGACACCCAAGTCCCTCTGGACGCTAATACTTTCCAGTCTCTCCCCCTCTAAAAAATAACCCGCTCTGATGCTTTTGCCACCTAGGTGGATGACTTTGCACTTCCCTACATTATACTTCATCTGCCACCTACCTGCCCACTCACCTAACCTATCTATATCACGCTGCATTTTTAAAATGTCATCCTTGGTATTAACGCTTCCTCCTAGTTTCGTGTCATCAGCAAATTTAGATATATTAAGCTTGATGTCCTTATCTAGATTGTTGATGTAGATGGTAAATAGCTGAGGCCCAAGGACTGATCCTTGTGGCACACCACTAGTCACATCCCGCCAATCTGAGAAGGACCTGTTTATCCCTACTTTTTGTTTCCTACCCGTTAACCATTCCCTAATCCATGTTAATATGTTCCCCAATTCCATAAGCCCCTATCTTTTAGATCAACCCTTTATGTGGCACCTTATCGAAGACCTTCTGGAAATCCAAATAGACTACATCCACTGATTCACCCCTGTCTAGTTTACTCGTGAAATATCCTCAAAAATTCTATGAGATTTCTCAAATATGACTTCCCTTTTGTAAAGCCATGTTGACTTGGCCTAATTATATCCTGTAATTTTACAGTAGAAGATGAGGATAAAATACCAGGCATACAGAGGAACATGAAAAGAAGTCAAAGAGAAATGCTTAATAAAATAAATATAAATTTAAAAAATAATAATTGGGAAAATAATGAGACTCAAAATAGAAAAATCTCCAGGACCTGATCATTTCCACCCCATGGTGTTAAAGGAATTAGGAGAGGAAATTGCAGATGCATTTGTCATAATTTTCCAATGGTCGTTAGATTCAGGAACTGTGCCCTTAGATTTGGAAAATTGCGAATGTCGCCATTTTATTTAAGAAGGGAGGGAGAAACCAGGAAACTTCAAACCTATGTAGCTTAATGTTAGTTGTAGGGAAAATACTGGAATCCATAATCAGGGACAGAGTGACTGAACAGTTGGAGAGGCATGATCTAGTCAAAGAGAGTTAGCATGCGTTTGTGAAGGGTAGATCATGTCTAACTAATCTAGTTGAATTTTTAGACGAGGAGACAGAGAAGTGTAAGATTATGTCAACTGGCTCTCTGTCTATGCAACACACGTTTCTGATTATTTTTAATATTGTTTCATTATAGGGCGGAGGTGGTGCCAACATCTCACTCACTAGTATTACTCATGTTTAGTTTTGTGCAAAGAAAATGTAATTTCCGAAAGGTAGAATGTGCCCAAATTGAATTGGTTTCAAACCAGAGTCCTACAAATAATAAACTTGTTTTGCGGTGGTCTTGTTCCAACTTTAATTCTGAGAAGAGAGAGGCTACTAATATTAATATTTGGTGTGTATTTGTAACTCAGTACTGTGTTTTGAAAGCCCTCCGTTACATAATCTGTAATATCTGCTTCTGTCTGTCTACACCAGACTGAGATTTCTCACTACTGAATGTAACAAATAGCAGCAGCGAATTTTCAGCAACTCATTAATTCGTAGCTTTTTATTTACAGGATCTGTGTAAAACCTACTTGAAAAAAAAAACTTACAAAACGTATATCCACAACACTTTCCATTCACTTTAGCATTAACTTACAAGGTTTTCATCCGGCATGTAACTTGGATTGTTAAAAATATTTATTCTTTATCGGATTTTCTATTTTGAATACAGAACAATTCAAAGGGCAATAACCAGCCAACATAATTATACATCATAATTATACATTATAACATATATTGCAACCCTATGTTATTCGATTGTATTTTTTCAAAGCAATATCACAACAATGTTTCAACAACAACAACCAAACTACTTTTGTATATCACCTTTTACGTCGAGAGAACATTGCAAGGTGCTGGTCAATTAGTATTTTGGACGCAAGCTGGGGTCGGAATTGGGGAGGGCGGAAGGCAGGGGGAATAAGGGTGATCGAAGGCACGGTCGAAGTCTTGAGATGGGTCTTGAAGGAGGCGAGGGAGTGAGTGAGGCGGAGGGACTCTGGAGGGAGTTCTAGAGGGTGGGGCAGAAAGACTGAAGGCCCACTCGTCAATGGTGGGGCTGGTGAGCTGTGGAACGTGAAGCCGGCCGAGACCGTTGAGTGAAGGGAGCAGGCAGATTAGTAGGGGGTTAGTGGGTCAACAACAACAAAAAGTACATTTGTAAAGTACCTTTCACATCAGAAGGACGTCCCATGTTTGCAGAGGTAAGGGGGAGTTTCCAGATGTTTCCGATATTATATATTACTGTCGCTGAAGAGGACAAGCAGCCAGTCTACTCTCTGCCTCCATACTGGGCACTCTTAAAATGGTATTAGTGGAAAGAAGGGACATAACAAGGAAACAAACTTCGTAGGTTTTGCCTCATTCCTCGGGAGGCTTCTTTCCTCCATTATTTCCTCAGAGATTCATTGCAACTTGCAGGTTTCCACTTTTGAGGATAAAGTACTGATATTTGTCTTTTCCTATATTTCTCAGGTATCTACAGCCACTGACCAGGGTTAGGAGGGATCAGCTATGGCAAAGCTGCATGTGCACAACCTCGCCCTGTCAGTTGCACTTATTTTGGTGAGTAAACCAATTTCAAGCTATCAACATCGAGCAAAGCAGAGACCATTGCAATGGCCATTGCGATTGCTATCCAGTGAGAAATCATCAGAATCAGTGATATGGGAAGAGACTTGATTCTCATCTCAGTGCTGCCTGTGGTAATGTGAAGATAGAGCTCTGATTAAACAGGCAACTTGTAGGAATGAATGAGATATTTCTGATGTTATGGGATTTTGCCATTATAAACTCACACTGACAAAGTCAGTAAGTTTACTGATCAGAAGGAAATAAGAACCTGCAAAGGTCAGTAATGTGAAAGTCAATTAGAGGATGATTTTAATCTGGCTCCTGAACAAAGTACAAAGTGGGAATGGACAGGGAATTCAGGAGATCAGACCGGGTACATCAACCTTAATTATTACAAATACTAAAGTTGCTAAGAGTAAGACTGAAGAGCTCTTCCTATATCATAATCGCAATAGAGAGGAAGCTGGACCTCTAAAGTATATGACTGGTAATAAGAGGCAGCTTGAATGTGTGGCTTGGTTGATTTATCCACCTGAACAGACCAGGCAGTTTCCAGATTCAATCCCCGGTTTGTACTGAGTGAGCTGATATCAATCAAAGTGCTATTTTCTCGTCAGAACTATTGAATAGCTTGATTAGCGTTGCAAGACCCGACCGTAAGCACTCTACAGGTCTCTTTCTAATTTTGACTCGAAGCAATTTATCAATGTAATTAGCCACAATTTGTCAACTTTTACTGATTTCAAATAGATTCAGGTTTCAAAACGTGCGCCGTTCAAGCTTAATTAGAATTGAATAAACGGAAGGACGGGTTTGCAGGCGTTGACATCAGCGAATGTGTTGGAGGTACTGGCTCTGTTACAATGCTCTCGATCAGGAGGTCACAAGATCAACCCATTACTAATCTACCCTGCTGAGGCCTGTCAGCCTGTCTGTCTGTCTGTCTGCCTGCCTATGAGTTTTGACAGTTTCTGGGAATTAGATGATAAGTAATGGGAAGACTATGTATTGGTGAACCTTTAATCCCCACCTCAAGTGGAATGAGAATGGACAGAAAGCACTGACAGCAGCAATGAAGAAATCCAATCAGAGTATCCTACCCCACAGAAAGAATGATGGTAGGCAGAATAAACAAAATGAGGAAAAACATGAATAAATAAATAAGCAATAGCTCAGTGCACTGTTTGGTAATGTGGGCAAGGATTGTGTACCCGTAGAGTGAGTTTGCAATCTCAGCCGAGCCATTTTTGGCCATTATAAGCACTATATCAAATGCAACGATAATAGCACTTGGCTCTGCCTTCCCTCACATATGCAATATTAACCGACTCCGCCATTACCTCACCCCTCAGGCCGTTCAAATCCTCATTCATGCCTTCATCACATCCAGGCTCATCTACGACAATGCCCTGCTTGTTGGCCTTCCAAATTCCTCCCTCCACAGGCGGGAGGAAACTCCAAACTCGTCATGAGGTGAACGTGATTGATGGTCTATCCTGACATGGCAAGGTCTCAATGGAATCTGCTGGATCATGAAAAGATCAGATAATCCAGGATTCTGCAGCCTGTGACCTCTACCGCTCCAAGCTTTGTGACCCCATCTCCGCCATCCTTGACCAACCATTGGCCCTGACCATTATCCAGAGGATCCAATTCAGGATCCTGGCCCTAACATTCAAAGCCCTCCATGACCTCGACCCACCCTAACTCTGCAACTTCCTAATCCCCAATCAACCTGCCTCCCCCTCTGCCTAGGCTCGTCTAGTTCTGCTTCAAGACCCTCCTCTTCGATGGTCCGATCGGTTACCCATAATCCCTCCACCCTCCACCCTCCCTGTCCCCAACCCCTGTTTGATCTGAAACAATGACTGTCCAGTGCCTTGTGACGTCCTCCTAACTTGAAAAAGGCGTTATAGAAGTGCAAAGTACTGGAGGCCAGGCCAGCGGGTAAGAAAACAGAGAGCAGCAACAACAACTTCTATTCCTATAGCACTTTTCACAAGTGATAGTGACTCTGCGTATTTGCATAGGATCAAAAACCAGAAGATCAAGAGCGGAGAGATATATGCCAGTGTGCACAGACTCAATTCTAAAAGGGAGAACAGGTGATATCCTATAAGCCCATATACTTCTTATCATTCCATTTTATATTCTTTGCACAACTTCTCATGCCCGACCTTGAAAAGGCGAAAATATAAAAATATTATCAGTGCTGCTCAATTTATGTTTCTCCTAAAACTTAAGTAAATCTTCAGCCATTCGTTCCCCCATCCTCTGGAACTCCATCCTACAGTCCCTCCACCTCTCCCCATCCCCTGCCTCCTTCGGGACCCACCTCAAGGCCCTCCTCCTCTTTGACTATGCTTTCGACCAACCTCCTTCCCCATCCCAGCCCTCCACTCTCCCCAATCCATACCCCCAGCTTGAGATCAGAATACTGTCTGTCCAACGTCTGGGATATCCTCCCGACATGAAAGGCACTGTACAAATGTAATTTTGATGTTATTGTTGTTGTAACTAATCCAGAGGCATCAGCCTTGCCGCACAGGCAGAGAGGCCAGTTCACAGTTCCCTGGCCTTCTTGTTTCTCCTTGTTCCACTCGTCATGAGGTGAACGTGATTGATGGTCTATCCTGACATGGCAAGGTCTCAATGGAATCTGCTGGATCAGGCCAGTGTGCTCCAATTCTGGCAGATGTGGACAGACTGTGGAAAGATGAAAAGATCAGCCACTTGCAGTTATGAAGGGTCTATGCAAAGGGATAGGCTACCTGGGACATATAGCCAGCAATCAATCACACAGTGGATTAAAGCTGGAGCTTTGGCTTACGTATCTCAGTGTCTACTTTGAAACTATTGACTCCTGACACTGAGAATCTTCAATAGTCCAGGTATGCTCAGTGCGTCAGGTATGTTCACTGCTTTGATCTTCGTTCACACTGGCTCACCGGGGGAACACTAAATTAATTTGCTGCAGAAATCATTTGGTGGTTTTTAAAGAGACTCTTCGATAAATATCTAAGAAGACAAAATATCTAAAATGGATTTGCTGAAAGAAAGACAAATAGGAAAAAAGAGTGGGATTAAACGCAAAGCCGTTACATACAGTGTTGCAGATGGAAATGGATTAATGGTATCTATGATGCATCAAATATGACAAACAAGTAAATGGGGAGGTTAGAAGATTTGTTAGGATATGGTGGAGTCCTGTAGCTTAGTGGTTAAAGCACTCACCTTTCAAGCGAGAGGACGTAGGTTCGATTCCCGGCAGGATGAAACGTTGGGCAAGTTTCCTTACCCCACACGCCTCTATTTATCTAGCAGTAAGTAGGAACCTGGTTGTTAGTCGATTGGTGAATCACATTTCCAGGGTAACAATCTCTTCAATAAATAAATAAATCAATAGTAATAATTTGGTGACTCACTCCCCGACTATTCATCGGACAATGCTATGCGCAATGGATGCCATCGCCACAGAATATACGGTCAATTCACTTAACAGTACTTTTTGTGTATCTCTTTGAGGCACCTTGAAAACATGACAAGCCATTATAATCGAACACAAGAATTATGATTGTTATTTTATTGTTATATGAAATGTTCTGCCAGGAGCAGGAACTGAGGCAAAATCCATATAAGCTTTCAAAAGTGAACCAGATACATACTTAAAATGTTGTAAACTACAGGGTTGTGGAGAAAAGGGGCTGAAAGGATTGTTCTTTAAAAGAGCCAGCACAGACAGAATAGACCAAATTGACTTCTTCTGTACTGTAAATTTCTATTCTAAATATAGGATAATGGGTTAGAGAAGGTTACAGGACAGAGAGGTATGACACTTCTATTATTGCAAGCCAGCAAACATACATTACAGGTTCAGTCTTCACAAATAACTGCATAAAATGCTAGAGTACTGTATCATTTCTTTAGTTCCATATTTGAACCAGAACGAGGATGAGAGTGCGATGGGAACAGGTCTTGTCAGAATTGTGATCTCCTTGTCCCCATAAGATGGAGACAATGTCACAGGCGACGAGAATTTTGTAAAATGGCTAAAGAAAAGCCAGGCGCCACAACAATACAAGTAATGAAATCACAATCATATTTAATTTTTAGTGGAACTCTCTTTTGTCAGCCCGGTATTACATTGCACTTACGGAGACCCTTTAAATTACTCAGTGCACACATTCACTTGACAGGCAGCTGTGCCTGTCAATGTCTTAGGGTGTAGACTGCACACTTTTCAGTTAATCAATAAAGAGAGAACAGGAAATTGAGGCCCAGGCTGCTATTTTTTCACAGTGCCAACAAGCATTGGAAATCGCGAAGTGAAAAATGCTGCTGAGTTTTGTTGCGATTTTGTAAGACTGGTTTCTTTGTTAAATAATATGGACGTGAAAAGCATGACCTTCAGTCAGTTCCAAATTACTGCAATACCCATAGGTATTCCATAGTACAGCTACTGATGAATTTTCCGTTAGTGGCTTTATAATGTTCGTAGGCAATATTTATGTCAAAACGTCTTAGATTCCAAGCAATAAAGCACAACAGAATTATAATCAATATGCCAGGATAGAGAATAGAGATGTTTACATGCATATACACAGGACCTCCACATATTTTTAATACAGTATATACACATTAGTGTACAGGAACTAGGGCATTGGATAAATGTGTAGACAATGAGACTTGCACACAAGTGATTCTCACTTAAGGTGCTTTGTTTATGGAATATTCTCCCATTGCAATCTGAATGCTTTACCTCAGATCATTTACATGTCTAAAATTTGGACTTCAAATATCAACATTTCACCTAAAATCAGCCCCAAATACACTTTTGTCTTTTTACATTTTAAATTCTACAGATTTATGGAGAAATCAACCTCAGTGGCTCAATAAAATCAGTGTTTATATTCAATAAAACAACAATAACTGGCATTTCTATAGGTTGTTGTTGTTGTTTTTGCCCTTCTCACAGGGAAGAGTGTTTGAATGTTTAAATAGATACCAGGAAAGTGGGTATTATGAAAGATTGTTAAGTTTAACAGGAGCAATAATAAAATAAGAATAATTCTTGCATTATTGCTCCTCCATTCACAGGCTGCAGGTCATCCAATACTCTGCAGCTCGTGTACTCTCCCGCACCCGCCTCCGCGACCACATAACCCCCACCCTCGCCCGTCTCCACTGGCTCCCCATCCTCCAGAGGATCGAGTTCAAGATCCTTGTCCTCGTTTTCAAAGCCTTACACGGCCTTGCCCCGCCCTACTTAACCAATTTACTTTCCCCCTACAAGCCCACCCGGACCCTCCGTTCAGCAGGACTTGGCCTGCTCCAAGCCCCCCGCCCAAACCGCCCCACCATCGGAGGCCGGGCCTTCAGCTTCTCCGCTCCCACCCTGTGGAATGCCATCCCTCAATCCCTCCGCCTTGTTTCTTCCCTTTCCTCTTTCAAGGCCGGTTTGAAGACTTTTCTCTTCGACCGTGCCTTTTGCTCCCCACCTAATTTTTCGACCTCCCCTACGTGTTTCACCCCTTCCCGAACACCCCCCTCCCAGCTCGGGTCACACGCCTCCTGTGCAGCGCCTTGGGACGTCCTCCCGATGTGAAAGGCGCTTTATAAGTCTAATTTGTTGTTGTTGTTGTTGTTGTTGCATTTGATAAAGCACTTTTCACATCTTCTGGACATCTCAAATTGCTTCACAGAATATACTATAAAGTGAATTGACTATATTTTTTCGCCCACAAATATACAGTCAATTCACCTACTCTCCTTTATCCAGCCCTGACCCCTCCCCCCCCCTGCTCTTGTCTCTACCTGACTGTACAGCGCCTTGGGATGTCTTCCCGACGTGAAAGGCGCTATATGAATGTAAGTATTGATTGATTGATTGATTGATTGATTTGTGGGTGAAATATGGCAGCCAATTGCACATAGCAGTTTCCAACAAACAGTCGTAGATTGAAGTGATCAATTTGTTATTGTGTTTTTCTCTTGAGGGATTATTATCCGGCATGTAGAGTAAGGAAACTTGCACAAGGTTTCGCTCTGCCAGGAATCAAACTCAGCTCTCTTGCTTGCGAGGCGAGTGCTCTATCCACCGAGCTACAGGACTCCATGTAAAGTAAAGTACATTCAGCGTTTTCAGCAGAAAAATTCTACTTTCCTTTGTGGACCAATCAATTTCCCGTGCTAAAATATACCCACCTTCCTGGTTGCTGGGTCAACCTTAGTGTCGCTTCCTGTGTGTTGCACAAGTGCTGATGTCTCTTTGCATAAGCAGTTAGTGGCATTCACAGCCACAGGAAGTAATATCAGTGGCAACATGATGACCCAAAGGTCAGCCTTTTTTTATGCTTTAAAACTTGCGGAGTTAAGATATGGACATAGACCACTGCAGTATAACAGGGTCCTCCTGTATTATAATGCCTAATCAGGTCTTCGAGATGTCTCAAAGTGCTTCACAGAATATACCGTAAAGTGAACTGACTGTATATTTTGTGGGCGAATCGTGACAGTCAATTGTGCCCAGCAGTGTCCCGCAAACAGTTGTTCATTGAATGACCAAATTATTATAATATATATTTATATCAGGGATTATTACCGAGAGAAAAGTGATCTGCCAATCGACTAACAACCGTATTCCTACTTAATGCTAGGTGACCAGAGGCATTTGGAGTAAGGAAACTTGCCCAACATTTCACCCTCCCTGGAAATCTAACCCAGGTCCTCTTGATTCCAAGGCGAGTGATCTAACTGCTATGATACAGGACTCCATTATAGGTAGTAAAAAAGTATAGAATCATGGAAATTAAACCTTAGGACGAAACCATTCAGTCAACCAAGCCTGCACTAATACCAGCTCTTCTCCTGGAGGCAATGGATTTACTGTAAGCTAGATTTCCTGCTCTTTTTATATTGTTTTTCAAATAGAAAAGCAAACAGTGGCAGGTGCAATCCAAAGACACCCTTTAGCTCTGCTGGTAGAAAGCAATCTATTATTAGAGGCTGGTATTCTTCGACTTACATTATTCTTTTAAAGTTTAATATTGTGCAAAATTTTGGACAATTGTATTTCAATTATAATTTAGCAGACTATTTTCCACAGTTCTTTGGGTCACTGTGAATAATCAGCATCCAAATTCAGAATGATTTTTTAAACAATTGACTAAATCCTAACTTTTGAGGTTATTGCTCAAATTTAAGGCTAAGAATTTCCAGATATCAGGTCCTTTAAGGGGTACATTAAGAAGAGATAACCATAATAATCCTTCCATTTGGTACAATATAATTTACATCATAAGGACACCTGAAAAGCTTCATAGCATTTTACTGCAAAGTGTAGTGACTGCAATGTACAATATTCCAAGATGCTATCCTGTGTGGAAGAGTGCTATATAAATGCAAGTTTATGTTGTTGGTTTATGAATGTTATGTGCGAATGCAATTTCCAATCTGTGCCCTGTAATATTCTACAAACAGCAAGGAAGATGCAATTGAAAATCAAAAGATGCTAATAATGTAACCATTTTTGATTCTGATAAAGCATGTCATGCCATTGAGATGTTTCAAAGTGCTTCACAAGATATACCATAAAGTTGTGTGACTGTGTGTATTTTGTGGGTGAACACGCAGTCAATTAGCACACAGCAATATTCCACAAATAATCATGGGGTTGTCAAGTGCAAATAGATTTTCTAAACATGGATATCTAGTGGTATAACTCAGAAATCATTAAGGTAAGTAGTGTCACTAGAGCAGTGTACCACAGAAGCTCAAGTAATTAAATGTCTTCAAGGCAATTGGATTAGATGAGATCTATGTCAAGATCATTTCAGAAAATGTAGGACTTCAGCAAATGCAACCCTGCAGGGCAAAGCCTTAACGAGTGGGGTGGTCCTAGATGGACAAGTAATGGGAACCTTGTCAGACAGTGATATCAATGTCAAGCTATGCAGTTTCAGCTGGATAGACTCCAGCAGTACTCCAACACACACTCTGGGGTCTCCAAACTTTGGCTCTTACCACTCTGCGCCTAATACTTTCCAGAATTAGGTAAGCAGAATATGTCCGTCCATCCAGGGAGTGGTTGCACCTTCCATTTCCAACCATCTATCTCCGGGATTTCCATGTGTGAGTGGGATACATGGAATTCTCAGTTTGCTTTGGATTTTCTTTTGCATGGTGATGGTTTCCACGTTGGTCACACGCAAGTTTGACACACAAAAAATGCAAGAGGAAATAAAATGAAGCTTTGTTTATTAATGCGGGAGTTCTGAAGACTGAAGATCAACAAATGACATTTTGTTATTTAAAAACAGAAACGCCACATGAACCTGAAAAGTGTAGATGATACTGACACTAAGTGCATGATACAAAATTTAAGATAAAATAAAGTGGATATTCTATACTTGGAGGTTTAAAAGCATTCATTAAGGAGTCATGGAGACCTTTAGCTCAGTGGTTAGAGCCGTCGCCTTACAAGCGAGTGATCTGGGTTCGATTCCAAGCAGGGCAAAACCTTGGGCAAGTTTCCTTACTCCACACTCCTAATAATAATCCCTCAAAACAAAATTCATATTTCAATACAGGACAGTTTGTGAGACACTGCTGTGTGCAATTTTACCCACGTATATACAGTCAATTCATTTTTACAATATTCTGTGAAGCACTTTGAGACGTCTAGAAAATGTGAAAAGCGCTATTTCAAATGCAAGGACTATTATTATTATTATTATTAATAAAGTCTTATTAAGTTCATGGCAAATTACTCTGTGGGATTCAATACTGACTTCCCAATGAATCAGGTTGGGAGCATTGAATGGCTGAATTCTGTAAAGCTCCATCTTGAGTTACCTGTTATTCCCACTATTCATAAATGAATCCATGGAAAGTGATTCTTGAAGATATGGTAAGATTAGTTGATGATATCTGTACCTATGTGGGTAGATGAGCAATATCAGTAGGATATTCTTGCTTAGAAAAAAAAACGGATGAATTAAACAAAGGAGCCAATGAGTGGTGGAAGGATTTGACAGATAAATGAAGGGAAGTAGAGGTTAGCACAACCATAAACAGTACACATGTATGAAAGAAAGGGTGACTATTGTCGGTTTGCCTGTAAAATACAAGTCGCTGCACTTTACATTAGTAATTATAATAATCCTTGCGTTTGCTCTAGTGTCGGAGGGACATCTCAAAGAGCTTCACAGGATTTACTGTGAAGTGGAGTGACTGTATTTGTAGGCAAATGCGGCAGCACAATTGCTCACGGCAATAACCCACAAACAGCCATGGATTGCTGGCCAGAATAGTGTCATTTGATCTGTAACGTCCTCCAGAATAGGCAGATAGGTTTAACATTTCATCTGAAGGATGGCATCTCGAACAACGAATCACCCCCAGTACCTCATTGGGGTGTCACCTTAGACTATGTGAGCTCAAATCCTGACGTGGGCTTCAACGCACAACGTTCTGACTCAGAGGCAAGAGTGCTCAGCTAAGCTGATACATAATTACAGTAAATTATGTACCGGTAAGTGCTTCGAAGCACTATCCTGATGTGAAAGGCTCTAGATCAAATGTAAGGATTATTAGTATTACCATGATGATGATTATTATTATTAGGAGATTTGGGAAAGGATTTAGGTATGATAATTGACCGGATCTTTAATTACATTAAAAAAAACAAATTGAAAATAGACTTTACTTAAGAGCCACAAAGAATAGCCTGTGATTCATCAATTTAATCTCAAATTCCACGTCCTGCGACGGACCATCTGAAATGTTTATCATCAGATATTCCACCTGTTGTCATAAATATCAACTGTCGACGTAAACACACATCAGTAATGACGTATTTATCAGTAATGCCTCATGTTATACAATATAGGAACCCGTTTGCTCTCCTCTGAGACTATTTATATAATTGACTTTCCATTAATTCAAAAGCAGCAATTACAGCGATACTAATCGCTGACTTACTGGTCCATAGCATATTGTATTACGAACATGTCTTTTCAGTCCGTAGCCTGGGCTCGGACAGAAAGCATGTGTTTGAAGTAATGAAGGACAGGGGTTGAACAATTGCCCAACATTAGTCAGCAGCTCAGAGAGGAAAAAGGAAAGGGAAAAAGTACTTAGGATAATATATCTAGGAGGAGAAAGGGAATAATGCATCATGTTTTCCCCATCTCTAAATAAAAAGTGGCTTGAGGTAACCAGGATTGAGTTATCTCTTTCACAACTGGGGAAGGTTTGATTCTCCCACTCTTCGAAGGAGACAAGCAGGGAAGGGAATTTCAGAAGTTAACACTGAAAGCATTGAGATGTCCACCCGATATGAAAGGGGCTATAGAAACTGTATTGTACAAGGTGTATTGCATTATTCCACAGTTTATGTAAGAAACTATCGTAAATATACGGATAAAAATAATAATCCTTATACTGTATTTGATAAAGCAGCTTTCATGTCAGGAGAAATCTCAAAGTGCTTAACAGGATTTATTGTAAAGTCTAGTGACTGTGTATTTTGTAGCCAAACAAATAAAAATGCAAACAAATGTAGTATTTGGCACAGATTACTTCACTGCTTTGCTTAGCCTGACTTTCACAGAAATTTGTGAGCTTTCATGAGAATCTGCCTTCAGTCTCAGTGTATCACAAGGCTAATGGAGTCACTGGCACCAAAGTCAAACAGACAAATCATTCTGACAAGCAATTCGTACATTGTTATAAGATTTCAATCAGTGACTAATTTGTGGTCTGGATGGATGTTGCACTCGTGGCAGACAAGATTACATAAGTTTATGGGTCTTTTCTTGGCAGAGAATAATGCCGAACCTTGCGTCAACTGAGAATTACGCCGATAATACCATTGAGCCTCCATCTGTCGAGACGGCACAGAACCTAATACGGCAAAAGATAATGGATGCACAGTTTAAATGTTATGAAAAGATGGTCAGTGATCCTCCACTTAGCAAACCAGGTAAATAACAACTTGCCCAACCCTACATCCGCGACCTCCCAACCCCCTACCAACCCGCCCGCCCCCTCCGCTCAGTGGGTTCCAACTTATACACGTTCCCCGGACCTACCCACCCCACCATTGGCAGGTGATCCTTCAGCCGCGCCACCCCCAACCTCGGAACTCTGTCCCGTAGTCCCTCCACCTTGTCCCCTCCTTCAAGTCCCACCTCAAGACCCTCCTCTTCGACAGTCCCATTGGCCATTCCAAATCCCGCACTTTCCCTCCGCCCTCCCTGTCCCCAGCTCGGGTCTGAAACAGTGACTGTTCGGTGCCTTGTGATGTCCTCCTGACGTGAAAGTCGCCATACAAGTGTAATTTTGTTATTGTTGGTATCTTGCTGGTTCTTTAATAAATGGTTTATCAAAGCATTGTGCAGACAATCAACAGCAATCTCTAATATTCCAGGTCCATATTGTAACAGAACCTGGGATGGATGGTTATGCTGGGAGGACACCTTGGCTGGAACTCTCAACATGCAGAACTGTCCAGACTATTTCAATGACTTTGATGAAACTGGTAAGAGATTCATCCTTTGTTTCTTTATTATCTTGACCCAATCCCTACCCCTCTCCTTAGATTGTTTCCCAACTGCACCTCCTCGCCCCCCTATCCACAGACATCATAAGCCTCTTTTTGTTCACCTGCATCATTCCCACTCCTTTAAAAATATCCGTCATCACTCTTATCCCTCAAAAACCCTCACCAGGACCCACCACTGCTCACAAATTACTACCTCATCTCCAACCTCTCTTTCCTTTTCAAGGTCCTGGAATGAGTTGTTGCTTCCCAGCTTCGCTCCTTCCTCTCTGGCTACTCCCTTCACAAATGCCTCCAATCGGGTTTCCGTGCCATCGACAGCACATAAATAGCTGTGGTCAAAGTGACAAGTGACTTTCTGTCCATTTGTGACCAGGGGTCCCTCTGCCTCCCTGTCCTCCTTGACCTCTATGCTGCCTTTGAGACAGTTGACCCCTCTATCCTCCTCCTTCACCTCTCCTCTTATCTCAACCTTCATGGTTCTGTCCTTGAATCCAATAATAATAATAATCCTGGGATTTTGGTACAGCGCTTTTCACAGATAGTTCAGATTCTACCTTTCATGCTGTCTCTACTTCACCTCCATAAACAGCTTCTCCTCCAGCCCCCACCATCCAGCAAGGTGTTCTTCAGGGCTCTGTCCTTGGTCCCCTCCTATGAAAGGTGACATCATCCGCAGACATAGGGTCAACTTTCATACGTATGCAGATGACACCCAACGCTATCTCTTTGCCTCCTTCCTCGACTCCAGGACCACTGTTATCTTGACAGAATGTCTGTCAGACATCAAGTCCTGGATGAGAGCTAACTTCCTACTGTTGAATGTCAACAAGATATTGGCCCTGCTGATTGGCTCTCATCAGTGCCTCCACACTTCAGGCAATGTCACCATCACCATCCATGGATGTACATTCCACCTCTCTAAGCCAGTCCAGAACCTTAGTGTCTTGCTTGACCCTCAACTGTACTTTCTACCCCACATCCGTGCCATGATCCACTCTGCCTTCCAACACCTCCACAACATCGCCTGGCTCTGTATCAAACCACAGGTCACTGAAACCCTCATATACATATTCATGTCATCCAGGCTCGACTATGCAAACTCTCTGCTTGTTGGCCACCCCACCTCCTACTTCCATAGGCTACAGATCATGCAGAACTCTACAGCTGATGTGCTCTCCCACACCAGGCTCTGTGACCCTATCACCCACATCCTCATCTGATTCTACTAGCTTCCCATCACACAGAGTATGTTCAAGAGCCTGGTCCTCATCTTCAAAGCCTTCCATGGTCTCACAGCCCCCCTACCTCTGTGACCTCCTAACCCTCTACAAACTTACAATATCAACAATAACAAAATTACATTTGTTTTGTGCCTTTCATGTCAGGAGGATGTCCCAAGGCGCTGAAGAACGCTCACAAATGTGTTATAATGTGTTTGATACAGCACATTATTGTGTCTCTTATTTAGCAGTGTCATAAATGGTCTGCATCATTTACTTGTGTAATTTAATCTCTCACAATTCTGAGCCAAATGAAATTGGTGTATTTTTCAAAATGCGAGGTCTACACAGTGCTAGACCCCAGACCATCTCTCAAACGCTGCCTCCAGCCTCATCTGCACATAATCCCAGGAATCATTATTCCCCAGTGAAGAAAACCACACCAAAACACACCAAAACACACCAACAATCTTGGCCATAGGAATGCTGCTTCACACTGAAATAAAGAATTGTTTATAGTATGCAATAGTTAGAACCAACATTCCCTCATTCTAGGTAGGAAACTGTCCCTAGTTTCCTGTGTTTTATTTCACTGGTAACTGCTTTGTGGGAGTAGCTATTCAATTAGTAGCACTCTTGGACATTATACTGCATGAAGGGTGCTATATACATACAAATTGTTGTTGTAGAAGCTGGCACAATGCATTTGACTACACAACAACAACAATTACATTTGTACAGTGCCTTTCATGTCGGACGGACGTCCGCCCTAACACAGGTAAGTAAGAGAGACTTTACACCTGGATTATCATTAAAAGTTTTACTACCTCCAGCAGCGTTGGGTGGAAAGCAGGATGGCCAAAGACACGGTCAAAGAGGAGGGTCTTGAGATGGGTCTTGAACGAGGCAAGGGAGGGGGCAAGTAGGAGGGACTGTGGGATGGAATTCCAGAGGGGGCCAGAACGGCTGAAAGCCCACCCACCAATGGTGGGGCGAACGAGTCGGGGAACATGAAGTAGACCGGAGCCTGCTGAGGAGAGGGAAAGGACAGGTTGGTAGGCGGTTAGAAATTCGCAGAGGTAGGGTGGAGCAAGGCCGTGGAGGGGTTTGAAGGTGAGAAATGTGTTAAATAACACAACAATTTTACTCCATACATGCAAATGGTATGGTAGCTGAAACGTTTTAGTTTCACGAAATTCAGTTTGTGTTAACACTTGTTATAAGACTGGTGATTTTACAGAAATGTGTTTTCTGTTTGCTTTCTTTCAAGAAAAAGTTACTAAGTACTGTGATGACAACGGGAATTGGTTTAAACATCCAGAGACCAATCGTACTTGGTCCAATTACACATTTTGTAATAAATTTGCAGATTATAAAATAAAGGTAAGTGTTTTCCCCTCCCCTCCAGAAGCGTTGACCACTTGGCTGAGCAAAAAGACATTTGCAAATCAATTAAATTTTCATTTGCACTCGAGGTTTATATATACATTCATCACTGAAATTACTTATCTTAAGGGCTCTACAGACAGAAGACGTGATGAGTGATAAGGAGCTATTGAGCTTAACTACTGGTGATGTAGATATTGATACATAAATCAACTGATGATTGGGATTTAAGACTGAATGTTGTAGGATTTATTTTTCACTTTGGAGCCACAATGGTCTTTTTCTGAACCTATAAATTCCTTCACTGCAGTAACTCACTTTTCTGACAATCATTCATCCACAACTTTGTTGCTGTATAACTATCAGGCTACTGGTGGTTTCTACATCATACCCCAATGTCCTAATCATGTATCCTCTGAATACTGTATAAACGATCCCAATCTGAATAACACAAAGAATTAAGTTCAGAAAAAAAGGTATGTGAAGGATATGATTATTTACTGTCAAAGTAACGTCAATCAGATTCTAGGATTTAAAATGTGCATTTCTTTGATTTTAAGGGTGTTAATTGTGTGTCTGATGTATGCTTAAACTCATCACTATACATACTGGAGAGTGTCTAAACCAGTTAGTGTCCCATGCATCTTTTCGCCCACAAATATATAGTCAATCCACTTTATAGTACATTCTGTGAAGCGCTTTGAGGCTTCTAGAAAACATGAAAAGCGCTATATCAAATGCAAGGATTATTATTATTAACCCACCTACACATGGAAGTTCTGGTATGTTTGAATGCAATACCCATTCTTCACTCCAGGGAGTATTAGATACATTTCGTTGACAAATATTTCATGATGGAAGTAGAGAGGAGCATATTTATCAGGACATTGCACAAATGCCACAAATGTAGGCTGTGAAGATAGACCTATTACATTTCTAAGATGTACTACAGATATGTTATACTTAACACAGTGCTCTACTTGTTCAGGAGAAAGGATCAATCCAGCTGCTGAGATGGACTCTATCAGCAACCCACCACAAGCTATGCTCAAGTGTGTGGAAAGACTCACCAATACTACTGGGTTCCTTCTTTGCCCTAGTTAAACAAACCACAGTGTAGCAAAGTACAATATCATTTTATCTGCCCTGACAGTAACTGACCCTTCATTGTTGGGAAATCAATCTGAATATCAAGTCTTCAAGAGATCATAAGAAATCAGGATATTAAGTCTGTGTCCTCTCATTACAGCAGTAAGTTGTCTTTTAAATAAGTCCCTCATCCAAGCCTCAATCACCTTTCCCTGTAACCTGTCCTAGTCAATAATTACCCTCTGTGTAAAGAAATTATTGGTAAAATACTGTCTGCTTCATGTCGCCCCTCCACCCAGCCACTATTGGTGGTTAGACTTGCAGCAAATCTGCCCCCACTCTCTAGAACAACTCCTTCAAGATCCACCTCAAAACCTTCCTATTTGAGTGCACTTTCTGTCATCCTTCCCCCTCACCCCCAACCCAACCCAACCCACTCCCATTCCCCTTGGTTCCCAACCCTCTTGGCCCCACTTTCCTTGGCTTCAAACCCAGCTCGTATTCCCAATGTGGTATGGCGGTATCTGTCATATTTGAAACCCTGAGCCTGTGTCCTCCAGGTGCCTTGGGGTATCTGAAAGCATGATTTGGGGTTTACTTTCTCAATTCTTTCTGCACAGTGAAGTCTATCTTGGGTTGATTCTACAACTGTCGTTTGTTTTGTTAGTTCATTATTATGAGCAGTCCATATAATCATAATAATAATCCTTACATTTTTCATGTCTTCTAGATATCTCAAAGCGCTTCACGGAATACACTGTAAAGTGAATTGACTGCATATATGTGTGCAAAACATATATGCAAGTAACAAAATTATCGTCCATCTTTAGCATTTTACATGTGATAGATTCCAATTTGAACATAATTCATCAACCCAATCAAATCCCTAATTTCTCCTAATTTCTCTATTTTGTCCTACATTCTGAAAGATTGCATATTGTTGACAAATTGAAAAGGAAGTGCGATAAAAATTTCTGCAAAGGAAATGGTTGAGTGTGTATGAGATAAAAGTCTTTTTTTTGTACGATAGTTTTTAACTGACCAGTTATTTTTCCCAGTTCTGTGTATTGTCATACTCATTCTCACAAAGAACACAGCTCAAAGATAATTGTGATCGATTCTTGTGAAACTTCTGGACTCGCTAAACAATAAACTATTGGATTCTCACTGAGTATACAACGATTCACATTTACATAGGTCCTTTCATGATGGGAGGAAGTCAATGCACTCGCTCTCTGAATGGGAGTCCAAGCTATGTAGAAATAACAATGATGTTTTACCCTCATTTCCAATCTCTGAATACTATCATCTCATACACCCTAAGCACTGGCAAGTACTGTTTTATAACCCAATAAAAGCAACAGTTGGAGTGCACAGCAACCTTAACGCCTTCTGGCATCCAGACATAAATAGCAACAAGTCACATAACTGGCCATAATAAGGCATCAATTCAAAGTGAAAACATATGATATAATTTGGTGCACTAGAAATATTCCCATTAAATCAAAGTCAACAGATGAGGGTTCGTTTTTTGAATGAGAAAGGAATTGAATGACTAAATTGCATTGTTGTTTTCAGTAGTCAAAAGCATATGGGATACAAGGCTTTATAATTAGGGACATAGAGTACAAAAGTCAGGAAGTGCTAACTAACCTCTATAAAACTTTGGCCTCAGCTAGAGTACTGTGTACAATTCTGGTCACCACACTTTAGGAAGGATGTTCAGGCATTGGAAAGGATGCAGAGGAGATTTATTAAGGTGGTGCCAGGAATGAGGGACTTCAGCTATGAGGAAAGGCTAGAGACGCTAGATTTATTCTCATTGGAACAGAGAAGGTTACGAGGAGACCTAATAGAGGTTTTTAAGATCATGAGGGGATTCAGAAAAACTGTTTCCACTGGTGGTGTATCAGTGACTCGTGGTCACAGATTAAAATAGTTTCAAAAAGAAGCAGAGGGGAGCTGAGGAGAAATGTTTTCACTCAGCGAGTTGTT
This sequence comes from Hydrolagus colliei, assembly GCA_035084275.1. Classification (NCBI taxonomy): domain Eukaryota; kingdom Metazoa; phylum Chordata; class Chondrichthyes; order Chimaeriformes; family Chimaeridae; genus Hydrolagus; species Hydrolagus colliei. The sequence continues at coordinate 133,406,094 of CM068743.1, read as the reverse complement.
CAAATCTGGAATGCATTGCCTGAAAAGGTGGTGGAGGCCGATTCGATAACAGCTTTTAAAAGAGAGAGTAACATTTATTTGGGGGAGGCCAGGTTTGTGCGGTTATGGGGAGAGAGCTGGGGAGTGGGATTAAATTGCTCTTTTCAATACTAAAATGTTGCATATTTTCAGAGTATAACTTATTTTTCTTTCTTACCAGATGGCACGCATTCTTTACTACATGGCTGTTGTGGGTCACACACTCTCCATAGTAGCATTACTTATTTCTTTGGCTATTTTCTTCTATTTCAAGTAAGTGCTATCAAGTATTCATTCGATTTTCTCCTCCAATTTTCTCCTCTCCTGCCTTGAGGGCTCATACATCACACTTTTTGCAACCCATTTTATAATAATCATCTTCTAGACGTCTCAAAGCGCTTCACAGAATGTACTGTAAAGTGAATTCACTGTATATTTGTGGGCGAAACGCGGCAGCCAATTGCGCACAGCAGCGTCCCATAAACAGGCATGGATTGAAATGACCAATCTTTTGTGGGGGAGCGATTATTATTATTATTAGGTGTGTGGAATCAGGAAACTTGTCAAGGTTTCGCCCTGACCTACCTGGATTCGAACACAGGTCTCACGCTTGTAAAATGAGTGCTCTAACCACTGAGCTACAAGACTCAATTTTCCACTGTGTTTTGGGAAAATGAGAAAAAGCAAGGTGTTTCAAAAATTCTAACTGAAAATCTGCAGATTTTTAAATTTACTTTGACTTATTTTCTAAGGTGGAAATCTAACTGTTCTTCACAAGTCAAAATATGTGTTGGGTAGCTCATTTGTTGGTGAGTCCAAAACAAGGGGATATTAACACAAGATAACTTGCAGTAGATCTTAAAGAGGAATTTTTTTTCACACAGTGGGTGGTGAGCATGTGGAACTCACCACTGAAAGATGTGTGTGAAGCAAAAATAATTAACATATTTAAGAGGAAAATTGATGCATACATGGAATCATAGAATATTAGAGTATTACAGCACAGAAGGAGGCTATTCGGACTGAGACATATTTTCTACGTATAATATCTGGTGAACTGGGAATGATTCGCTTGCACAATCTCTCACGTGGATCAGGTGGATACACCATAGAATGTTTTACGAGATGGGAGAAGAAATAGGAAATCCATCGGCTGATAATTTCAAGAGTTCGATAAACACAAAGGTTGTACTTGAAGCAAGGATATCAAACATTAAGTAGAAGACAATATATATTTTTTTAAAAGGAGTGAGGATGGTCCCAAAGCAATGGGGTGAAGTGGTGTAGCAAGAATTGTAGAAACATGCAACACTTTGCTTTATGTCAATGTTGGGGAAAGTGGTTGAGAGTATCTTACAGAACACTATCAACATTGATCAAGGGACTGCGGAGGCCATAAGGAGGAGGAAGCATACCTTTAGAGTCATACAACAACAACAAATTACATTTATATTTATACATTTATAGAGCGCCTTTCACGTCGGGAGGACGTCCCAAGGCGCATACCTCACATATCTACTGGAATTCTTTGTGGAGGTTATTTAGTGGTAGGCACCAGCTATCTAGTGCTTATGATTTATTTAGATTTTTCACAAAACATTTCATTACAAGTGCCGCATCTTCTGGTTCTTGGTGAGTGAGTTATCTCAGTGCCACTGCATGAAGGTGACTGACACTCAGAAAAGATCATTCTCTATTTGATGCAAGAACGTGTTATCAGACTCTTAAAGGTCTTGTGACTCTTAAACAATTTGTTCCTCAATATACACTGGCATTAACACTCACCCTCTGAAGTCAATGCTGCTCTCTGAATTTTCATTGCGCAAAAGATCTTGGCGGGAGAGGGCGGTTTTTATCTATGGAATTGGAATCTATGGAATCTATGGGATACTATCAAAATCTTATTGTTATTTTGCTGTATACTAAAGAACCAGGTCAAACATAACCTAGTGCTGGTTTTTGCCTCCATTTGCTTCGTTTATGAGTTGCAGCATTGAAACTATTTGCCAATCCCAGCATTAAGATATCAGAACAAGGACACAGGTCTAGAATTGCACAGGGAAATTTCAGGACAAATGCCAGGAAGTATTTCTTTACCCTAAGGGTAATTAAGAGATTGACAGGAAAGGTAGTTGAGTCCAGGCCAATGTGGGACTCATTTTAAAACAACAACAAAACTATATTTAGAGAGCTCCTTTCATGTCAGGAGGATTTCCCAAGGCACTGTATTTTTAAATGAATTGACTATTTGTGAGCTAAACACAGCAGCCAATTGCACACCACCGTGACCCCCAAACAGTCGTGGATGGAAATTACCAATTTATTATTTTTATTGGGGATTATTATTAGGTGTGTGGAGTAAGGAAACTTGCTCAAGGTTTTGCTCTGCCTGAAATCGAACACAGGTCTCTCGCTTGAAAGGCGAGTGCTCTAACCACAGAGCTACAGAAAACAGCTGTGTTGCTGGGATGGAAGAACATAGGATGGGGATTCTGGAAGGATGTGATGAAATGGGTTGAAGCAATCTCTGTTTTTGTTTCAGATTCCCAGCATCTGTAGTATTTTGTGTTTTGAGTATATTGAAGACTGGGACCATTTTCCAAGGCTGGGGATGTAGATAACATTTATTTTTCCCCACCACTCTCTGCTGAAGGTACTACATCATCCTGAGGAATGGTTCAATGGATGTTGATTGCCCTCCTCATAGATATTTCAGACTAGACAGCAAGTTGTAAGATGTTTGACCATCAGGGGAAGGGGGGGAAACAATGGTGTCAACTTGACATCCCTACAAACACATGCATTTGCAAGTGGGGACTTGGGGATAGTTATTGTGACCTGAGCTGCTATGAATTTCAGCATGCAGTGACAACACTATACAATAAACAATAATGCTATTCTGGCATAGATAATAACCCCAACAGAATTGGGTTTCAGTCACTAGTACTGGAAACAGCTTATTCCGTCATCAGATGTGCAATGCAAATGAGGCATGAATTTGGCGCCTCTACCAAAGTGGGCAGTCATGTTCTGTGGTAGAACACATCAATTAGCTTTACAGGGATGTGTATTCATAATGTGTTGTGCTTTATTTGTTCCTATAGTTCAGGGACTTGTGTGGAAAGTTAAGGCAGATATTGGTGTTTCACAGCTCACATAGCGAGACTAATGTTAGTGATCTTAGCTTCTAGTGTGAGACAGATTTTAGTTCTTCCCAGCGTGTAGAATGAGACAGAATGACTAGACAAGCTAGAGTTCTTCAGTCCTGAGAGAAGACAACTCAGAGAGGACCTCATAGAGGTGCATACAATTTAAATGGGATTGAGCTAGGTAAACCCACAACAATACTTTAGAATGCACAAAGAAAATAGAACAACAAGACATAGGTTTAGAGTTACAAAAGTCAATTTCAGGATAGATTGAGGAAGTTTTTCTTTACTTAGAGAGTAACCAACTCCTGGAACAGGTTATTTTGAGGTGATAGTGCTCCCAGATCCCAGTGTGAGACAGATGTTAATCCTCCCCAGCTCACAAAATGAGACAGATGTTAGCACGGCTGTTCTGGGATTGCATTGGTTGCCTGTCTCAGTAGTGACTCAAAGTTATTGCTTGGGATTTTTAGGTCAATGTAGCACTATCAGGGTTAAAACAAAAACAGAAATTGCTGTGAACACTCAGCAGGTCAGGCAGCATCTATGGAGATAGGAAAAGTGAGTCAACCTTTCGAGTCCATGACCCTTTGTCAGAACTATCAGGGTGAGTTGGTTTATAAACTATCAAGGGCATCATTGTTAAAATTTCTGCATAGGTAACTGGAAGCTACAAGATCCTGACAGAGTGGTTAGAAATATTAACCTTTTACTCTGTTTCCACCCTCAGGAACCTCAGTTGCCAAAGGATAACACTACATAAGAATTTATTTTTCTCTTACGTCTTCAACTCGGTCTTGACAATCATCCAGCTCATGGCAGTGGCTAATGACAAGGACGTTGTCTCCCAAAATCCTGTAAGTGTTGAAGGATTCTGAATGTTGGAGGTCAAAGAAAATATGTGGTCCTTCCCTCTAGCAATTATGAGCTCAAAAAACTCATGCTTAGGCTTAAGACAATTGCCTTAAACTATAAGATGGTGCAGAATTTGAAAAAAAAAACTGTCTGAAATTCTGCTGACATTCAGAAGCTGTCTTTCTGCAATGTATTTTGGAGTGTTGTGAAAAATTGTCTTCCCCTAATTATGATCGAATTTAAGACAATTTCCCTGGGTAACCTTGGTAAGAGTGGTGGAGAGAGCTGCAGCTTCTAAATGAGGAACTCACTGGTTTGAAACCCAGTCTTTCCTGAGTACGCAGTCTCAGCCTGGGCTGCACGTGGTCAATGAGGGAAGGTTAATTTGGCTCTGGCTTTCCCAGGATTGGGAGGGAGAAACACACTCTTCCAGGGTAAGGGAAGAGAAACACAAGGTTCCTGTTTTTGGTTCCTTTTCACCACTCTCTACCTCTGATGTGTGTTTGTGGCCTGCTGACGCTCACTGCCAAGACCTATACATGAACATTAGCTAATTGCATGGGGTGTGCAATGGAGGCCAACCAGCATTCATAGAACCTCCTCCCCGGCATAAGGAAGCCAGAGAAGGAGCAGAGAAACATATGGCAGTGACGGGAATTTAGAATAAAGTAATGGGGCAAACATTTTATTGTTTTAAAAAGACAGTTCCAACATTCCACACAACTACATTTACATCTTAAAGCTAAGAACATTTGGGCCCCTCTTCATTAATTGGAAACACATGCACAGAATTTCCCGTTATCAGGCTGTGTTTAATCATGGTATACTATTAGCTTTATGACCCACCGGAGCCTGCGATGGAATGACATAGTTTAGTTCACACAAGACTTTAATCCAGTTTCATTTTTACAAGGCTCCAGTGTAAGCAGTTGAAGCACTCTGGTGGAAATGCTGTGAAAAAGTCAAAATGTCAACACTCATTTGAGTGAATCTGGGTCAATGTAAACATAATGTACTCACACCAGCCAGATTATATTGTGCATTATTTATACCTCAAGGTATAGGATCCAATTTTACATATCAGTGCATCAGTTGTGATCAGAGATCTGCTGTGCCCATTGATGTAATTAATAATAATATTCATAATAATAATCCTTGCATTTGATATAGCGCTTTTCACATCTTATCGACATCTCAAAGCGCTTCACAGAATATACTGTAAAGTGAACTGACTGCATATTTGTGGGCGAAACGCGGCAGCCAATTGCGCACAGCAGTGACCCACAAACAGTCGTGGATTGAAATGACCAATTTTTATTATTGTGGTTTCTTTTGACGGGTTATTACAAGTGCCTGAAAAAAACAACGTGAGACAGACATTTCTCCTCCCAGTTCACAGTATTAATAACAGTAACGACATGCATTTCCTTTTCGACCGTGCCTTTAGCCTCCTTCATGCCTCTCTGCCCTCCCACATCCCAACCCTGACCACCAACCCTCCCCCCATGTACGGGTCCTGACCCCTGACTGTTCCAACGCCTTGGGACATCCTCTCAACTTGAAATTGTAATTTTGTTGTTGTTGATATGTAACTCCCCTCATGCATGTAGCATCCCAGAGAGCTAACATCTGCACCAGATAGCTCTTTGTGTTCCAGTCCGCATTGTGAGACAGATGTTACTGCACCTCAGCGCACAATGAGACAGATGTTGGTGATCCTCAGTTGATGGTGTGAGATAGATCTTTACAGCATATGAGGTGGTTGGAGTAACTTGTTAGAAATATTCCGAAAAGCACAATTTATACCAAATTGGTTAAAGGATTAATACGCCATTTGGGGGCAAGGATGACGAGAGAGTAGTCAGAAGAGAAATATGTCATTTTAATCACCATAGGACTGATTTTATGTATTGATAAAATAGAAATGGACACAATAGGTTATAGCAAGAACGCAACCAACAATGTATGGTATATTTGTATCGTGCCCTTGATGTAGAAAAGTATCCTGGAATGCTTTACAGTGGCAGAAACCGATACTGAGGGGGAGGAGGGAAAAATTCTAAAATGATTATCAAGATGTGAAAACATTGCTTTTTTTTAAACACTAAAATATATACTCCATTCTCTTCATGATACAATAACATTTTCAGTAGTCAGTATCATTTTCTAATTCAAATTCTATAGCTGTTAAAATTATTATTTGATTGCATTGTATGTTGGCAGATGAACAAATTGACTCTCAGGCACCTTTCACTGGTAATGATGCCCTTTTAAGAAATAGATTGCCTTTGAGCTTCCAGGAAATAGAACATTTCAGGTTTTTTAACATGAAGCAAGATTTTTTTTTAATGTATCTGGTATCAAATGTATGCCAATGAGTATCTGATTCCAAAGTGTATACACTCGCGGCTCTCTGGAATGTGGTAGTACATGAATTGCACTCTGTCTCATATTTGTAGACTGTAAACATTGACGGCTCGCGTTGAATGTCAGATGTATTTCCAAGGGGTTAAAGGGGAGCAAGCCAAGCATTTTCACAGTCAGCCCGAGTTGTATACGGGCCAAGGATCTGTCTCTAGTCATTGAGACAAAGTTCAAATTGACCCAAATTCAGAATCTGCCCCTGGGGGCAATCGGTCCATAAAACCTCTGTTATTAAGAGTTAAACATAATACCACTATACTTGGAAAAAAAACACAGCATCTCGATCGTAATAAAACAGATTTCAGCAAGCTACATTTTATCAGTAACATTTGATCGTTTGTTCATTCACAATGATCTGATTTATGTATTATGTCATGAGTAGGCAAATTTGAAAAGACATGAGCTATCCCCTTACAGGCTTACCATTAATGACATCCTGCTTATGACTAAATAGTGAAGTCCTGGGCCCTTTGCCGCACACATTAATACTAAAAGCTTACTGTCCATGTCTATGTCAACACAAACTTCGGCATACTTATGTAAACAATTATTTAGGTCCCAAACACTATTAAAGGCAATGTTTTATTACCACTTACGTCAGCAGTGTCCTTTTAAATTAATGTTTTCTACTTTCAAAGCTATTTTTCTAAATATGTTAACACATGTTTTGCAAGTAAGGTAATGAAAATACATGTAAATAAATGGTTCAGGAACTTTCATTAAATGTATGACTATTTTTTAAAAATCAATGAATATACATGAATTATACAGAAATATTAATCATAGACTATCTTTTGTCTGGCCTATGTAGACAAGACTCAAATGATCTTGACATATGTGCAGGAAATGCAGGACATTAATGATAATAATAATCCTTGCATTTGATATGGCGCTTTTCACATCTTATCGACGTCCCAAAGCTCTTCACAGAATATACTGTAAAGTGGAACTCCTGTGGCTTAGTGATTAGTGGTTATGGTGAATATAAATGAGAAAATACTGCTTTCTTTGGTAAAATAATAATTGTAATCCTTGCATTTGAAGTGGCGTCATTCAGGTTTACAAGCTTTCAAAGCATTTAAGAGCATTCCTGTAAAGTGCAGTGACTTTGTAACGACAAATAGCCATGAAATGAACTACCAATTTAATTTGGGATTGTCGCCCAGGACACTGGAAGAAACTCCCTTCTTTTCTTGAAGAGGCCATGGGACATTTAAAGTCCTGTAGAGGGAGACTGGACCTTGGTTTAAAATCTCATCTCTAAACATCATGATTGTACACTGCTATTAAAATTAAGTTCATCAGATGGCCTCCCCGCCATGTAGAACAGAAGGTTGTGGCTTCCAATTGCTCTGTGCTGATCAAGGTGGGTCAGCACTACAACTGGCCTCGGTTTCTTGGGTTAAGAAGATAAAGATCAGTCAAACGTCCTACTCCGTATTTCTGCCCAGACAGCCTTGCTGACATGGACATCGTATGAAGTCAGGGTTGGGTTGGTGGTGCCCCTGTGGTAGATTTGCGTGTTATTACTAACTGACTGAGATATTGGCAAGGGACAGGAGAGCAACTGGACACTGCTGACCTGTAGCACAGTGGAAGATCATATGAGTGAAAAAACACTCTCAGGCGATGACGAAGCAAAACATATTTGTGATCTGACTGCGATTGTTCAGTTAAAATAAGCGAATACCCGATTGTGACCCAATTCAGATTCCCTGTTCCTCCGATATAGTGTCCCCTGGACATGTGCAGTCAGTCTCATGTTTCCCTTCACGTGCAGTGGTGGCAACTGATTCCTGGCAGTCTAATACAACAACAATTACAACTTGCATTTATACACTGACCTTCAAGTGGTATTGCGTCCCGGAGCGCTTCACAGTGGCAGAGTCTAACACCGAAACTTGGGGAGAGGGATTGGGGAGGTGATCATCAGTATCATCAAAAAGGAAAGCCTTTAAGTGGCATTGGAAAGTGGGGAGGAAGAGGGATTGAGGGAGAGAGCTCCAGAGTTTGGGGACTGAGGGCACGGCCACCGATGGTGGAGCTGAGGGGGCCGAGGGACAGCTGAGCAGAGGCAGCAGGTGGTGGAGTAAGGAGTAAGTGGGTTGAATAGGTGGGCAGAGGTACCAGGGCATGAAGGCATTTGAAAACGAGTGAGAGAATCTGTCAAGGGACTGGTGTGTTTGGGGTACTGAGTTTGTGTGGATGAGTATTAGTTGAACTTTGTATATGGTGGAGCTGGGGAGATCAGTGAGGAGAGCATTGAGATAGTCGGGAAATGACGAAGGTGTGGACGAGAGTTTTGGTGTCTAATACACTGTTGATTGGCTCTGAATCACATTATGAAAGTGTGGAATGTGGTTCCTGTGTGATTAGGGTGTGAAAAGATGAGCACAAATGGATTTATATATGAGGGTGAGAATCAGAGAAGTAAAGGTGAGAAATCATAATGGCACCTTATAACATCATTGAGATGTTTGAAATCGCTTGACAGATTTACTATGAGTGGATTGACTCTGCATTTTGTGTGCTAAACACTGCAGCCAGTTTGCACACAGAAGCCATAGAGCGAGTGACCAATTTTTATTTTGTTGGTCAGCGCATCGGGAGAAACTCCCCTCTCTTTTGAAGCAGTTGCCATATTATCTTTAACGTCCACCTGAACCAAACTCGGTCAGTGCCCCATCATACAACTTGAGGATTGAACCAGATTCTCAAATTCAATCCTAATTTAGAAACTAGTTTTCCAGCAAATTTAGACATAATTGTTTTCTGAATGAAGACTGGTTGAAGATTTTTTTTAAATCTTTTTTAAAATCTTAAATCTTTACTATCTTAAATGTTAAGACGATATGATCTTTTCAGCTAAGACTATGTGAAATTTTGAAGATCTGAGTACAGAACCACGTAGAGCACAGGCTGAGTAATACTTGGACAAATGTGAGTTTATACAAATGTAATGTTGTTGTTGTTGTTGTTATGGCTTCACCCTTCCTTACTGCAGTCAGTTAAATTCAATGCTGAGGAGTTAGTTAGTTAGTTAGTTAGTTAGTTAGTTAGTTAGTTAGTTAGTTAGTTAGTTAGTTAGTTAGTTAGTTAGTTAGTTAGTTAGTTAGTTAGTTAGTTAGTTAGTTAGTTAGTTAGTTAGTTAAAGTAAAAATGGTCTCACTGAGTTTTCTCTTTTCTCCCTCTACCTGGCCTACATCTCAAGATTATATTTTTCCTTTAACTGGGCTGTGATTTCACAGGGGCCATTTCAAAATAATCAAAATAATAATAATTTTGTCACTCAATCCATGACTGTACGTTGGATACTGCTATGCATAGTTGGCTGCCACGTTTCACCCACAGAATAAACAGTCAATTCACTTTACAGTATATTCTGTGAAGCACTTTGAGATATCTTGAAGATAATGAGAGGACGCTATATCAAATGCAAGGATTATTATTGTGTTTTTTATAGGTGGGAGCATGAATCATGAGAGCATTGTGTGTGAACGAAAAATATGCTATAAATTACATGTTCCTTGCAATACAGCCCAAGATGTGCACAATGATTGTGTTAATTAAATCAGCTCAGCAAACTGCATTCACTCAGCTAGCTCATGTCCCATATCTCTGTCCCTCTGCTTTCACAATTGGCAGCTGTCATTTCAGGCACTGTACCCCAAATCTCCTAGACTCAATCCCTCCATCATTGCCCATCTTCAAATCACGCCTGAATACTTTGTACTTTGGTCAGCTTCCCTCTCTTTCCAACCTGGTTGTCAAACCACATTACTGTCGAGTGTTCCTCTTTGCGACCGACATGAAGGGTGCTGTATGAGTGCAAGTTGTTGTTGTTGTCATTGTAACCAGTGAAGGAAACCACAGGCACAGCAACGACTTATTCTCAGACTCGTAGTGAAACTGTGGCTGTTTCTCGGAAGTAGAATCTGCCCCGTATTAAAAGCCCACAAATGATTTTGCTTCATGTGGTGACCTCCCAAGATAGTCCAAACCACAGAAATCGTTAGTGGTTCCGATTTTGAGTCAATTAAATGCCAAATATTTGCACACTTAAAATAACATGTATTTAATGAGGCGGTCAGTTTATTATGTTTGTTGTGCCTGGTAGCTCAACTTACGTGGCATCCCCAACGATGGGTTTTTGAAACCAAGCAGTCAGTAAAAAAAAATGATTTAACATCTGTATCAGATGAGTTAATTGATCCTAATTGGCAATAAACTGAAGCTGCTGTTTCCACGTAGATAGTAAGCATAGATTGGTAAATCCAAAAAGAGGATGGTGGTTGAGATTACAGGGTTTCCGCTGGTCTGCAGATCAATCAACTGTACAGCACGAGGAGGTGTTTAAAGCACGAGGCCTGGCTATATATGACGAGGTCTTTGCCAAAATATTTTCTTGAAGACACACACCGTAAAAATGCAAAATCGCTTTGAAATGGAAGTTTAAAGTTGTTGCTACAATTACATTGTCAAAACTGCCAGCAATCCTCACTGATCAAAAATAGCCAAAACATTTTGTTTGAAGATAGTGCCCTTTTAAATCAGAATATTGTAGTGGAGCTTTCCATAGTCAACAACAACAACAACAACTTTGATTTATATAGCGCCCTCCACACTGGACGGTGTCTCAGAGCGCTTAAACCTTCGACCATTATCCATTGCTCAGCATCCAATCATTGTGCAGTGCTCTGAGACACTGTACTGCATGAAATAGGTGCTCTATAAATGCAAGTTGTCATTGTTGTTTTTATTCTACTCTTACTTTCCCATTGCAATAACAATAACAGTCCTTACATGTGGTATAGTGCCTTTCACTCCAATGCCACATCTTGAAGCACCTCACAGGATATGTTTAGTCTTGTCAGTATCAAGTGTAGTGACTGCTTTCTGACGATGAACATAAGCGTAGCTTTCCCATATATTATGTACTACTAATAATATATGTACTTTCTCTTTTAAAGTACTTGAGTTTTGTGTCCGCTGACTGTGTTTCTCTTGACTCAGCAGTTAGGGCATCAAAGTGATCGTGAGGTGAAAAATGTGGCATTTGAAACGACGATCCTATTGTCAGAATTTCCATTCCTGACAATTTCCCGGTCAGTCAATACATATATCCTCCAAATAAATTAAAATGCATGGGTTCAAAACCACCTGGCAATCCGACACTAAAATAAAAACAAATAATTCTGATGATTTTGAACACTTTGATCAGGTCTCCTCCCAGCTTTCTCTGTTGTACAGGCGAGAGATGCAGTTTTCTAGTCACTCCATAAATCCTTCCACCCCTGGTAACACATTCAATGGAGCACTTTATAAGAAAGATAAGATTCAACATTGCAAACATTGCAAACAATTCTGATTAAATTCATAATGTTTCACCATAACCTTATTCTTGACGATCCAAATAAATAGAACAATCTATGAATCCCACAAAAATGGATTTATTTCCAAGGGATATTTTTGACAGTGGTTGTGATGTAAATTACTCCCATGTTTGTGAATGTATAAAATATCATTAGAAGTATCTTTTGCAATCTCTGTTCTCCGCTCCCACCCTACGGAATGCCATCCCTCAATCCCTCCATTTCGTTTCTTCCCTTTCCTCTTTCAAGGCCGGTCTGAAGACTTTCCTCTTCGATCGTGCCTTTTGTTCCACCCCGAACTCGTTTACCTCCCCTTCGTGTTTCACCCCTTCCCAAACACTCCCCTCCCAGCTCGGGTCACACGCCTCCTGTGCAGCGCCTTGGGACGTCCTCCCGACGTGAAAGGCGCTCTATAAATGTAATTTGTTGTTGTTGTTGTTGTCTGCAAAGTTCTGGTAGAGGAGGCTGGGAGTCGCACCTGATAGATAACTCTATTCCCAGCATGTTTCTTTGTACTGTTGGCATTATTTGGGTAGCACCAATTATAGAAATACATTTCTAATGGTTGTGTGGGGTTGTGGACACCTGATGTCATTGTGCTGCTTCATGCTATGTGCAGCATCATTGGGTCTGGTCAGTCCAGCTCCCAATTTTTCATCACAGTATTATTAATAATATTAATAATATTAATAATATATGAATAATAATATTATTATCAGAAGAAGAAGATCACAGGTTCAGATGAACACAAGGTCTCTCTTGTGTTTTAATCCCTCCACTCCTCTGCACCCTGCTACCTCTCTAACCACCTCTCTCCTCACAGCAGTACTGCTGCCTCCTCTCTACTAGTCCGGCCTCCGCCTTGTCCCCCGAATCCTCCAGTCCACCAGCGGCAGCCGTGTATTCAGTCACTACGCCCCAAAATTTTGGAACTCGCTCCATCAACCCCTTCACCTCACCCCCTTCTTTCCCATCTTCAGTTCGTGCCTGAAGACCTTTCTCTTTAACCATGCTGATGGTTACCTCCCCCCTCCCCCCGGCTCAGCCTCGGGCTCTGCCACTGTGAAGCTTTCTTAGATGCCACCCGGTGGAGGGTACAATATAAATGCAAGTTGTTGTTGCTATCAAAAGAAGACTTCATCCTTCTTCTTTGGATGAAGAAGGTCCCTCAACCCAAATTATCTCATCTTTCCAGAGTACCCATCTACGATCTTTGTATCAAACTTTTTGTTTTTAATGAGTCCAGTGTCTTGTTCTCAAGCAATCTCCCTGGCAATCTGTTCCAGTTGTTAATTACAACAACAACAACAAAATTACATTTATAGAGCGCCTTTCACGTCGGGAGGACGTCCTCGCTCCAATTACCCAATTACTCCAATCACTCCAATTACCCACGCCTTGGGACGTCCTCCCGACGTGAAAGGCGCTCTATAAATGTAATTTGTTGTTGTTAATTTGTTGTTGTGTAAAAAAAAACTTCTTGGAAGTCTGTCCTGAAACACGATTTACAACTCTAAACCTATGTTTCTCATGTTCCCAGACGATCGATGTTCTGACAGCATGTCTGTCCGACATCGAATCGTGGACGAGGGACAACTTTTTGCAATTGAACGTGAATAAGGCCGAGGCCCTCCTGATTGGCTCAAGCCAGCGCCTCCGCACATCGGGCGCTGCCAGCCTCAACATCCAAGGCTGTAATCTCCACCTCACAAAGCCAATCAGGAACCTCGGCATCATGTTCGATCAAAAACTTTCCTTCCTCCCCCACATCCGCGCCTTGACCGGCACCGCCTATTTCCATCTGCGCAACATTGCCAGGCTCCGCAACTATCTTACCCCCCGCGCTGCCGAAACACTCGTGCACACGTACATCACCTCACGGCTGGATTACGGAAATTCTCTCCTAGTCGGCCTCCCCAGTTCCTCCATTCATAGGCTGCAGGCCATCCAAAACTCTGCAGCCCGTGTACTAACCCGCACCCGCCTCCGTGACCACATAACCCCCACCCTCGCCCGTCTCCACTGGCTCCCCATCCTCCAGAGGATCGAATTTAAGATCCTCGTCCTCACCTACAAGGCCTTGCACGGCCTTGCCCCATCCAACCTAACCAATCTACTCTACCCCTACACGCCCACCCGGACCATCCGTTCAACAGGACTTGGCCTGCTCCAAGCCCCCCGCCCGAATCGCCCCACCATCGGAGGCCGGGCCTTCAGTTTCTCTGCTCCCACCTTATGGAATGCCATCCTTCAATCCCTCCGTTTCGCCTCTTCCCTTTCCTCTTTCAAGGCCGATTTAAAGACTTTCCTCTTCGATCGTGCCTTTTGTTCCACCCCGAACTCTTTTACCTCCCCTTCGTGTTTCACCCCTTCCCAAACACTCCCCTCCCAGCTCGGGTCACACGCCTCTTGTTTAGCGCCTTGGGACGTCCTCCCGACGTGAAAGGCGCTATATAAATGTAAATTGTTGTTGTTGTTGTTGTTGTTACAATACAAATGTACATTTACATTTCATGTCGACAAAACGTCCATAGGAGCTGGACAGTCCAGGTCCGTTGGATGTTCCCTCGACATGAAAAGCATTATATAAATAATGGAACTATATCCTGCTCTATACTCCAGGGCACACTAAAATATTATTCAGGTTTTACTTTTTCTATCCTTTTTAAGTGTTATGCATTGAGACAGCTCCTTCCAGACTGAAAAGCCCAGATGGATTACAAAGGAAGATATCCTAAGTTTAGCCCCAGGACCATTTTAGGTTCCAGATTGCCAGTGACAGGCTTACCTATGTAATGCTGCAACCCATAAGTTTATTTCTATGAACAGTCTGTTTTCATAGAGTTTCAGATCAACGTGTTCCTTGTGTATCTTAGCAGCTAGTTCTAATTTGGAACACCAGCTTTAGTATCTACTGACAGAGTAGCATTGCACAAGGAGGGTAAACACAGCGTATTTTGTTCCGTACTGGGGATTTCTTGATCACTAAGCAGAATTCACCACGGGCACATCATTATTCTAGACTGGCATCTCCCCAAACAAAAGTAAATTCACGAAGGAGAACAGAAAATATGCTCAAAAATGGGAAGAGCTATGGAAGGGATGGGGGCGATTCCAATAAAAATAAATCCCCAGAAAGGTTTTGTGAAATATTGCTTTACGTTTGCGATGATGTTAAACTGTACGGATCAGGAACGAGTGACTTCAATGTCATGATTCAAGACTTTGTTGTTGGATTCAAAAATCCTATAATACAATACGGATCGAATTATGCAAAATTGCTCTGCTCTCCCAGTGGAATTTCTTCAAATGTAAAGATTGAAATTTGTAACGGGATATTGTACGTGCATTAACTTTGAACGTGTACAATCCCTGCCCCTACAGTTAATGGAAAGGACATTCTGGGCTGAGTTCTCCATCGTTTCAATTGAAATCATTTGTTTTAAATGTTTTAGTTACTAATTCAATTTAGTCAGTAACTAGCCTCAGAGGCAGGGACTAAGTTAGCGAGATCAGGAAAAGGGCAGTTTTCCGATCATCACATTTCACTGGGAGGAATGGAAATGTTTATTCATTTTATAATTCCATGTTCAAATTCATCTTTCAAATTCCCTCGTATGGAATAAAGTGCACAAAAATTGCGCTCAAATCACATCTTGAACACAATTGATTTTTACAAAACCGTTATGGACAAGTACCTATAAAAAGTTGACGCCATGTAAAACACATTTGTTTTTATTTAAGAAAATGTTTCTATTGCTTTTGGAAGCAAACATATTCCATTTATAGTAGGTATGCCTGAAATCATTTGTTGGAACGAGTAGTTATGCTGAATTGAAATTAAGAATCTAAACATACGTTTTTTATTTCAGAAGTTTAAAAATGCCAGAATTGTCCGGTGATTTATTGTATCTTTGCCCTAGATAAATTGGAAGGTCTGCAAAGGGTTTCAGTCAGACCACTTTCACTGTTTCTTTGAAGGATTTAAGGACATTGCCGAAAGTGTCAAGGCTACTAAGTGTAAAAATATTGTAGTTGAGTCAAGTATTTTATAAGAAGGAGCATTCAAATAAATGCTCACAAGGGAATTAGATGCCACAAAATCAGATTCCCTAAGGTTTAGCTGTGAAGTTTTCATAGCTGTTGCCTGAGCAAAGGAAAACACTGCATTCAGCTTCACAGACTTGGATCCATATCAACAGGGATTGTTGGGGACTGTATGTCATACAAACCACTGGAATGCCAGGGAGTGGATGCAAGTCCTTGTGTACACTGGACCATGAAGTATCTAATACAAATCAACAAAATCCAAAATTACTCCTTTTTTAAACACTGAGATTGTCACAATCAGATATCAAGACTACCAGACCTTCAAGGGAATGTTGATACAGGCCCCTAAAACATCAGAATAAAAGTGAATAATAATAATGCTTCTTACATTTGATATAGACACTGAGAGGACATCTCAAATGCTTCACAGGGTAGACTCAAATAAAGGGACTGCGGGTTTTGTGGGTGAACATGGGACCAAAGTTTCAAAAATAATGTCCCACAAAAGGCCATGAGGTGAATGGCAAATTCAAACAGGTAGTCATTGGTAAAGACCAAACTCGGATACCTGGGGAGAATAGTTAGATAAGCAATTAACTGTGAAGAATAAACCATCACTATAAGGAAAATAAATTTCTGGAAGTACTGTGGAAGCTGCTTTAGATAGACACCAGTTAATCCCGGACACCAGGCAAATTGGGCAAAACATCCGTTCCAATGTGTTCATCTTAAGCCTTGGGACATCAGCCCAACGTGAAAGGCGTTATTCAAATGTAATGTTGTTGTTGTCAAGTGAATTCCACTGTATACAATCCTTGCCCTGCAATTAACGATGAAAGAACATTGACAGCATAGTGCCCTTCACTTAAAATCATTTGTTAACTGTTATCTATGAATTGATTCCAGCTTTATGACATTGAAATGTCTCCCAGTTGCTGTCAAGTGCAGCAACTTATTTTTCAGGACAAAGAGGCCAATGAGTATCTACAAACATCCATTAGTTGAATGCCCAATCAATCCACACGATTGCTGGCAAGTAAACTGGGAGAAAATCCCTTCTGTTTTTCAGATAGCTACAGAATCGCCTGAGTTTAACATCTCATGGAGAAGCCAGCACTCTGAGAATGCAGCACGCCCCCCAGTAAAACTGTCAGCTGAAACAAAGAGCTTGTGTTTGCACTTGCAGCTTGAATCCATAACTTTCTAACTTAAAGGCAAGAGTGCGACTGATTGAGCCAAACTGACACAGATTCAAACGAAGACAATGTCCTCCTTTAATTTCTCCCTGGACGTATTCCTGAACGATGTTCTAAATTGGAAAAATTCATTTCAGTGCCAGATGACTTTTCTAGCTTTTATTGCACACTGACAACAAACTGTAGTTATTTAGTACACTACAACAGGATAGGGTCAGAGAGCACTGTACCTACAGCAGGGTTGGATGCCAAGCATGGGAGCAGGGGGTGGGGGGTGGCAGTGACCATAGGCAGGATCAGAAACATAGGTTCTCCTGTGGCATTTGAATATGAATAAAGTATGTGGGGAGAGGGACTGAGGGATTCAGGCAGCGAGTTCCAGGGCTGGTGTATAATGACCGAAAATATACATATGTTTTAAAATGGCCTATTTGAAAATACGATGAAGTGAATGTCGTGTTTGAAATCTGACACTTAGAAGAGGATTTGTAGTTCGGTAATATTCAGTATGAAAGAACCAGAAAGCTAGAAATTTAAACTTGCTCCATGGCAAATTATACTAATAATAATAGACTTTGCATTTGATATAAGTGCTTTTCACATCTTCTCGACATCTCAAAGTGCTTCATGGAATATACTGAATATACAGTAGTTGGGATTTTCATATTGATTAAATCTCAGGATTTGAGGATTAAATCTCCTGCATAATTTTTGGAACATGAAAAACTGTTCCAATTACCTCTTAACATAAATGCAAGGCATTGTTGTAAAATAGGCTTTCGGGAAATGGATGATTATTTTAACTTTTGAAATTTAAATGTTTTTATTTGGGGAATTAAAAAAAACACTGGCTATAATAATGGCACCATAAACATGATGCCTTTCACATCGGGAGGACGTCCCAAAGCACTGAACAGTCAGGTTGGGACCCAAGCAGGGTTGGGGGAGTGGGGTGGGGAGGGTTGGGGTAGGGGGGAAGGAGAGGGGAAGAGTTAGTGGGAGAGACGAAGAGGAAGGTCTTGAGACCGGCCTTAAAGGAGGAAAGGGAACACAAAGTGTGTCTACTCCTGGGAACACTGTGTACATCTGATCTGCGAGACCTTGGACCTGATGAGATCTCTACGAGTCAATGTGGACATATATGTGTTTGCTCGCAAGAGAAGCACTTTACATCTCAAAGAGCACTCTACGTCTGCAGCGCTAGGTGCCATTTACGTTGTCATTTTCCCGATGAGCCCTTTATCAACTCTAGTTTTACTGTCTGCTTGAAGAATGAGGGGAAATATGTTGATGCTATAATTTGTAAGATTTTAAGTGTACTCACATTAAGACACAGCCTATCCAGTTCGGCTTTGAAAGACTCTCTGTTCTGTCATGTATTCTGTAAACAGATGCTGTGTTCACTCTGCACTGAAGCTGGCAGTTTTCAGATATTTTACCTAGAAGTGCGTTATAGTTGGCAGATCTGTTTTGTTGACAATAACATGCATTTCCCCCCCATAATGTGTGTCCTTTTAGTAGTGTTAGAGTTTGCTTCTGTGACTGTGCCAAGGCTTCTGCTGTTTGCTTTGAATCTTGCACAGTGTAATTGAACAGAAGAATACATATATATTTTACACAAGATGTAATCTTATGATTGCCTTTCCCTTCAGCTCTACTTCTTGAGCCGAATTTGCATTTCACTTGCATTGCAATCACTCATCCACTAAATGGACGGCTGCTCAATAAACTAGTGAAATGTATTGCATGAACGGAAAAATAATATACATCAGCTTGTTCAATTTATCAATTTCATTTAACATTGAAAAAAGGCAAAACTTTGCCCTTCTGATGTTTGGGGTCATATTACTGTATTGTTCAACAACAACAACAACAACAACAATTAAAATTTATAAAGCGCCTTTCAGCGTCCCAAGGCGCTGCACAGGAGGCGTGTGACCCGAGCTGGGAGGGGGTTGTTCGGGAAGGGGTGAAACACGTAGGGGAGGTCGAAAAATTCGGGGGGGAACAAAAGGCACGGTCGAAGAGGAAAGTCTTCAAACCGGCCTTGAAAGAGGAAAGGGAAGAAACAAGACGGAAGGATTGGGGGATGGAATTCCACAGGGTGGGAGCGGAGAAACTGAAAGCCCGACCTCCAATGGTGGGGCGGTTCGGGCGGGGGGCTTGGAGCAGGCCAAGACCTGCTGAACGGAGGGTCCGGGTGGGTTTATAGGGGGAGAGTAGATCGGTTAAGTAGGGCGGGGCAAAGCCGTGTAAGGCCTTGAAGGTGAGGACGAGGATCTTGAACTCGATCCTCTGAAGGATGGGGAGCCAGTGGAGACGGGCGAGGGTGGGGGTTATGTGGTCGCGGAGGCGGGTGCGGGATAGTACTCGGGCTGCAGAGTTTTGGATGACCTGCAGCCTGTGAATGGAGGAACTGGGGAGGCCGACGAGGAGAGAGTTTCCGTAGTCCAGCCATGAGGTGATGTACGTGTGCACGAGTGTTTTGGCAGCGTGGGGGGTGAGGTAGTTGCGGAGCCTGGCAATGTTGCGCAGGTGGAAGTAAGCGGTGCCGGTCAAGGCGCGGATGTGGGGGAGGAAGGAGAGTTTATGGTCGAACATGATGCCGAGGTTCCTGATTGGCTTTGTGAGGTGGAGAGTACAACCTTGGATGTTGAGGCTGGCAGTGCCCGATGTGCGGAGGCGCTGGCTTGAGCCAATCAGGAGGGCCTCGGTCTTGCTCACGTTCAATTGGAGGAAGTTGTCCCTCGTCCAGGACTCAATGTCAGAACATCGATGGTCTGGGGGTTGAGGGATGAGGCAGAAAGGTACAGCTGGGTGTCGTCCGCATATATGTGGAAATTTACCCCATGTTTGCGGATGACATCGCCCAGAGGGAGCGTGTAAAGGGTGAAAAGGAGGGGGCCAAGGACAGAGCCCTGGGGGACGCCGTGGGAAACTGTGCGGGGGTTTGAGGAGAAACCGCTGGAAGATACAAAATGTAGGCGGTGGGTCAGGTAGGAATGGAACCAGTCAAGGACTGTGCCTTGAAGGTTGAGGTGGGAGTTGAGGTGGTTGATGTTCAAATACTTTTGCCCAGTAATGTTCAGTTATTGTGGCAGCAAGCCAACCTTTCTTGTATTATTAAGGAGATGGTTGCATGTGGAGGCATATTGCTTCTGCTCCCCTCTCCTCTCAGCTATTTCAGGCTTGTTATACATCCTCTGCTTCCTTTTTGTCAGCTACTTTCAGCAACCTCCTCTGGTACTCCTTTTCTCTAATCTTCTTTCTTGGTTTCTCTCTATCCGCATTTAAATCCGACCAAAAACACTCCTCTTCAACCATGCCAATGCTCACCTCCTCCTTATTATAATAATAATAATCCTTGCATTTGATATAGCACCTTGTCACATCTTCAAGACATATCAAAGCTCCTCACAGAATAGTCAGTCATGGATCGCATGACCAAATTTTAAAATATATTTTTT
Source organism: Hydrolagus colliei (assembly GCA_035084275.1). Classification (NCBI taxonomy): domain Eukaryota; kingdom Metazoa; phylum Chordata; class Chondrichthyes; order Chimaeriformes; family Chimaeridae; genus Hydrolagus; species Hydrolagus colliei. The sequence goes on along the minus strand of CM068743.1, from coordinate 133,385,563 downwards.
GAAGGGAATATTACTCCTGGAAAAGCAATCTGCCAATCTGGTTCCTACTTACTGCTGGGTGAACAGACGTGTAAAAAAACTTTGCCTAATGTTTACCCCTACCCAGGAATCAAATCCAGGCTTGCGAGGCGAGTGGTTCTAACTACCGAGCTACAGGACTCCACAGATGAAGATAAGAACCTAGGAATAGGAGTAGGTCATTTGTCCCATCAAATTTGACCCACAGTTTCCAAGATTGTGGATGATCCATAACTCAATCCCACCTCCACACTCTCTTGCTATATCCCCTGATACCCCTGCCTAGAGTTGCTGTCCTTCAGAAGAAACAGTTCACTGAGGTCACAATACACTGAGGTCCCATGTGCCTGAGATGCTATGATTCTATAGGGTTATAGAATCCACGATTCTATAACCCTATATAAAAAGAGTAAGAAAAGATTCTATATATAAAGAGTAGGACATTTCTGTCAGTAACCTGGGCAAGAATTTTCCAGCTAAAAAATTGGTATTTTGGTCTCACAAATTCATGGCCATTTCTGACTATGGGGAGAGAGCTGGGGAATGGGATTGAATTGCTCCTTTCAAAGAGCTGGCACAGACTCGATGGGCCAAATGGCCTCCTTTTCTGCCCTAAGATTCTCTGATTCTATGATTTAAGGCAGTTTGGTGTAGGTATGATCTTTACAGTTCTGCTGCTTTCAAATAATTCAGTTTGGAAGCACAGTCGAACCCATATCAGCACACTAATTCGAAACATCTACCTCATAAGAAGATGATTAAGGAATCAAAGGTACAATTACCGTGGGAGATAGTGGTGCAAGAATTTAATGCAGTGATGCTGCTATCAATCAAGCAACTGAATGTAATTTACATTATAAGGTACATCATTTGTTTCACTCATTGGAGTAGACATGGAGATCACCTAAATTGAAACACAATATCACGAAGACAAACACAATCAAATAGCAACAGATTTGTTTTCAATCTACAGATAGAATCACAATTTGAATTTATCATGACCATTGATAGCCTTTTAAGCAATCTATGGACACGACCCGGAGGGCAGTATATAGGTGCAGGTTGTTGTTGTTGTTTGTGTTGTGATTTGCCAATTCAAGATCCTGGTCCCCACATTTAAGGCCCTCCACAACCTCGCCCCACCCTACATCCGTGACCTACTATCCCTTTACCAACCTGCCTACCCCCTACGCTCAGCAGGCTCTGGCCTGCTCCACGTACCCCGCTCCACCCGCCTCACCATTGGTGGGCGAGCCTTCAGTCACTCTGCCCCAACCTCTGGAACTCCATCCTGCAGTCCCTCTGCGTCACCCCCTCCCTGGCCTCCTTCAAGTCTCACCTCAAGACTCTCCTCTTCGATGGACCCATAGCAACTCCTAATCCCCCACTTCCCTCACCCACCCCCGCGTCCTCAGGTCAGGTCTGAAGTAACCTTCCAGCACCTTGGGACATCCTCCTGACGTGAAAGGTGCTATACAAGTGTAATTTGGTCAAGAACAAGAGTTTGAATCTATCTCTAAAATAGCATTGATGATATAGGTTGATAGAACAAGCAGGAATGTGTCAAATATATTTTAATTATTCCACACTGTCCATATTACATATTGACATTGAATGGCCATTTTTAAAGATGTATTTTATTGTGTAAAGCATTATTATTAATAATAATTTTTGCATTTGATATAGAGCCTTTCACATCAGGAGGACAACTCAAAGTGCTTCATAGGATTTACTCTAAAGTATAATGACTGTGTATTTTTGGCCCAACCACTTAACAGTGATAATGTGAATAGGACCAAATGAGGAGAAGCAAAGGGTATATGTGATCAGACAACACAAAATATTCCTTCTTAGATTATTTTTCAAGGAAATTGTTCCCATAAAGGCTACACATAGGGTTCAATACAAATGTCTTGTTCCTTGCACATTTTTTTATTGAACTGGATTTTTCCTTGTCTTCCCAGGTGGGATGTAAGGTGCTGCACTTCTTTCTCCAGTACATACTGGGCTGTAATTACTTCTGGATGCTCTGTGAAGGGATCTACTTGCACACACTTATTGTGGTGGCAGTCTTTGCTGAGGAACAACACCTGTACTGGTACTATCTGCTGGGCTGGGGTATGTATGAGAATGAAACAACACAAAATAAACAGCAACAATAACTCGTATTTATGTAGCATCCATCATACAAGGTAGGATCTTGGAGGACTTAAATAATAATCCTAGCATTTGATATCACACTGTCAAAACAGGATTTACTGTCAAATGTAGTGACTGTGTTGCCAAATGCAACAGCTAATTTATACATAGCAGCAGCCCACAAACAACCAGGAAGTGATTGACCAATTTTTATCAGGAGGACTGTTAGCTCGTACTCCATTCCTCCATTCCAGGGCTCCAGAAACTCCATTCCCATTTCAAAGTAGTGTCATGGTGTCCTCAGCATCCAACTAAACAGCCAGATAAGGCTTTGGTCTAACATCTCATCTGGCACCTCTGTCAATGGAGCTCTCCCCCAACGCTGCATTGCGATGTCAGTCTAACCTATCAGCTCAACATCTTGACTGGAACCCACAATCTTCAGATTCAAAGACACCAGTGCCCTCAACTGAGCAAGGCTGTCATCTCGGAAACATTCCATTAAAGGAACAAACTTTATGACAATGGTGATTTGTGTTCTCTCTCTCTATTGGACAGGGAAAAGAGCTTAGAAAGAGAAAATAGTTAATATTCAACGCAGGAATGCAATTCAATTATTTTATGTCTAGTATCACATGTTTGCAACAGCATTTGACTTTTCTTCCTGAAGTCAGTACCTCTTCAAATGAACTGTTTTTTATGTGCCTTTGTTATGTTTTATTTTGAAAGAATGAGCTTGGGGTACATCCGGTACATTAGGAATATTAAAGAAGACAGTGGCGTATAATTTAGGAAATAAAATAAAGACAATGAAAGCATGTGAAAATTCTGAAACTGATTCCTCGGAATGAGAGCTAACTTTCTTCAGCTGAACATCAACAAGACTGAGGCCCTCCCGATTGGCTCCCATCAGTTACTACACGCCTCAGGCACTGAGAGCATCACCATTTATCCATTTATAGATGCACACTCCAGTTCACTGAGCCAGTCCGGAATCATGCAAATCTCTGCCGCCCGAATTCTCACCCGCACCAAACTTCGCTCCCCCATTACACCAGTCCTTGCCAGACTTCACTGGTTTCCTATCTCAGAGAGGATCGATTTCAAGATCCTCACACTTGTTCTCAAATCCCTCCACTCCTTTGCACCCCCCTACCTCTCTGATCTCCTCTCTCCTCAAACCAGCACCGTTGCCTTCGCTCCACCATGTCTGGCCTCCTCCTTGTCCCCTGTATCCTCCACTGCATCATCGGCGGCCGTGCCTTCAGTCACTACGCCCCGAGGCTCTGGAACTCCCTTCCTCACTCCCTTCACCTCGCCCCCTCTCTTCTCAGTTTCAGGTCACAGCTGAAGACCTTTCTCTTCAACCACGCATTGGTCACCTTTCTCTCCCTGTTCCTGGTTCGGTTTCGGGATCCGTTATTATGAACCTCCCTCCTCGCTGAACTCTACTGACTTGCCATTACACTGATGATACAGTTTAAGATTCTGATCTCCACCTTCGAAGCCCTCCATGGCCTTGCTCCCCCTTCCTCTGTGACCTCTTAACACCTTATGCTCAGCAGGCTCTGTCCTGCTTCATGTCCCCCGCCTTGCCTTCTGAGCATTGGTGGGTGGGTTTCAGCCACTCTACCTCCACCTTTTGGAACTCCATCCCATTATCCCTCCACCTCGTCCCTCCCCTTGCCTCCTTCAACACCTGTCACGAGATCCTCCTCTTCAATAACCCGCCTTTCCCCTGTGCCTTTCATCCTCCCCAAACCCCAGCTAGGGTCTGAAACACTGACGATCTGGCACCTTTGGACATCCACCCGATGTGAAATGTGCTATACAAATGTAATTTTGTTAGTGTACTGTACAGTATTTTGTTTTTGAGATGAACCAAAATTTGCTCTATCAACGTTGTTGTAATGTATTCTATAGTTCAGTGGTTAGAGCACTCGCCTCACATATGTAAGACCTAGGTTTGATTCCTGGCAGGGTGAAATGTTGGGCAGGTTCCCTTACTCTACATGCCCCTGTTTATCTTGCAATAAATAGGAACTCAGTTGTTAGTCGATCACTTTTCCAGGGGTAATAATTCCTTCAAAAAAAACAACAACAACAACCACAACACTAAATATATAGAGCACCTTACATGTTGGGAGGACATGATAATACATTTGTCACTTTAATCCATGACTGTTTGTGGGAGACTGCTGTTCTCAATCTCCCTGCCCAGGAATCAAACCCAGATCTTCTCTTTTGTAAGGTGAGTGCTCTCATGCAGAATGATACTTGTTACAGAATAAAGGAGGAAATTGGTCAGCACCTTGCTTCATTTCTTTACCTGAATTTATCCACGATTGAATAACTGCAGCCTCACTATCTATACAGTACTGTATTTGTACATTTTGCAGACACCCTCCTACAATTAGATAGGAGCAAGAAAGCCTGAAACCTCTTGAAGCTATGGGCTTTCACAATGCTGTTTTGCATTAACTGAACAGCTACCAAGACCAAGTTCTCTGAAGCATAAAAAGTGATAGCAGGAAATGAGATGTGAGACTGATACAGAAGAAATTAAAGATTTGCTATCTTAGCAACCATTTTACCTTTTAAAACTTTTTTTTTACTTGTGCCGTTATTGCTTCTGTTTGGATGAGACGTTAAATTGTGGTCCTGTTTGCCTAGTTTGCTGAATATCAAAGATCTTGAGGCATTATTTCAGGCATAAGTCATTATGATCCTGAACTGTCCTTTCTCCCCCACATCTGTGCCATTGCCAGCACTGCCTTCCACCACCTCCATAACATTGCCAGACCGAGCCACTGCCTCAGCCCTCAGGCTGCCGAAACCCTAGCCATGCATTTCATAGAATCATAGAATGTTACGGTACAGAAGGAGGCCATTCAGCCCATCAAGTCTGTGCCGGCTCTTTGATCGAGCAAGTCATTTTCATTAACCCCAATCACCAGCTTTCTCCCCATAACCCTGCAAACCCGTCTTCCCCAGATACCTATCTAGTTCTCTCTTAAAAGCTGCTATCGAATCGGACCTCACTACCCTTTCAGGCAGATCATTCCAAATTCGAACAACTCGCTGAGTAAAAAAATTCTTCTAACCTCCTCTCTGCTTCTTTTGTAAGATATCTTAAGACTGTGACCACGGGTCACAGACACACCTACCAGCGGAAACAGCTTTTCCCTATCTAGCCTGAGTCGAAACCTTTCATGATCTTGAAGACCTCTATCAGGTCCCCGCGTAACCTTCTCTGCTCTAATGGGAAAAGTCCTAACTTCTCCAGTCTGTCCTCATAGCTAAGGTTCCCCATTCCTGGTATCATTCTCGTGAATCTCCTCTGCACCCTTCCCAGTGCCTTAATGTCCTTCCTGAAGTAAGGAGCCCAGAACTGGACGCAGTACTCCAGCTGAGGCCTAACCAGTGTTTTGTTTAGATTAACCATAACCTCCCTACTCTTATACTCTATGCCCCTACTAATAAAGCTCAGTACACCAAATGCCTTTTTTACTGCCTTATCTACCTGCCCTGCTATCTTTGTAACATTTGTCACACAAAGGCTTGACTAAGGAAACTCCTTTCCCATTGGCCTTCCCCATTCTTCCATTCACAAGCTGCAGATCATCCAAAACTCTGCAGCTCATGTCCTCTCCTGCCACCCCATCACTCCCACTCTTGCTCCATTGGCTTCCCATCCAACAGAAGATCAAATTCGAGATCCTCATCCTCAAGGCCATCCACAGCCTTGACTCTTCCTATCTCTCTGACCTGCTAACTCCCTATGAGCCCCCTACGTTCAGCGGGCTCTGATCTGCTCCATGTCTCCCGCAGGACCAGCCCTACCACCTGTGGCCAGGCTTTCAGCCTCTCTGCCCTACAATCTGGAACTCCATCCCACAGTCCATCTCCACTCCTTCAAGGCCGGTCTCAAGACCCTGCTTTTCGATCATGCCTCTTGCCACCCTCCCATCTCTCTCCCTCCTCTCCCCACTGCTTTGCCCCTCCCCCATGCTCGGGTCCCAATCCCTGATTGTTCAGTGGACATCCTCTTGATGTGATAAATGAAATTTTGTTGCATTATTTGAAAAGAGAAAGGAGTTTCTCAGAGTATCCTAACCAAGAATCCCCCAAATAGTATTTGTCATTCACTTCATGACTGTTTAAGCCCCCTTGGGATGTCCTCCCAATGGGAAAGGCACTGCATTAATGTAAATTTATTTTGCATAGATAACTTAGGTCAGTATTGAAGGATATAACTATAGGTAATAATATACAACAGCAACTTGAATTTATATGGAGCCTTTTATGCAAGACAGCATCCCATAGTGCTGATGTACACTGAGATGAACAAAATCTCCATTATACACAGTGATTTATGTGCTGCTAGAGTGAGGAAGTCGGGAATGTTGTCTTTGGAGTAAGGGGAAATGGTTGTGTGGTGGAGATGTGGGGAAAGATTAATTTTCTGGAGGTTGTGCTTCAAAGCTCACAGGAAGAGAAAAGCTTTCTGGGCTCGAGAGAAGAATGGGCAGGCGGACAGACAAAAAGAGATGTTTGGGAATTATTATGTTATATAAAACTGTACCTACATGTTCTTTCTTGATTTTTGTTGATATTTTTCCTATTGGTCTTATACCATTGTTCTCACTATGTCCCTCACTATGTTGCTCACTTCATGGTGGGAATTAGAATAGTTAACTTGACCAAAATTAGTTTAACTCAAAATGCCACAAACAATTCCTTTATTCTGAATGTGTTATTCCACTAAAACGATAATCTGTTCATTGCTACTCAATGAAAAACAGCTTTCTGAGGATGAACATGACTTATATCATGCGATCAAGTTTTTATTTGCATATATCAGTGGTGATTTATGAATCTTATTTCTTCAGGAATGCAGGCGCTAACAACATCTCTAAAAATTTCACTTTTTCTCCAGGGTTTCCTATCATACCAGCTGTCATCCACGCTGTTGCCAGAACAAAATACTTCAATGACAAGTAAGTGTCTTCTGTATATTTTATTAACCATTTCCCCCATCTAGTTCTTTTCTACTTTCTTGAAGATATAGGAATATGAGAATCAAATTCAGCCCATCCAGCCCATTCTGTCACTGTGTATTAATTCCAACAGAAGGTTTAAGCTCTCACAGTCTAGACTGACACTCCAATGTAGTGCTTGGTGTATGTTCCATTGGCAGAGGTGTCTTCTTACAAATGAGAAAATTGGTTTTGCTCTTTCATGTGGATGTTGAAGATCTAGTGATACTCTGGAGGGAGTGTCTTCTGGTTTCTTGGCCATTAATCCCCCAAATAAAATTGATTAGAATACAATCCAAAATGGCATTTGTAAAGTGCCTTTCACTTTGGGAGGATGTCCCAAGGTGCTAAACAATCAGAGATCAGGGAGGGTAGGAGGATGGTCGAAGACATGGTCAAAGAGGAGAGTGTTGAGATTGGTCTGGAAGGACGCAAGGGAGGGATCAAACCAAATGGAATATGGGATGGAATTCAAGAGAGGATGAAGCCCAACTGCAGAAAATAGGGCGGGTCAGGCGAGAGATATGGAGCAGGCGGGAGCCAGCTCAGTAGAGGGGCGGAGAGGTAGCACGTTGAAGAGATAGGAGGAGGTAAAGGCGATGTTGCGGAGGTGGGTTAAAGGCAGAGCGAGCCATGACATGGATGTGAGAGAAACATGACAGTTGAGGGTCAAACAAGACACCTAGGTTCCTGGTCAGCTTGGTGAGGTCGAGTGTGCATCCATAGATGCTGATGCTACCAGTGCAATCAGGAGAGCCTCGGTCTTGCCTACTTTCAACTGTAAGAAAGTTGGCTCTCACCCAGTCTGTCAGGATATCAGTGGTCCTAGGGTTGAGGGTAGAGGCAGAGAGATAGAGTTGGGTATCATCCGCATACATGCGGAAGTTGACCCCAGGTAGGTGGACGATGTCACCAAGAGGAAATATGTACAGGTTGAAGAGGAGGGGACAACAACAACAACAAAATTACATTTATAGAGAGCCTTTCATGTTGGGAGGATGTCCCAAGTCAGAGGACAGAGCCCTGAGGAACACCATACAAGTTGGTGTGGGGGCTGGACGAGAAGCCACTTGTGGAGACAAAGTGAAGCTGGTGTGAGAGATAGGATCTGAATCATTCAAAGACAGAACCTTTAAGGTTAAAGTCAGAAGAGAGGCAGTGGAGGAGGATAGAAAGCGTCACAGTGTCAAAGGCAGCAAAGAGGTCGAGGAGGACAAGGAGACAGAGGGAGCCCTGGTCAGAGATGGACAAACTGCAATTTCTACCTTGACCAGGGCTGTTTCCATTTCATTGTTCGCTTCGTAGCTCTCTGTCCTGATCAATTCTATCTGCATACCCTCAAGCACTGATGCAAATGGAAGGTATTCTCATTAGTGGATATCACACGTTTAACCCACTTCATATTAATGCTATGGAGTGAGTCTATTTTTATATTTTCTATGCCTTTGATATGGTCAGGGAATCCCTTCTGCGGCTCCCAGCATAATGGCCGAGGCCAAGGCAATCCAAATGTTAAACCTCCTTATTTGGAATTGCAACCGGTGTTCCAACAGAGTTAACATCAGGAAACCGACTGCCATCATATGGTTGGACTACATGGAAACATAGGCCAGGAGCAACATACCGATTACAGAGGGAATCAGTTCATTTGGGATCTGTTATTGGGAAGTGCTCTGAGACGCCGCTCGGAGTGGAGGGCGCTATATAAATCCAACTTGTTGTTGTTGTATTTGAGGGAAACACCAGGAAAGGAACACATGTGCTAAGTAACACAACGACTGAGTTAAGAAACAATACAAATGATATCCCAATCATGCTCATATTATTTTAAGCAAAGCTGAAGCAAGGGTAGTTCTCCTGAGGTTAGATTTTCTATATTTTCATAGTATTTGAGAGCATCAATTTTCATCTATGTTCCTTTCAGTAGAAGTGTTGTGCTGTTTTGTTTGATAACGACATTCAAATAGACTTGCATCTTTAAACAGGTTAGTGCCTTCCTATCTCATATATGCAGCGTTCAAGTGAGGAACATCTCGCTGAAACAAGATGGCTTCAATTTTGAATAGATTGCTATATACTGAATATATAGTTCAATGCATTTCTGCGTATTGATAAAATGGTGAATGCTTTGCTATATATTGACTATATTGCTGGAATCCTTGGTATGTAGAGTGAGAGAGAGATAGAGAGAATGCCTCCAAGGTACTGATATAGACATTGAAATGACCTGTGTGGCAAACTATAAAAAATATTATATTTTGGTGACTCAGTTATAAGTAGGAAGAGTAGTCCCTGAGGGTTGAAGCATTTAGTAAATGATCGCTAAGCGTGAAGGAACACTAATTTAATCCATAGTTTGTTTACACCCACTCGTGGTATCAAGGGCTGTAATAACATTATTTTAATTGAGCTCATAGGGCAAATGCCTGGATTCTTTCTAGCTGGGAAGGGACCACTCCAAAATGTTGCAGAATTTAAGATGGAATTTCTTTAACCATTTGAGTGTAGGGAAATAATTTATTCATTAGCAGCTTGATTTGCTGGAAAGGTTGAGATCCATCAGCAGCAATTGGTCTGGTCTCATTTACAATGGGTTAATGTTATTGTTGCAATATGAGCTTCTTATTGGCTGGAAAGCAAATATCTAAGCCATCGTAAAAAGCCTTTATTTTAAAAGAGACAGGGAATTACTCTATCACTCCCCTGCAGTCAGTAAATAATGTATTATGATGACAACCTGATCTACTTTGTTGCCTTTCTCCATGACAGTTTAACTCAGTGATTATGTAGTTGTAGTGGTGCTGTTTGTGCTCTTATTCTGGTGGTAGTTCCACTTATACAACAACAACAACAAGATTGATAGAGAGCCTTTCATGTCGGGAGGACGTCCCAATGCGCTGAACAGTCAGGGATCAGGATCGAGCACGGGGAAGGGAGTGGAGAGAGATGGGGGGGCAGCAGGAGGCACGATTGAAAAGGAGGGTCTTGAGACCAGCCTTGAAGGAGGCGAGGAAGGAAGCAAGGCAAAGGGATTTGGGATGGAATTCACCCTTCACTGATGAAGGGTGAGTGTGAATTTTCAAATTGATTTGAGCGAATCCTGGAGAGATCTCATGGATGTCTCGTTTCGCCCTGACCTGCCTGGTCAGGGCAAGTTGCACCCTGACCAGGCAGGTCAGGGCAAAACTTGCCCAAGGTTTTGCCCTGACCTGCCTGGATTCGAACACAGGTCTCCCCAGCTTGGTCTCCCCAGCTTGCAAGACAAGTGCTCTAACTACTGAGCCACAGGAGCTCCACAGACCGAAGCTCTGGAAGTCTCTTCCTCACTCCCTTCTCCTCGCCCCCTCTCTTCCTAGTTTCAGGGTCGGCTAAACAGCTTTCTTTTCAACCGAGCCTTCGGTCACCTTTTCCCCCCTGGCTCGGCCCCGGGATCCGTTAATGTGAAGTGCTCTGAGATGCTGCCAGGCGTGGAGGGCACTATATAAATCAAAGTTGTTGCTGTTGTTATTTGAAACAGTACATTATCAATGCATGTGAACCTATTGTGTAAGCTAAAGATGCAGCAACATTGTCCTGAAATCCATTTTCAGTCTTCCCTCTTTCTCCTGTTTGTCACCTAAAGTCAATTCCCCTGATTGTACTGTAATATGCTGCGTGACAATAGAGGCAAAGTGTGGAGAGTTGGTGATCCACTAGGATGTTGGGAAAGAATGTAGCTCCTGTAGCTCAGTGGTTGGAGCACTCGCCTTAAAAGTGTGAGACCTTGTTTGAATCCAGGCAGGTCAGGGTGAAACCTTGGGCAAGTTTCCTTACCTCACACGCCTAATAATAATCTCTCCCCCAAAAAACACAATAATAAAATTGGTCATTTCAATCCACAACTGTTTGTGGGACACTGCTATGTGCAATTGGTTGCTGCATTTCGCCCACAAATATACAGTCAATTCACTTAACGGTATATTCTGTGAAGCGCTTTGAGACATCGATAAGATGTGAAAAGCGCTATATCGAATGCAAGGATTATTTATTATTATTATTAAAAGTAAGGAGCATTATTAGCGTGTGACATTTAAATGTTATTTTCCATCCCTCCACCACAGTAATATATAGCAACTGTGAAATGAAGAGTTACATCTTAATTTAAATTATATTTTGCATGACTGATTAAAAGCAGGTTTCCTTGGTTTTATAGCTCTACAAGGTGCTCCTGGCATCATCGGCCAACCGTGTAATTGAAATTTAGTCCTAAGTGACCGATCTAGGTGCTTTGTGTTAATGAAATAAAGATTGATTCATCAGTTCCAGAATTATCTTGTGTGACGTAGAATATCGCTGATGAGGTGGTATTAAATGAATCCTCTGCCTGAATCACTTGATGGAATCTAATTTTCGACATTTTCTAAAGGAATTTGTTAATGTGAACTCCAAGCCCCAAACAGTACTCGATCCATTCCACAACAGGAAATATGTTTTGTTTTTAAAAATGGAATGATAGTATTTTATAAACTTATTACAGCAGAATTCTTCCTTTTTCCCGGAAGTATAGTGACTATCGATTTGTAGGAAACTGTGGCAGGTAATTTGCGCACAGCAATGTCCCACAAACATTCATGACGTGAATCACCAATTTTATCTGAGGAATTATTGGTCAGTACCGGGGGAAACAGCTTTCTGCTTTTGAATATAGCCTGGGATCTTTAATGTCCACCACGACAAATAGATCTGATACCTCATGCAAAAAATTACACCTACAACAACTCAGCACCTCTCCCAGGACTGCAATTAATGTGTTAGTCTTGACAATAAACCCAGAGTCCTGATGTGGGGCTTCAACCCAAACCCTTCTGACTCAGGATTGAGTTCTACAAACTTAGTCAGGCTGCCACCAATGCTATTGCTAGTCTATTAGCAACATAGCAAAACGTGAATAGGGGGAGGCCATTCAGATCATCAAGCTAGTTGTACCAGCGTATTAGATCTTGGCAGATATTTTAATCCCAATGACCCACCCTTTCATCATACTCCTTAATACGTCTACTAAATATCTATTTCTTCTTCAAAATACTCTATTGATTTCACCTTAACAGCTTCCAGGTGCAGAGCAATCCACATCTTCACCTCCCTCTGTCTACAGAAATGCTTCCTGATCTCAGTTTTACCTGGTTTTTGTTCTTATTTTAATACTCTGGCCTTTGTAGTGGAGTCCTGTAGCTCAGTGGTTAGAGCACTCGCCTTACAAGCGTGAGACCTTTTGAATCCAGGCAGGTCAGGGCGAAACCTTGGGCAAGTTTCCTAACTCCACACACCTAATAATATTCCCTCAAAAAAAATTATAAAATTGGTCATTTCAATCCATGACTGTTTGTGGGACGCTGCTGTGCGCAATTGGCTGCCGTGTTTCACCCACAAATATACAGTCAATTCACTTTACAGTATATTCTATGAAGCGCTTTGAGACGTCTGGAAGACGTGAAAAGCGCTATACAGCATTAAAATGCAAGGAATATTATTATTATTATTATAATGGTTCCCTCCAGAGAAAACTGGTTCACTCTCTAACCTGTAAATTCCTGTCATTATTTTAAACACCTCAATCAAAGTTTACAGATTGTTTCAGCTAGGATTTCAATCATGTTCTTCGAAATTTCAACTGTATCTTGAACTTCTTTTTACACTTGTTTTGAAATTTACTTTTCCATTTTTGCAGCTGCTGGATTAGTGTTGAAACTCACCTGCTGTATATTGTGCATGCCCCAATAGTTGCTGCTCTCTTGGTAAGTACTTCTGTTTCATTCCAGCCAACAAATCGGCCAAAATGTGACTGTGATTTTGGTTGTGAAACGTGGTTAGGTCCCATACATGCAAAGCTCTTCACTTTATCGACGAATTCATGTTATTGACCATTTTGATGCACCACATTAATAAAGCAGCCTCATAGAACCATTGGACCATGCAAATTTACACCACAGAACAAGCCCACGCAGCCCAAGGTGTCTGTAATGGGTATTTTAAGAGAAATCTTTTCAGTCTCATTTACTTGCTCTTTACCCATACACTCTAAATTGCTCCTTTTTAATTATCTACTGAGTCCTCTTTTGAATGTTAAAATGGATACTGCTTCAACCACCTCTCCTAACATATCATTTGAAATCCTAACTACTTTGTACCTAAAAACATTTCTTCTGACCTTTCCTCATTTATTAACTATCTTAAAGTGATGCTCTCTAGTTACTGACTTACTAACTAACCAGTGGAAATAATATATCTCTATTGACACTATCAAAATCATTTTGAAACACTGCATTAGTTCATCATCCAACAGACTGTAAACAAGCAAATGTTTGAGAAAGGTGCATGAAACCTGGCAACCAAAACCCACAAGCCTGATCTCATTCATTAGAAAAATTATGGAATCAATAATCAGAAAGAAAATGGAAGATTACTTGTATAAAAATAATCCTATGCATGATAGCCAACATGAGGTCAGAAAGGGTAGGTCTTGTCTGGCCAACCTAATACAGTAGAAGCCCGTTTATCCGTGACTCGATGAACCGGCACTTCCATATAACCGGCACGCCTCAAAAAATCACCATTCGATAAACCGGAACTCATCCGGAACAATAGCAGTGGAGCATTTGTAAATACATAAATAATAACATAATAACAGAATATTGTATTGGTACTTATTGTTAAAACTACTCTCTTGCGCTTCTCACCTTTGCTGGTAGATGCTGCACTTGAAGCCATGATGCTGCGGTTGAGGTTTATAATCCAGCGATTCTTTTTAAAATGGAGCACGCCAAGCGGGTGAAAAAAACGAAGCGCGACTTTAAAGCCATACTAGCAGCAAGCCGATAACCCTAGCCAATAACCCACATTGTCGCGCAGGTGCAGTATTTCAGTTTGCCGCTAGTAGAGTCTAGGGCTATCGGCTTGCTGCTAGTGAAGTTGCACCACTTTAAAATCGCGCTGCCGCTTTTTTCACCCGCTTGACGTCCTCTATTTAAAAAAGAATCGCTGGACTGTAAACCTCAATCAGTAAAGGTGAGAAGCGCAAGAGAGCAGCCCCAACAACAAGCACCAACGCAACATTCTGTTATTATCTGTTATTATCTAGTCTGGTGTGTATGGTGTGTGTTAAAATAACTTACATTTTTTTGTGGTGGGTTTTCGGCCACGGGCCGCCTGAATATCCGGCAGGCGCTTTAACCGGCATTGGCCAGGTCCCGCGGGTGCCGGATAAATGGGCTTCAACCATAGAATGTTTTGAAGAGACCAAATTGAACGTGGGTAACTGGATAATTTATTGCCCAGGTTCCCAAAAGGCATTTAGCAAACTACCACGTGACAAACACCTTCACAAACTGTGATCACTGGGTATAACAGGACAAGATATGGACATGGATTCAAACTCGCCAAAGGGAAGGAAGCAGATGGTTTTTGTTAAGGGAGCTGGGTCAAAATGGGGGAGGTATTAGGCAGTGTTGCATATTGCTTTAAGGACCTAAGTGCCAATGGAATATGGATGATGCAAGGATACAAGAATTCTCGGAAAGTGACTGAGCAGATTTGAAAGATGTTGATTTGTAAAATTAGAATTAAAGAGCCGAGCGAATCTATATTGTGTTTTGGATTACAACCAAATACAACAACAAAATTACATTTATACTGCGCCTTTCGTGTCGGGAGGACATCCCCGGGCTCTGAAATTAAATAACATTTAATAACAAACCGGGTTTCTCTGGCACCTGCACTGGAATCTTCCTGTTCGTTGTGTATATTAATAATTTAATTAATGAGGGTGAGGCCAAGAAGTCTACTTCATCCAAACCAATCATGTGACCTTATGCATGGAACTGCCAATTTGTGCACAGAAATGTCACACAAACAGCTATGAAATGAATGACCAATTCTACTTGGAATATCGTTGGCCCAGACACCAGGAGAAACTACATTCTCTTTTTAAAATAATGGTATCTTTCAATGTCCACTTTGACAGGCAGACAGAACCTCGGTTTGAAGTCTCATCTGAAGGACGGCAACTCCACCATTGCACTGTTACTCCATCTCTTTATATTTGAATTCTCAGCGTTTACTGTGAACCCAGTTAGTCGATTGGCAGATGTCTTTGCAGATGGTAACAATCCCTCAAAACAAAATCTGGTCACTCAATCCACGATTGTTTGTGGGTACTGTGCGCTATTGGCTGCCATTGTTCACCAACAACATTCACAGTCAATTAAATGCACAATTTATTCTGTGAGCCTACAAATAACTAGGCAAAATCTATTTTTTAACTGATTTAAAAAAAAATGTAATTTAAGTTGGCAGTGCAGTTATTACGATTGCAAAGTGACAAACTTGTTATGTTTCGAAAAGGGAATAATTTTGTGAGAACACACATTCTGGCTTTCCCAAACCTTGGTTCTTGACAACCTATGCCTCATACTCTCCATAATTAGGTAAGCAGACTGTGCTTCCATTCCCTCTGGGAGAGAGGGCCCATTGCATTCCAAGCACAGGAATTGCCAGGTGAGGTAGCATGCCTGGAATTCTCAGTTGGATTTAATAGAGATGTTCAAAATTATTAGGGATTTTGATAAAGCAAATAAGGAGAAACTGTTTCCACTGACGACTGGGTCAGTAACCAGAGGACACAGATTCAAGATAACTGGGAGATAAGGGAAGATGAGGAGAATTTTGTTTTTACACAAGGAGTTACGATCTGGAGCGCACTGCCAGAAAGGGTGGTGCAAGTACATTCAACAATAACTTTCGAAGCGAATTAAATATCTACTTGATTAGAAAAAGAATTGCAATGTTATGGGGAAAGAGGAGGGAAGTGATAGATTTCTGCACGTGACACCCAGTTGACCAAAAACCCCCCCAACAGATTAATGCTTTGTTCTGAATTCTGAAGCTCAACACAGGGTTTGTTGCTGCTGCTTTTGCAACAAACTGTGCCACGGCTTCACTGTAAGGGTGAATGTTGCTTTTCTGCTGATAATGCAGCTTTATCTCATGGCTCAGCAGGCAGAGGCTATTTTCTTTACTCAAAGGTATTGCTAGAAATGACTCCTTATTTCTCAGATATGACAGAATGATTTATAAATGTGGTAACAGTCCCCATGGGGTGAATATGCCAGCCAATACTGCCCAGATACTGTACATAGCCAGGCACTCAGTGATAACCCTGCACTCACATATTACCGGTACATCTAGAGAAGTGTTGCTAAATCTTGATGAATCTAATTAACTTGCCAAGGCATTTTATGTTTCAGTCAGGCTTTCTGTGAACTATGGATAAAAAAACAACTCCTCGCACATACTGCCTTTGGTCCAGTATCAATAACTCTTTCTCTTCATCTCCGGAGCCCTCCCGTTTGCCTTGTTATTTCTTTGCTGCCTTCTAACAACAACAACAACATCAAAATTGCACTTATAAAACACCTTTCACGTCGGGAGGACGTCCTGAAAACATATCTTCAAATCGCTTCCTTCCTTGCTCAATTTCTCAAACTATATTTCTCGAGAGAAGGCAGCAACATAGGGTCATAAAAAGAGCGATGGAGTCTTGTGCTATATATCCAGAGAGACAGAATTTAAACGAGGAGGTAATGTCCAATATGTATTAAATCTTGGTTACAACAACAACACCAACAAAATTAAATTTCTAGAGCTGTTTAGACTACATTTGAAGTACCATGTCCAATTCTGGTCTCCACACCATAGCAGGAATGGATGGAGTACAGCAAAGGTTTACAAAAAGGATGCTAAGTCAGGCAGGTTATTGCTATCAGGATAGACTGGCTATGTGGGCCTTTTTTTTTTGCTAGAGGAGATATTTGAGTGACGGAAACCTAATAGAGATGTTTAAAATGATAAAAGGGTTTGATATGGTTAACACAAATAGGCTGTCTTCACTGGCATCGGAGTCTGTAACCAGGAACATAAATATAAGATAGACACTAGATAATTGAAGAACTAGTTCACAGAGAGGGCAGTGAGATCATGGACTCACTGCCCAAAACAATGGTTATTCAGCTCTTTGCTGCGTGTAAATCGACTGATGCATTTGGCTATAAATACTAAGTTACTACACAAGAGTAATTGTTGTGAAGCACCTTGAGACATTTTGTCAGAGCTGGATAATATTGATCTGGGTAATATTAATAATAATAATACTTGCATTTGATATCACGCTTTTCACGTCTTCTAGACGTCTCAAAGCGCTTCACAGGATATACTGTAAAGTTAATTGACTGTATATTTGTGGACAAAACGCGGCAGCCAATTGCGCACAGCAGTGTCCCACAAACAGTCATGGATTGAAACAACCAACTTATTATAGTTTTTTCTGAGGGCTTATTGTCAGGCACGTGGAGTAATGTGGCTGGAAATGAACTCAGGTCTCTCGCCTGTAAGCTGAGTGCTCTAACCACTGAGCTACAGGGTAGTCGAGTCCCAGAGCCAGGTCCTCAGTATATCAGGCCACTACTGAAGCTTGTGATTTTTAGCTGATTCAATTCCAGCAATACCCGCAATGTAGGCTTTGAGTCCCCAAGCGTTGGCTCTCATCAGCCTGCGCTTAATATTATCCCAATCTAGGTAAGTAGGGGGCGTCCTTCCAGTTACAGAAGGAAAAATGTGACCTTGTCATGTATTCAACAATGGGAAACATGTAATATGTTTCATGATTTAGTTTGTGTCTCAATTTCTGTGGTGTTGAGATTTATTTCATCAACTCAATTTGGTTTTACACTGGCTTCTCTGTCATTTAAAGTCAGGGCCTCATCTTTCTCTGACATCCGTACTCGTGTAATGAAAGTTTCTTCATGTGAAACATGCTTTTTTTTAAGAAAAAAGAATCTGCAAACATCCTTCAGTGAAACGCTTAAGCACATTAGCTGGAACTGATTCATGGCTTCTCGTTGTCTGACTGACCCAAATTAATTTTTGTCTGGTCATTTACAGGTAAACTTGTTCTTTTTGCTCAACATAGTCCGGGTCCTGGTCACAAAACTGAGAGACACTCACCGCACTGAATCCAATATGTACATGAAAGCTGTCAGAGCTACTTTAATACTCGTGCCACTGCTAGGAATTCAATTTGTCATTATTCCTTGGAGGCCTGAAAACCGACTTGCTGGAGAAATCTACGACTATATCATGCACATATTTGTTCATTATCAGGTATAACAAACGACTGCTTGTCAACTTGATATTTTCAGTTTACAGTATTAGTTGTGAATGATTAAAGTGGAATAATTTAAATGGGGTGACACGTAAGTTTACAGAATTTGGACAGGGAGAGTACTTTTATGTCTGCTGGTGTGTAAATCAGTGTGGATATAAGGTATAGGTTACCGGGAGAGTGGTGGAAGCCAAGATACTCCATTCATTTCAGTAAAAGCTTGATGCTGTAATGGGAACATGGTACGGTTGATGTTCTGGAAATGTGAGACCAAATTTGCAGAAAAGCCTTCTTCATCCAAACTTCTTCTTTGATGCTGTGCCCTGAAAATTTACAATTTATAGAGTAGACTAGAATCCATCCTGGGAAAATCACCTTCTTCACACTGAGGAATCATGCAAAACTCCTTGACTTAGACCTTATCTTTGACCAGCAACAATAAG
This sequence comes from Hydrolagus colliei, assembly GCA_035084275.1. NCBI lineage: Eukaryota > Metazoa > Chordata > Chondrichthyes > Chimaeriformes > Chimaeridae > Hydrolagus > Hydrolagus colliei. The sequence goes on along the minus strand of CM068743.1, from coordinate 133,366,730 downwards.
TTATTGGCAATGGAATATCTTCCCGTTAGTACCATATGCATTTTTCAAGCACTGGCAGGAACTACCAGATTAACATACTCAGACATGTTCATAGAATCATAGAATCTTACGGCACAAAAAGAGGCCATTCGGCCCATCGAGTCTGTGCCGGCTCTTTGAAAAGAGCAACTCAATCCCACTCCCCGGCTCTCTCCCCATAACCGTGCAACCCGTTCTCCCCAAATAAATACCTCTCTTTTAAAAGCTGTTATCAAATCGGCCTCCACCACCTTTTCAGGCAATGCATTTCAGATTCGAACAACCCGCTGAGTGAAAAGATTTCTCCTCACCTCCCCTCTGCTTCTTTTTTAAAACTATTTTAAATCTGTGACCACGAGTCACTGATACACCCACAAGTGGAAACAGTCTTTTCCTGTTTACTCTGTCGAATCCCCTCATGATCTTGAAAAGCTCTATTAGGTCTCCTCGTAACCTTCTCTGCTCCAATTAGAATAAACCTAGCCTCTCTAGCCATTCCTCATAACTGAAGTCCCTCAATCCTGATACCATCCGAGTAAATCTTGGTAAATCTTCTCCTGGTATTTAAGGTAAAACAATAGCTACCACAAGTTAGATGAGAGTAGAATACACACCCAAGTGATAAGGTCAGCCCAGATATTAATGTGATGAATATTGTGATATGGGGTTGCAGTGCAGGTTAATATTGCAGTGTACTGCTGAGGAAACCACTACATTGCCTGAAATGCAATCCTTTAGAGAAGATGACAAACTGAGGTCCCACCTGCTTGGTAAAGATCCCATCACATTCTTCAAGAAGGGAAGGAAGTTCCTAATAGTATCCTGACCAATAATCTCCAGCTAAATTGATTATTCATGTAGAATTAAAATGAGACTAGATGGATCATGGCCTTTGTTCTTACTTTCCTATCATTCACTTCACAGTTGTCTGTGGATCAATGTTGTGTACCAATTCCTCCTGGTATGACATTGAATAGCACAATTGTCACTTGTTTAAGTCACCCTTCTACAAGCACAGTTTAATCTCACAGTTTTTGTGCTGTCATTGATCGACAGAGGACTCCTTCTCTGCCCTTGAGGAATTGGAGCTATTTTAAACCAGCAGACATATGTGGCTCCAAATTCACCTGATCTACGCCTGTAAAATAGATTTTGTCATAAAATGTATTTCTGGCAAACTGATCAATTCAGTTTAATCTGGAAGTTGTTTTCATCAGTTCTTGTGATCTAAGATGTTTCCACAACACTGAGAGAAGTTACATTTTAAGCTCAGATGAGTCTTACCCAATTCTGTTCCAGTATTTATTTATTATTTATTAACTAGCAATATTTACATTGGCATATTTTTGACACTATTTTTATTTGATTCACTAAATTCTGTAGGCTCTAAAACTAGCGTAATTCTGTATCCAGGTGTAATTTTGCACCAAATTATTCCTCATATGACTTTTTATCATGGGTCCCAGGAGAAGAACAGAACTAAGGTGTTGCTGGTTAAATAAGTATCCAATAATAATCCTTGCATTTGATATAGAGCCTTATCACGTCTTCGAGACTTCTAAAAGTAATACGTTAATTGTACTGTCCCGCACCCGCCTCCGTGACCACATAACCCCCACCCTCGCCCGTCTCCACTGGCTCCCCATCCTCCAGAGGATCGAGTTTAAGATCCTCGTCCTCACCTACAAGGCCTTACACGGCCTTGCCCCATCCTACCTAACTGATCTACTCTCCCCCTACACGCCCACCCGGACCCTCCGTTCAACAGGACTTGGCCTGCTCCAAGCCCCCCGCCCGAACCGCCCCACCATCGGAGGCCGGGCCTTCAGTTTCTCCGCTCCCACCTTATGGAATGCCATCCCTCAATCCCTCCGTTTCGTCTCTTCCCGTTCCTCTTTCAAGGCCGATTTGAAGACTTTCCTCTTCGATCGTGCCTTTTGTTCCACCCCGAACTCTTTTACCTCCCCTTCGTGTTTCACCCCTTCCCAAACACTCCCCTCCCAGCTCGGGTCACACGCCTCTTGTTCAGCGCCTTGGGACGTCCTCCCGACGTGAAAGGCGCTCTATAAATGTAAATTGTTGTTGTTGTTGTTGTTGTTAACAAGTGAGAGTGTCTATAATTCTGGAGTTTTAAAGGGAGGTCCCGTTTGAACAGATGTGGCCAACTATTTTGAGGAAATGAGTGATTTTACCCTAAAAAATGACATTGCTCTCACTTTTCTAAGACACCAATTATGCTTGTAAGAGATATCACATGGATTTAAATTCATGCAGGTGCTGTTTGTCTTTTCCATAGGGTTTACTGGTGGCCACCATATTCTGTTACTTTAATGGAGAGGTAAGTACATAAAGACTATGTATCAAATTTTACATAAAAACTAGTCACCGCTACAGTAAATCCTATGAAGTGCTTTGAGATGTCCTCCTAACTTGAAAAGTACTACATCAAATGTAAGTAATACTATTTACCCAAAGCCTAACCAATTCTGTGTTAATTGCTATTGCAATTTGTACTGTGCCATAACTGTTAATTTATTGGTTAATAACAGTTTTCTGTAATAAATTCAAGGAAGTAGATCAACAGCAGGGAACCCCGTGTACGTCATTGCCAACTCATAAATACTCAACGCTGAGATAATTGCAAGTAGATGAACAGTGCTTGGAGAATAAGAAAGGGCTGTTTGGAAAGGGGATAATACTGGCTTACAGAATAGGAGTGTAATTTGGAGAGGAGTTATTGGTGAATCAACAATTGTTTATAAATATATTGGAGAAAGAGTCAAAGCTTGTTGGAAGCAGCATAAAGGATGCTGGTAAAGGAATAGTTCCTTGGAGAATAACCCTGAGTGGAAAAGGCATTAGCTCGTCTCAAACAAATCGTTTTTTTTTAATCTGCCAATTCTTGCTTGGAACAAAAAATATGCATTGGATTTCAAAAACTATTAGATTTATTGCTGAGGCGGTTCGAAAAATGTATCAGTGTTGTTTATAGCTAACATATTTAGTTGGTCTCTATGGTAAGGATACTTTTACATAAAAAATAAGGAATGGTTATTTTTCAAAATGACCATTATTAAACAGAATATCACATGTAAATAAACTGTAATGTTCAAATAGAACATACCAAAATATATATTTCTGATACCGACCTGAAGGGCCTGATTAATGTAGTTTCTTTGTTATTACAAAGATCTATTGATACTATTACAAGTTTTGTAAATGGGACAACTCTTGTATAATATTTGCCAGTATTTCATTAGAATTTCACTCTATTCATTATTAATAATATTGTGTTGTGGATTTCTGACAAGGCGGGTAAGATTGTTACTGAATGGGAACAATTTGTTTCTGGACACTAACCTGCGTGAAGGTTGCTATATAAATGCAGTATAAATTCAGATTTTTGTTGGGTGCATGCTTCAAATAGGAAATCACATGCGTTATTACCATCAGAGGGAAAGAATAATTGGAGACCGGCCAAAATCATCTTACCTTTTTGTGACTTTTTTTTGTGAAAAGTTCTTATTGGTGCCAGTTACCACCTGTTCAGGAAATTCAATTTATATTTATAAAGTGCCTTCCGCGTCAGGAGGACGTCTCAATATTCTCGTCACTGCCAGCTGTTTGTACCCAAATTTAAGAAGACCCGTTCATAAGATTTGCTCTTATTTAATGAGGTTGGGCTGCGGCTGACATTCTTGCTGAGAGCAATGTTTCAGGCCTTGTTCACCGGCTTAAAATACCTCGTGCCACTAAGTGCAATGATTTTCTGATCACAACCTGGCATTCTTTGAGGCACTGTGCAACCGACAGCAGAATGTGTCATCTAGTCTTTTAAAAAATACTAACCCTCCTCTCAATAATGTGATGTCAGGGATAATATAGAGCTTGTAATGTGTAATACAAATGTGTTCTTTCAACTTTTAGGTACAGTCAGCTCTCAAGAGGCAATGGATGCAATATAAAATGCAGTTGGGGCAGCGAAGGCGAGACCATTGCTCCATGCGCTCTACCTCCTACACGGCAACATCCATCACAGAGGTCCCTGTTTACCTGTACCACCAAGACTCCAACAGCGAACATTTAAATGGCAAATACGGGGAGGACCCGGAAATCATTTCCCTGAGATCAAAAGAGACGTACGCTTGACAGAACGAAGGAAGAAAAGAGAGAGAGAGAGAGAGAGAGAGAGAGACGAAACAGAGCAAGAAAAGAAATCAAGTCATTTGCATCTCTTCACAATACCACAAACGCCAACCTCACGTTTGGTCTCTAACTCAAGCACTTGGACATAGCAGATGTCAAGGGGGATACTGTTTTGGCGATGGCTGTAAAGGAAGATGGTTATTTCATTATCTCACACAGTACTGCTTTCAGAAACCTGACTGAAAATGGAGTTGGCCACAGAGACATGCGGCATTTCCGAGGCTGCTAGTTTGTTTTTTAATGGAAGTCCCACTCTGAAGGTCTAACTGAGGATAATTTGAACAGTTTCTGCCACATTCACCGACTGCAAGCAGAGCATCAAAGGTGTGCAAGCCGACAGGATCAGGCTGCATAAAAACGCAGCCACACACCTTGTGGTTCCCAGCCGGATCAACTAAACCTGCAGATTTTATTTGTTGCTTTCATTACCCTCCTCAAAAGAAACATTAAGAGACCATAAAGAAATGTGATTTACTTTAGGCTTCTAAAGCCATGTCTTTCTTTATTTCTTTCTGTTCCATTCATCACTCCGTGCTTAAATGATTTCACAGATGCTATTAGTTCACAAAATTAAAGGTGCACCTTATTTTCTCAAATTAAGGCTTTTTGCTGTGAAAACAAAATACCTGCCTAAAGACTAAGCCACACACGGCCCAGCTCAAGAAAGTGTAGCTATTTATTGTGAAAATTAATTTTCCCAAATTAAAGCATACGATTAATTTTCTTAAAATATATCTCATAAATGTTAGCAAATTTACTAATCACTATTTAGCCCGTCACTAATAAACATTGCTATTTGGCATCATTCCCAGTGCTGAACCAAGAGACATAATTACTGCAGCTTTACAAAGGGACTGCTGACTATAGCAAAATGCAGCTCAGAGAGAGCAAATCACAACAGAGAAACATGTAGGTCAATAAAGGTCATTTGAGAACAAGCAATTTAAGATTGTCTATTAAAATGGCTGTGAAGTATATTTTTCAGCCTTTCTTAGTGTATATTCTGAACTTGTGCAAGCTACTCTTAGAATATTCACTCAAGCACATGCATTGACACATAGAATATGTTAATACTGATATTTCGCAATGATTAGTTCACATTACATTACAGCTTCTTCATGAGGATTTAATTAATTTTTTTATATACATGTTTTTAATCAACATACCATGACATCAAAATGTGTCTGCTGTAGCAATTATCATTATATGCTCTGATGCCAATTGGTATCTTTGGTAACTGACATTTGGGTAGAGGCAAGGAGCTCTCTGTTGAGATAAAGTTAACTAAGATGTTACTTAAGAGATGTGTGATGAATAAATGTCTTATGAATTGTACAGTAGATTGGAATAGGCTTCTATTCAACAAAACTAGAGCTGGGGAGAGGGACCCAGGGATGTTTTATCACACATCCCAACGTGATGCTCTAGTGAGAAGATGGTAAAATTTGTACAAATTTGATATCAAATTTACAGTCACTGCAATCCACAGTAAATGTTGCAATGTATTCAGACAGTTCAGTGATCCAATAAAGCACTTTAGGAAATGCAAGGATTATTATTATTTATCTATTCTGATGAATTAGGTCAAATGGGCTAAAAGGCCTGGTTTTCATCTGAGCATCACTTGGGATCTTGGGATAAAACAAAACTGGGAATTGCAAGTGTGGTGGGACACCGCACTCCTATTACATAGAATCCAACATTCCATTTGTTTCAGAAGCATTTCATAAATAGACTGAACTATTTTGACTGTATCATGTAGTGAATACAACACCCTAATTAAGATCCACATCGCGTTGTTTGAAAATCAAAACCATTTAAGAAATGGTATACCCAAAATACTGATTTACACAACAGTGGAAAAACACTCGTGAAAACAGCTAGTGACAAAAAGTGGCTCTTTAACTTGCTATAGTGTAAATGTTTGCCAATGGGAAAGATACATTTCTAAAGCACCAATTTATTTGTTACTCCACTGAATTGCATTTCTACAAAAACATTTTCATCCTTTTGAGGAATGACACTCAGGGTGTTTTCAAATGATTACAAAAAACAGTTTAAAGTACAGAGTGAGGCCAATTGGGCCTGCGTGTCTGTGCAAGTATTTTTCTGTCTTGTTTTTCTAATAATAAGGGAGCCATAAATAATTGTTTTCTAGCAGAGACAATAGAGCATGAAACTCCTGGAATGGCAGTGTATACAGTTGCTTTCTGCAATGACACGGTCACAACATTAAGAAAATAGCCAGAAAATATTACAGTTTGGATAAAGTTTGAGTCTTACTCAAGGAGAGGGATTAAAATCTCTTCCTGAACACCACTTCAAATGTCTATGAGCCGTCCCAGGAACTGGATTGATTTTGTTGATCCTCCTATGTATTGGAGTTGTGTGTGCAAAAGTCAATATAATGTAATTCTGTTATGTTAAGAAAACTTTCGCCCTTCTACCACTACTCCTGTCTCTCAACTACAAAACGTTTATCTGTAAAAAAAAACATAATGAGCATTATCTGAGTCCAGCGCTAGATACGTAGATCAGTTTCTTGAGTTTTATGGTTAAAATAAATAGCAATGTAGAACATTCTTGTCATAATATTGAAACCACAAAGACAACCAAATCGGTATGATAACGATATCTCCACAAGGATGATTATATTCTTATATTCCATTCATCAGTATTTGTGTCTTTTTGTACTAAGTCAAAAGACATTTAAGCAGTTTTCTATACAATAAATCCAAGTATGTTCCTTATGTAATGTGCAGTGTTCTGTTGCATTGTGAATTTCAGATAATGTTTCAGAGAATTAGGTGTAAATATTTCACCAATGTTACTTACCTGTGAACACCCCTTATAAATGTCCATAGATTCGTTTTTGAGGCTTTTTTTTTAACATGTACCATGTTTTCAATGTTTGTTACTTATATATGTTTGCTTATACTGTTCATTCATGTTTGATAAATAATTCAGATGGCGTCTCAACATGTTGATAGCTTTGTGTTTAAATACATCACTAATTAAAGCCAAAAAAAACTCTGACTTCTGAAGTATTTTTGTTTAAAGGCACAAAACGTATCAATAATTAAAACTAAACTGAAAAACTACTGTTACTATCATTTTAGTAAGGGTAATTGGTACATGCTTGAAATGTAAGAGCTTTTATTTGGGTGTCTGACTCAAGGCAAAGGGATTAAAATCTCAAAAATGCTTTACATATCACAGAATTTCTTAATAAACAACAAACAACAAAATTACATTTGTACATCATCTTTCACAGGAGTTGGATAAATAAATACTTTATATACGTCACACAACCCAAGACCTCTGTCCAGTAACCAGAAAGATATCAAGCTTAAGTGAATTTGACTCTGATATGATTTACTTCTGAAGCAGAGTTCCCATGACTTTCCAACTTAATTTAGAAATCCTGCATTTTAGACAGCATCAAATAATAACCAATGATGGCATTATAGAGCACAGGTATGCAGTGGTACACAGATTGTAACCCAAGATGTTGTGACTGGGATCTGGGCACAGAGGAATACAGGATTATTAACCAAGATTATAACGGTACATTTTCCAGCCACTATCTCCAGAGCATTGATAACTGAGATCTGATATTATTGGAGGAAATGAAAGCTGGAGGCTGGATGAAAGAGCATTAACTGCCTCTTGTCTAACAGCTCGTCTGTCTATCAATGTCCTAGCATCTCAACTCCTAGCAAAATGTTACATTATTTGGTCATCTGAAAGCAGGTGGAATGACAAGTTTTTTGCTGCTTATCCTACGAAAAAAGTTTCTGTAGGTGAGCACGGAGGAAAAAGCGATCCCAATATAATTAGATTCAGAGTAATTATGGAAAGGGATAAGGAACACTCAAAGGTGAAGACACTCAACTGAAAGAAGGCTAATTTCAGTGAGTTAAAATGGGACCTAGCCGAGGTGGACTGGAAAGAACAATTGGCAGGTAAAGCAGCTAATGAGCAGTGGGCAGTCTTCAAGGAAGAGATGGTTTGGGCACAAGTCAAAAACATTGCAACAAAGATAAAATGTAGGGCATCCAAACCTCCCTGGATGACTAGGGCAATTAGGGTTAAAATAAAGCAAAAAAAGGAGGCTTATGACAAGTGTCAGGCCCAAGATACAAAAGCAGAATATAGGAAGAGCAGGAGAGAACTGAAAAAGGAAATTAAAGGGGCAAAAAGACGGCATGATAAACAATTAGCAGGTAACATTAAAGGGAACCCTAGGGTATTTTACAAACATATTAAGAGTAAAAGATTGGTCAAGGGTAGGGTGAGGCCAATTAGGGGCCAAGGAGGAAATCTTATTGTGGAGGCAGAGGGCATGGCTGATGTACTGAATGAGTACTTTGCCTCTGTCTTCACAAAAGAAGAGGATGCAGCCAATGCTACAGTATTGGAGGAGAGGGTAGAAGAAATGGACAGGATTAGTATAAACAGAGAGGAGGTATTGAAAAGGTTGACGGTGCTCAAGATAGGTAAGTCACCCGGTCTGGATGGGATGCATCCTAGGTTACTAAGGGAAGTACGGGAGCAAATAGCAGAGACTCTGGCCACAATCTTTCAATCTTTCTTGGACACAGGGGTGATGCCAGAGGACTGGAGGGTTGCTAATGTTACTCCCCTGTATTAAAAGGGGCAGAAGGACAAGCCTGGGAACTACAGGCCAGTCAGTCTAACGTCAGTAGTGGGCAAACTTCTAGAGTCTACAATCAGGAACAAGATAGATCTTCACTGAGAAAGATATAGGCTAATAAAGGACAGCCAGTATGGATTTGTTAAAGGCAAATCTTGCCTTACAAATCTGACAGAATTTTTCAATGAGGTAACAGAATGGGTGGGCGAGGGTAGTGCAGTTGATGTAGTTTACATGGACTTTCAAAAGGCATTTGACAAAGTGCCACATGAGAGGCTTATTAGGAAAGTAGAGGCCCACGACGTTAAAGGGACAGTGGCAGTGTGGATCCACAACTGGCTGTGAGACAGAAAGTAGAGAGTTATGGTGAACGGCTGTTTTTCAGACTGGAGGGAAGTGAGCAGTGGCGTCCCCCACGTATCGGTATTGGGACCATTGCTCTTTTTAATATATATTAATGATCTGGTCTTGGGTGTTGGGAGCACTGATTCCAAGTTTGCAGATGATACTAAGTTAGGGAGAATAGTAAACAGTGAGGAGGATAGTAGCCATCTGCAGGAAGATATAGATAAAATGGTAAAGTGGACAGACACATGGCAGATGAAGTTTAATGCAGAGAAGTATGAGGTGATACATTTTGGGAGAAGAAATGAGGGGAGGCATTATAGGCTAGATAGTACAATTTTAAGGGTTGTGAGGGAACAGAGAGATCTGGGGATTTGTGTTTGTGACTCTTTGAATGTGGCAGGACAGGTAGACAAAGCCGTTAAGAAGGCACATTGGATACCAGACTTAATAAATAGGGGTATAGAGTACAAAAGTCAGGAAGTGCTGACTAACCTCTATAAAACTTTGGTTAGGCCTCAGCTGGAGTACTGTGTCCAACTCTGGTCATCACACTATAGAAAGGATGTTAGGGCATTGGAAAGGGTGCAAATAAGCTTTACTAGAATGGTACCAGGATTGAGGAACTTCAGTTATGGGGAAAGGCTAGATAGGCTAGGTTTATTCTCTTTGGAACAGAGAAGGTTGAGAGGAGACCTAATAGAGGTTTATAAAATCATGAGGGGATTCGACAGGGTGAATAAGGAAAAACTGTTTCCACTCGTGGGCGAATCTGTGTCTCGTGGTCAAAGATTTAAAATAGTTTCAAAATGAAGCAGAGGGGAGCTGAGGAGAAATGTTTTCACTCAGCGAGTTGTTCGAATCTGGAATGCATTGCCTGAAAAGGTGGTGGAGGCTGATTTGATAACAGCTTTTAAAAGAGAATTAGATCTTTATTTAGGGAGAACAGGTCTGTTAGGTTATGAGGAGAGAGCTGGGCAGTGGGATTGAGTTGCTCTCTTCAAAGAGCCGGCACAGACTAGATGGGACGAATGGCCTCCTTTTGTGCCGTATAATTCTATGAGTCTATGACATGAAAACAATGTGCTTAACAATAACATAATTACATTTACAGAGCGCCTTTCACGTCAGGAGGACGTCCCAAGGCGCTGAACAATCAAGTCAGGATCTGAGCAGGGGTGGAAAAGTCAGGGTAGGGGGAAGGGGAAGGAGAATAGGAGAGGGCGAAGAGTTAGGAGGGGAGCAGAAGGCGCGGTCGAAGAGGAAGGTCTTGAGACCGGCCTTGAAGGAGGAAAGAGAGGAAGCGAGGCGAAGGAATTGTGGGATGGAGTTCCACAGTGTGGGAGCAGAGAGGCTGAAAGCCCGGCCGTCGATGGTTGGGCGGTTAGGGTGATGGACGTGGAGCAGGCCTGAGTCTGCTGAGCGGAGGGGGCGGGCGGCTGACAGGGAGACGGCAGGTCAGAGAGATAGACGGGGGCAAGGCCGTCAATGGCCTTGAAGGTGAGGACGAGGATCTTGAATTCGAAGACACAAATAATTTTGATTGAATCAGAGTAATCTTGCCACTGATGCCTTGAGAGAAGAAGAGTTCTTCTTCTGAGCTCTGTGTGTTCATAACTGCATCAATGGTCTAATGTTGGTAGTATTTTTTGTTTGGAGAAGGTTGTATTTCCCAGCATCCACATTGGGACTTGGAGTTCCTAGTGTAATATGATGCTCAATTGTACAGCTAAAATAAGGTGCCAATCAGCTGAAATGTTAAACCAAGGAATGTTCTGCTTATTAAAGATAACTTGATGTTGTTTGTCAATCTGGGTCAGTTGGTACCAATCTCGCCTCTGAGTCAGAAGGTTGTGGCTTCAGTCCCATGTCGGAACTCATGTTGTCTAACCTCACAGGTTCAGTGCTGGTGCAGTGCATTGCTGCAATGTCAAACATGCTGCCCTTTGGCTGAAACATTAGACCGTTTGCCTGTTCAGGTGGATGTTAAAGATTCCATGACACTATTAAAGAGAAGAGTTTCCTTGCCAACAAACCCCAAGTAAAATTAATCTGTTATTTCATGGCTGTTTGTGGACCATTGCTCTGTGCGGCTGCTGTAGTCAATCACCCATAGAACACACAGTCACTGCTCTTTACAGCAGAGCACCTGTAGCTTGGTGGTTAGAGCACTCGCTTTACAAGCGTGAGACCTGAGTTTTGAATCCAGGCAGGTCAGGGCGAAACTTTGGGCAAGTTTCCTTACTCCTCACGCCTAATAATAATCCATACAAAAAATATACAATAATAAAAATTGGTCATTTCAATCTATGACTGTTTGTGGGACACCGCTGTGTGCAATTTGCTGCCATGTTTCGCCCACAAAAAAACAGTCAAATTCACTTTACAGTATATTCTGTGAAGCGCTTTGAGATGTCGATAAGATGTGAAAATGCTATATCAAAATGCAAGGATTATTATTATTATTATAGTTACAGTATATCCTGTGAATCGCTTTCAGATGTCCTCCTGACATCAAAAAATGCTATAGCAGATTTAAGGACTATTACTATTATTTGAAAAGAGAAGGAAGTTTCTCTTTGAGGACAACATTATTCCAGATTAAATGGTTGACTTTGTGGTTAGTTGTGGGACATTGCTGTATGCATGTTGGCAGTAAATTCCTAATCACTACCCTTTACAGAAAAGCATTTAGTGTAAGCATATTTTACTGATGCCAAAAATGCCAGGGGTTCATTTATATAGGGATTGAACAATAATTACTGAATGCGTTATGACACCTTTTCACTCATCCGCTGATGTTGACAGAGCTGTTGAGTTCTTGATAACAAAGATGCCAGAACAGTTTATAAAAACAGCATTCTTGAGAGTGCCCAGTATTCAGTGTGTGACACTGACAATTTGCTTTGTTTATTTTCATCTGGGACTCATTTGGGGGCAATATCATTGTGCCATTCATTTGAGGAAACAAGAATTTCTCGCTGTAAGCCATACATTCCTGAAAATACATAGCAAACATCCGCAGCAGGAGCAATTAAATGCTAATAGTTGCGTTTAGTTATCTGGATAGATATTAGATGGAATAAATTTGCTGCATGGTTTAGTTTCAGCCCCAAAGTATACATTCAATTCACGTTACAGTATATTTTGTGAAGTGCTTTGAGATGTCTCGAAAACATGATAAGGTACCATATCAAATGCAATTATTATATACATGTATTATTACAAGTTCTAAAGACTTTTCTAATGATTGTTCCATTAATGATCTCTGCAAAGATGTAACAACTTGCATTTATATAATACCCTTTACACAGGATTGCAAAAATGGTTCATTTGATAGATAAACATCTTTTAACAAAGCATTTTTTCAAATGTTTCTCTCTTGGCATAGCAACATTTAAGGTTAAGAATCCATCAGGGTTCCTGCTCTGGATTGCTATGATAGGACTATGATGTAATTGGCTCCTGCATGAACAACGACTACTATAATAATAATAATCCTTGCATTTGATATAGCGCTTTCCACATCTTATCGATATCTCAAAGTGCTTCACAGAATATACTGTAAAGTGAATTGACTGTATATTTGTGGGTGAAACGCGGCAGCCAATTGCGCACAGCAGTGTCCCACAAACAGTCATAATAGTCGACCAATTTTATTATTGTGGCTTTTTTTTGGAGGGATTATTATTAGGCATGTGGAGTAAGGAAACTTGCCCAAGGTTTCGGCCTGACCTGCCTGGATTCGAACACAGGTCTCATGCTTGTAAGGCGAGTGCTCTAATCACTGAGCGACAGGAGCTCCACTAAGTAATAAAGGACAACCAGAGAAGCTGCAACTATGTTCCAATAAAAGGAAAATGAACCTGAAGGAGAGGAGGGGAACGGAGAAATGTTGATGGAAAATGAGAAAGAATACTGGAACTTGCTCTGGATAATTTCTACTGGATAAGTCCTCTGAAGTCCAAATATGTTCTGGTCTATAAATAATAGAATGAGAGACGAAGAGCAGAGATCTGGGTGCACCAAGTGATATTGCATTCAGATAAGGGTGAACACAAGCATTATAAAGCACAGAGGGGCCCTCTGCTCCTCATGCTTTTAATGGCTCGTGACTACATTGCTTTCCACGCACTCACAATCTACACTGAGGAGAATGTTTAAAAGAAGGGGCACAAAATAAAGACAAGGCTAACCACAAAGTGCAGAGAACCGTTTCCAATAATAATAAATAATAGTGGTTTCATTTGATACACTGATTTTCATGTATCTTTCAGGATCTCCCAACAGCGCCTTGGGACGTCCTCCCAACATGAAAGGCGCTCTATAAATATAATATTGTTGTTGTTGTTTCATGTTGGGAGAACATCTCAAAGCACAAGTCATAGTGTGATGACTGCATTTTGTAGGCAAGCATGGCAGATTACAGCCTACAGCCATGAAGTAAATGATTCATTTTATTTGGTGAATTGTTGGCCAGGGCATTGGGCTCTTGTCTCCTTTGGGCTCTTGTCTCCTTTCGAATCGTGCCATGGGATCATTACTGTTCACTTGAATCGAAATTGGAGCCCTCACTTTACCATCTCATCTGAAGGACGGCACATCCAACAATAGGGCATATCCCCAGCACTGCATTGCCGTGTCAGCATAAATTATATGAGTTCCAAATCCTGATGTGGGGTTTCAACCTGATCCTCAACTTTAAAGCCCTCCATGGCCTTGCCCCACCCTACCTCTGTGACCTCCTAACCCCTACCAACCTGTTCTCTTCCTCTGCTCAGTGGGCTCCAGCCTGCTCCATGTGCCTTGACCGACCCTCCCCACCATCGGTGGGCGAACCTTCAGCCTCTCTGCCCCCAATCTCTGAAATTGTATCCTACCTCCACCTCGCTCCCTCCCTGGCCTCCTTCAAATCCTATCTCAATACCCTCCTCTTCGATGGTCCCATCGGTCCCCCCAAATCCCCTCCTTTCCCTCCACCCTCCCCGATCCCGACAAGTTTGTCTGGGTGGTCTGACATCAACACCGCCTTAACATTCCTCAACCATGATTTAGCAACCATGCCTTTGAGATAGCCATTCAGTTACTATATTACGTTGCCAGTCACATCACTAGAGGCTAATTTGGCCCCAAGGAGACCACACTTCCCTCTGCCCCAAGAAGGAAACTCTTAACTATGAACTATGGCATATATCATAATCTCTGAGGCAGCGCTTGTTTTTTGTGCTTTCTTTTGTATCAGAGAGACAATTTAACGGGCCTTATTTTTCAGCGAGACACAAATACAGTTGTCCGGCTTCAAAGCTAATCAACCATACATTTAATTCATAAATATTTTATATTAAAGCAAGAATCACCATGCATGTACAGAAAGGATAGATTATGGAGTTCAGTCGTTTATCTGAAGCGTGAACGATTTATTCATGCCCTAATTCATTGCTAGTTTTGTTTCCCTGTAAACCATTGAGGTTTTTCCAGTTCATCTCGCATTTGACTGATTTTTTCCAGTTTACATAAGGTAATTTTTTTGATAGAAACATCTTAAGAGGTTTACTCAGTGGTGATTCACCGTCAAGAAGCCTGAGTGATGCATAATGCCGAGTTGCCAGGCTACCACACAGCCACTTGGCAATAAGACCAATACAGGGATTTACAATAGCAAAGCAATATGAACGTATCTGTAGCAATAGAGGAAGAGCATTGTGGGTTCAAGCTTCACCCACATCAGGACAAGGCAGTGCTAAGACTGTGCCGTATTGTCAGAGGAGTTATTCTTCACTCGAGACTTTAAACTGAGGTCCCCATCTGCCTGTTCTAGTGGACAACAACAACAACAACAAACTTGCACTTATATAGCGCCTTTCACATCAGGAGGACGTTCCAAAGCACTGAAGACACTAAAGATCCCTAAATCTTTACTAAAGTGAGGGTGCTATATAAATGCAAGTTGTTGTTGATTTGAAAACAGGAGCAAATTTCTCCAAATGTCCTGCCGACCAATACTCCCCCAAAAACATTTCACTTCATGGCTGCTTGTATGTCTTTGCTGTGTACAAATTAGCTGCTGCATTCTCCAACAAAATCTGCCTCCTTTATAATATATCTGTGAACGCGCTCTGAGACATTCTCCTGACATGAAATACCAAATGCAAGGATTGTTGTTTCATTGATTATTTACCTCAATGGAAACAAAGAAATAATATACTGAAATTATTTTCATCCCACGTGTGTTTGATTCAAAACATCGATTGTTATTTTGATGTGGTGTGGAGTTTCTTCGGGAAATGAACCGAACTGGAATATCATTGTCACCTGATGAACACAGAAATAGGATTTTAATCTAGTGTCTAGTGGAACATTGGCAATACAATAGACAAGTCCAAATGGGTATTGTGTTCATCCAAAGAGAGAACTCAATAGAAAAATATATTAATCAATGTCAATGCCAATACTGATAATTTAGAGAAAACCAAAATGGTACCTATTTTGTTGCTTGTCAGATGGAAGTTGAAGACTACAAAGAGACCCATGCATCAGTACTGATATAGTGCATTTTCAGGGGGGTATTTAGCTTTTGTAGAGAGAGTGCCAGGCAAGATGAGTTCATTGTAATTTTACAATGGATAATATTTTGAATGGATCAACTGTGCAGTCTTAGAACACAGTGGAGCACTTCAATTGTAATAATGATAATCCTTGCATTTAATTTAGAGCCTATTAAGTTGAAAAATTTCAAAGCACATTACAGATAATTGTTGTCAAGTGCAGGAACTGTATATTTGTAGGACTATTTGTAGGTGTATTTAATATAGCTTTGGGTGTCAGAATGTCACAGTTGATAGCACACTTACTCCGAGTCAAAATATTGTGGGATCCAGACCCATTCTGCAACTTTGACCTCCTTGACTAGGTTGACCCTTCAAATCAGTGTTAATGGACACTGCATTGTCCAAGGCACTTTGCTTTGGAGGTGAGATGTTGCACCAAAATCCAGTATGCCAATTGAAGTTCCCACGGTGTTGTTCAAAAATAGAAGGGATTAGCTTGTCTAGTAATCCTCCAGAAAGACAAAAGTATTTTGCTTCACATCTGATTGTGGACATCATTGAATGCCAATTGACTGCTGCTTCAGCGCTTTGGGGCGTCCTCCCCACATGAAAGGTGCTATATAAATGCAATGTTGTTGTTGTTGTTGTTCTGTCCATAAACACACGGGCACTACACTTTGCAGAAAACTCTGTGAAATGCTTTGAAGCATTTTCACATGGCATGGCGCTAACCCAAATGCAAAGATGAATATTATTAATGCCAACAGAGATATGAGCTCATATAACCAACATAGTCATTAATCAATGTCCCTTCATTTTTCTTCCTTTGCAATAAGAACACAAGCAAGATTGGTTTAGACATGAATTATAACAAAGTGTTTTTCTCACTAGGCAGTTTTCAGATTCAAGTTTTGAGATTGTGGTCAAAAGAACCAGAGGGGAAACGAGGAGAAATTTTGTTCACACAGCGAGTTGTTCATATCTGGAATGCATTGCCTGAAATTCTGATGGAAGCAGATTCGATAACAACTTTCAAGAGAGAAGTGGATAGATATTTGGGGAGGACAAACCTGCAATGCTAAGTGGTGTGCTACATATGGGAAGAGAGCCGGGGAGTGAGATTAATTTGGATATCTCTTTCAAACAGCCAGCACAGACATGATGGGCTGAATGGCATTTTCCTATGCTGATTGATTCTATAATTCTATGCAGATTTGAACTAAATATCATACATTTTTATAATAATAATAATAAGCCTTGCTTTTTTTATAGCAACTTATTAACACTTCGAGCAATCCCAAAGTGCTCCATAGGATTGTACTGTGTTCTGAGATGTTATCCTGCATGAAAGGCACTATATAAATGCAAGTTATTGTTGTTACTGTGAAGTGTAAGGACTGTATTTGTCTCAAATTCAGCAGCCATTTCTGCATGAAGCAATGTCTTACAAACAGCCATGAAGTGAATGACAAATGTTACTTGGGGGATTGTTGGCCAGGACACCGAGAGAATCTGCCTTCTCTTTTTAAATAAGGACCATTGAATATTTAATGTCCCCCTGAACAGGCAGACGGGATCTCAATTTAATAGTTCGACCAAAGGACTCCATCTCCAACAATATTCCCAGAGCATTGCATTAGAGTATCAGCCTGGATTGTTAGTTCAATGTGTCTTAGTGGGCTTTAACTCTATAACCTTCCCACTCAGAAGTAAGGTCCTGCCAACTGAGCCAGGTTGACGTATGAAGAAAAACATATAAAATAGATTATTATTTTATTCATGCATGTTGTCATTTAACCATGAATCCTTTTTATTTCTTAGTCCTGTTCTTGGTCATTCACTTCATGGCTATTAAGTATTATGTGTGCAAATGGGCTGCCTTGTTCATATATAAAATACATAATCACTTTACTTTACAGTAAATCCTATGAAGTGCTTTGAGATATTCTCTCACATGAAAGGCTGATCGAAGGCAGCTGCAAGGATTATTATTATTTACTCGTACTATAATAATGTGTGCTCAATTCCTGTGTTGCATCTCAGTGCTGGCACAGCTAGATGGGGAAGCAGATGCATAAATGTTTTGAATGGTTGATTGTAAACTCGGGAAAATAGACGGCTAACCTCTCAGGCTGGTGACTCAGCTGCTAGAATAGCTTTGCTGCCTCAAAGATAACATGGCATCTGTCCCAGGTTTAATGCATTTGTAGTTCTCAGTTGATGCCTGCTTAATCACAGGACTGACCACAGTGCCCACATCCTACCAAACATATTCAAATGCTCTCTACTGTAGTTCAATGAGCCATAATACAGCCATCCACCATGCTGAGACTCATTTGGATGGTATCCCAAATGCCTGCCTATCCAGCACATGGTTTATAGATGATGCTCTGTTGGATAAACCATTCAGCATGGACTGCAGGCTAATAATGTTCCCTGTTGTGTCCATCAACAGACCAAGTCAGCATTGAAATTTGCACAACTAGTAGACTCCAGAATTAGTCCATGCTATCAAACGTATGGCACTCTGAATGTTCAGCATTGCCTCAGTGCAGCAAACTTTTCTTCCCAATGACTGGTTCAGTCTGATTAATTGATTATAAGCTTGGGGAAATCGCTGAAAGTGGACGCGTTAGGCTCTATATCAAATCCAAGGATTATTATTATTACAATTTACTTGTGGTGTCAGCTTGGTGCAGTGGGTAGCAGTTTCACTGCTCGTTCATAAACTTGTAGGTTAAATGCCTACCTAAGGATTTGGGCTTATAGGTTGACTACCCATTGAAGTACTTGAGTGCTGCATTGTTGGAGATGCCATCCTTTGAATAAAACATTCAGCTGCGGTTCCACCTGGCTA
The DNA here is from genome assembly GCA_035084275.1 of Hydrolagus colliei. Classification (NCBI taxonomy): domain Eukaryota; kingdom Metazoa; phylum Chordata; class Chondrichthyes; order Chimaeriformes; family Chimaeridae; genus Hydrolagus; species Hydrolagus colliei. Next base: position 133,348,099 of record CM068743.1, on the reverse strand, counting down.
CTGTTAGATGGACAGTGGCACTGTTCAAAAAGAAAAAATAATGAATCCTGATGCTAACATAGATTCAAAACAACTGAGGTGAGTGTTCGTGGACAAGCATCTTGTTGTGCACAAATAATTGTCATATTTTCCTGCACAGTTGATATGAATTACTTATGAAACATTCTGAGGTGTTTGGGTCTAAAAAGGCACTCTAAAAATGCAAGGTCTGTATAAACTGTATAAAAAAGATAGAGGTTATTTCACCCCGAGGGAAGCTAGTTGAATCAGAGAGCATTACCTTCCAGGTGCTAAGATTTAACATCCATCCATCAGAAGATAGGGCTTATCTGTCTGATTTCTCAGTGTTTGAAATCTTGCCAGTTGTGTTTAGTCTGTTTAGTTTGCAATGTTGTTCACTGGCCCTATACAGCTATTCTTTCTGGAGTACTGCATCTTACCATCTTGCCATTTGCACAGAATCAATCTTGTGCTCTTCTTTTTATTACCCTTTCCTGTTCAGTGACATGTACTGAAGTAGAAATACTGTCACGTAAAGGTAGTGACCCATAGTGACTCCTTTTCATCCATTCAAATCCCTTGAGGGTTTTTTTTACACTTGCGATTGTTTGTGAGGATGAAGAAGCTAGAGTCAACAAAGTTTTATGCTAACAGTAGAATTAATCAATTGTGACAGCAGTTCTATTCAGTGTAGTTTTATTCCGCCCTCCTTTTTAACCAGTCATTTTACTTAAGTTGCTACTTTGAGTGGAGGCCCATCTTTACATAAAGCAGTACGTTTCACTGTTGACTCAAAAGTCAAATACTGTTGTTTTTGCTCTCTGAGCACCATCATGTGTTCAACATCCTTTATATGGTGACAAATCAGTCTTATACTAGATAGTGCGGAACCCGAAAGGCCAGGCGAACTGGTCTCCTAGCTGTGGTTTTTATGTGGGGTTTAAAGTAGGATGTGAGGTCAATGTAAGAGATATTGATCCCATCACTGGATGCAAAAATAGACAATAGATAGACAATAGATTCATTTTTGTGAATGCTCCAAGGAAAACTTAATGTCTCACCTTAGGGAAGAACATAATTTGCTCTATCCTTGATCGATTATGAATTAAATCATACAAATTCTGAAATGCGTCACCGCTGATTTTGTGAGTAATAATTTGCCTTTGCCTGCACAATTACTTAGGCATTTTGACTCAGTTGGTAGCACTCTCTTTTGTGGGTCAGATTGTTGTGGGTTAAATTCCCAGGAGGGGACGGAGCTTAGCTAACAGTCCAGTACAGTATTGGAAAAGTGCTACATTGTTAGACAAGCCACATTCAGGCTTGTTGCACACCCCCCACCTCCTCCACGCTCCCATTATTTGCTGAACCTCCAGTACAACACTTCGAACTTCTAGAGCTACCATCCTCTACCCATCCATCTCACCCTTTCTCTATCTATCTGTTAGGGTCCGTCGATATGGAAACTTTCCGATTTAGATATATCGATCGGCTCATATCGAGATATACCCAAATATCGATATTTTCGGGGTTTTCGTACTGTGCATTCCGGGTGTGCGCGCATTCCGGGCCTATCTCCTCAGGAGGTAAATATATTTCTCTCTCTGTGTCTCTCACTCTCTCCATCTCTGTGTTTTCCGGTCTGTATCTCTGTGTCTCTCTCACAAATTTCCACCCCGTCTCTCCCCCCCACCCACCCCTCCGCCGTCTTTATCCCTCCCCCCCACCTCCCCCCATATATATCGATATATCGCCGGACCCTACTATCTGTATACCCTGCCTACCCTGCCTACTGTGAACCTCATGGCTATTTATGTGACATTCTTGGTACAGTATATATGGCTACCACTGTTGCCTACTATAACAGCCAGTATAATTGATAGCAAATATATGTGAAGCACTTTGAGACATTTTGACTGGGTTGATAGTGCTGAGAAGTGGTTACCTACCATAAAACATCAACTCCAAGAGGGACCAACGGTGACCAATAATAGCTTCACAATCCTGTGTTTAAAGACTTCAGTCCCAGAAAAGCTCACGTCTGACATCTTCCAAAGAAGCTTCTCAGTCTTGTTGTTAACAGCAGTGATTTGAACTCGAAACACAACAGCCAATTGCACACAGCAGTGTCCCCACAAACAGTCGTGGATTGAGTGACCAATTTTAAAGGCTGTTGGTTTCTAAAGCATCCACAAATTCTATATTGAAGAGAGCACCAACCTTATAGAGATGATTTTGCCAAACCTATTACCGCAGTATTACATCAAGACATCCCAATTTCAAATGTCCTTTTAGTTTTGCTTATAAATTCAATTAATAAGATGATCAGCAGACGAGCCCGTAAATTTGAAAACAGTCATGGAACAAACAAGTTAAAGAGTTATTCAGATTCAAGCTCACTTAATTAAATGAAACATTTTTGTGAATGTTCCGAGGAAAACCTAATGTCTCACCTTAAGGAAGAACATAATTTGCTCTATAATCAGAGTAATTTAGTTAGTTGCTCTGGATTCCTGACCTTGAAAAGGGAATAAGTAAATTCCTCAAATTAATTGGATCCAAGGCAATGTTCTCCTTAGTATTAAATAAAAATAGAGATAACATATTATTCTGTTGCACCCTAGTCAAGTTAAGTAATCTCTGCCACTGTTTTTTGTTCTCCGACCATTATTTAGGGTGGAGGAAAATGAATTTATCTTCAGTGTTAGAGTCCTGAGCAGAAATAAATATATTATTCCTTACAGAGAGCGGGGATCACAGTGAGCTGGGGGAATTAAAGCAACTACAAAGGTCGCCAAACCCTTTTTTTGTCACTTAAATTTAAGTGTAAGAAAATATAGCTGTTTTCAGACTCTCTTGTCAGATCGCATGATAATCACAACATATGTTTTTGTAATAGAACATGTGATTTATTGACTTGCCAATCTCCCTTCAGGAGAAGGATGAAACTTTTAGCTGAAGGGCACACATCATACAGTGCTGCTGGTCTGTATAATATATACTGTAAATTACAACATCTCATTCAAAGCAGCTTCATCAACCTGACTGGGAGCTGGGCAGCATTGCTTTCATCTGCCTGCTCATTGGCATTTTCTGCTGCCTCAGTCAACAAGGATTGACAATATTAAAGCTTCTCCCATTATGTAAATATAATATTGACAAAAGGTAGGAAAGTAAATGTGTGAAGAAGATACTGATGACTCATAAAATCAACCATGCATCACTGAATATAAGTTCGATGCAGGTTTGCCAAATCCAAAACTGAATTTAAAATTTAGTAACAACAACAACTTGGATCTATATAGCGCCCTCCAAGTCAGACAACGTCTCAGAGCGCTTCACAATAACGGATCCCAGGGACGAGCCAGGGGGAGGGGGAAACAGGTGACCAAAAGCGCAATCGAAAAGAAAGGTCTTTAGCCGTGACCTGAAAGTAGGAAAGTGTGAGGCAAGGCAAAGGTAGTGAGGAAGAGAGTTCCAGAGCCTCAAGGCATAGTGGCTGAAGGCACGGCTGCCGACGGTGGAACGGAGGATTCGGGGACAAGGAAGAGACCCGGTAGAGGGAAGGCAACATGTACTGTTTTGAGGAGAGAAGAGGTCAGAGAGGTAGGGGGGTACAGAGAAGTGGAGGGATTTGAAAACAAGAGTGAAGATTTTGAAATCGATCTGCTCTGAGACAGGGAGCCAGTGAAGTCTGACAAGGACTGGGGTAATCGGGGAGCGAAGTTTGGTTCAGATGAGAATGCTGGCGGCGGAATTTTGGATGACCTGAATTCTTTGAATGGTGGTGGAGGGGAGACCGGCGAGGAGGGCATTGGAATAGACCAGCCAAGAGGTGACAAAGCCATCGACCAAGATTTCAGCAGCTTTTGGTGTGAGATATTGGTGGAGACGGATGATACGTCGGAGATGGAAGAAAACAGCGCTGGTGAGGGATCAGATGTGGAGGAGGAAGGATAAGTGGGGTTCAAACCTGATGCCTAAGTTGCGTATGGGTTCGGAGAGTTTTAGAGGCAGGTCAGGTAGGTGGAGGAGGTGAGAGCCATAGGATTGAAGACATCGACGAGAGCAAAAGAGTATGGCTTCCGTCTTGTCAACATTGAGCTGAAGGAAAACAAAATGAAGGAAACAAACTTTGTTCGTAAAATTTAAGATTGTTGAGAATTGTACAGCAATCCCTAGTACTGCACTAGAGTGTCAACCTGGACAATGAGTTGAAATCCACATATAGGTAGAGAACGCAACTTTCTGACCCTGAAGCAAAAGGGCTGCCAACCGACCCAGACTGTCACATCGTCGTGTTACAGAACAGTGAATGAAATTTCAGTCTATGTATTTGCCTTTAAATCTTATGGCAACAGTATGAGTGTCCCTTGCTTGTTCACATACTACAGTACTAAGTTTCAATAATATTTAGAAAATAATATCGTCATTGCATTAATATCATACTTGTCAAGTGCTTTAATAACTGCTTTGTATTGTATAGTGCCTTTCACACCAGCTGGAAACTCAGTAATTTAAAATGTAGTGACTATATATTGCGTAGGCAAAAATAAATCTGTCAACTGTGTTTCTCGATATTAAGGTTTGTATGAAGCAAAGTTGTGTACTGTTGTGCACATAAAAATGATGTATTTTTAACAGTTCGGGTTATAAACCAAGTATAAAACAGCTGTGCCTGCGCTCTCAATGCAATTTCTTTTTGTGATTTTGTATTGCCATGATTAACCATTTGTCTAATGCAGTTTGAATATCTCACTGCTGTGCGCAATTTGGCTGCCACGTTTCGCCCACTAATATACAGTTACTTTTCCTACTATTCTTCATCCTGCCCTGATCCTTCCCACCCTGCTCTTGTCCTACCTGACTGTACAGCGCCTTGGGATGTCCTCTCGACGTGAAAGGCGCTATATAAATGCAAGTTTTGTTGTTGTTGTTGTTGCTACTTGTTTTAGAATATATCAGGATTGGCATAATTCTTTATGGTGAGCCTAGACAGGGAGAGTGCTAGCTAATTTGACAGTGGGGTGGGGGTGGGGGAGGGGGTGGGGGTCGGCGGGGTGAATGGACGAGAGCTATTACATCCAAACTCAATGCTTTCCTCATAACCAGAATTTATGGAGGAAAGATCACTGAAATCCAATCAGAAGCAGAATTTCTGATTCCCTTAACACAGTCGCTGAGTTCTTTTCTTCACTGAGATCAGAAAACTTACCACGATCGGGAATTTAAGCCAGGATGTTTCCGTGGTGACCAGTAAAGTCTTGCACAGGCAATGCGCTGTAGATGAAGACAATTAGTCAGGGACCGAATGTGAGGAAGTGGGGAGAGCTGAGGATCAAGCTGCACATTGGTTCAGTGAGTTTGAGAAAGAGGTCGAGGAGGTTGAGAAGATCAGAGATGGAAGTGAAGGAACATTGGTAGAAGCCAGGAAGGGTGATTTCCATCTTTCCAAGTCACTATCTTAACCCAAAGTGGTTAAGATCAATTCAATTCCTTACTGATATACGAGATTGACTTCTAGGATGTACACTTCTGTTACACGCTGTGCAAAGCATTCATATGAGAATTTTGTTGATGCAGATAGAGCTGGAAGTATTCAGTATTCTGGCTCAGTGCTCGCACGAGCAGGGAGAATCTTCAGTTTGATCAGCTAGAGATAGAAACTAAAGAGAGTTGTCTTTGCCAGGTATTTTAACTGCCCGAACCAGAAGAGAAATGTAGTGTCTTTGACTCGAAAGGATTCGTGCTGAATTTTCGTTATACCTCTGACAGGACAAGGAGCTGAAAGCTTCGACCTGGCTTAGTTTGAAGCACTCTCAGAAGGTTGTGGGTTCAAGTCCCATGGAGTCCTGTAGGTTACTGGTTAGAGCACTCGCCTCACAAACAAGAGGATTTAGGAAATTTGCCTCGTGTCTGGTTATGCCACTATTTGTGCTTTGAAACCCTATCGCCATGAGGGAGGCTATATAAATACAAATTGTTGTGGTTGTTGATGTTGTTGTATCTCACAGTATCTATCATAGATAAGGCTCCGATGAAGAAGCTTCTCTAACATTTCCTTGTGTCTGTACTGAATCTTTGTCCTCTTTGTTCCGGCTGTCCAACCATCGGTGGCCGGGCTTTCAGCCTCTGCTCCCACACTGTGGACCTCCATCCCGCAGCCCCTCCACCTCGCCTCCTCCCTTTCCTCCTTCAAGGCCGGTCTCAAGACCTTCATCTTCGACCGCTCCTTTGGCTCCCCCACTAAGTCTTCCCCCTCTCCCACTCTCCTTCCCCTTCCCCCTACCTCGACCCTCCCCCCCAGCCACACCGCTCGGGTCCTGACCAGACTGTTCAGCGCTTTGGGACGTCCTCCCGACGTGAAAGGCGCTATATAACTGCAATTTTGTTGTTGTTTTTGTTGATGTTCAGGTCCTGGTACATCTGAAAGTATTGTTCTGCGATTACTATCTCAATTCTATTTAGAAACTTTTATAAGGTCTCTTCTAAAACAACTCTTTTCATCTATAGACTGCGAGTTTACCTAATGACCCACACAATATACAGTCAATTTACTTTCAGTATATTCTGTGAGGTGCTTTGAGATGTCTCGATTATGTGATAAGGCGCTTTATCAAACACAAGGATTATTATTATTTAATCATTTTCTAACATTAACATTCACTGCCTCTACAGCCCCCTTATGTCAGTGATCAGAACTTCAATGCAGTCCAGATGCAGGCTGACCAGAACACTGTACATTTAAGTTTAACTTCTTCAATATCCTTTTTTATTCTCAGGGGTCCTTGGGTATTTCTTTTTTTTTAAGAGCTACTGAGCCATGTAGAGTTTTGCTGGTTAGTGGTTTGGATTCTCACTGATCAGTGTGAAAAGGCAGAGGTCACTGATGGAAATCTACCCATTCTATGTTGGCAGCAGAGATTCAAGGCTCTGGTAATACAACCATTCATCCCTCTGCTTAATTCCTATTTCTTATTCTTATCTCTTGTCCTTTTGCTTCAATATTAAGATCTCCTGCCTTAGTTCACTCATCGATCCTTAGTCAAACAAGGCAGAAATTCATGGCCTTTAAGGTAAGTTCTAAAAACAGATACAGTGAAACCTAATAGAACTGAGAGTAAAGCAAAAAACAGCTGAATCTGTGTTGATTTTATTAACTTTTTGGATAGTCTGGAATTTGTCAAATTCTTAAATATCGTTTTTTCTTTCATTTTAATGCTGGTTTTCCTTTAGCTTGCTAAATTCTGCACATTCCTTTACCAACTCTGCTTTTTGGACAGTCGTGTGTCTGGATCAGAGAGCACAGACTCTCCTCATCACTCACTGCTCAATGATTAACAATTTATATCTGTGATTACATTTGTAGCTGTATCAGCCAGGCTCAATTGCTGATACTCTCACCTGAGTCAGAAGAGATCAAGCCTCACATCGGGTCCTGGAAAACCAACTTCTATCTTCTTCTATACGAATAAAACAAGAATGTCTGCTTGTGCTTCAAAAGGGATCTGAATAACTGATTGACATAGAGACATGATTTAGATTGGAAATCATACATCTGGGAGTGACACGGGCATATTTGTTTTCCGGTATCTTGTATCGTTCATGAGTTATTTTCAGTTTTGCATTTTATGCTCCAGTTATACCTGATGGCAGTGTACAAAGTGACGATGTCCTGCGTCATAGAGCACCCTGCATATGAATGCGCACACTGCAGTTATACCTGGTTGATGTCTACACTGGCTGACTGTGATGCTGTGGCATCCTACGTCACAGAGCACGCATGTAGCCAAGCAGCAGGAAAAAGATAAAGAACACAGACAAAGCTAAATCGTGGCAACAGAACTGAATTACATTTTTAAAGTGTCAAATCCTCCCACTGTGTCCTTCCAAAAGGAGTCCTCCCACAGGAGTCCTCACAGCTGAGTATAGATCGGGATGAAATGTCTTTTGGGTTGTGGACCCGAAACATTGACTCATTTTCTTTTCTCCATGGATGCTGCCTGACCTGCTGAGTTTTCCCAGCAACTTCTGTTGTTGTTTCAAATTTCCAGCATCTGTAGTATTTTGTTTTATGAAATGTCTGTCTGTGTGTTTGTCTGTGTCTCAATCTACATTCCACATTGGATACGTTGGTCGCAAGCATAGCTGCAACAGGTACAGCTAGTATAGAATAAGATGATACTCCAATGCAGTGGTGAGGTAAGGTGGAATTTGAGAACTAATAACATGAAACAAGGAAACGATCTGCAACAATAATTCATATAAGAGGTTAGGTTTTACAATGGATTGGTGACTTCTCAGAGTCAGACAGCTTTATGAATAATACTAAAAATACTTGTATTTGACATAGCATCCCAAAATGATTTGCAGGATTTAGTGTAAAGTACAGGAACTGTATTTTGTAGGTGAACAGGGCAGTTATTATTCATTATTTTCATTAACTAAAAGTTTATTATTGAAAGTTTCTAAATAATAATAATAATACCAACCTTGCATTTGAGTTAGTTGGGGCCTTATCTTGTCTTATCGTGCCTCAAAACACTTCACAGAATATTCACAGAATATACTATAAATATACTATAAAGTGAATTGACTGTATATTTTCTGCGCAAAACAAATCAATCCTTTTTGATAGAGTCATCAACTTAGATTCTTTGCTTTCCAGGTAAATGCTCAAAGAAAGTGAATGTGAAGCTTTTCTCTGGGTTATCCTGGTTTATATTCACTCCTCATATAAATTCTCCCAAATTCGAACGAATTGGCAACTCATCTCATTGTTATTTGTAGGGCATTTCTGCCACAATTTGCATGCCTTCACTTGACAACAGTCATTTCATTTCTCAATCATCTCACTCTCTGAAATGCTTAGAGACAAACCTTCCGGGGTGAAAAGAATTTCATATGAAAAACAAAAACAGAAGTTGCAGGGACAACTCAGCAGGTCGGGCAACATTTGTGTCGAAGGATAATAATAATAATAATAATCCTTGCATTTGATATAGCACTTTTCACATCTTATCGACGTCCCAAAGCGCTTCACAGAATATACTGTAAAGTGAATTGACTGTATATATTTGTGGGCGAATCGCGGCAGCCAATTGCGCACAGCAGTGTCCCACACACAGTCGTGGATTGAAATGACCAATTTTATTATTGTGTTTTGTTTGGAGGGATTATTATTAAGCGTGTGGAGTAAGGAAACTTGCCCAAGGTTTCGCCCTGACCTGCCTGGATTCGAACACAGGTCTCCTCAGCTTGGTCTCCCCAGCTTGCAAGACAAGTGCTCTAACCACTGAGCCACAGGAGCTCCTGGATCATTGACTTGAAAAGTTGACTCACTGTCCTTTCTCCGTAGATGCTGCCTGACCTGCTTAGTGTTCCCAGTGACTTCTATTTTGTTTCAGAATTCTAACATCTGCAGTAAAGTATTTTGAGTTTTGGTTACATTGGAATGTCAGTTACTTCTCTTCCACGGACACAAGATGGGAAGATTTTGTAAACGAGGACTTTAGGTAAACAATTCACATTATCACGCAAATGTATTTGTTTTATAATTTTAAAATGCTACTTATTTTATCTTAGATATCAATACTTTAGTACAGTTTTACAAGCATTCATATTGGGTGACTTGTCAGTAGTAGATAATAAATTAATAATCCTTGCATTTGATATAGCACCTTATCATGTCTTTGTCTCAAAGCACTTCACACAATATACTATCTATTTTGTGGGTGAAATGCGATAGCCAATTGTGAGCAGCAAACAGTCGTGGATTGAGTGACCAAATTTTTTCTAAGGAATTATTATCCCAGGAAACTGATCTGCCAATCAACTCACAACCAATTTCCCACTAAATGGTAGGTAAACAGAGGCATGTGGAATAAGGAAACTTGCTCAACGTTTTGCCATGCCAGGAATTAAAACCCTGTGTCTCGCTTACGAGTCGAGTGCTCTAACCACTGAGATACAGGACTCCACACGGTATTATGGAGGTATTGTGTAATGGTATAGCTCTGCACATTGTTGCTCTGCACATTGAGATTTCAGACAACATCCATTGCACACACTGTGCAGTTTGGACTCTGTATCAGTTATCAGTGGAGTAAATAGCGGTTGCTTTGGGAATATGGATTCTGAGAACTCACTGTTGACAATGTATTGGACCTAGAAATAAGAACTTATTGCGGATGAAGAGTCCAGAGAGGACCAGATGAAGAAGATTTGATTAGAATTTATTTGGGAATTTGACCCAGACAAGGGCAGTTGCTATGGAAACTGTCGAAAATGTCGAGAGGAATTGCTAAGTCAACGGGATTGACTTTTCTATTCTTGGGTACCATTTGATGGTTTTGTTCAAGTTGCAGAGCATCATACTTTGTTGGAATTAATGCCATTTACCAAACTGAAAACCCCTTCAAGATTGACAATCAAAATCCATTTGAAGCCAAGGTCCCATCTGCCTGTTCTGATGAACGTTAAAAAATATTCCTGCATTCCTCCAACAGAGAAGGGAATTTTTCTGGGACAGTAATCTGAGGCAGATGTTAAAGAATCGTTGGTACACTTCAGTTATGAGGAAAGGCTAGAGAGGCTAGGTTTATTCTCATTGGAGCAGCGAAGGTTACGAGGAGACCTAATCGAGGTTTTCAAGATCATGAGGGGATTTGACAGAGAAAATGTGTAAAGACTGTTTCCACTGATGGGTGTATCAGTGACTCGTGGTCACAGATTTAAAATAGTATCAAAACGAAGCAGATGGGAGATGAGGAGAAATGTTTTCACTCAGCGGGTTGTTCGAATCTGGAATGCATTGCCTGAAAAGGTGGTGGAGGCCGATTCGATAACAACTTTTAAAAGATAGACATTTATTTGGGGAGGACAGGTTTGCGAGGTTATGGGGAGAGAGCTGGGGGTGGGATTGAATTGCTCTTTTTAAAGAACCGGCACAGACTCGAAGAGCCGATTGGCCTCCTTTTGTGCCGTAAGATTCTATGATTCTATGAATTTAAAAAGTGAAGTGAGTTCTACTGTTATCAATAATTGAATAGATAAATTGTAAATTCACTTAATTGTTATTGTAGGACATTGCTGTGTGCAAATTGGCTGTGACATTCACCTGCAAAATATACAACACAGTAACTAATGAGTCACTTTGAGGTGTCCTATGGACTTGACAAACGCTATATCAAATGCAAAAATGATTATAATCAAAAATGATTATAAAAATTTATAGAATGAAAGAAAGCTAGAAATCATAGAAACCTTTAGCCCACCTTGTTTGTGCTATTATGAGCTCCCCCGCCTACTCTAATCCCATTCATTGCTCGTTCCTATAATCTTTTAAAAACAATTCTCAAGTATTAATCCTAGTTCCCTTTAAACACTACGCACTTGGCTTGAGTAATCATTTCTGGTAAAATGGTCCATATTCCGAAAGCCCTCCTTGTAAAATAATCGTCTGTTGTCCCACTTCTCTTTTAATGAGGATTCTCTTTTAATTGATGCCATCTTTTGCTGACTCATCAATCAGTGGAAACAGCAGAGATGTTTGTCAGTTTGTCAATCACGTTCTCACAATATCCGAAGGAAGAAACAAAAATAATAACTTCTTCTCAAATCAATGTAACTGTTCTATAATCTATATATGAAACCTTTCAAAATGTGGGATCCTCAAATATCCTCAGATATTTCAGCATATTTTGCTTCAAATGAAACAAAAACTCATCCCATTACCTCTCTGTTGCTATAAAACAATTATCCCAGTTAGGTTTATGTTGCAGAACTAATTCTGATAACCTGAGCTGGAACATCCAAGATTGACACAAACATCTTTGCAATTTGTGTACGTCAATAAATAATAAATACTCCTTTCATTTGATATAGCACTATTGACATTTTCTAGATGTCTCAAAGCGCTTCACAGAATATACTGGAAAATGAATTGACTGTATATATGTGGGCAAAATGTTTGATAATTTAATGGAAGGCCAGGTATTTTGGAAACAAGAGATCATAGCGAGAAAAGAACAATTTTCCTCTGAGATGATCTTGTGAGCGTGGTGTAAACATATACTTCTTTGTGGGTTGCTGTGTGACTGTGCTAAATAAATGGGATCGAAAAATTGCTCCTCAGGAAAGTGGTAATGAGACTGTTGCACTGATTGTGAAGCAAACTACTTGCAATGTAAATTGTGTCTCCAACACCAAAGCCCATGTACATCATACCGAGGTGTCAAATGGAACCCAAATCTTGCATGACTGAGTGACAACCTCAGTGTGCTGGAAACAGTTTGCGTTGGAAGGCGCTGCTTTTGGCACCAGTAATACTATCCCTTTCCCACCTAACCTGTCTGACCTCATTTGAAATCATGCTTGAAAAATAGTTATCTTTTTGAAATGGATTACAGATTACAGAGTGACAATGTCAGCAGTCCATCAGGGTAAACCTGATTAGATCTGTTCCATCCGTTCCAACATGCGTATCTGTTGAATGAAACTTATTTCAAAATATGTAACATTAGAATAGACTTATTCTTATGAGTGTGTAAAAGATCATCTGTCATTATTTCCACGGCAGGTTTCTGTTGGAGGAGGTGGTGTATAAATAGTGTGCCATTTGTGGTATTGGGAAGATGATGAACAGCTTTCCCTTTGTTCACAAATCTGAGAACAGTTGGCGAGCAACACAGGGCAGCACTTTTACTGATTGCTCTGTTAGTAATGGTGACATGCCAGGCAGTGAGTTCCACTAATGTCACCTCACATGATCTCAACGCATGTGCACTCAGGCTTAACTCTTTGACTGCCCCCCAGATAAATAATGTTATTAATTCGCTCTCATTTGCCTATGCAGATGTATAACATAGATCCCATGGCACTATTCAAAAATAGCAGGTGTCCTGGCCAACAATCCCCCAAATAAAATTGGTTATTCACATCATGGCTGTTTGTGAGACATTGCTGTGCAAAAATACACGTGCCATATTCAACCCCCGGCACCTCCCTAAGCTGCTCCGATCTGCTCACACCCCACTCTTCTAATCACACTGTCTGCGATCACCTGGCTCGCGTTTTCTGCACTTCCCTCAGTCCCTACACTCCACAATTCAGAGCGTTTCTGTCACTGTGCTCCAAATCTCTTGAATTCCTTGCCGCAATCTCGCCATCTTGCCATCTTCAAATCACACCTGCTGACTTTCCTCTTCAACAGTGCGCTCAGTCATCTCCAGTCCATCTCCAGCTCAGTTTCAAACAACAAGGCTGTTAACTGCTCCGAGATGCTACCCACGAGAACAGTGCTATGTAAATGCAAGTTGATATTGTTGTAAGTATACCTCATCATCACAAGGTTCTTTGAAAATAACTTAATGCAATTAGGCGCTATATCAAATAAACGGATAAATGGATTATTCTAATAATTCTTCCTATAATTATTCATGTTGGAAGAATGCTTCCATGTATTTAATTGGAAACCGTATATCCTGTATAACCTGTGAAATGCTTGGAGACGTCCTCCCACATGAATAGTGCTATGTCAAAGTCCTGTACTTTGTTATTACAGTACTGCATTAGTTTTATCCACAGTGTTTGGTGATTAGCTGTGAAAGCATGCTCTCTCTGGCTGAAAAAATAGATTTCTCAATTGGGATCAAGACCTCTGTCCAAATCCAGAAAACAGGCTATTACACATAAAAAATTAACATATTCTGTAGGAGCTATAATTTCACATCAAAACTACTGGCTTTGAAGATCCCCAAAATACAAATAGCTGGTTGAGGGGAAAAATCCCAACTTGGGTCTAAATTTATTCTATTTTCTTAACAGTTTAGTGCCAGTGTTCGGAAAATCATTGAATTCAGTCTTAGCTTTGAAGTTGTTTTTCTCTACTTCTAAAAAAAACTTAAAATGAACAATTAAACAAACAAAATCAAAACTGGATTTAAGAATTTGCAATATTATGGATGCTTTGAAATGCTAAGAAAATAGTGTAAATCTAGACCTAGGTGTAATTTTTTGCTATATCAAGTGCAATGATTATTATTTTAATTATAATATTAAGGTTAATACTAAGTAAAATTTAAAAAAGAGTCCTCATGCAGAGGACTAATGTAACTAAAATAATTTCAATGTGCTATATGACAGCAAAAGTTGTTTTATTCTGCTAATGTTCCCATTTTCACCCCTTCTCACATTGATTTCATTTCTCCACCATCACCTTTAAAGCACTCCATGTCCTTGTCCCATTCTACCTCTGAGACCTCCTAACCCTACAATCCCTCTGCCTCACCCCTCTCCCTAGCCTCCTTCAAGTTCCACCTTAAACCCCTTCATTTCAACTGTGCCATTGGTCATCCCCCTTCCCTCCACCCTCCATCATCCCAACCCCAGCTCGGGTCCGAAACACTGACTTTCTAATGCCTTGGGACATCCTTCCAATGTGAAAGGCACTATACAAATGTAACCTTGTTGTTCTAGTTGTTGTTGATTTGTCAGTGACTTGACCCAAGTGGCTATTCTTGCTGTATTACTCTAGACCATGAGGGTTGTCAAATTCCACTGAGAAGGTGCCATGCCACTCAGACAAACAAACACAAAATTGCATCTTCTAAAACAACGGCAATGAAACCAGTTGTAGAATTCAACTGTTGCTGTGGATGAGATTAGACAACAGAACCTAATCTGCTGTCTAAGTGGTGGCTCTAATCCCTGATCATTGGATTAATAAAAATGGACATTTTAACATCAAAGCAACGGTTCAATAAACTGCACTTGTGCTTCAACTTCACTTGCAAAATTAAGGAAAATAAGAAAAAGATTTGCTAATCTCACACAAAATAATTTACCGCTCAAGTGAGTAAATTATGGATGAGAATTGCCAAGGAATGTAAGGAATCGTTCTGAGATAAGGACGCACAATGCTGAAAGTATCTGTTATTTTAATCTGAATAAAACACAGTCATGTATCCTCATTCTACCAGCATTCAAACTTTAAAGATTTATGTTTTTTGAAGCCTGTGATATTTGTGGCCCTAAGTCACAAAAGCAAGCAAAGACTTGTCATCTGAATCAACAAGAGCCAAACTCCAAAAATAAATCAGATTCCAAAAGGCTGAAAGTGTTCAAAAAACTCATTCTTTTTAACTTCCTGAATTTGAATTACTGAGGCTCCAGCAAACGCTGCCAATTCACTTGCCAATTGTTTTCTTTCAAAAATATTCACATGCGTGAGTTAGACAGCTCATAGCAAAGACATTTTAAAATGTGATTTGATTCATCTCAGAGCTTCTGAGGCCACAGTCTCACCATCTTAGCCTTAAGACCATTGTGTTCAAATTTAAGATCACACACAATTGTGGAACGTTCGTCAAGTGAGTTTTTCATTCTAATGCTGGTTTTCCTCAATTCCACAGAAAACAGTTTCCCAATAGCCAAGCAGGCAGCTGCAGTTGACATGGGAATTTCTATTTGGGAACCCCATTAAGCCTTTCCATATTTGAACATCTTCAGTTAAACTACAGAATGAATTACTTTGGAGTTAGTGGCTGTTTGTAAATCGGCAACTGTGTCAACTGATCTATACCTGTCAAACTCCACCCACAGTGGGAAGCTTGCCAGGCTCCCAATGCAAGCTGTGGAATTTTAGATGATTAAACTCCAGCTGTACCTCGATATACGCTGGGGGGAAACAGGCCTCAAGACAAGTAGGTGCATCCCTCAAATGAGAGAGTGCACATTCCATTTCTGCCAAAGGGAAATTTCCACGTGTGAGTTGCATGCATATGTCAAACTCTCAGGCTGGTTTGGATATGATCAGGCTTGGCGATGGGTTTCCGTGTGTGTCAAACACACCGCTGACCCAAACCACCAGCAGTAATCAGGCGAATAATCAAGTTTAATCTGGTGAGTGAGTGTAGCACATTGGATAAATTGTGCAATGGGGAAATTCATACCTGCATGAATCTGTAGAACAGATGAACAGGTCTCCAATTAAATAAACATGCCGCACATTCACCGTGCTGTGCTGAAGTGATAGCCCAGTCCTGTTGTCAGGCCCAATCTTAAGAATGATGATGGCTTTCTGCATATGTCAGACACCCCGCTGACCCCCAAAAAATGTCAGGCCCAAACTGCAGTGTTTTGAAGCTGAATCAAGAATCAGATTGTTGGAACCTGAGAAGGTAATTCGCCTAAATAATTTTAGCCCTGTAGCTAGTGGACAAAGCCACAGAGAATACAAATTTTGTCCTTGTCCTTATGTCTAGACTGAAAGGAATAGAATGTAAAAGTGGGAAGCAATGCAAACTTCATAAAACATTGGTGATATCACAGTTGGAGTTCTGTGTAAGGTCTGGTAGCCCCATTACACGACAGATATTGTAGCGTTAGAAAGAGTACAGTGTAAATTTACAAGGATTTTACCGGTGATTAGAGGAGATAATTATGAAAGGTTGAATAGGTTGCAGCTCTTCTGTGTATCAGCTTTTCTCAGTTAGTAATACTCTCGCTTTTGAGACACTTTCGATGTCCTTTAAGATGTTAAACCAAGGTCCATTCTACCTGTTCAAATGGACATTAAAGATCCCATGGCACTACACAGAACTAGAAGGGGGTTTCTCCCAGTATCCTACCCGCCAATCTCCCAGATAAAATTGTTCACTGACTTCATGATAGTTTGTAGGACATTGCCTTGTGCAAATTGTTTGTCACATTCGCTTACACAAAACACACAGTCACACCACTTCACAGAATATCTTAGAAACATAGAATCTTACAGCACAAAAGGAGGCCATTTGGCCCATCGAGTCTGTGCCAGCTCTTTGAACAGAGCAATTTAATCCCACTCCTCAGCTATCTCCCAATAACTGGGCAAACCCATCCTCCCCAAATAAATGTCTACCTCTCTTTTGAAAATATGCGATGAGGTGTTACGTCAGACGCAAACATTGTTATTTATTTATATTTTACATTAGAGTTGAGCTAATTAAGAGGTGACCTGATAGAGGTGTTTAAGATTATGAAAGGATTTAATATGATAGATCTTGAAAAGCTGTTTCCATTTCTTGGTGAGTCCAAAACTAGAGTGTAGATCTATGAATCTAATTAGGGAGTTTAGGAGGAATGTCATCACACAGAGGCTGGTGAAAATGTAGAACTCACTGATGGCTGAAGCAAATGTTACAGGGTTAATTTCATGTTACATACATGAGTGAAAAGAGATTAAAGAGTTACAAGAAAGAGAAATTGGGAAATTGGACAGGTGGAGACGTCTGTGGAGTATAAACATCAGAATTGACTAAATGGGCTAAATGGCCTTTTTCCATGCCTCTTAGTAATTCTCTGTAACCGTTGTATTTGAATATGAAAGTACCTTTTCATGAAACAAATACTGAATAACAAAACTGTGAAGTGAATAGTTTCCTGTTGGTTTCACACAGTTAACAAATACTTCCAGGTCAGGAATGGGCACAACTGCAGTGAGGAGGGTTCCATACCCTCTATGTTAAAGTCTCTTGAGGCTAAACTTGCATCAAAATTGAACATTTCTTTAGATACATTAATTTCCCGTGGCAGACACTCCAATGGGAGCAAAATGTTGTCGCAGAGGTGTTTGAACAATTACACATATTCTCCTTAAAAGAGGTAGCTCTAAAGAAACTAGCTTGTGATAGTTCTGACAAGCCAGAGGAAGCTGATAATATATCGGGCCAACACTGCAGAGTCAGGTTGTTGGGCATAATGGGAATAATAATTAACTTTGCACACTTGAACTTCAACACAGTCAGTGCAGTGATGGTTTATAAGCACGAGGACAGGTTCCAATTGTGGCCGCTCAGTCAGCAATGGCGAGAGAGCTATCGGTACAAGTTCTGCCATCAGTACACTTGGCAATCACTGTATTCATTGTGTCGAAGTCCCTGGCTCTGCCTATCAGCATCTTCTCAATACAGGTAAAGCTATTGAACCACTATCTGAAGGTTATTGAAAGGGTATCTATGCAGTAGCAGCAACACAAAGCAATCACGTGATGATAAACAATGGACTGTCAGGTCACTAACTCTCTCAGTCTGCAATAAACACAATGTTTCACCCTGTGGTGCTTTCTTCCACGAGATAAAATGACTGATGACCTTTTGAACAATAAGTGTCTTTGACAGATTAAAACCAAATCAACATAAACTACCACTAGTCTGATTCTATTTGGGATTGAATCTCTTTTCCTCCACAGAGCACACGTTGATTGAGGGCGAGTCACACTGCGGTAGATATTTATAATAATAGTTAATAATAATCCTTGCATTTGATATAGCGCTTTTCACATCTTATCAACGTCTCAAAGCGCTTCACAGAATATGCTGTAAAGTAAATTGACTGTAGATTTGTGGGTGAAACACGGCAGCCAATTGTGCACAGCGGTGTCCCACAAACAGTCATGGATTGAAATGACAGATTTTATTATTGTGAGATTTTTTTGGACGGATTATTATTAGCCGTGTGGAGTAAGGAAACTTGCCCAAGGTTTCGCCCTGACCTGCCTGGATTCGAACACAGGTCTCACGCTTGGAAGGCGAGTGCTCTAACCACTGAGCCACAGGAGCTCCATACTTGTACAGGAGATCACAAATAAGCACTAGCTGTCCAAACTGGCCCTCCAAGATAACATAGGCAATTTTGTAACTAAAAGGTTTGTTTTATTCATTTAAGAGAGGATAGTGCTTTTCCTCATGTGAGTGGTCCAGCCAAATCTGTAAAGGCAAGGTCACTTGAGATGTTTTTAAAGAGATAGATAGATATTTGGGAATGGGTATTGAAGGGGATAGGGAAACGGCACAGGTAAATGAGATTAAAACATTTTTCTTAATCTCATAAACTGGCAGAATTGGTTTGTGTTCCTAAAGTGTTCCTTGCCTATGACACATTTATAATAATAATAATCCTTGCATTTAATTTAGCACTTTTCACGTCTTCGAAATGTCTCAAAGTACTTCACAGAATATACCGTAAAATGAATTGACTGTATTTTGTGGGCGAGACGCTGAAGCCGATTGCGTACAGTAGTGTACCACGAACAGTCGTTGTTTGCGTAACCAAATTATTATTCTTTTATTTATTTTTAAAGAAATGAATAAATAAACATAATGCACCACTAGATTTTCATAGCAGTGCATTAGGCCAAGGTAAGAGGTGGGGGTGAGCAAGGATTGCTGGGCCCCTTGAAACTGTGTAAACCAAAAGCTAAAGCAGCATCACCTGCCAGATGCTCCTTGTCAACTCTCTGGGACGCTACCCTGCGCGAGGGCTGCTAAATAACTGTTTATAATTTCTCACAGTGTGAAGAATGTGGCATGTGATGTGAATTACCAGATTGCATTTTTTTCACGTGGTGTTTCCAGCCGCGCCACATGCCAATTTCCTTTTGAGAATGAATTATACGCATGACTTTATTCTGCACATGGCTGGCTAACTCCATTAGTGTTTCCTGGGTCAGACAATGAAAACACATGTGGCAATTGCAAGTAGCGGGGTAAGAAGTCCCCTGCAGCAGATGGAAGCAACGTTCAGCGGTCACACACAGAGAGCACACTCAAGAGAGTAAGATGCAGGAAGATTGCTCTAAAAACAATTAGATACAATTTTACCAGATTGAGAATCTGAGAATTGATTTGTCCGCAAAGGTATCAGTTTCCAGTGGGTTACAGTTTGATGGCTGATGATATGATAATATTAGTAGTAACTGTAGCTATGAAAACAATACCAAACTCAGGCTTTAGTGAACAATTTAGAAAAAGCAATAAAACACCAAGCGAGAAGATAATTCTGGGTGTATCACAATGTAACCTTTTTAGAATCAGACTCTGTCAATTTTGATCAGTGAAAGAAAGGTAAGACCTTAGTTTTATTCTACGGTTCTTTATAATGTCCAGGTTCACTTCGCCAGCTCTCTATTCGCTTCATAACTCTTCCCTTCCCAAAGGTGAGGCCCATTCTGTCGATAACGAGCAGCCAGCAGTGAACCAACCACTATGTGTTAGTGAAAATAGAACGTCGGGTACCCAACAACTAAGAAATAGTCTATCAACACTGCATCAAATAATCTGTTTAACCCAGTTGGTAGATCTGTAATCAAGGCTGTAATTTTGAGCTCCACACTAGGATAGAGTTTGTGTTGTTGACATTTATGTTTGTTAGTTTTGCAGAATAGGCAGCAAGGTGGTGGATGCATTTTACTGTTGAGAAATGTGAACATTTGTATAAGAAAAGGAAAGAAAGGAAGTATATACTCTAAGGGTCAAATTCTCAATCTAGAAAATCTTGGAGCACAAATGCATACATTTGGCAGTGCAGTCAGGATAACATCTAAAAAAAATGGGATCGGAGGTTTTATATATATCAACGTGGAATTATTGGTTAGACTGCATTGAGAGTCTTCAGTATTACTGTGGCACATTGGACTGTTGAGGCATTGTACCTGGATGAACTATTGGTAGGTTCTATTTGTCTGCTCTGTTGGTTCAGGTGGGTGTTAAAGATCCTGTGATACTAGTTTGATGCAAATAATTGTCACAACTCTTCAAAGAAGACAAACGCGCAGAGCAAAGTGCAAGTAGTATTAAATGATTCATTTTCCCCATTGCCTGTATTATTATTCAGATATTTCACTCAGTGACAGAACGGATATAACGTTTAGGGAACGTTCTCTTCCTCCTAACATATTGCAGCTAACTATGAAGACGTGCAGATTCCTGACTGTCAGAAACATTTACATCAACTTACCGCTGTATGGAAAATAGCATTCCAGGCAGTAATGCGGGGTGGGAGGTACTAACATCTGCACAATCCATGTTTAACGCTGTAGTAAACCTTTTCTGTGGATCAAAACCAATTATTGAATCCATTGTTCCATTGTTGCAAGATTCGGCAAATTTCAAGCTATTACATGGTGAGATGCTATACGTGGAGGGCTCCATATAAATGTAAATTGTTGTTCAACAACTTGAGATGTCCTTCTGACGTGAAAGGCGCTCTATGAATGTCATTTTGGTGTTTGCTGTTGTTGTTGTTGTTGCCATACCCTAATAGTGAAATAAGTTTTACTCTGACCAGCGGATCAGTTATTTAGCTAATACAGATCAATATCTTACTAATAAAGTGATTATCCATTAGAAACTTGGAATATAAGTCTAATGACTGTTTATTGTAAGCAAATGCAGCAAACACACAATAGGATCACATTAAAGTTAACATTAAAAATGATTTGTGCATTCGACCTGATCACGCCATTGAGACATTTCAAAGTGCTTCACACAATATATGTCAAGTACAATGTCTGTGTATTTTGCGGGCAAATTTGGCAGACAAACAGCCATGGAATGAGTAACAAATTTTATTTGGGGAAATTGTTGGCCAAGAAATGGGAGAAACTCCTTTAAGTTTCTGTAATTCTTTAAGTTCCACCAGAACAGACAGACAGGACCTCAGTTTAACATCTGATCCGAAGGAAGGCACTTCCAAAATTACAGCATACTCCAACATTCCAGTGTCATAGCTCACGCGATAGTTCTCACCCCTAAATGTATAGCCGCATTATGACAAAGTACACAGTGCACTAAGTGGTCTCCGTTAAGATCATTCTCTGAATTGTGAAATTCCATTAAAAGAGAATTAACACATTGCCCTGTAATCCCAATGCCGTATAGAGCAGCAATGGGATACTTCAATCAGTGTCCTTTGCACATCCAAACAGCTGATATCCGCACTAACCTGTTTGTGTCTCTCCCTCCTTTCTTGAATTTATCTGAGGTTCAGGACACACCATATAGAAACTTACCTGTATTTTATTGGTCCTTAAACTCTAAACCTCACTTCCATTGCCCAGCACAAGATAAATGCCCGTAATGTTATGAACAACATCAAAATTACATCTATAGAGCTACTTTCACGTCAGGAGGACACTGAACAGTCAGGCTGTGATCCAAGCAAGGGGATGGAGCAGGGTAGGGGGAGGGAGTGTGCTGGGGGGGGGGGGGGGGGGGGAAAGGGTTGGGAGTGCGGCAGAAAGCATGATCGAAGAGGAGGGTCTTGAGACCGACCGGCCTTGAAGGAGGCAGGAGGAAGTGAGGTGAAGGGACTGTGGAGTTCCAGAGTGTGGGGGCAGAGACGGTGAAAGCCTGGCCACCGATGGTAGGGAGGGTCAGGTGTAAGACCGGAGCAGACCGGAGCCCACTGAACGGAGTGGGTGGGCAGGTTCATACGCAGTCAGCAGGACAGAGCAATAGGAGGGGGCAAGGCCGTGAATGGCCTTGAAATTGAGGACGAGGATCTTGAATTCGATCTTCTGGGGGATGAGGAGCCAATGGAGCTTAGTCGGGGTGGGAGTGATGTCATCGCAGAACTTTGTGCGAGAGAGAACATGAGATGCAGAGTTCTGGATGATCTGCAGGTTGTGAAGGGAAGAGCCAGGAAGGCCGATAAGAGAGAGTTTGTATAGTCGAGCCTTGATGGGTTTCGGGAGCCTGGGGGGTGTTACAAAATTCAGGTCAGACAACAAGTTCCTTGATAAATCTGTTGTACAACAGATTTATAATTATTAATTCATGCCATAGGCAGACATTAAAAAAGCCATTGCCATTGCCAGAAGTAATCTGCTAATGTGGAATATACAACACAGTCAAAGTTTTAAACCTTCCTTATTTTTCCTGCCAACAATCTTCTATTTTTAAATCTGATGGAATACATTAGACCCATAATGATAATCCAAGATTTACAGGAATATGGGAAAGGCACATGTTTGAACGGTTCAGTGCCCATTGAATTGAGCAGGTGGGATTCCTATTGTATCCCATAGGGACACATTGAAACTCAAGTAAGAGAATTAACTTTTGTGCACTTTTGTGGCACTGTAGCCCATATATTATCGCACACGTTATAAATATTCATTTTTCTAGGACCAGACTGGGTCTTGCTTTAATATCAAAGGCTTTCGACTCCCTAAGCCACTTTTTTCCGCAATGAACCTCTGAACCCAAAACCCAGAGAAACCTTCAGCTGAGTAAAATATAATGAAAGCAGACGTAGATGAAAAAAAAGGAACAAAAATAGTGAAAACTCAAACAATGTTCTCTACAGATCTATTTTCTAAGGAACAGAATCAAAGTTTGTTCTTAAATGGCAAATGACATCCTTTGAAATTCTTTGTTGTTACGGCAGTTTCTACAGCTCATTGTGTATGAGCCATTTCCTATTGGCCACAGATGGGTCATAAACCCCCAGCAGCCATGCTTGGCCCAAAAGGTCTACTTCACAAAATATGCAACACATGTTAATCCAGATGTGGTCAATGCGATGAGGAGATTAGAGATCATCTCCCTGCCCTGGACACCTCAAAGATTATACACTGAGCTACTCTGCAGATTCCTCCTCCCCACCCACACCCGGTCCCTACCAATACATTTGTTGTAAATGGATTTAAAAAAAACATTGTAATTATTAAAGCATCTGCAACAACTTGTACATCACCGTTCACATGGGGTGGTTTCTCAAAGTGCTTCGCTGTCAACGTGAGAGGAAGGGAGTTTGTGGATTTGACCAAAGCTCAGCCAAAGATTTGGAGGAGTTTAAGTCGCTGGTTTTGCTGCTCTGAGATTTAAAGAACATAATTTAATGTTGTTGATTCAAGTGCTAAGAAAGGCCAGGATTCCCCCAATAGCTTCTGTGTGACCCATCTCACACACATCCCTACATGTCACTAGAAGAGATTGCTCTAAATGCTGCTAGATAAGCTTCAATAAGCTTATCTGCTTCGAGACCAGTCTCAAGAGTGCCTTCTGTCACCTTTCTTTCCCCCTTCCCTCCACTCTCCCCCATTCTGATCCCCAGCTCAGGTCCACAGCACATGAAAGGCACAGTACAGATGTAATTTTGTGGTTATTGGGTTGAGGATTTAGCCACAGGGAATGTGTTAGAGAAATTTGCGTCCAATTGGTATTCAAAAAATCTGCAGACAGATTTCCTCACTGGGGAACTGTATTCCAAAGGAAGTCTTAAAGTGCTTCATAGTAATTACTGTCAGGTGTAGTGACTGGTTTTGTAGCTAAATGCAGAAGCTATTCGCACACAGGAAAGCCCCACAGACATTCTATTCACATGAGGTGAATAACGATTCACCCAGAAGATTTAGGCAGATCAAAATCCTTCTCGTTTTGCATAGTACTGCATCATGACATCTTTAATGTTCACTTAAAGAAGTGGTAGCCTGGACCTCAATTTAATGTTTCAAAAAAAGTCAACAATTTGCATCATTAGGTTAATTAATTAAGTGGTTAGTTTGCTCTGTCACACAAGCATGAGGACCCAGGTTTGATTCCTGGGCAGGACAAAACTTTAGGCAAGTTTCCCAGCTCTGTTTACTTAGCAGTAAGTAGGAACCTGGTTGTTAGTCGATGCCTGGATCATTTTCCAGTGGTAATAATCTCTCTCCCACCCAAAATAATTTGGTCACTCAATCCACAACTGTTTGCAATTGACTGCCATGTTTTGCCCACTTCGCAATACTGTATATTCTTTGAAGAGCTTTGAAACACCTTAACGATGTGATAAAGCACTATATCAAATGCAAATATTATTATTATTACAATGAGTAATGTCTTGATTTATTCTCAACATCTTGTTATCTCCTCCAACAGTGTGTCTCAACCCCATCCTCAGAGGAACAGTCACACAACATCAATGTGACCTTTACACATCCTACATATCCTTAAACCTCTGCGTGAGATCGTAGATTTAGTCCCACATTGCGTGATGGTATTTGTAGATGAATTTTCTGCTTCATATAAATGGAACTCGCAAGACAATCATTCCCTATAAGAGTCAAGAAGGTACATTTTGTACGTGCGCAGCTGGGTTGAAAAAGATCGCAACTATGGTAGCCTTCAAATTTCTCAGTTTTCTAAATATGACAATCATCTGAGAAAAAAAAATTCTTATTATTAATAGTAACATGACAATCACATGTAAGAAGGATTAGGTAAACCTGCCTTAAAGCAGAATGAAAACATCCGGTAGAGTTTTCACAAATAAGTTGGTTTACTTTAACTTAAACCTTATGCATATTAAATCTAGGAAGGGTTGGGGGATTCATTGTCTATCCATTTTCCTTAGTAAGTGCTTTAATGGCTTCAGGAGCCGCACTCAAAAACAAACAAAAGCAATTGCAAGAGTAAATGAAAATAGATTTGTTCTGCCATCTATCAACATTATGGGAACAACAGGGGTGAGTAAAAGGTTTGTTTGTCAAAATAAAATTTCCTAACGGCAGCAACAACAGGATTAATAATAATATATTAGAGTGAACCCTTTATAATTCAAACATTGCTTAGCTTGTCAGTCACCACTAAAGTCAGCATTCTGTCAATATCTCGGCTGCGTTTGTTTATGTATTTATACGTATGCCTAAGATGCCAGTCTAGATAACTCATTACCGAGTCATTTCCCCTTGGAGTGAAGTATCAGGAGTTTACTGTAAAAATCCTTGCGGTTCATATATCTCCTTATCGTGTTCTTGAAATGTTTCAAAATAATGTCAAATCCGACAATGTAGCGCACCCCAAAACTGCTTAAATAGTCCCTCCACTCCTCTGCACCCCCCTATCTCTCTGATATCCTCTCCCACCAAACCAGCACCCGCTGCCTTCGCTCCTCTGGGTCTGGCCTCCTCCATGTCCCCCGAGTCCTCTGCTCCACCCTCGGCGGCCGTGCCTTTAGCCACTACGCCCCGAGGCTCTGGAACTCCCTTCCTCACTCGCTTCACCTCGCCCCCTCTCTTCCCAGTTTTAGGTCCCAGCTGAAGACCTTTCTCTTTGACCGAGCTTTTGGTCACCTTCCTGCCCCTGCCCCTGGCTCGGTCACTATACTGTGAAGCACTATAGTGGAGAGGCTAGATAGGCTAGGGTTATTCTCTCTGGAGCAGAGAAGATTGAGGGGAGACCTAATAGAGGTTTATAAGATCATGAGGGGTTTCGACAGGGCAAATAGAGAAAAACTATTTCCACTCGTGGGTGAATCTGTGACTCGTGGTCACAGATTTAAAATAGTTTCAAGGCGCAGTAGAGGGGAGCTGAGGAGAAATTTTTTCACTCAGCGAGTTGTTCGAATCTGGAATGCATTGCCTGAAAAGGTGGTGGAGGCTGATTCGATAACAACTTTTAAAAGGGAATTAGATCTTTATTTAGGGAGAACAGGTCTATTAGGCTATGGGGAGCGGGCAGGGCAATGGGATTGAATCGCTCTTTTCAAAGAGCCGGCACAGACTAGATGGGCCGAATGGCCTCCTTTTGTGCCGTAAAATTCTATGATTCTATGATTCTATGATTCACTCTGACATGCCATCCGGCGCTATGGAGGGCGCTATGTAAATCAAAGTTGTTGTTGTTCTTGTTGCTTTGGAATGCCAGCCTCGACTATGAGTTTCAAGCCCTGATGTGGGGCCTGAACCCACCACCTTCTGACTCAGAGGCAGAAGTGCTACCAAACTGAGCCAGGCTGACACAGGAACAGGTAAGAAAATAAAGCTATATATATACAAAGACACAATTGCACCAAACAGAAAAGCACTTATCGAGAATTTGCGGTACCTCACCATATACACTGTATGCCATGTTTTACAGCCCAGCGCTCCATTCTCAGTCTTCCTTGAGTTTAATAAACTGCAGTTCTATTTGTAGGAGTTCACGTCAATACCAGTTTGTCTCAAGCATGAATTTCATCCTAAGGATCCACTGGCAAATACCAAGTCAGTACTTGTGGGGTTATTTCGATCGTACTCAGTCTATCAAGCATCTGTTTCACTGAACACTGACACATTATTGGGAGTAGGATACAGATTTTTCTACACAGTTAAAAGGCAAGATCTGTTGACCACACAACATTCCCCTAGCACTGCACTAGAGCGTCTGCCGAGAGGACTATCAGTTCACAGCTCAACGTCAGGTTTGAATATCTAAAGCTGAGCCAGACTGATGCTTAACTATGATTTGCATCTAATATGAAAATCCTCAGAGTTTGCACCCCAATGCAATTTCATATTCTTCTTCTCAAAGGCAATATAGAAGTAGAAGTTTCAGAAAAGAACAGACAGTAACAGGCCATCACTGTCCCAGCACAGAAGATAGTTAAATAATAATAAGAATGATAATCCCTGCCTTTAATATAGCGCCTTATCATGTCTTCCAGACAGCTCAAAGGACTTCACTTATTATACTGTAAACTGGGTTGACAGTGTATTTTGTGGGGGCAACACGGCAGCCAATTGTCCACAGCAGTGTCGCACAAACAGCTGTGGATTGAATGACAGGATTATTATTATTATGAGTTATCACGGAAGAAATTGTTTACCCTGGAAAAGCAATCCACCAATCGATGAACAACCAGGTTCCTAGTTACTGCTGGGGTGAACAGACGCTTGTGGAGTAAGGAGACTAGACCAATATTTCGCCACGATGGAAATCGAACCCAAGTCCACTCGCTTGCAAGGTGACTGCTCTAACCACCAAACTACAGGGCTCCACTCTGTGAGACCCAGTTTAGCCTCTACACAAAGCACTCACCGAGTGGCAGTTATGAGCCCCCCTCAATCCCTGGTAACAGGCTGTAGCTACAGACAAGGCAATGAAGAACCGGACAGGATTGTTTCTGTGGTGCTGGAATATTTTATGTTGATGATCCTCTAGATGCATTATGTGTAAAACCAAGATAATAATAATAATCCTTGCATTTTGATATAACTCCTTGATTGCCAGGTAAAATGCATTTTTTAAAGCTCCATTGCAAAGCCTCGAAACTTAAAGACAAATGCAATTTCCCCTCTAGTTGTGAAGCAGGAATCCAAAATGCCAACTAATCTTAGCCTTAAAGACAATTTTGCCCTACAATTTAAGATGTTAGAGAATTATGTAAATTTTAAAAATTCAGTTGAGATGTGAAAGCCGCTTTTCCGTAGTTCTTAACGAGTATTGCTTTACAAATTCAGATTAAGAATTTTACATAAATCCTGCGCGGTCCTGTGGAGTCCTGTATCTTAGCGGTTAGAGCAGTGGTTCCCAACCTCGGGTCCCAACCCCAATCAGGGTTGCGGGGTTCCTCAGTAGGGTCGCGAAGGGTCATCAGAATTTGTTTTGCTTTTTTTTAATACTGAAAAGTGCCCGAGGTGACACTGCCAACCAACTTGTATGAAAGGCATTACTAGTGAGTTGCACTGAGTCCGCAAAAGAGATGGAGATATCTTCTTGGCTGAGCTGAGCTTCAGTCGCGATGCCCCCTAAGGGTCTGTTAGTGGCCAATTTGGGTCACAGCAAAAAAAGGTTGGGTATCTCTGGGTTAGATCAATCACCTCGCAATTGAAATTGGGTTTGATTCCCAAGCCAGACAAAACCGTAGGCAAGTTTCCTTACTCTGCATGCCTCTCTTTACTGAGCAGCAAATAGGAACCTGGTTGTTAATCGAGTAGCGGATCCCTGCTGAGGTAATAATAGCTTGAAGAAAGAAAATATGGTCACTCAATCCACAGCTGTTTGTGGAACACTGCTGTGCACAATTGCCACATTGTGCCTACAAAATACAGCCTACAGAAAATCCCTTTACAACAAGAACAAAATTGCATTTATAATAATAATTAACAACAATAATAATCCTTGCATTTCATATAGCGCTTTTCACGTCTTCTAGACGTCTCAAAGCGTTTCACAGAATATACTGTAAAGTGAATTGACTGTGTATTTGTGGGCAAAACGCGGCAGCCAAATGCACACACCAGTGTCCCACAAACAGTCGTGGATTGAAATGACCAATTGTTTTTTGAAGGATTATTGTTAGGTATGTGGAGTAAGGAAACTTGCTTGAGGTTTTGCTTTGCCTGGATTCGAACACAGGTCTCAAGCTTGTAAGGCGAGTGCTCTACAGGAGCACTCGCTGGGCTACAGGACTTGAAAGAACACCCTTCACGCCGGGCGGACGCCCCAGGGCGCTGACCATACATTCTGTGAAGCATTTTGAGACGTTTCAAGACGTGATAAAACATTATGTCCCATGCAAGATTGTGACTTAAAGTCCTTTATTATCTTAAGTTTTACCACTGTAATAGCCTTAAAAACTGGGACAAAGTGGAGTTTCGAGCTTTGGGTGCCATTAATTTAATTAAAATTGCTGGAAATCTACAGCAGGTAAAAACAATCGGTGTGTAAGAGAGAAAATGGGGTTGACATATTGGCTATGACCCTGCATCAGATTTGTTTTCCTTTATGAATATCTTGCACACTCTAGATCGCTGTAATATATCTGAGACGTCAGTGACTAAAATCTAAAGTAATTGATCTGAAAATTGTGGAAGTGCTGAGAAAAGGCCAACTTCAACCAACTGTTCTTTTCGAAACAGCATTCTATTAAAATTTTAATTTCCACTGACCAGTCAAAGAATATCATTTCACTTAGCAGTGAGCAACCCTGCCAAAATATCTGAATTAAATTGACTCATGGGTGAAACGCATTCAATTCTTTAAAAACATACACACTTCTGTAAGATTCAAAGAACACGAGAACCATAGAAATGTAGAGGAATGGAAAAGATTATTACAATCCATCAGCACCAGTGTAAAAGCAAACCAAACACCATCTCCATTTCCTTCAATAAATTTCTTCATGACATAGCTCTCTTACCCCGTTGAGTTTGCTGAAACAATTTCCCTCCATCAACCTGGGCTCCACCTCACTTATTTCACCATCTGCATCAAATCATTGGGAACTTTTCTGTTTATCTTTCCCTCTTCTGAGAGTGAGTCGGTGCACCTTGTCATGTACAGTGATATGTCTGCATTAAATAACATTCACTACTCGTCAACCAATTCTGTCATCTATTCTGATGCCTCTCAATATTTGATCATCCTGTTCATTGTTATTTGCAGCTCCCCCACTTTGGTATTGTCGGTAGTAGAGCTTGCTTTCTCTCCCCATTTCCAAATCACTTAAGTATTGTATAAATTGCATTGGTCCAAGTACAAATCTCTGAGGCAACAATGTTGTATTTTCTTTTATGCCAACTCAGCTCCATGTGCAAATATCTATTCCTTCCACCCTTTCAGACACAGAGGATAGCTATATGATCAAGCAATCTCAATTCCTCCATCACCTACTCCAAACAATCAACTTAAAGAGTCTTTAAGCATCTCACAGACAACAATCCTTCAGATAAATTAATTGTTCATCTCATGCTTGCTTGTCAGATACTGATGGTGTAAATGTATACAGTACTGTGTTTGGCAAGAAAAGTAAATTTACAATAAAGAACAATGACTTGTGAATATTTGATGCATTTGGGCTGGTAAGACACAATACAAATCTAACTTCTTTTTTTATATATGAGCAAGTGTAACAATGAAATGAAACCCAATTATCTCCATCATTGATATGAGCTTTTCAGTTGAAATGTTCCCATTATAACCAGACATCACTCATGAATCCACAAAGAGAAGAAGAATAATACATGCTGACTGCCAACGTCTGTAAATTTGCTCACAGTACAGAGAATCACCCCCCAAAATAGTGACGATCAACCCGAAGCCAAAACATACACATTCTGTGCACAATTAGACATAACTGTTTCCACATGGATTATATTTAACATCAAATGCTACGAATATTTTGGACAGGTCAGTTTTGAAGGAAAAAATATATATTTTTATAGCTCCTACAACTTAGAAAGTTAAAGTTAAAGTCAAAGACAGAAATTCCTGTCTCTCCGCATACCATCACCAGCGCCAACCCAGTGAATCTCCACCATTCCTTCTCTATGGCTATGATGATCTTTACCTCATGGGGTATTCAAACCCAGATGAAATGCAACATCTGTCAACCTGAGAAACCAATTGCTAAGTGGGTCAAACATACATAAAGCACTTCCTTCCTTACTTAAAGATCACATCGCTGCAAAGCATGAACCAGCGATTGAATTGAAACTCTTCACGTCTACAACATGACGCCTATTCTGTGCAACAATACTGAAGAATAATGCAATAATCAGTGATTTGCTTCCCAGCGTTTGTCAGCATTCAGGGCATTTGGGAGATTTTGTTATTTTCACTTTGTGTTAAATCACTTTGGGTGGGAACGGCTTAATTGGTTTTCATGCAGTCTGCAGAGTGGAGGATTTCTAAATATAGTTTGGCAGTTCAGGAAGTAACTGAAGCTAGGAATGTGGCCTTATAACCACCCAGCCGGTTTCAGTGTATGTCTCCTTGCATTATCTGCTGATCTGCAGATGGCCTGCCTGTGGCTGGCAGTTTTGAGTGGACACATTGCTTCCGGTAGGAATAAAAGTAAACAGATTGGAACGATTAATTGTGAAAGGATTGTCATCTTTCCACAATAAATTGGGTTTGACTCTGGGGAACGAATATTCCTGAGTTGTGTATCTACAGCAAGTGGCTGCACTCTTGGAGCTATTGGAAATATGCTGAGGCTCTGCTAGCCCTCAAACTTGGTACGGATAAAAAAAAAACCATCATTATCCAGCTACCCAGCAGAAAGAGGGTGAGAAGACCATTATATGGTTGCATTATGTTCCTGAGTTGATGTAAAGGTAAAGTGACCGATAGCAAGGACCTTATAAATACAGAGAAGCACAATCCTAGATTATCCTCCAGAGGGAGAGAGTGCACATTCCATTCTCTAGAATTTCCTTGTATAGGTGGGATACATGGAAATCTCAGTTTGGAAGATACTCTTCCCACTCAGCTCTCATAACCCTGCAAGCCAAAGCCTTGGCAGGCACGCTGAACAGTATCCAAACCAAACTCTCAGTTTGCTAAAGCACGGTGATGGGTTTGCACATGTGTCAGCCACATGGAAACATGGAATGTTTCTGGAGGGCATACCTGAATGTATTGTTCTAGGTTTCTCTTCCTATAAATCATTCCTGTAACACAGTGATCAGCCACCCATTTATCTTCTGCACATTGCCTCATGGGCCTCAATGAACCCTTGTACCTTTGTACAGAGTATTGGAGAAGGACTGACAGAGCACTGCACAACATCACTATGACATCTGGGGATCTGAGCTCAACTGATCTAGCAATGTAGCTCAGCATCCGTTTGTCTAATTTATTGTTGCCTCATGCTGTTTGGACATCGTGAGCGATGAGTTAAATAACATTCCTAGGTCTCGTTCAACTTCCCCCTTGGCACGTTCTAACCTTTCTATGGAGTATATGTAACTATTTATAATTGCAACGTACAGTATTGGAGAATATTCCACGGCACTTCTTCTGATCACTTTTGAAATTACTAGAAGGGGCTAGTTGACTCGAGACAGTTTGAGATTAAGATTAAAACAACAACAACTTTCATTTGTATAGTACCCTTCACACAGAGTAACATCTCGGAGAGCTTCACAGTGGCTGAGCTTGATGCCGAGGTGACAGAGAAGCAGAGGTGACTTCTGGCACGGTTGAAAAGGAAGGACTTTGATCTGAATTGTGATCTGAAGTCAGGCAAAGAGAGATTGCAAGGTGGAGGAATTGAAGCAGGAAGTGCCAGAGCTTTGGGGCATCGTGGCAGGGCTTCCAAGGGTAGAGTGGAGGGGATAAGCGACTCGCAGAACACCGGAGCTGGCTCAGCGAAGGGATTGAGTAGAGGAGTGTGGCATACGAGGTAAGAGAAGAGAGGTACAATCTTTTTCTGTGACGTGAAACGTGCTCTATGAATGTAATTTGTTGTTGTTGTATGAGGGGAAAACATTATTTGAACCACATTTCCCACAGAGACATGGGAGATTGCTGAGACAAAGTGTAACAGAAAGAGTCGTGGATTGAAATGACCAATTTTTACTATTGTGGTTTTTTTTTAGACGGATTATTATTAGGTGTGTGGAGTAAGGAAACTTGCCCAAGGTTTCGCCCTGACCTGCCTGGATTCGAACACAGGTCTCACGCTTGTAAGGCGAGCGCTCTAACCACTGAGCTACAGGACTGCACATCAAAATATATTAAATATATCAAATGCAAGGATTATTATTATCTGTAAACAGAGAATCAGTCTGAATGATTTATTTGCACAGAACCCATAAACTAAAAGTAATATCTAGGGAACCAGACTGTGTAAGGGTTATGCTGTCCGACTGAGGCAGCGATGAAGTCTGCAGCTGTGTGCTCTTGTACATATGCAACCATACTCTGTGGTACTTAGTGATGCATTGACAGATTTGGTAGACTCACCGGCTAACCTGGGGACAGGGTTCAGAGAGGCTTTGTGGATTGGGAAATTGGATTGCAAATAAAGTAAATAGAGTATATAATTAATGTTAAAATAGTACGGTTTCAATAATGTTTTTAATTTGTGTTTATCAAATCAATCTATGTAATTAAGAAAGCAGTTTAAAAAAATGAGCTTTCTCCTTCCAGAATAATATTTACAAATATTTAAATATCCAATATTTGAAGCACTCTGAGACACCGTCCGGCGTGGAGGACGCTATACAAATTGAAGTTGTTGTTGTTGTATTTAAACAGTAAATGCAAATTATCAATAGTACTTAAATTCTTCTTGATGAATATTGTGAATTCAAGCCAGATATCTTAGATGGGAGAAGACAGGTGGAAAGGGGTGAAATGAGAGCCAAATCATGACTGGGATAATTGCTAGACAGACAGAGTTTTAGCTGGTGGACAAGAAGAAACAAGTAGAAGCAATGAGAAACAGAGTAAAATAACACTGGATACAGGCCACATAGTGAAAGAGTAACACAGCTTTGTTAAAAAAAATCAGCTGATGACTGAAAGGGAATTTACAAAAACAGAAAGTAGAAATCAGAGACTCAGGTTCTGAATTTATGAAAGTATTGTCAAAATTATATTCAAAATAGAATGAGAGGAGGATAAACTCTCAGATGTGCTAGTAGGTTAAAGGTAAAAGTCATTTAAATGAGTTGAGCATGTGTAGCAACTTAAAACAAGTAAAATGCAGTATTAATTGCATTCAAACATCTGAATTATTCGGATCCTAATAATCTCCTAACTGTATTTACAACCAATGCATTTGTAAAATTATGAATTAATAAATAAAATAATAATAATACTTGCATTTGGTATCGCGCCTTATCACGTCTTCTAGATGTATTAAAGCACTTAATAGAATACACGGTAAAGTGAATTGACTGTATATTTGTGGGCGAAACGCGGCAACCAATTGCGCACAACAGTGCCCCACAAACAATCGTGGATTGAAATGACCAATGTATTATTGTTTTCTTTTCTGGAAGGATTATTATCAGGTGTGTGGAGTAAGGAAACTTGCCCAAGGTTTCGCCTTGACCCGTGTGGAATCGAACCCGGGTCTCTCGCTTGCAAGGCGAGTGCTCTAACCACTGAGCTATAGGACTCCACTCCAAAATAATGCCACTTAAGGTCTTTTCGAAACTGCTTTGTATGTTTTAACTTCAACAAAAGCATGCGTGATTAGATTCTGTGAGTCACTCCCTCTATTTTTTCAAGGTGATTGACAGTGATGTGTAAAATCAAACAGGAACACACTATTCATTCGAAGAGCAATTATTTACACTAAAACGTTGCTCGATTCAACAGCGTATCATAGAGGTGCACACTTTATACTCTGAAACCCAAAGCAAAAAAAAGTGCTCACATTTAGACAAGCATTGCTGAAATGCTTCCCTCAGTCAGCTTATCTGTACCCAGCCTTGCTTCACTTTGATTTTCACCAGACAAAAAAGCAAGATGTTCATTAGAAGCAGTCATTAGTTCCCTCAAAGCCTCAATTGCCACAGTCATTAAATCCTGAAAGGCTCTGCATCTGGGTAATAACAGACAACTTTCCCATATTGCTATAATCCCTGTTCTATAACACAAATGTGGACAGATGAATGAACAAAATCCAGCTCATATATGGTTACCCTTAACAGCTATCCTATTTCAGGCCATAAAAGATCACATTCCCCCTCTTTTACCACCATCTGATCTGCCTATTCTTTGGCAATGTCACCCCACTTTGTTTTAACGTTATTAACACTTCTCCCCAATTTTGTTGCAACTCCTCCTTCTGTTTCACAACATTAAGACTTCTTAACCCATCATCTCCTGCCCTCTACCCCATTTTCTCCTTTGTCTTCCTTGCCCTGCCTGTCCCCCTCTGTTAATCCTTAAAAGTCTCTCCCTCCCAACATGCCCCAGTTCTGACAAAGTGTCGTGGACCCGAAACGTTGACTCACTTTCCTTTCTCCATAGATGCTGCCTGACCTGCTGAGTGTTCCCAGCCATTTCTGTTTTTGTATCAGAATAAGAATCCTTGAATTTGATATGGTACCTTATCACATGGTTGATAAGTGTTTCACGGAACATCTTGTAAAGTGAATTGACTGTATTCTGTGGGCGAAACATGAAGATTGACTGCTTGGATCAAGTCCTGGACGATTACTGCTGCTTATGCATCTCACCGTGAGGCCCTATGCCTTGAGTGGCAGACAAATTACCAGACTTCCAGTGAACGCAGGAAGGTCCAGGGGAGTGGGCAGGGTTAGCAATATGACATGATTCCCCTGTACCCTCTAAATGGCAGCAGGGATCAGGGGAACACATGTTTTAATGTGGGACCTCAGGTGAGAAAATCTATTGAAAGAGCAATCAGCATACAGAGGGTAAATTTGCAATAGTTAATAACAGATGAGGCACAGATCATCTAGTTTAAAGACAGAATAATATTCCTATAGTTTTGATATAGTGGTTTACACGCTGGGAGATTATATTTTAAAAACCTGTTCTGCATCTTGGGATTTCAGCCTCATCCACCCCGCAGAGAATTATCATCTTATCAGCCGAGAAGCAGCATCTAAAATTGCTTATTACACAATACTGGCTGAATGAACCCACTATCTCTATTTTCAGACACCCAAAGCCGTTGTTTTCTGTAATTGGAACCTAGAAATATTCGGGCCTCCAGCTCAAATATCTCGCACAGGTGCTCTCACCCCACTAAACATTCCTGATCCATGAGCGTAGACAATGAGGATTAGCAAAATCACTGTAACGATGGCCATTATTGTCCCAATCTTGTCTTCATCTAGCTGTCCCTCCACCCAATTTCCTTAGCCTCTTTGCAAAGAAATTGAAGTCAGTGGTGATTCCTATACGCTGCTATCAGGACTTCATGACTAAACATGCAGGAAGTGACTGACTTGAATGTCAACTTAGTGACACAGAGGTTGTTATGACATGGCTGTTGAGGCATTGGCCACTGAGGCATCTTAGGAAGAGTTTACGGGCTGGGGAGAAAGAGGAGATATGTAACACTCAGTGAAGTGACATCCTCCAGCTCTAGGGTGTAGATTATTTTCTGCTGAGCCACTGCCCAAGTTCTGGGATCTTTCTCCTGTCAAGCAAACTTAGCAAATAAAAAGATGAATGAAAATAGAGGGAAATCTCATCTGCGATGCTTTATGTGCATCACTGAGTACTGTACGAGGGAATTGACATTTATGGAAACCAGAAGGTTTGTCCCACAAAGAGTCATAGATTGAAGTGACCAAATTATTATTCTCTTAATTTGGGGAGGAAATATGAGCCCCGCAAAAGCAGTTTGCCAATTGACTAACAGCTGGGTTCCTACTTACTGCTAGGTAAACAGAGGTGTGTGGGGTAAGGAATCTTTTCCAACATTTTGCCCTGCTGGGAATCAAACTCACTTGCGAGGCCAGTCCTCCAACCACTGAGCTACAGAACTCCACTAATTAAGACAGCATTATCTAATGTGAGCTAGCAGTTACAGAAAGTTCCCAATACTAATGATTTGTTACCAAAACCTGGAAACGTCTCTCCGCCTGATACTGTCTTGTCAATGCAGCATCTGTCTGCTAATTGCATTAGGTTGCTGAATGCATTGGAGTGAATGGTGAATGGAGCTTTAGTGAGATGTGGTCTCCTTGTGAAAAGCTCCATATACATGTGAAAATTGGTGCGGTCGTGCGCTGAATGCATTACCATGTCCAATGCAATATAAACAACAATGACATTGATTTATCTAACGCCCTCCACGCCGGACGGTGTATCAGAGCGCTTCACCAATAATGGATGATCCCGAGCCCTAGCCAGTGGGAGGGAGGAAAAAGGTGACCAAAGGCGCGGTCGAAAAGAAATGTCTTCAGCTGAGACCTGAAACTAGGAAGAAAGGGGGCGAGGTGAAGGGAGTGAGGAAGCTTCGGGGCGTAGTGGCTGAAGGCACGGCCGCCGATAGTGGAGCTGAGGATTCGGGGGACCATTCGAAAGGAGACCAGAACCGGAGAAGCGAAGGCAACGGGTGCTGTGTTGGGGAGAGAGGAAGTCAGAGAGTTAGGGGGGTTGCAGAGGAGTGGAGGGATTTGAAAACCACAGTGAGGATCTTGAACTTGATCCTCTCCGGGACAGAGAGCCAGTGAAGTCTGGCAAGGACTGGGGTAATGGGGGAGTGAAGTTTGGTGAGGGTGAGAACTCAGGCGGCAGAGTTCTGAATGAACTGGACTTTATGGATTGTGGTGGAGGGGAGACCAGCGAGGAGGGCATTTGCTTAGTCCAGCCGAGAGGTGACAAAGGCCTGGACCAGAGGACATACTCAGTGCAACATTGGAGTGTTCAGTGCACATTAATAATAATAATAATCCTTGCATTTGATAATAGGACCTTTCATATTGGGGGTCCACACTTTTTCCTATTGATAGAATATCCAACTTCTAGGTGAAAGTGGAGCAAATTTTCACACAGAATGTTCTACAATAATCATGAAGTGAGCAACCGATTTTATTTGGGTAATGCAGCATTCATTTCAGCATCAGTGTGCTCAATGCAGTAACGTAACAAAGCAACAGAGACGCTGGCAGTTTTACAAACTCCAGATCTAAACTGTAAACTCAGTGTGCCTGCAAACCGTAGCACGGACCACCCCTCTCTTCCTTTGACAATATGCTGAATCAGAACATGGTCTTAATGGCAATGAGAGCTACTGTATCGTATTTGCTATGTTCTTTATGCTTTGTTGAACCTCATGTTCAGGAGCATGATTAAAATAATAACTAGACTTTGCATATCTCCTTGATAATGATGGCTTTCCAGGCATAATTGAGGACATTAATAAAATGACTCACACGACTGCTCATTAAGGAGTTGGATATCATCCAAGGACATCATTTCCTTCAACACAGAATGAGGGTGTCACACAAAACGTTTCCTTCCTTGTTTATTGGTTACTAATTCAGGTCAAACAAATTAGTAGTCATATTGCTGCAATGGCTGTTCGCCTCACTCGCTTTTTCTCTCACTCCTCAACATACTCCTGAAGTAGCAGTCTATACCATTCAAATCCGAGCACTGGAAACACACCAGGCCTCAGTCTGCACGTGATAGATTACCTCCATTATCCATTTAGCCCCAAGAAGGATTTTTGTGACTCCGAATAAATAGATTTGCCTCAACGTTTGCATGGGAGGTGAGACTGAGACAAAGCAGCAAACACTATTATAGGACAGACAGATTAGAGATGTCCATTGATACAAAACAGAAAACCACAATATAGATTAGTGAGACAGATAGCAGACATCTGTGGATTACAGAGCAGCATCCCATATGTCTGAAAGCCAATGATAAAGACTACTTTATTAACCATCTTGAAATCAGACAATATGTTTAATGAAACAGATTAGATAATGTGCCGACTTTATGAGAATTTAATTACGCTATATTAACAAGCCACAAATTTTTATCTGATTGCTGCTATTAATAACACATTATACAGTAAAAACCTTTTCAATTGAGCTTTACACAGAGACACAAGAACTAGCAAAACATATCTTTTTAGAATTGATTTTCAGACATCCCCAAATCTACATTGATTCTTCATGCTTGATTTATATTAATATGCACCTTAAATAAACCAATGTTAAATTAATGAATATGAAAAGCACAGAAAATATGAACTTGACCCAGCAGAGTTGATACAAAACGAAGTGAGCATTTGGAGCAGGATTTTAAAATAACCATATAATATTCAACACACCATTATATAAGCTCCTTGGCTTGGACGTGAAAGAGGCAAAGGCTCTATCCTCCTTGATGGTTGATAAGCAGACTCTCCTTGGGACTGAACTGGCTCCAAGGTGAAATACTTGGAACAAAATGTCAGACTTCTGATCACTCAGCCGTCTGTGTTGGTAGCCCAGTTCTTGAGCTAGGGAGGCCCATAGTATTCCAGGGGCACTGCTGATGACACGAAAGCTAGCATGGCTCATCGGCAGGACCTGGAAGGTCAGACCACTTACTCGGGGCAGGGAATCTTTCCACTCAGCTCCTGTAACACTGCAAGCCAACGCACTCGTGGGTAGGACGATCCTAGCTGGACATGTTGAGTGAAATCTTGCCATCAATGGCAATCTATGCGGTAATAGCTGGTTAAACCAGCAGTTACCCCAACTCACACTTTGGGATCGCCAAGCCTTGGCTCTTGCCAACCTACACCTGAGACTTTCCAGAATTAGGATAATAGGATGCGTCCCTGCGGGGAGAGAGTGGGCAAACATTCAAACAATCCATCTCCGGGATTTCCGTGTCTGGATGGCATGCATGGAACTCTCAGTTTGGTTTGGATACTCTTATGCATGGCAATGGGCTTCTACATGTGTCGTGGCTAATTTTGGGGGGGCTGACCAAAATGGATAATGCATTTAGTTCTTGGTTTGAAACTCAGCTCAGCATCGATGAAAACCCTAAGG
This sequence comes from Hydrolagus colliei, assembly GCA_035084275.1. NCBI lineage: Eukaryota > Metazoa > Chordata > Chondrichthyes > Chimaeriformes > Chimaeridae > Hydrolagus > Hydrolagus colliei. The sequence continues at coordinate 133,308,315 of CM068743.1, read as the reverse complement.
TGTGCACAACCTTAGTGAGTGAGCTGGTTGTTAGAAACAGAGCCAGAGGCACAGGGATGTATTGACCGGTGATTTAATTGTTCTGTCGAGAAAATTGAACAACTGCTTGGTAAAGAATTTGGAAACTGACAACATGTCAAAGGGCAGATTTGGGAGTAGATTTAAATGATGAAAATCAATGTGCGTAAATTAAGAAAGGATCAGAAGCACGTTGCTGTTGGGTACCACACAAGCTGTGATCCCAGGTAACACAACTTAATTCAGCTCTCAGGCAATGGGAACTATGTCAAAGTCATAGCATGACATCACGACACCAATCAATGATACACCCCATTTCAGAAGTTTGGAACACTAGGTATGTATACACTACACTGTACTGCATCTTTGATCTTGTATAAGCTACGATATTAAAATACAGGTGCAGGGATTTCATGTGAAATCACTCTACAAACTGAAACAAACCTGAAATCTTTTTTTTTAAATTGAGATAATCTATGTGGGGTTCACTTCAAACCCATTCATTGACAAAATGCAAAAACATATTTGGGTGATGTCCCTTTAAACCGATTGATCTCACTCATCCAGAATATCCCCTCCCAGCAGCAATGTCCTGGTCTCAGACACCCTTCTTAGTAACTTGTTCCAGTGGTTATTTACCCTCTGTGTAAATTGTTGCATATTGCTTTGAGGACCTAAGTGGCAATGAATCTGAATGTTGCAAGGATGTAAGGATTCTGGGAGAGTGACTGGGCGGACTTTGAAAGAGGTTGATTTGTAACATTGGAATTAAATGACCAAGCGAATCTACATTGTGTTTTGGATTAAATAACATTACATGGTGTCAGAAGTGAAAATGGAACCTGGAGTGAAACTGACTACGTGAGGGAATAAGGATTGAAAAGCAAAATGCAGAGAAACAGAATTAAATGCTGTACCAAGATATGTTCAGATACCATTTCCCCCGTTCTCATCCGACCCCATTCGCTCCCTATCACCCAGAGGATTCAATTCAAGATCCTGCTGCTCAACTTTAAAGTCTTCCATGGCCTTACCCCCACCCTATCCATGTGACCTCCTAACCCTGTATCAACCATCTATGGTAGCTTTCCAGTAAATTTATACTGCTACACATATACTCTCTTCATTGCCATTGGATCAAACCTTCCGAATGACAGATAAGACCTTGAAGTCTGCTAGGTCACTTTAAGGACTGACCAGTGTCTGTCTTATGATGCTAATAGAGTGCAATAATATTTCAGAATTTGCAGCATGACTTAATTTAATCGAATATGCTCCCAGGTAGTTGACTCAATTTTTAGTCCACTGGTATAAGGGATTTACTGCTCTGTCAAACCTATATTGGAACCAATATTAATTCTTCCCCAAATAGCTTTAATAACTAGATTCTCATTTTCTGCATGACGGTAAATTGGTATAACTAGCACTTAATCACTGCTCTCCAAATTCTTTCCAATATTTTGTCCATCGAAACCTGTTTTAAAGGTCTCTCTTGAGTCTACCAGGGTGATGATATTCTAACAAAATGGTATCGCCAAATAGAAATGAATAAGATGAGTTTTAGTTTAAACAAAACCGCGGTAACACAAAGATAGTTCAGATGAAGAAAGCTCTTCAACTATTTCATCACATCCTTCAACAACAACTTTGATTTATATGGCACCCTCCACGCCGGATGTCGTCTCAGAGCGCTTCACCACAACGGATCCTGGGACCGAGCCAGGGGTAGAAAGGTGACCAAAGGCGCGGTAGAAGAAAAAGGTCTTTGGTTGGGACCTGAAACTTGGGGAGAGGGGTCGAGGTGAAGGGGGTGAGGCGAAGGGAGTGAGGAAAGGAGTTCCAGAGTCTCGGGGTGTAATGGCTGAAAGCACGGCCGCCGAGGGTGGAGCGGAGGATTTGGGGGGACATGGAGGAGGCCAGACCCGGTGGAGTGAAGGCAACGGGAGCTGGTTTGAGGAGAGAGGAGATCAGAGAGGTAGGGGGGTGCGGAGGGATTTGAAAACAAGGGTGAGGATCTTGAAATCGATCCTTTCTGGAACAGGGAGCCAGTGAAGTCTGGCAAGGACTGGGGTGATTGGGGAGGGAAGTTTCTTCTACCTTCTAGGACACCAAGCCGACCACCCTCCCAGTAAAGCATGTTCGCCAGCAAAATGCACAGTCACTTCATATTCTGGTCACCATACCACAGGAAGGATATTGTAGCAATGGAGGGATCGCAGTGTAGATTTACCACAGATATAATGAGAAAACAAAACAAACAAAACAAAACTTACATTTATATAGCGCCTTTCACGTCGAGAGGACATCCCAAGGCGCTGTACAGTCAGGTAGGACAAGAGCAGGGTGGGAAGGATCAGGGCAGGATGAAGAATAGTAGGAAAAGTAACTGTATTAATGGGCGAAACGCGGCAGCCAAATTGCGCACAGCAGTGTCCATAATAAGAGGACATGAATATAGGATAGCTACAAACAGTTGTAAAAGAGTTTAGGAAGAACAAAAGGAGGCGAGAATGTGGAGCTCACTACCATACCAATGGTTGAAGCAGAAAGTTTAAATTTAATAGCATTTAAGAGGAAACTTGATGTACAAGAGGTAATATAAGGAAGGGCATGGTGGGAGAAGGGGAGTGGGGTGGGAGCAAGGACAGGGAAGAGCTGGATTAGGATGGCTGAAGTTCAAATGGAGAACAAAGACTAATAAAGCCTAATTGGGCCGAAAACAATCCAATACAAATTAACATTTATATAGTCTATAATGTCATCCATCACATTGTGAGGATGACAATTCGTTTAACAGTACTGGGCTAAGAAAAACACAAAGAGGGATGTTTGAGACGGGCCTTCAACGAGATGAGGGAGCAAGTCAGAGAGACACTGATATGGAATTCAAAGAAGAGGTACTGATGGGGGAAGGTATGGAGGGGGACATGAAGCTGGTTGTAGCTCACAGAGCAAAGGGAATGGCCCCGTCATTGGGATTTGAGGAGGAAGATTGGGGATTCTAAGCAATCCTAAGTAATAATTGGTTCTTCTCCTCAAACTATGCTTCTTAATTGGATGTTTTAGAAAATCCGCTGTTGCCCAGTAAGTACCTATTTTGTGGAGCCCTGTTGAGGATAAAACACAGTGTATACTCATGCTCAGACAGGCAATAGCTTCTTTCTATAGTGAACCTGGGCCCTCTGCTTTGAAGCTGCTGCGACAAAAGAGCACCTCACAGGCAGATGGTAAAAGCCTATGAAGAATAAATCAATTCGGATCACACACCCAGGTAACCTTGACAAATAATAATCCCAATCATCCATTGCTGAGCCAGATGCACACCATTATACACTTGCAGCTAAAAGTATCTGCTAAACAGACTGAAGCCTCCATTTGTTGATTTGTACCTTTCCACATCACAAAAAATGTCTTAGCTCTGTAGTACTTTTGTCTGGATTTTCTTAGAAGAGACAAATCACCAGAATAGACCACATATACAGTAATTGGAAACATTTTTTTGCAGGGAAATCAAGCAGATATTGGAGCTGGCAGTTATATTTTGAGAACGCTCTGAAAGTATTTTAAAGTTCTGTCCAGTTTCAAATGAGATAAAATTGGTGCCGAATGGCATTGAAATTGTTTATTTACAGGCATTATAACAGCCTTCAATGGGAACTAAACATAGGAATGATGTCATCTTGACACAGTGGCAGTTACTAATCCATGTTGGGATTTGAGGTCATAGTGTTTGACACTCAAGTGCATTGCAGTGCGAGTGTGATCTGGGCAGCAAACTTGAGTGAGGATCCTCCGAGGGTATCTCCCATAACACAACCGATATGTTACGACTTCAAAATAGTGAAGTCCTGTAGCTCAGTGGTTAGAGCACTCACATCGCAAGCGAGAGAACTGGGTTCGATTCCCAGCAGGGCAGAACCTTGGGCAAGTTTCCTTACTCCACACGCCTAATAACAATCCCTCAAATAAATTGAGTCACTCAATCGACGATTGTTTGTGGGACACCGCTCTGCGTGAGTTTCACCCACAAATATACAGTCAGTTCACTTTACTGTACATTCTGTGAAACGCTTTGCGGTGTCTGGAAGACATTAAAAGTGCTATATCAAATGCAAGGATTATTATTATCAATAGTCAATCAATCAAAACTTACATTTATATAGCGCCTTTCACATCAAGAGGACGTCCCAAGGCGCTGTACAGTTAGGTAGGGACAAGAGCAGTGGGGGAGGGGTTGGGGCAGGATGAAGGAGAGTAGGAAAATTGACTGTATATTTGTGGGCGAATATTATGATTGCAACAGCACAAAAGCCGTGTCAAAAAGGCCATAAAGATTTTGATCTCAGATATGAAATCAACTTTATTTGGGAGATTTTTGGCCAGGACATGGGGAGAAACTCTTTTCTCTTATCAAACAGTCCATGGTATCTTTAACTTCACCTGAACAAACAGACAGGGCCTTTGTTTAATGCCTCATTAAAACCTACAACCCGCAATGCAACACACCCCAGTTACAACACCCCCCCACACACTGTTGCTATACAAATGTAACTTTGTTGTTATTTTAATGGAGCGTCAACCTAGGTTTTATGAGTTCAAAGGCCCAATCTGGGGCTTGAACCCACAACCTTCTGACTCATGAGCTGAGCATGCTATTAACTGAGCAACTACGTATATCCTAAGTGGAAGACCTGTGGAGTCCTGTAGCTCAGTGGTTAGAGCCTCACAAGTGAGAGACCTGGGTTCAATTCCCGGCAGATCAGGGTGAAACCCTGGGCAAGTTTCCTTACTCCACACGCCTGATGATAATCCCTCAAAAAAACCAACAATAAATTGGTCATTTCAATCCACGACTGTTTGTGGGACACTGCTGTGTCCCACTGCAGGCTCTTGGAAGAGGTGGCATTTTGTTAAGATGTTGGGGGTAAAAAAAGGTCTACAGCACCAATGGTTTTAAACAATTTCCATTCTCGTTGATTTTTTCTGATGCTTTTACTGCAATATATCGAGCTTTAACATCAAGCTAAATGTTTAGCATGAATCTCTGCCAGAGGTTTCTGTGTGAATGAAGAAGGTTTTGGGATTGAAAGATTGATGAGACGAAAGATAAAATGCTCTGAAATTGATTTGTTTATTAAGCGGTCACCAATTCATGATATCTTCCAGTTCAATGAGCAACAAATGCTGAAATGTTAGAAGAACAAATTGAAACTGGATGTACAGATTTTACAGATCTTCACTTACGTAATTATGAAGCCTGTATATTACCTATTCATTAGTATTCACTGCTTTATACTTACATTACTTATCCAGAGAGGATACTTGCTTCAGTTTACCCAATATACAATTTCCTTCAGAATTAATATGGAATCCTTACAGCCCACAAATGTCAAAAGAAACTATACAAAAAAAACTCCTCTATAATCATCATGTCATTTTAACATGGTTACTTTTACAAGGCCCCAAACACAATCTTACAGAAAAAGTCTGGCCTACATGCCTAGACAAGACAAAAGCTAAACAGTAACACATCCCATTTCTGAAAATAGCATTTGCTAGTCTTTTTAAAAAAAATCCTTAACATTAGCTTCTGATGGAACAAACAAATAACATGCATCAAAATGCTTGTAACAAATTATAGATCCATTCTGTGTTTAAGTTGGATGGTGAAATTGTTGTTCTCATGTCATCTAGTGTGCGCTGAACACAAGAGCTTTTGCTAAAGACTACCGTTTAGGTCGGTCACATTCCTCGATGGCTGCTATCAGCTTCTGCCGTGCTTTTTTATTGATATGGGAGCCTAAGCAAATATTCACAAGGTTGGTCAGCTGCTTGGTTGAATACTCCTGCCAAAAAACAACACGTCAGGGATTTGAATGGAAAAAGTTACTCAATTCCGAAACAAATTTGTATCAATTGAGAAGTTTCGGGGGACAGTAATGTTCGCGAAATTTTACGAGCAAAATGTGAATATCATAATGCGATTATTTGTTTTAAAGATCCATAATATTGGAATACAGAACAATATTTTTACAGCTGCAAAACAAATGCTTATTTGTCAGTTATTCCTTACCCTGTGTTCCTTAATCCAACGCTCCATATCATTTTCAGTCAGATAATAGGCTTTAATGTAGGTTTCTACAAACTCCTTATCAGGAATTGGCCTTATGTCTGTCAGTTTCTCCAATTTCATTAGGAACTGCTGGAAATCAAGCTGCATTAAGGCACGGCCCTCATTACTACATTTCTTCACATTTGCGTAACTGCAACAGAAAAGAGAATGAAAATCAAGCTCAGCAAAGCACATAACAGCGTCTTGGGATGTCCTCTCGACGTGAAAGGTGCTATATAAATGTAAGTTTTGATTGATTGATTAATTGATTGATTGATAACAAGTGTAGGCTTTAAACAATACGGCAAATCATCCATAATTAGAGGAAAATCTAGACACAGCTTGTAACATACTTAAGCCCAATCAATAATAATAATATTTGGACTCAATTAAAGAACTCAAATAAAGCCAAACCTCCTATAAAGTTCACGGAACCCAATGTCTCACTGACCAAATTATAAGAGAGGGTCAAAAAAATAGCCGTCTTCCAAACTGTTACGCTGATCTGATCACACTTCCTGCACGCTTCTTGCAGAATACATCACTTGGGCCATTTCTTTCAATAAAGTGATGTTAACGTCCATACGCACGGCAGCCCCAGCTACCGGTGCTGAAGCACGTTACATGGATCCACAGTGTAAACAGTATGGGAGGCAGCGCTCTGAGACAGGATGCTATAAAAGTGTTCCATTGTATATACAGGAGACCCCTGAAAGTGTCACCATGGCTCAGTTGGTAGCAGTCTCGCTATGAATCAGAAGGTTGCGGATTCAAGGCCCACATTGGGACTTGGAACTCCCATAATCAAAGCTGATACTCTATTGCAGTCTTGAGGATGTGCTGCGTTGATGCAGGTGTCGTTCTTCGGATGAGACGTTAAACCGATCTCCCTTCTGCCTTTTCAGGTGGACATTAAAGATCTCACGTAATTACTTACAAAGAGAAGGGATTTTTTCCCAGGGTCCAGGCTAGCAATCCCACAAATAAAATTGATCATTCTCTTCATGAATGAGACATTGCTGTGTGTGATTGGCTGCCACATTTGCCTACAAATACAGTCACTTCACTTCATGAGTAATTCCTGTGAAGCACTTTGAGATATTCTCCCAACATGAATGGTTCTATATCAAATGCAAGCAGTATTATTATTATTACTTCTACTCTTCCACCTTCATATTGGCTTTTCTTTGCAAGCCTATTCACAGCTGTTCTGTGCTGATAATGGTTTTTCACTGTGGTTCATGAGGTTGCTACTGCCATTGCTTCTTGTTCCCCAACCAAAAGACCTGGATTTTCGCCATTTTTAGCATGTGTGAAGTGAGCCGGCAGGCACTGTGCACATGCAGTGAACTGGGTCCACATCCAATTCAAACTCTTGAAAGTGTACCTCTGCTACAACAGGCTTCTACTGTGTATTACTGGGATGCAGAGATGTTCTTCACCTTCTCTCTTCAGCAGAATTTATTTTTGGAAGCTAGGAGCAGTGGAGCATGCCCTCAAACATTTAATAAAACACAAGCTTCTGGAGAAGGGAAGCAAATATGGCAGAAACAAAACAACTTCCCTCCAATGAATTAAGCCTACAGCTCTGTGTACTGAAGAGTAGTTAGCTAAGGAGGCCAGGCATCAGGGACCAAAACATTTTTTTTGTGACATTTATTTCAAAACTGATTTGCTAAGCGCAGAATGAATTTGGATCAGAGAGAACAGAGACAAGCTTGTGTTCATATTAATGTTAAAAGTATTAAATCTCAGGCAGAGATCTTAGTAAAATAGAAATAGACATTATTAGGCAGAGCAGTTATTGTTTTCTCCACAAAAATAAAACAATTTCCAATAAAATGTTAAGCACATTTGGCGTGTTGAAAACAGCGTTCTCAGAACTGGAATCCAAACTGCATTGAAAGCTTTCCCAACTGGTCCCAAATCCCATTAAACTGTTGCAGTAAATAGCTAAGAGTTGTTTTTGTTCCAAAATCACAAAATAAAACAGAAAACAAGAAGGAAAGAATGTTGTGATTTTTTTTAAAAAAAAGGCAAATTAAAAGGCAGAATTGCTGATACACATTGGAACAATCTAATTGTAACTATGCCAACAGTAAACTCGTGTAAACCACATCATCTACAAAGCTCATATTGAAATTCCAAATCTTACTTTGAAATGCTGAAACAGAAGTTTCAGCATTTATATTTCAGCATTTGTTACAAAAATACTATATTATGCATATAATAATATTTAATAATTCTTGTACAACAACAACTTGAACTTATATAGTGCCCTCCACGCCGGGTAGGGCCTCAGAGGCTGACTCCGAGCCGGGGGGTGGGGAGGGGGTGTAAGTATGAATATTATACCTAGTGCCTTTCAAGCCAACATTTGATGGTCTTACAAGCACCCTACAATATAAGGTGCAATGACTGTATTTTGACTACAGGAACTCTCTCCTTGTCGGCCTCCCCAGCTCCTCCCTTCACAGGCTGCAGATCATTCAGAATTCTGCAGCTCGTGTTCTCTCCCGCACCAGGCTTCGCGACCACATCCCTCCCACCCTCGCCCGTCTCCACTGGCTCCCGACACCCAGAGGATCCAATTCAAGATCCTTGTTCTCACTTTCAAGGCCATTCACGGCCTTGCCCCCATCTATCTCTCTGACCTACTGTCTCCCTATCAGCCTGTGCCCGCACCCTCCATTCAGAAGACTCAGGCCTGCTCCACGTCCACCGCCCTAACCACCCAACCATCGGTGGCCGGGCTTTCAGCCTCTCTGCTCCCACACTATGGAACTCCATCCCACAGCCCCTCCCCCTCGCTTCCTCCCTTTCCTCCTTCAAGACCTTCCTCTTCAACCGCGCCTTCGGCTGCACCACTAACTCTTACTGTCCAATAATGTCTTTGCATAGTCCCTTTTGTGCGTTGCATAATTAAACATATACATGCACATTTGAAACATATAAGATTCTTAAAGGGCCAGATAAAGTAGGCACTGAGGGACTGTTTCCCCTGGTAGGAGAATGTATAACCAGGGATCACAGTCTTAAAATTAAGGGTCAGCCTTTTAGACCAGAGTTGAGGAAACATTTCTTCACTCAGAGGGTAGTAATTCACTACCCCAGAAGGCTGTAGATGCTCAGTCCTTGAACATTTTCAAGGCTGAGACTGATAAGATTTTTGAAAAATAGAGGGATTAGGGGATATGGCAGGTAATCAGAGTTAGGTGAGAAGATCAACCATGATCTTATTGAATGGCGGAGCAGGCTCGAAGGGCCGAATGGCCTACTCCTGCTCCTAATTCTTATGTTCATAAGAAAGCACATCATGGGGGAAACGGCCATCAAGCCCATTTCCTATAGAGGTCATGCAAAACCCATCCTAATAAGAATTTTAATTGAATTATGAAATATCGTACTGGAAATATCACTATACCCTTTCCTCCTCTTTAAAGCCACCAGGAGATAAGAAGATTAATGCAAACATTACAACATAACACAAGTTTCATCTCCTTGACAGCAGATGTCACCGAGGCACTTAAAGTATCAAAAGATCCGTATTTCCATTCTTATACAATTGCTATGTGTTTTTTTTAAAACAGGATACTCAGTGAAATTATTATTGATAGGAAAAGGAAATTAAGTGGCAAAAGATGCCAGCATTGAAACAGAAGTCGCTGAGATTCTTTGATAAAATACAATGTTTAATCATTTCATTTCTTTAGTAATTCTGAGATGACTGTGGTATTGAATAGATCAGGATACGGATACAGAAATCCAGTTCTGAAAATAGAAACTGAAGGAATGGTGGTGCATTTAGCACTAAAGGGAGAAATAGCAGAAGAGTAAAACAAGAGGACAGAAGAACTAGAAAAACAGAATTAAGCAGCCAAATACATATACAGAGTAGATAGAGAAGAAATACACAAACTACGAAGAAAGTGATAAACAACACAAGTAACAACAGGGGGAACCCTGAGTTTTGCAAAGCCTTACTCATTGCCTGTGTGTCGCTCTGTGTCTATGAGTGTATGTGAGTATGTGTCTCGTTGTGTCCGTGAGTGTGTGTCTCACTATCCGTGAGTGTGTAACTCTTTCTCTCTGGCTGTGTTTGTGTGTCTCCCTCTGTGAGCGTTTGGGTGTGTGCACTGTGTGTCTCTCTCTGTGAGTATGTGTGTGTGTGGTGCGAGTCTCTCTCTGTGTGTGTGGTGATGGATCTTGAGAGGCAGAAGGTGGTGACTTCCTGATGCACTACAATCAGGACACTGACCTCCAAGTGTAGTGCAGACAGACCATTTAACTCTTCGGGTCTGCGCTAATTCCCCACCCCACCACGCCCCCGAGTGTGCCACAGTTTTTGTTAAAAGAAAGCATTTTGATTGCAATACTCTAATGCGTCTTATTTCCATGTATTTAGTCTTTATCAATAAAGTGGAAAATATAGATTAGCAGTAAAATATACCTCTCAATTCAATGTTATTCTAAAGTTGTCAAACTTCCTTGCAATTTTTGGCAAATATTTCCGCAATTTTCTACAGGCCCTGGTTATTGCATTCACGTCGGACGGATAAATGGAAACGCAGGAAACCTGGTTGTCAAATCGCCAAGATTAACTTTGCCTGTACGTTGTGCGTAACACAGGAAGCAATGCAAACGTCACTTTCTGTGTACTGCCGTGTATTGCCTCCTGTGTGCTTTGCGAATGCACAATCGCGGCATTTTGTCCATGTCCAGTACGTCTGTATTTTATTTTTTGCTTCTCTTGTACTGCAATCTCTGTGATACTGGGCCCAGAGAACCATATTATAATGGGATTGCCCTGCATGTTGTTGAATTTATAATACAGAATAATCCTAGCTGTGGAGAAAAGAATCCTTGCAATTTCATCAATGGAAAATATCAAAAGAATGTCTATAATTCTTCAGATTAATATACGCATAAACAAGCACAAAGGTGACACAGTGTTACGTTAGGTCAGGAGAATTGAAGGATAATTACTGGAGAATTGAAGGAGTGTTTCCTGGGAGGGGTGAAGAATAATGGCTGAAATGTATCTAATCCAGTTCCATTAATATAAATCACAAGAAGGAAAGTGTAATCCCAAATCCAAACTAAATACAGAAGAATTCTGATATAACGGAGGACAAGTGGGAAGGAATCCGAGACTAAAGAGCTCTGCCTTTGCTCCCTGAAACTCCATCCCGGATTGTCGAGTGAGGAACACTAAGCAGATCAATGTTGCCTAACAGGAGGGAGCAACTGGGGTAATTGTGATGCAGAAGGTTTGCAGGGACTAAGACGTGAGGGATTTAAAAGTGAGGACCAGGATTTTGAATTTGGTCTAGTGGGGGATGAAGAGTCAGTGGGCATCCAACTTATAAGGGGCATCTTATGACAGGGTTGTACTGTAAGCAGCAATTGCAATTATTTATCCTAAGCAGATCATTACTCTACAACAACCACAATATTAAATTTGTATAGTGCCGTTTGCGTCAGGAGGATGTCCCAAGTAACACCTACATTACTTGAAACCCAAATTAATTAATAAACTGCTGGAACAAGAGATCATTTCAAATTGTTCAGACATGGTCAGGACACAAGCAGTCAATTACTCACCCCTCCACAATGGTCCTGTTTGCCAGTCGAATGCAATGCTCCCATAGGATGTTAGACACTTGTAGTGGGATGCGCACTCGTTTGGAAACTTCGGATAACCTCTTGTTGAATTGCTCAAACTCCTACAAAATAAATGCAGAGGTAAGCCGTTAAGCATGTTCTTCTAATTTATCCATGTGAATGGACGTCATGCAGAGAATAGACTATTCCCAGGGCTGCTCACAGTACCTTATAGGTCAATAAAACTCATCAGTGCAAACTCCCTCGCCGCTCCTCGTCCTTTTTATACATCTCTTAACCATCTTTGTTTCAGTGCTCAGCCAGCATCTGCTAACAATTGTCTGAAACCTCAATGAGTGTTAGCTCTTATGTCGCTATTGAGTTCTTTAACAAAGTTGTAAGTGAAACGGTGGATTGATCTCTGGCAATACATTACTACATATTTGATGTGTTCAAAATAATGAGGGGTTTTGATAAGAGTTTCCACTGGCGGGTGGATCGGTAATCAGAGGGCACAGATTTAAGATAATTGGCAAAAGAACCAGAGATAGAATTATTTTTAAAAAACAAACGCAAGTTGTTACGAGCTGGAAGAGTGTCTGAAAGGGTGGTGGATTTGATAATAATTCTCAAAAGGGAATCAGATAGAAACTTGCAATGTTATAGGGAACAAGCGGGGGAGTGGGACTAGTCGGACAGCTCTTTCAGAGAAAGGTCGAATGGCTTCATTCTGTGCTGTAAGATTCTATGATTCTACAATTGTAGAGTTGGAAGCTACACAGTGCTATTGTAGTCATCAGTGATGCAGAGTATGTGACAACATTAGATATTAGAGAACCATTGAAAACACTCTCCACATCATTCAACAAAGAACTGACTTCATACTTTTCAAAAACATAAAAACATATGATTTGGCACGTTGCAGATGAGGTAGATTTGGGGGATGTTGTTCACGCCTCTGGATCAGAGTGGCAGTTACAACTCGGATCTTCAATCTTCCAATAATTCAGTTTGAAGTTGGCTGGGAAAACTCCGCAGACAGGATCAACGTTGAGCCATTGGAAAGCACTTGTGAAATGTGCAGAGGAATTGGGGCATGAGGAAAGAGCAGAGAAGTAGGATCTTGTTTCATCAGCCGACATTTGCGGTGACCCACCACCAAACTTAAATGTGTTCAGAAGTCATCTTCAAAAAACTGTGAAGCAAGCACTTCATTACCAGCACAAAAACTGTAGGGAGTTGTCAGTTCCCCACCTGGAAGTTTGCATAACTGCAAAGTAATCAACCACAATGGGCATCTTTGAGTGGTCTCATGACAATTTTAGTGGAGTTCAGGTTTAGTTTCAGATGCATCAAATGATGTGTGGTAATTTTACAACGTCATTGACAACTCCATTCAGCAATGAGGTGATAATGGGTGTCCAAAACTGGGCTTCATTCGGGTAATTATGATAAGATCATATAAAAACACCAAACATAACAACAATAATAATTGTTGCATTTCTTATAGTGCCTTTTTTCAGCCTCTCTGCTCCCATACTCTGGAACTCCATCCCGCAATCCCTTCGCCTCTCTTCCTCCCTTTCCTCCTTCAGGGCCAGTCTCATGACCTTCTTCTTCGACCGAGCCTTCTGCTCCCCTCCTAACTCTCCCCCCTCTCCTTCTCTCCTTCCCCCTACTCCTACCCTGACCTATTCCCCACTGCTCGGGTCCCGACCTAGCCATTCGGCGCCTTGGAACATCCTCCCAACGTGAAAGGCGCTCTATAAATGTAATTTTGTTGTTGTTGTTGTTGCCTTATTACGTTGTTGAGAAGTCTCAAAACACTTCACAGAATATACTGTGAAATGAATTGTCTGTATATTTTGTGGGTGAAAAGTGGCAGCCAATTGCGCACAGCTGTGTCTCAGAAACAGTCGTGGCTTGAGTGAGATTTTGTATTTTTTTTAGGGCATTAATGCCTCCAGAAAGCAATCTGCCAATTGACTAACAACTGATTTCCTACTTACTGCTACACAAACTGTGGCATATAGAGCAAGGAAACTTGCCCAAAGTTTTGCCCTGCCCAGGAATTGAACTAGGGTCCTATTGTGAGGCGGGTGCTCTATTCACTGAGCTTCAAGTCTCCACAAATATTATAGCAAAGGCATTGAAATCCATATGAAGGGTGTTCATTCAGGGATTTCAACCATCCTAAAAAGGGGATCATTCTCACAATTCCCAGTTGGTCATCCAGACGTACTCCTTGGGGGTAATGGAGAATGTGAAAATACAGATTGTTTTTTCATGAGGTTTGGACAAGCTGTAAATAAACACTACGTTTGTCACAGTTATAAAAGTTCAATTTTGAAATATATTTTAAGAGAAGCTCTTATGCCAGAATTTGCTTTAATCAAATTTAACACATTATCAATGTAAATTGGGACATTAGAATGGTTTTCCTCTTGTTAACACTTTGGTATATTGTTGTCTGACAAGATAACTTAATAACAACGACAACAACTTTCATTTATATAGTGCCCTCCATGCTGGACGGCGTCTCAGAGCGCACAATAGTGGATCCCGGGACCGAGCCAGGGGCAGGGGTAGAATAATATTGTACGTAGTAAGTTTTTTCAAGCTAAAAATCAATTAATCCTCTTGAGATACAGTACTTAGAAACAACTGAACAAGCTTTATTTTGGAGTGGAGCCCTTGAGCTATTCAGCCTTGAGATTGAATCCTTTCTTCAGGCAATTCAAGTGCAGTCCTTCTTGTTCACGCATTATATTATATTATATTATATTATATTAAAGCATGTATTGTAAATGCTTTGCATTTACCAAGTAATCAGGTATCTTCAGGCAATGCAATGCAAAGGTGGTTGTGAACTAACACGTTTATACCCGTTTTACGATACGAGTAGCTTGCCCGGAATTTAGTTTTAAAAAATCACCCCTGCATTTGTGGAAGCATCTCTTTTTATATTGCTTTTAAAATGTTGTCCGGACATATCTCGGCGTCTAATTTTGCACTTATCTAAAATTGTTTTCAAATCTGAGCACTGGGATCCAATGTCCTGGTGAGCTCTAAAGTGGTGGCATTCAAGCTTGTGTTGCTGACTCCCTACGTAATCGTTCTTAAACTCTGGAAAGGTCATCAGTAGGAGGTAAGTAGATACCAGATAAATCTCCACAGAAAAGGATGCTCTTGTGAGCTCTTGGTGATCGATTACAAAATGGTATCAGGATTGGCTTTTATTGCAGTTTGGAGATACGGCAATTTGGGAGGAACCGAGTGGCACAAAGAATGTAATGAAAAGAATAGGAAAAACAAAAGCTATTTTAGACCACATCCGCTTCTTTATCTCAGTGGTTAGAGCACTCGCTTTACAAGTGTGAGACCTGTTTGAATCCAGGCAGGTCAGGGCGAAACGTTGAGCAAGTTTCCTTACTCCACGCGCCTAATAATAGTCCATCCCAAAAAAAAACACAATAATAAAATTGGTCATTTCAATCCACGACTGTTTGTGGGACACTGCTGTGCGCAATTGGCTGCCGCGTTTCGGCCAAAAATATACAGTCAATTCACTTTACAGTATATTCTGTGAAGCGCTTTGAGACTTTGATCAAATATCAAAAGCCCTCCATAAATGCAAGGATTATTATTATCATCTCAATTAAAATAATACTCTCCTCTGGAAATGTGAAAACTGAACAGGTATCTGCTGATTTACTGTAGAATTAAATGTAATCTTGCCTCATATCAATTATAGACTTGCTTGTATGGATTAATTTCTCTATGCAGACTTTTGCTCAGAGGGCTTTCAACCACCTTTTATATACCTGATGCCACCATCTGTCCAATGAAAAATGCACCTTGCCATCGCAATTAATAACAAAATGTATCTGCAGGCATTCTTTTGATTTTAACTCACATTACATTGGTACACGGCATTGAAACCAGTGAGCAATATAATAACCTCACTTCTACCCAGTTACTACAGAGGGAGAAAGCCTTATTTCTGATTAGATTATTTAAAGCATTTCATAGAGATTTCACAATCCATTTATATAATTCTGGTTAATAAAGAACACAGGGAGGAAATGGAAAACTTAGAGGCTTTATTTATGTGTCAAATATGGTTTGAAACTTTTATATCTCACCAGGAACCAAGACAGGTCAGTAAAGAGAGTAATAAGAACAAATTTAAAGTAGAAAGGTCTGATGAGATGATTGAAAATAATAATTCATGAGCATCCTCCCAGTCAACTGTAGCAGCTTGCTAATTATAAAGACAGATATTATTCATTAGGCATTTAAAACTATTTCTCACGGAATTGTTTCACTGACCTCTGGTGCTATTATGCTAATATTCAGAAATGACTGCTCAAAATGTTCTGTCATTCAAAAAAAATCAAAGCCAATGTACTGAGGCACTAAAATCTAAATGCCAATTCCATTAGCCTCTCAATTACCTTGGCTGTTTAATTACCAATTCAAAAATGAAAGTGCCACATTCTGGTGGAATTTATTGTTTTAAAGTTCCATTCAGATTTTCAAGCACTTTTCATATTAAATCAGCTCAAGATAATAATACTAATAATAATAATCCTTAATAATAATCCTTGCATTTGATACAGCGCTTTTCACATCTTATTGACGTGCCAAAGCGCTTCACAGAATATGCTCTAAAGTGAATTGACTGTATATATTTGCGGGCGAATCACAGCAACCAATTGCACATAGCAGTGTCCCACAAACAGTCGTGGATTGAAATTTTATTATTGTGTTTTTTTTTTAGGGATTATTATTAGGCGTGTGGAGTAAGGAAACTTGCCCAAGGTTTCACCCTGACCTGCCTGGATTTGAACACAGGTCTCCCCAGCTTGCAAGACAAGTGCTCTAACCACTGAGCCACAGGAGCTCCTGTGAACCCTAACCCCTATCATTTTACTATTTAATTGCAGATAAATATTTGATAGAACCAATCCAACAAAAAAAACTTACATGGAAACAAACATTTTTAGTACAGAAGGGGCTCTATCAACTATCATATCCATATTACTCGTTTGTAACACGCCCTTTATTTTAAATAATTTTACACTTTCAAAATAATAAATTTTAGTGTTTAGGAAATGTATTCTCACCTCTCCCATGATATTACTGCTACCAACTCCTTTAGCCACCTTGTCATGTTCCCTCAACTCCTGAAATAGCTTTTCCCAAATTTCTTTATCATACCATTTCATAATTTTAAACAGGTCTATCATCTCCCCTTTCAATTTCTGTTGCACAAGAAATATTAATGGTAAATGCCACATGTGTCATCCAACACAATTCTAAAGTAAATCCAATTACTGTAATAACAATCAAACAAAACTAATTTCTAACATGATTTATTTTCAAATTGCTAGATTATTTGCTGACTGCTTAGTCTCACAGTTAGGACTCATAATATAGTGGTTAGAGCACTCGCCTTACAAGTGAGAGACCTGGTAGGTCAGGGTGAAATTTTTGGCAAGTTTCCTTACTCTACATGCCTGATAATAATCCCTACGAAAAAAAACTTAAAAATTGGTCATTTCAATCCATGACTGTTTGTGGGACATTGCTGTGTGCAAAATGGCTGTCGCGTTTCGCCCACAGGTATAGAGTCAATTCATTTTACAGTACATTCTGTGAAGTGCTTTGAGACATCAAGAGGATGTGAAAAGTGCTATATCAAATGCAAGGAATTATTATATTTATAGTTATAATAAGGTAGCCTGGCTCGGTTGGTTGCATCTATTCTTCTTCCCCAGAAGATTGTGGGTTCAAATGCCATGTCAGAATTTGGGGCTCATAGTCTAGCCAACACTTCAGTGAAAAGTTGAAGGTGCCATAGTTCAGATGACATGTTAAACATCATATCAACATCACTTTTTTTCCCCCAAAGTGGTGTTCTAGTGTATATTAAACATCTCATACTGTAACACTATTCAAAAAAAAGACTTTCTCCCGGCATTCTGTCTGACAATCCCCAGATAAAATTGGTCATTTACTTCACGGCTATATGCAGGACTTTGGAGAGTGCCAATTGGCTGTTGCGTTTGCCAACAAATATAAGTCACAACACTTTAATACTTACCACTGCATTTGATCTAGAACCATTCTCACGTCGAGACATCTCTCTGACGTGAAAGGTGCTATGTCAAATCAGGAACTAGTATTAATAAAAATCTCTGCATATTTTATCCAAAGAGTTCACTAAAGCTCACAACTAAAGACCTTTCTCTTCGACTGCGCCTTTGGTCACCTTTCTATCCCTGCCCCTGGCTCGGTCCCGGGATCCATTACTGTGAAGCGCTCTGAAGCTGTCTGGCATGGAGGGCGCTATGCAAATTAAAGTTGTTGTTGTTGTTAAAAGTGTGAACCACAGTGGTTTGGTAAATTCTATTCTCATCATAGTCAGGGATATCAGGAAACTGAACATTTCCACTTTGGGGACCAAGCAGCAACATCAAGGACATCGCAATCAGTAGAAGAGTAAAGTTCCCCCTTTACTATGTAGTAATTTGTATCTTGTTTCCCATATAAAACTAATAGAAAAACTTGGAAAGTAAGGTTTATTAAGAGGTATGAGGAAAAGAGATTTTAAAAACTTTGCCACATTCGAATAAACTGGTGGAAAAGACTCAACAAACTGAATGGCCTCCTCTGTTTTTATGTTCCTAACATCGTGCTCTTAACCCCTGGCCTCAGAAAAGTACGACCTTGTGTAATAGTGCAATGTCTTGTCCAATCTTCCAACCATTTTATAGCCTTTGCGTTAGACTGCCAATTTAGTCTTGAACTGTGTCTAATTGTAGCAGTTCTCTTTTCCTGCTAGGGACGGAGTTCAGACTGAGATATGCAACTGCCACATGATTTTGGCAAGACCTGACATAGTCTGAAAGAACTGTAGGTCCTTTCGCTTACAGACTTTCTTGATCGTAAACCATCAGCTCAGATATTTTAAATATGTTCAAGGCAAACTTCCTATGAATTTACTGCACAGATTCACCACCAATGTGTTTCCTATGCTTTGTCAATATGGGTATATGTACAGGCCATTGAATATCAAATTGGCTGATTCACCAAAACCATTTTTTTCTCTTGTAATCATTCAGTTCAGGATAAATCTTTTCAACTGTCATACATAATACAGTACTCCTACTTTGTGTCACAGAGGCTACAGGCATTTTCTCCAAAATAATTAATCGTCGAAGGAAAAAAAACTTCCAGGTATTTATCTTCCAGCCTCTTTTCTATAGAGAAAATACTGACTATTCAATCTTACTAATTTAACCACATCCACATTGTGTAACATATTGTTATTTAGCATTACAAAGAGTAATAGCTTAATTTAATTTTCAATTTAATTTTTCTCATCAACATCACAGTGATTTAACTGTTAACACATTGTTCTTCCATTTACAAATTTTAAAGAAAACTTGTAATCCTAAACAAGATAGATAGAGATTATCAGGCTGCCTTTTTATTTGGTCAGCCGATTGTCGGAGACACGGGGAAACCCATCACCGTGTTTAAGAGTATCCAAACCAGACTGATTTATGCATCCCATCCACACATGGAATTTCTTGTGTACGGGAATGGAATGTGCATTCTCTCCCTGGAGGGATACTGGAATTGCCTAATTCCAGAGAATATTAGGTACAGTCTGGCAACAACAACAACAAGATTACAGATGAATAGCGCCTTTCACATCAGGAGAACATCCCAAGGCACTGGACAGTCCATTTTTCAGATTCGAGCTGGGATCGGGATTGGGGAGGGAGAAGAGGGGATTTAGGGTCAGAGTGAGACTTGATCGGTAGTGGTGGAGGGTTGGTGTCAGGAACAGGAGCATTTTGGGGAAGCAGCTTGGATCGTTTGCAGCAGCCAAAGTCCGCACAGTGTGACTGGGAGCAGGTGGAGGGGGTCAGTGAGAATGGTTAGCCCATTGGGTGAGTGGGGACAGAGCTGATTTCCCCAAAATTTGACTTTCCTTGGCAAAACCAAGCCTCGGGGACCCTACAGTGTGTGTTGAATGTTGCTCAAGTTTAACCAGTTAAACATGCACAGGTTGTCATTGAAAGCACCATCAGCAAACGTTCTCTCTGCTTGTCCAGTTGGGACCACCCACTCAATTTCGATTTATCTTGCGGGTTTAACAGGAGCTGAGTGCAAAGAATCACTGCCCTTGCTTTCCCTAAAAAGTACAGTCATTGCACATTACAGAATATCCCATGAAGCACTTTGAGACACCTATCCAATGTGAAAGGCACAACAATAAGATAGAGATTATTATTATATTGTTAATTTGAGAGCAGAATCAAAGGTGAAGTGAAAGCAGGTTGCTCACCTGCCCATTTGACTTTACTTTAAGAAAGTGTCACCACCTAAGAGTTTATTCACAACACAACAAGTATATGGTATGAGGACCGAATTTGTCCATCAATTCAAAGTTTTAATCTTCATCAATTAAATAGTTACCTCTGTGAAATGAGTGAAACTGAATATGAGTGAAATTCAGGTAAAAAAAGAAACGTTACAGGAAGATAGTTGCATTATTAGATTTCTTGGCACGTTTGACAGTTCAGACAAACAGATCAGATAAAATTGTTTTCTAATGTATTCTGCATCATAATTGTGGTATAAATAGAACAATGTATAATACAGATCTAAATATGGAGCTGATACATAGAGACCAAGTTGCATACAATTCACTAGGGCCCGTCGATATGGGAAATTTCCGATATGGATATATCAGTTGGCTCATATCGATATATACCGATATATCGATATTTTCGGGTTTTTTATATTGCGCATGTGCGCGCATTCGGAGATGCACGCGCATTCAGGGCCTATCTCCTCAGGAGGTAAATATCTCTCTCTCTCTGAGTCTCTCACACTCACTCTCTCCATCTCTCTCTCTCTCTGTGTCTCTCTGTCTGGTCTCTCCCTCCCTCCCTCTCCCCCCCCCACCCCACCGTCTCTCCCTCCCTCTCTCCTCCCCCACCCCCCCCGTCTCTTCCTCCCTCCCCCCCCCCCCGTCTCTCCCTCCCTCTCCCCCCCCATCTCGCCCTCCCTCTCCCCCCACCCCTTGTATACCTGTATATTGTATTCGAGGACTACGAATACAATATGGTGGCTAGCACCTCAGTCTGTGCATTGTGTAGAGATGAGCATTCTGGGTCTTGTAGTTCAGTGCGCACGCATTCGGGGTGTGCGCGCATTTGGATGTGCGCGCGCATTCCATGCTCTAGGCCCAGGAGGTTGCAATGCCAGTGACAAGGTACCGATATTTTATATATATCGTTTATATCGAATTTTTCGATATATCGATGTATTTTAAATTCCGATATCGGCATATCGATATGAAAATTTTATCGGATATAATCGATATATCGACGGGCCCTACAATTCACTAATGCCTGGGACTTATTAATGGATTCTCTTCATGTTCAATGTCTCAC
Organism: Hydrolagus colliei; assembly: GCA_035084275.1. Lineage (NCBI taxonomy): Eukaryota > Metazoa > Chordata > Chondrichthyes > Chimaeriformes > Chimaeridae > Hydrolagus > Hydrolagus colliei. The sequence goes on along the minus strand of CM068743.1, from coordinate 133,287,102 downwards.
GAATATTTAGTCAGAAATCAGCCATACAATTCGATGGCGTTTTACAGGATGGGACTATTTCACTATAAGTTCGAAAATGCTACAGCTAATATTTTAGGTTCTGCTCTATTTATACAGAACATTTGGTGGCAAATTGCTGTGATTTGGGCAATTATTCACTGCCAATGTGCAGTATAAATTGGCTCCTGACACCACCCGAAGAATAAATGCAGGAGTGTGAGATGCATTGGCCCAGCGCCCCCGCTTTCATTTCAGAGTTGCTTGAATGGACAGCTAGCGAGGTATGAAGAGAGTATTTTTAACAGCATGCATGAGCAGAATACCAGAATCAGTATTTTATCATCTGAAATCCAAATCAAAATAAATCCAAATGAAATAATAAGTAGGCAGAATAAACCTGATTTCTTGTTTCACATTACTGTGTATACCTTCAGAAGCAAGGCAGTTTCACCCTGGCCAATACACCTACAGCACAATTTAAAAAATATATACCATTTTATACAGAAAATATTCAGCAAAAATGTATTCCAATAGGAAATTAACTGTGACACATATGGATAGTATTCATAAGGAGGATCAAAAATTATGAAGAATGTCACTTAGTTTTATAATTGGTATTAAGTTGATCTCAGAAAATAATGTAAATTAACATTAATAGTTATGAAATGGTAACCTTGTTCCTAGCCGCATAGAATCATAGAATTTTTACGGCACAAAAGGAGGCCATTCAGCCCATCTGTCGGCTCTTTGAAAAGAGCAACTCAATCCCACTGCCCAGCTCTCTCCCTATAACCTCACAGACCTGTTCTCCCTAAATAAAGATCTAATTATCTTTTAAAAGCTGTTATTGAATCGGCCTCCACCACCTTTTCAGGCAATGCATTCCAGATTCGAACAACCCACTGAGTGAAAACATTTCTCCTCAGCTCCCCTCTACTTCGTTTTGAAACTATTTTAAATCTGTGACCACGAGTCACAGATTTGCCCACCAGCGGAAACAGTTTTTCCTTATTCACCCTGTCGAATCCCCTCATGATTTTATAAACCTCTATTAGGTCTCCTCTCAACCTTCTCTGTTCCAAAGAGAATAAACCTAGCCTATCTAGCCTTTCCCCATAACTGAAGTCCCTCAATCCTGGTACCATTCTAGTAAACCTTCTTTGTACCCTTTCCAATGCCTTACCATCCTTTCAATAGTGTGGTGACCAGAATTGTACACAGTACTCCAGCTGAGGCCTAACCAAAGTTTTATAGAGGTTTTTCAGCACTTCCTCACTTTTGTACTCTATACCCCTATTTATAAAGCCTAGTATCCCATATGCCTTCTTAACGGCTTTGTCTACCTGTCCTGCCACCTTCAAAGAGTCACTAAAACAAATCCCCTGGTCTCTCTGTTCCCTCACACCCCTTAAAATTGTATTATTTAGCCTATATTGCCTCTCCTCATTTCTTCTTCCAAAATGTATCACCTCATACTTCCCTGCATTAAACTTCATCTGCCATGTTTCTGCCCACTTTACCATTTTACCTATATCTTCTTGCAGATGGTTACTATCCTCCTGACTATTTACTATACTCCCTAACTTAGAATCATCTGCAAACTTGGAAACTGTGCTCCCAACACCCAAGTCCAGATCATTAATATATATTAAAAAGAGCAGTGGTCCCAATACCGATCCCTGGGGGACGCCACTGCACACTTCCCTCCAGTCTGAAAAATAGACGCTCACCATAACTCTCTGCTTTGTGTCTCACAGCCGGTTGTGGATCCACGCTGCCACTGTCCCTTTAACGCCATGGGCCTCTACTTTCCTAATAAGCCTCTCACCCGGCACTTGTCAAATGCCTTTTGAAAGTCCATGTAAACTACATCAACAGCGCTGCCCTCGTCCACCCATTCCGTTACCTCATCGAAAAATTCTATCAGATTTGTAGGGCAAGATTTGCCTTTAACAAATCCATGCTGGCTATCCTTTATTAGCCTATATCTTTGTAAGTGAAGATCTATCTTGTCCCTTATCATAGACTCTATAGAAGTTTGCCCACTACCGACGTTAGACTGACTGGCCTGTAGTTCCCAGGTTTGGCCCCTTTTTATACAGTAGAGTAACATTAGCAACCCTCCAGTCCTCTGGCACCACCCCTGTGTCCAAGGAAGATTGAAAGATTGTGGCCAGAGTCTCTGCTATTTGCTTCCATACTTCACTTAGTAACCTAGGATGCATCCCATCCGGACCGGGTGATCTAACTACCTTGAGCACCGTCACCTTTTTAGTACTTCCTCTCTGTTTATACTAATCCTATCCATTTCTTCTACCCTCTCCTCCAATACTACAGCGTTGGCTGCATCCTCTTCTCTTGTGAAGACAGAGATAAAGTGCTCATTGAGTACATCAGCCATGCCCTCTGCCTCCACAATAAGGTTTCTTCCTTGACCCCTAATTGGCCTCACCCTACCCTTGACCAATCTTTTACTCTTAATATGTATGCAAAATACCCTAGGGTTCCCTTTAATGTTACCTGCTAATTGTTTCGTCTTCTTGCCCCTCTAATTTCCTTTTTCAGTTCTCTCCTGCTCTTCCTATATTCTGCTTGGTTGACCTCTGTATCTTGGGCCTGACACTTGTCATAAGCCTCCTTTTTTGCTTTATTTTAACCCCAATTGCCCTAGTCATCCAGGGAGGTTTGGATGCCCTACATTTTATCTTTGTTGGAATGTTTTTGACTTGTGCCCAAGCCATCTCTTCCTTGAAGACTGCCCACTGCTCATTAGCTGCTTTACCTGCCAATCATTCTTTCCAGTCCACCTCGGCTAGGTCCCGTTTTAACTCACTGAAATTAGCCTTCTTCTAGTTGAGTGTCTTCACCTTTGAGTGTTCCTTATCCCTTTCCATAATTTGCTATTCCCTAGGTGCTCACCTTCAGAAACCTGTTGTACTTGCCCCACCTCATTCCCCCAAACTAGATCCAGCACTGCATCCTTCCTTGTTGGGACTGGAAACATACTGATGAAGAAAGTTGTCCTGTACACATTTCAGGAATTCTTCTCCATTCTTGCCCTTTACATTATTATTCTGCCAGTCGACGTTGGGATAATTAAAGTCTCCCATTATCACTACTCTATTGGCTTTGCATCTTTCCGAAATCCGATTACAGATCTGCTCTTCTATCTCCTTCCCACTATTTGGTGATCTACAGTGTAACTGCTCCTTTTTTTAATTCCTTATCTCCAACCAGATAGATTTGGTTTTTTGGTCTTCTTCCACCTCATTCTTTTCTAAGGCTGTAACTGAGTCTTTAACTAATATTACCACCCGCCTCCTTTTCTCCCTTCTCTATCCCTCCTGAATATATTGTAGCCAGGAATGCTGAGTTCCTATTCCTGTCCTTGTTTGAGGCTCTGTTCCTGCTGCCACATCAAATCCCCTTGCAGCAACTAGAGCCTGCAGCTCACTCATTTTATTTGTCAAACTCTGCGCATTTACATACATGCATTTCAAGACAGAATTCACCTGCTCTGTACTTTTCTCCTGTCCTACCCCTCCGCTTGTCCCCGTCTTACCCCTCCCTTATCTGAACTACTGTTTGCATTCCCAACCCCCCATATTCCCATATTTTGATGCAGATTATTTAAGCACATATACAAAAAACATTGAGGAAAAAAATAGTTGCCTAAGGTCAAAATTCTTAAGAGAAATTAAAGCTAATTTTTGTTTTGCAATGTTGATGTTTTGAAATACAAGTGCACTTAAACACAACACTTGTTATCTTTCTGGTCACCTAGGTAAAAATATTTTAGTAAATAAACTTTGGGGCAAATCCTCCATGTTCGTGAAATCAAATCACACTACGACTATGTATATTTATGCTGATGAAGAGTGATATACAAGAGGTTTACCTGGATTTACCTAAGATGAGGGAAAACAGCCATTCAAGAAGCAAAACCCTTATATTCTGTTCTGTCAACTAAGCTTTCACTCATTGAAGATTTAAAATTGTGAAACTCCAAATCAGAAATACATTGGCACTTCATCTATCAAAGATATTCTGTTAGGACTTCCTGCCTCTATCGGTCATATCAGTTGATGTAACCTTTTAAATGGGTCACTATATACAGTAAAATACTTTGCTAACCGGAATTCTAACTCAACTTTGAACAAACTTTACAGTATACACTGCGAAATGCTTTGGGACACCTCAATGATGTTCTAAGGTACTGTACAATATGCAAGGATTGTTATTATTAACTGTAGCAGATCAACAGGTCTCATGCTGGCACTTACCTTGAGGAGAGCGTCGACATATACATTGTGTTGTGACATAATTTCTTTTACGTCCCATTTAACATTCGCCATAAGATGTAGCATCTGTTCATAATCAATGGCTTTGGCAGCCACAATCCAATAAATTGGCTTACGTAGCTCACTTGCAGTCGATACAGTCTGTTTGGGACAAAGGAGTCGAAAACAAAAGGGAAAGCAGAGTGAATGTGGTAGCCAAATATTCGTAGAAAGGCATCCAAGTGCATTTTAAAATTAATAATAGTAGTTTGATATCTGAATAATTTAATGTCTCACCTGTGAATAAAACTGCTGCAAAAACGGCTTCTTGGCTGAAGGCATCATGGTATCGAGATGGGGCTGTAGACATTCAAATTGCTCAGCTAAAAATACTCTAAGGACAATAAACAAAGACAGTTAGGAATTAGGTTCTTATTACATTTATATACCAATGTTCAAGTCAGAATGTGTTACACATCATTATGTGTAACACATAGGGTCCATCGATATGGAAATTTTCCGATATCGATATATCGGTGGGCTCACATATATACCGATATATAGATATTTTTGGGTTTTTTTACACTGCGCATGCATTTGGAGGTGCGCGCGCATTCCATGCTCTAGGCCCAGGAGGTTTGCAATGCCGGCGACAAGGCAAGTTGGAAAAGTTCGCTTTATACCGATAATATTGATGATACTGATATATCGCCGGAAACGATATACTGATATTTACGATGTACTGATATATTTTTTGATACAGAATTTTTCGATATATCGATATATTTTAAATTCCGATATCGGAATACCGATATGAAAAATTATATAGATATAACCGATATATCGATATATCGCCGAACACTAGTAAAATAATACAAATGCTGCATTTGTTCACATGGAACAGGAGATAAATGAATCAAATGGGCAGTTGAGGGACTTTCTAGTTGAGGGACTTTCTAGTTGAGGGCTTGAGATGCTGCATCTCTATCTTCAAAATATGTTATCTGTTAACTTATTAATGTATTATTATTATTATTATTTTCAATGTATTCACCTTTCAAACAATTCTCACTTATGCAAAATTTCAAAACAATGTCATAACCTTCCCAATGTTATATCCTTCAGATGGTGAGGTTGGGTGAATGTACTGACGAAGAAGATCCATAGAGGACAATCTCCAGAGTCAGAACAAAATGCTACTCGCGATAAACACCCCTGAGAGGGATCGATCTAGGCTATCCTGTGTCAGAGCATCATCGGTTGTGATGTGAGAAGGAAGGAACCAATATAAAGTGGTTTTGTTGTGCATGTCAAAGCTGGCTCTATCTAGGAGCTGACATGATTGCCACAGTTTAAATAATTTGAGTGTCAACATTTCTTGCTTTGAAAATTTCTTCCACAACACCCAGTACAATATGTTCCAGTAACAATACTTGGCCATGGAATCCAATTTGGAATAGGAGTCAGTTTTGTAATAATGATCAACACTGAGCTAAAAACAGTTCCAACGACATTTTCCAGCCACCTGAATGGCAAAATGTTGATTGACCTGTGCTATTGCTATCAGTCAGTCAATGATACTAAGACTGATAGGTAAGCTTATGCATCAATTATGATTATTCATTAGTTATTATTAGTAATAAGATTAAGAAAAGTGTATGTCCTTGATTATCCAGCGCCTTGGGACATCCTCCTGACGTGAAAGGCGCTATACAAACGCTATACAAATGTAATTGTTGTTGTTATGAGAAATCAATTCTACCTGGACAGTCCGCAACTATCTCACCCCCCCACGCTGCCGAAACACTCGTGCACGCATACATCACCTCGAGGCTGGACTACGGAAACTCTCTCCTCGTCGGCCTCCCCAGTTCCTCCATTCACAGGCTGCAGGTCATCCAAAACTCTGCAGCCCGTGTACTATCCCGCATCCGCCTCCGCGACCATATAACCCCCACCCTCGCCCGTCTCCACTGGCTCCCCATCCTCCAGAGGATCGAGTTCAAGATCCTCGTCCTCACCTTCAAGGCCTTACACGGCCTTGCCCCGCCCTATTTAACCAATCTACTTTCCCCCTACACTCCCACCCGGACCCTCCGTTCAACAGGACTTGGTCTGCTCCAAGCCCCCCGCCCGAACCGCCCCACCATCGGAGGCCGGGCCTTCAGTTTCTCCGCTCCCACCCTATGGAATACCATCCCCCAATCCCTCCGTCTCGTTTCTTCCTTTTCCTCTTTCAAGGCCGGTTTGAAGACTTTCCTCTTCGACCGTGCCTTTTGTTCCACCCCGAACTCTTTGACCTCCCCTTCGTGTTTCACCCCTTCCCGAACATTCCCCTCTCAGCTCGGGTCACACGCCTCCTGTGCAGCGCCTTGGGACGTCCTCCCGACGTGAAAGGCGCTCTATAAATGTAATTTGTTGTTGTTGTTGTTGGAATGGTTTATTAGTGATTAGAAGACACCTTAACTAACTATCTATCACTGATAACCTTTCACTTTGTTTTCAGAAAGCAATTTAAATTTACAATAAATTTACAATATAAAATTACATTTGAAAAGCGCCTTTCACATCGGGAGGACATCCCAAGACGCTGAATCTTGAGATTTACCTAGGATTACGGGGTTTAATATAATACATCTCAATAATATAATGAATCTATTCTTATATACCCCAATGCCCTCCTCACTGGTCTACCCTCTGCCACCATTCACAAAATCTAGCTCATTCAAATTCCGTCGCCCGCATTCTCACCCGGACCAAACTTCGCTCCCCGATTACCCCAGTCCTTGCCAGACTTCACTGGCTTCCTGTCTCAGAGTGGATCAACTTCCAGATCCTCACACTTGTGTTCAAATCCCTCCACTCCTCTGCACCCCTCTACCTCTCTCCTCACAACAGTGCCCATTGCCTCCGCTCCACTGGGTCTGGCCTCCTCCTTCTCCCCCAAATCCTCCGTTCCACCGTCGGCGGCTGTGCCTTCAGCCACTATGCCCCAAAGCTCTGGAACTCCCTCCCTCACTCCCTTCGCCTCGCCCCTCCTTTCCCATTTTCAGGTTGCACCTGAAGACTTCATTGTTCGACCGCACCTATGGTCACCTTTTCCCCTCCCCGGTCTCGGCCCCGGGTTCCGCTTTATAATAATCCTTGCATTTGATATATCGCTTTTCACATCTTATCAACGTCCCAAAGCGCTTCACAGAATATACTGTAAAGTGAATTGACTGTATATTTGTGGGCGAATCGCGGCAGCCAATTGCGCACAGCAGTGTCCCACAAACAGTCGTGGATTGAAATGACCAATTTTATTATTGTGTTTTTTTTTGGAGGGATTATTATTAGGCGTGTGGAGTAAGGAAACTTGCCCGAGGTTTCGCCCTGACCTGCCTGGATTCAAACACAGGTCTCCCCAGCTTGCTCTGAGACACCGACTGGCGTGGAGGGCTCTATATAAATCCAAGTTGTTGTTGTTATATGGAAAGATTGTGTTTAGAAATATTCACTGGCTACTGTTGCTGGCTGCTGCATTTTCCCTTCAGATTAATAGTCATGGTTCTAAGCTTTCCAACTGTCAGTTCAGTGTTGCCACCATTCCTAATAATTCCATCATCCCATTACAATTTAAATAATCCAAATAATCTTTGCTTGTGACAATGTGATCCAAAATGTCTAGCAGGAATTTCTTAACAAGAAATCAGTCATGTAAATATGATACAGTATTTCCATTAATATGCATAATTGTCCATACAGTGAGTGTAGTTATGGAGCAGAATTTCCCCATACAATTCTAATGGGATTAAGAAATCTTCAAGCAAATCAATGCATTTTAGTTTCTAGTGTACATGTATATGGGGAATACTTTCAATACTTCTCCAGCTAATTTAAATTAAGTCCAGCTCACATGAAAAAACAACGAAAACATATCAATACAGCTTCCTGTAGACTTGAGAGTCATTTGAAGCCTGAACTACTGAGCAGAACTGAGCAGCTATCAACCCTGAGCTCAGTCAGTGTGGAGCTCTACTCCATTTCCATATATTCTTGTCCAGGGTGACAATTAGGAGATATCAAGAAAGGTGACATTCACACCACTGGGAAATTGCTCTGTGCTGAATGTGAGGCATAAAACAACTACAGCCTTTTAGATTATGTATAAATCAGCTTATATTTGACAAAAGTAACCTCCTCTAAAAACAATCGTAGCTTAGGGAAAATTTATATTATCAATTTGATATCTTGCATTTGTAGACACCATTTATTCATTACTCTTAAACAATACAGAGGGGGTGCTGGTATACTGGAATGACTTCAGTTAATTTGAGGTAGAGCAAATCATGAGTAACAATGTCACCAGATTCAGAAGGATTTGGATCCTCAAACAAACTGTGTCTAAAAAATGATATAAGAAATTCTAATGAGAAAAGGCCACTTCACCCATCTACCATGCTTCCTTCTCAAGACCATCTTTTGATGGTCTATCATGTCCTCTCCCCAAACCATTCAATCCCCTTTCTTCCAATTGGAAATCAAGCAAATCTCTGGTAAATCTATCCACTCTTACAACCCACTGTATTTGTTCATAATGTGACATTCCTGTATTTCCACAAATATGAAAAACAAAAACACATTTGTATCACGCCTTCCAGGTCGGGAGGACGTCCCGAAGCGTTGAAAAGTCACAAGAACAAATAATAATGGATAGTTTTGTGTAACAGAGAACTCGCAGGTCTTGTTGTTCAGTTGACATTTGTGGTCTTGTCAGCACAGCACAGTGAGCTATATCTCATCGCTTCAGTGAAGGCTCTGCTGCAGGCAGTATCTTTAAGTTTATTTTATTTGTATCTTTAAGTTCTTTCCTTGCAAAACCAGGTTCTGTTCAAATTTGTAGCAAGACACAATTTATAGCAAATAATTCACCAACAACATTGAGTTAAAGGCTTCTATAAATCAGGTAAAGTAAAACCTAAAAGAAATAAATCTTATAGGTGTGCGTATTAAACAATCGTTAAATGTGATACTTCTGAAGTGAAGAATCATGTAAAACATTCTAGCGAATTTGATAGAAAATATCCTTTATGAAATTGCAGGATTCCTCTTATGAAAATTAAGATCAAACATGTTGTTTTCTCTTCAATTACACCTTTTCCCATAATTGACAATAAAATGGACAGTGACTTACAAGGATTCGGTAGCCACAACACGCTCTGCCAGCCCATACAACATTTCAGTGGAGTTCAAAATCACCAAGTGGCTAAGATGTGGACTTGGAACTTTTTCTTTTCTCTCGTCTACTGCAGTCAACGGCCCCGTGTTTTCAGGCGGTGCTTCCTACAAGGAGATCACTAAGATTGACATCATATTTCACCAACAAAACATAAGGGTAAAACAATGGCCGCAATAACTCATTTTGTTGACCTGCTAAGGCAAAAAAATACACTTGCAAAATAAACTATTCCACATACATGTACAGTGACATAGACTATACTCCTAACTGCGAAAACACTTAACGCTTTATAGACTGGCCACAAAGATACTTGGGAACACAGTTAACCCTAATAATGTTGACATCAACAAATTTAATTTCTGCCAGTCCAAAGTCTCCTAATAATAATCCTTGCATTTTGACACAGCGCTTTTCACATCTTATCAACATCCCAAAGCGCTTCACAGAATATACTGTAAAGTGAATTGACTGTATATATTTGTGGGCGAAACGTGGCAGCCAATTGCGCACAGCAGTGTCCCACACACAGTCGTGGATTGAAATGATCAATTTTTATTATTGTGTTTTTTTGGGAGGGATTATTATTAGGCATGTGGAGTAAGGAAACTTGCCCAAGGTAATGAATTAATCAAAGCTGTTATGAGGCACACCCACACACCTTCCCACGTCAGTGGTGCTCCATAAATGGCCAAAGAGAAAGTTGGATCTTTTACAAGAGTGACATATCGGTTGACGTAATTTAGAAAGAATACTCGTTTTACCGATAAGAACAAAGGAGGGAGTATTTTCAATAGAAATGCTTTATTCCAGACATTCATCACACCTCAATAGCTGCTTTAATTGGTTGCAATAAACAGATAGATGTCACTCACAGGCTCAATCTATCTCTGTACACCTTTTTCTTGAGAGAAAAACTCTTTAAAAAAAAACAAATTATTCTCTTCCCTTTTTGAACCTCTCCGTACAACGGCCCCATATCTAAAGAACAGGTGTGTTTCCTGGTCCAAAATCTCTGTCAATGAATCCTTTAAAACAAAGTTGATGTCAACCCTCTAAATATATTGCTCTACCCAGGAATAACAATACTATACTGGCAACATGTTAACACATCTCTGAAATCTGTCCAACTCTTTTGTAAAACTTATTCCAACGGAAATATATATAGTTTTTAAAACCACGACCTGTAAAGGTTATTATTAACGATAGCTATTAAAATAATAAAGGATTAATAATAGGTGCAATCTTTATCTTTTTGGGCACCAGGATAACTAAATTTCAGGCTAGCTTTTCAGGTCATTTATAATCAGAATTAATTGTGAGCTGGGCTAATGGAAAAGAGTGGAAATATTTGCCAAACAAAATGCGGAGAGGTTCGCTGCATTCGGCGGGAAATTGCACGGGGTGCCAAATGTTGCGGAAAATTGCGGAGGGATGAGTGGTGCTATTGAGGTACATTTTGCTGAACCTACATTTTCACGCTTTACTGATAAAAACTAAACATGAGGAAATAACACATATTATAATGTTCAAAAAATAATCTTTAATAAAACAGGGTGTTTCACGTGGGGTGGGGGGAAGGGAAGAGGGGAGGTGGGAAGAAGGGTTTCATGGCTATTTTTGAGAGGCATTTCTGTGTAAAGATTTGCTGTCGAATTCGCCGACAAACACACAGTTGCTACAATTGACAGGAAAATCTTTTGAGACTTTGTGACAATGTGATAAGGCTCTACATCATATGTAATATACTTGTATGTGATATAGCATCGTATCACATCAATCCATCTGAAAGCACTTCATAGAGCTTCTGTAAAGTGTATTGGCTGTAATTATAGGTGAATGCAGCAGTCAATGTACACACAGCAACATCACACAACAACAACAAAAATTACACTTGTACAGTGCCTTTCACGTCAGGAAGACATCCCAAGGCGCTGAACAGATTAGAGTGGAGGGGGGGTGGGGGGTCGGGTAGGGGGAAGGGGAAGGAGAGTATTGGAGGGGGAAGAGTTAGGAGGGGAGCTAAAGGTGCGGTGAAAGAGGAAGGTCTCCGGTAAATAATCGTCTAGTTGATTTAACAAATAAACTGGATGATTGATGTTCAGGACATTGAAAGAAACTCCTTTCTGTTTCGAATCATGTTGTTGAATTTTATACTCATACACCTGAACAGGTAGACAGGTCCTCAGTTCAACATCTCACCTGAGCAACAACTCTTTCTCTTGCCCTCCAAGTGCAAAAATAGAGGGAAAAGTCTTTGGACTGGGGTGCAATCTAAGAAATAAAACCATGTAAATCCAACAACGTCAACTTGTTACTGAACAGCCACGAGTTGAGCCATAATGATTTATGGAGGATGTGTTCGTTGAATGAGATCTTTGTAATAATTAGATTTTAAAGTTACAAAAAGCTGCATAAAAACAGACTTGCTGCGTTTATACTTGTGCGACATGAGCTACTTGGGCTAGGTGCATTTGTAGAATATTTGGAACGATGCCGCAGTAAGTGTTCATTCTTTAGGAGAGGAGGGGGAGAGGAAAAGAGGACTCATTTTTTAAAATTAAATGGCAACTGCGTTGTCCAATTCTATAACAAATAGTGCTCCAACAAACCCACTGCGCTGCCCTGCTGAGTAGACGGACTCCAGTATTGACAAAGTTTCTTGTGTCTCGCAGTGAAGATGGCCTGGTGAGGTCCAGTGCTATCTGCTCTGCTACTACTTATTCTGCTCAACAAGCACCTTCAGGGGTCGGTTGACCTATGAGCAATGTTAATGTGCTTCAGAATAACAGGCAATCTGAATATGTCAGAATGAATGGCCAATACTACACTTCATAATGAATGGGTAATAAAATAATCCTGGCTGGCTGTAAGCCTAGAACAATATAAAATTGGATGGTTGCCATGCTGGGGACTTATTGAAAAAGTTAAGCAGAATAAATTAGTCGAATGTTAAGTTTCCTATTTCATGCTGGACTTTACCATGGAAAAGCCTCGGACATGGCTTTCTAATCTTTTTTAAAACCACCATTCCAACACCGCAGCTGTGTGCATGTTTCAAACAAATAATATTTTCCAACAGCTATAAGTAACCTAAGAAAGCTTTATTGTTTTCCCTTTTTAGTCCTTTAAGCAACGACAGAAATGTAATGGCGAGCAGACAGCACCTGTCACATACAGCCAGTGTGTGCTGGATCAGCTCTCTTGTGTACCAATGGTCAAAACACAATTAGAGACGACTGAAAGGCAAAAAATAAAAATTACACCACAGTATCAAAAAAGCTGAACAGACATCTCCGAAATGCTATATCAAATGTAAGGATTATTATTACTATTATTGCCAAAAGTGGAATATGAAATATATTCACTTCAGTAAATATAAATTAAACTCAATCTGCCTAGGAATTAATGTTTAAAATGTTTTTAAAAAAAGTCAAATGAATATCAATGCCGAAATATGTGTGCAAATCGCTGTTCACTTAATACTATACTTTGAAGCATTTTGAGACGCTCTCTCATTGTGAAAGATGCTAGGTTAAATGTAAGGAGTATTATTATTTTGAAGGAGTTTAACAAGGTATTTAAAATTTATTTTTTAAGTTTAAAAATTATTTAGGTCAAATCACTTTTAGAATCAGTTGCCTGATTTTCAAATGCTGTTCTCGATATACAAATATAGTGTTTTGTGCTTTACCACAACAGCATTTATTTTGCCACCAATTCAAAATGAATAGGAAGTATTATGTCTTTAGGTTTATACTCACTGAGCCACAGTTGCCTTGCTCTTTACGGCATCAAGTATAGGACATCAAGTACGTGATTAGACAGATTTGCAGCAAAGAAATTAATCAGAGTTTACATTCATTCAAGTAAACAACTAATTTTTTGCCAAGTTTCAATCCCAAATTTAGTCACAAGTTTCAATAAATTCTATGCACATTGTCTAAGTGTATTACAGATTTGAGCTATGAAGATGCTGCTTTTATTTAACTACAATGGGATAGGGTTCGATTGTTTATCTGAACTTCACCAATATTCATCTTTTGAGTCTGCATGTCGGGAAGATATCATCACTACTTCGATCTGAACTTGCATAGCAAACAGATCGTGCCGTGACATTTAACTCAACGAAGAAGCAATCAGGAGAGCAATTATCCAGCAAACAATAATACAACTGTCTGTTAGTGCTCAATTGCACACGCATGTTGCATTTGGTTTGTTAGTCAAATAATGATTTCCTTGTGTTCTTCATTTTTCCTGCTGTGCCAAAGTGCTACCCCATTAAGCAAACAGTTGTAGGCATTCATTACTGCTTTACTGTGCATGCTCTTCTGATGTGATTAACTTGTTGCTTTTCTACTATAATTTATTTTGGGAAAAAGTATGTAAAATTGTTAACGTTTCACTCTTATTCCCATTAATGGAATCTGAAATGAGCAGTGGAATATATTGTGAAGTAAATGACAAACTGCCAGGTGTCAGCACGGGACTCAACGCAATCTAAATTGACATTCATGCGGGGTTCCCAGGGTGAGGTTAGCTGAGCTGCGTGTAAAGGAAACTGGTCAGGAAGTGATGTGTTCCTCACACTTAATTCCCAATAATTGACCAATATGAAAACTGAAACATTACCCTCTAACAAAACGCATATGGCACTGCCGCAAGAACACAGGTCTTTAAAATGTTGAGAACAAAGGTGCATGCAGAGTTTAGAGAACACAAGCGTAAAACTAACAAGCCTCAAACCAGACCGGAGAAATTAGGAGTACAGCCACCCCCCCCCCCCCCCCCCACCCCATGTGGAGAGTACGTACATAAAACAGCCCCCAGTAAAACACTTTAATACCACGTAATGCAAACCTTTTAGCCGCTGAGGCCATTATTCATGCATTCATCACGTCTAGGTTTGATGTGTCAATGGTTGCCAGTCCTCCAAGGCTAAAGACTTGCCCTTCCCTATCTGTTCCACCCGTGTAAATCCTACCAATCCACTCGTCCCTCATAGGAACAGGAGTAGGCCATTCAGCCCTTCAAGCCTGTTCCGCCATTTAATTACATCATGGCTAATCTGTACCTTAACATCAATAAGACGGAGGCCCTCCTGATTGGCTCACGTCAGCGCCTCCGCACCTCAGGCGCTGACAACATCAGTGTTCAAGGCTGCTCTCCCCACCTCTCGAAGCCAATCAGGAATCTGGGCGTCTTGTTCGACCCCGAGCTATCCTTCCTCTCCCACATCCGCTCCATGACCGGCACAGCCTTCCATTACCTCCGCAATATTGCCAGACTCCGCCACTACCTCACCCCCCCATGCCACTGAAACTCTCATCCACGCCTTTATCACTTCTAGGTTCGACTACGGGAACTCTCTCTTCGTCGGCCTCCCCAGCTCCTCCCTTCACAGGCTGCAGATCATTCAGAACTCTGCAGCTCGTGTCCTCTCCCGCAGCAGGCTACGTGACCACATCACTCCCACCCTCGCCCGTCTCCACTGGCTCCCGACACCCAGAGGATCCAATTCAAGATTCTTGTTCTCACTTTCAAGGCCATTCACAGCCTTGCCCCCGCCTGTCTCTCTGACCTACTGACTCCCTATCAGCCTCCCCCGTCCCCTCCGTTCAGCAGACTCAGGTCTGCTCCTCGTCCACCGCCCTAACCGCCCAACCATCGGCAGCCGGGCTTTCAGCCTCTCTGCTCCCACACTGTGGAACTCCATCCCACAGCCCCTCCCCCTCGCTTCCTCCCTTTCCTCCTTCATAGCCGGTCTCAAGACCTTCCTCTTCGACCGCGCCTTCAGCTGCCCCACATCTTCCCCACTCCATGTCTCCCACCCCACACACCCCCACTACCTCAGCGCCTTGGGACATCCTCACGATGTGAAAGATGCTCTATAAATGTAAGTTTGTTGTTGTTGTTTGCCCTCACTCCTCATGAATCCAATCCCCAGGTGAGGTGAAAACCCTTGAATATCCAGTGCCTTGGGATGTATCTTTCCAACATGAAAGGCACTATAAAATTGCTATAACGAGTTGGTCTCCTCTACATTGCGGAGACCAAACTCAGATTGGGTGACCGATTTGCCTCACACCTCCGTCTGTCCGCAAATATAACTCTGACCTAGCGATATTGCGCCATTTCAACCATCCTTCCCACTCGCAGTCTGACCTCTCCATCCACGGTCTCCTACACTGTTCCAATGAACCGCAGCGCAAGCTCAAGGACCTTATCACATTTGCTGGGGACATTACAGCCCTCTGACCTTAATATTGATGTCAATAATTTCAGGCCATAACAGCTCACCTTCCCCCTCTTTTGCAACCAACTGAGCTGCCTGTTCTTTGGCAACTTAACCCTCCTCCACCCCGTTTGTTTTAACGTTATTAACATTCCTTATCTCCAGGTTTCATAGAATCATAGAATGTTACGGCACAAAAGGAGGCCATTCGGCCCATCTAGTCTGTGTCTGTTCTTTGACAAAAGCAACTCAATCCCACTGCCCAGCTCTCTTTCTCCCCATAACCTAACAAACCTAGTCTTCCTAAATAAAGATTGAATTCTCTTTTAAAAGCTGTTATCGAATCGGCCTCCACCACCTTTTCAGGCAATGCATTCCAGATTTGAACAACCCGCTGATTGAATAAATTTCTCCTCAAGAAATTTTTGTTACAATGCCGCCTTTTGTTTCGCAACATTAACACCTCTTTAACCCATCATCTCCTGTCCTCTACCCCATGTTCTCCTTTGTCTTCCTTGCCCTGCCTCCCACCTCTCTGTTAATCCTTGAAAGCCTCTCCCTCCCAACATGCCCCAGTTTTGACGGAAGGCTCATAAAACCAAAATGTTGACTCACTTTCCCTTCTCCGTAGATGCTATATGACCTGCTGAGTGTTCCCAGCGAGTGTTTTTGTTTCAGATTTCCAGCAGCTGTAGTATTTTGCGTTTTTTTAACTATAAAATTGCAATTTGTTGTTTTCCCAGGGTGTATTATATTCAACATATCACCTCTGTCTTTACTTCATTTGTCCATCTGTGAATTATAAACCAGCATCAAATCTTAATAGTTCATCTTCCAATAAAAATAGTACCAAAGGAGGAGACTATGTGATATATCACTATCAGATAGTATATCAATCATAAAAGAAAAGTTAAATCCTGATCAGAGTTGCCAAGTAATGTGTGCGCTATGAAAGGAATGTGACAAACACAGTTGCAATCCATAGGTTGGTCCTGGAGAAATTCAGCAAAACCGTTTCTAAGGAGATCAATATTGTGTTTACATTGCAGTTTGTGTGCCAATGAAATACAAAAATTGCAGCATAAATCTGGGTTGTTTTGGGTTGATTCGCACAATACGGACAGGAGTGACATTGGAGCTCCTGTGCCAAGTCATATATGTATATATATATTTATATATATATATATGTATATATATATTTATATAGTCAATTCACTTTACAGTATATTCTGTGAAGCGTTTTGGGACGTCGACAAGATGTGAAAAGCGCTATATCAAATGCAAGGATTATTATTATTAAGTCCATGTTAGCAGCATTTCGATGTGCAACACTAGATAAATGTATCAAGTACAGATAAATTCAAGCTTCGAATAGTCCCTTAAAAATGTTGCTTGGTGAATCAATTTTTAAAGTTATTAAAGAACAGATCACTAATATAGGTTTGAAGCCCATCTTCATTTACTTGGGAGCTAAGCGTTTTAGCAGCTCTTGGTCATTGTAATGATGATCAGGGAAATGAAAGCCTACTTTACATTATTCTGTTGTTGAGAGAGAAATTGCTTAAAGTCCGGCAGTATAAAGCATGCAGAAATTAGTTAGCTAAATTGTTTCAAACAAACATTCTACGTGGAAGGATGAGCCAAATGGTAGAGCACATGTGGCGTACTGTAGCTCAATGGCTAGAGCATTCGCCTTACAAGCGAGAGACCTGGGTTCCATTCCAGACAGGGTGAAACCTTGGGCAAGTTTCCTTACTCCACTCGCCTGCTAAAAATCCCTCAAGAAAAAAAAATTGGTCATTTCAATCCAAGACTGTTTGTGGGACACTCCTATGAGCAATTGGCTGCCATGTTTCCCCTACAAATATACAGTCAATTCACCTTACAGTATATTCCGTGAAGTGCTTTGAGACGTCTAGAAAACGTGAAAAGTGCTATATCAAATGCAAGGATTAGCATTATTATTATTAGTACATACCATAGGCATAGCCTTCTTCATACTTACAAATCTGTTTAACCATGATTTTTCTATTATATTTAGTAATAATAATCCTTGCATTTGACATAGAGCTTTTCACATCTTATCGACATCTCAAAGCGCTTCACAGAATATACTGAAGTGAATAGACTACATTTGTGGGCGAAACGTGGCAGCCAATTATGCACAGCAGTGTCCCTACAAACAGTCAAAGATTGAAAATGACCAATTTTTGATATTGTGTTTTTTTTGACCGATTATTATTAGGCGTGAGTACGGAGTAAGGAAACTTGCTTACATATATCCCACACAGGTGAGAAAACACCAGTGACACTAAACTTTAACAATGTCATGAGCAATCAATTGAATCTTCATTTATGCGCTTTTCACAAGCACCTTTGTGCCTCTAGGGCATGCTACAAAACCATTGTGTAAACTGGGAGGATTCTTTGTAATGTGAAGGTGAACTTTCTTTCTGAGAAAATGTAAGAAACCACGATATGTGATAGCGACTAATAGTTTAATAGTTACTGGATAGAACTGATAATGACTGGCTGTAAACCGCAAGCAAAAGTGAGTAACAACAGAGCTGAATGCAAAGATCCAATCAGGCCACGATCACGCGCTCAAATACGTGAACATCATGTGAATGCCGTAGGACTTATAGTTAGTTCCAATCAGGCACCAATTAAAACAATCTATCCACAACACAGACGTGGTCAGCAACCTTGAGCAAATGGGAGAGAAACAAACCTGTCTGCACAAAAACACCAGGTGTACATTGTGGTTGGTCACCCCCGCTATAGCTACGTTCCTTTCCTTTGTGCAGAATCACTTAAGAGCAACAAAAAGAAACTGCTTTGAAGCTTTTTCGCCTGTACTTTTGAACACGTGCTGAATAAACTTTGAAAAACCACTTCTCGGGCTTCAATCTTTTTTGAAGAAACACATGATCTAACAGTATGTGTCAAAAAAGTAAATCATTTCCATTCACATCACACACATTTCAGCACAGGAAACCGTTAGGTCAATTTTTCACCAAGTGAGTTGTTCGGATCTGAAATGCATTGTCTGAAAGGGTAGTGGAAGCTGCATCAGCGCCTTGGGACGTCCTCCCGACGTGAAAGGCGCTCTATAAATGTAAATTGTTGTTGTTGTTGTTGCTGCATCGATAACAACTTTTAATAATAATAATAATCCTTGCATTTGATATAGCGCTTTTCACGTCTTATCGACGTCTCAAAGCGCTTCACAGAATATACTGTAAAGTGAATTGACTGTATATTTGTGGGCGAAAGGTGGCAGCCATTGTGCACAGCAGTGTCCCACAAACAGTCGTGGATTGAAAATGACCAATTTTTATTGTTGTGTTTTTTTGGGACAGATTATTATTAGGCGTGTGGAGTAATGATGAGCGCTAAATGCTTTTTTTTAGAAAAAGCCTCTCAGAAAAAATATTTTTATTTTCAGCTGCAGAATTTATTCAAACTATGATTTTTTACTCTTTACAATAGGTTAGAAATATTAATACTACTGTACATTACTGTGGCTCACATGAGCAGTGAGCATTGAACATGGGTCTTTCTTGGTCTCTTTGGCTTAGTGCCAAACTATACTAAGTATTTATTCACTTTGCATAAGGGGTAGGGGGAAGAGGCCTAGTTTTACATTTGTTGTATTTTTCTTATTGATTTATCTTCTTAATAAAAAAAACAAGTACATTTCAATGCACTGGGTGTTAAATTCCATCTGAACAGTACAACTGCAAATTCTTGACTGGAGGAATTCCTATTAAGAGCTGACGTTCCAGCCAAGACTTTGGAGTCAGCAATATATCATGGTAATACTCTACATAAGAACATAAGAAATGCTAGATGAAAAAAGACCAAGGTCCATCTACTTCGCCTTCCACCTTTCTGGCGGTCACAAGAATTCTTTGAATTCTAAGAAGACATTCTTTCTGGGAAAGTTTTTAAACTGTTCAAAAACTGGTTAAAGTTTCGGGTCCACCATCCTTCATCAGAATGCAGAACTTCTGACCTGTTGAGCGTTCCCAGTGATTTCTGTTTTTCTTTTAGATTTCCAGCGCCTGCAGTATTTTGCTTGTTGTTAACAACAAAGCACCTCTCAAGTCGGGAGGACGTCCCGAGGCGCTAAAACGTTAATGCTAAAATATAAATATTTTGTGGAAAAATAAGCATTATATACATATGGAAATGATTGTGACTTCCTCTTGAATTGAACAGCACTAAACAAATGTAATTTGTTGTTGTAGTTGAAAGTCTAATTGTGTTTTTCACATACAAAAGGTCGAATTTTCTGTGCAGAAATTTTTCTGTTAAAATTCCACAGGTCACCTTCCTGTTTAAAAAACAGTAAAGAACAAATTAAAATGAAAAATCCTATATCTTCTTAAGTGTAATCATGAGACATCCTCCTTGTGTAAAAGGAGCTAAAAATATATAAAAAGGCACTATAACAGCACTATATACACGTGAAAAGCCCCCATAGAAGCACTATATCAATTTAAATTTATAGTGTAAATTAATATAGAATGTTTTTAATGGAACCTTCTCCATTCTACTTAGCTATGTTTTCAAGCAATAGTAATACAGTAAAAGACCGTTTATCCAGCACCCTTGGGACCTGGCCAATGCCGGTTAAAGTGCCTGCTGGATATTCGGACGAAAACTCAAAAAAAAACATTCTCAATGCATTTTTCTGCATAAATTCTGCTTACCGATAATCGAATACGGACCCTTTTTTTGCGATGCCAGTTATACGGAAGTTACAGTTGATCAGGTGCCGGATAAACGGGCTTTTACTTAAAAAATGTTTTTTACATTTTTAAACAACTTTTACTGCAGGATTCCTCAGGAATTCTAAAGATCATTTTTGACACGATGGGCTAAATGGTCTTCTTGTGTGCTGTAAATTTCTAATTCACAATTATGTCCTTCCCTGAAAATGCCAAGGATAACACTGCCAGTGTAGAATGGGAAGCAATTGCTTCAATGAAGTGCAATACTTTTAAGTTTTTCCTGAATTTTTAAAAAGATGATACTTAAATAAAGTTAAATATGCTGGTAAATTGAAATAGAAAAAAAAGCATTAAAATGAATCCTTCTGATAATTTCAAGAGTGTTGAAACTGGTGCAAACACTTAAATTTGAAATATACAGTTGTACATATTCAAGTATGGGAAAAGAGTTACTTTAAAATACACTGCCCCAAATGAGATTATATTCAAAATTATATTTTAAAAGCAATTAAAATAATAAAATGACATGGATTGCACCAGAACGCATTCTTAAAAAGTCTGCAGTACAAACTATGCTTATATTCTGTACTGAAGTATTATCCTAAAAATAACAAGCCTTAGTTAGTTAGGAAGTTAGTTGGTTGTACGATGCTAGTTATATTCATAATAAAGTTCAAAACTTCCTCTACTCGGTAATTCTATTCACTACATATGGTGGATTGAGTGCAAAATACAATATTTGGGAAAAATAAGTCTGATTAAATCTTTCAAGGTACTGTATTTCATTGTGATCT
This sequence comes from Hydrolagus colliei, assembly GCA_035084275.1. Lineage (NCBI taxonomy): Eukaryota > Metazoa > Chordata > Chondrichthyes > Chimaeriformes > Chimaeridae > Hydrolagus > Hydrolagus colliei. Next base: position 133,265,836 of record CM068743.1, on the reverse strand, counting down.
GGCATACAAGCTTAGACAACTCATGAACACGCTGTAATAAACATCAATAATAGTGGCAGCCTAGCATAGTGATCGATGAATGCATCTAAAAATAGTACAAGCAATAGTTCCCACAGACACTTTGGCTTAGCAAAAATCTGGCTGTCAGGAATGTGTCGAAAAATATTGAATCTACTCAACATAACAATATGAATACATTCTACTGGATTAATCAGGCTTTTAAAAAAGGGAGATTTGTTTTATTGAGATTTACCAATTTTCATTACATTAGAGTGTACAAGTACTATTACACCAGCAATTCAACATCATTAGAGTTTTAAAAGAAAGGATTACTCAGAATATTACTTAGACAAAAAAGTGATAAAGCTGCAAATCAACCATTTTTTTCTCAAGCCACCAAACATAATAATAATCCTTGCATTCGATATAGTGCCCTGTCATGATTTCTCATAGCGTTTCACTTCAAAAAAATACTATATTTTGTGGGAGAAACACAGCAGCCAATTGTGCACAGCAGTGTCCTACAAACAGTCCAGGATTGTGTGACTACTTTATTATTATTTAAAAATTTTTTTATTACCCCTCCTGAAAAACACAATTGGCTAACAAACAGGCTCCTACTTACTGCTAGGTAAACAGAGGCAGGTGTAGTAAGGAAACTTGCCCTATGTTTCGCCCTGCCAGGAATCGAACTCAGGTCTCTCGTTAGCGAGCCTCGAGATATAACCCCCCCGAACGGCAGAACACAACACTTGCATTGACCGGTCGCTACACAAACACAACAGAGCTGATCAATGCAGGAGCCTTAACCGAGAGAGGGAAGGGAAGGAAGGGGAGGAGGGAAGAGAGAGGAGCAAGTGGAAGCAAGGAGAGAGCGAGTGAGTGTCGCAGCTATCCGTGGGCTGCTCCCGGCCTTTGTGTAACCGAGCTGGAACACGAATCATTACATACTCTTGTAAATGCAGTGAATTGGAATATCAAAGGAGCCGCTGAAAAATCTGCTTTACGATCAAGAGACAATTGCTCAGGAACTAAAACTGAACAATATAACACATCAAGTGAACTTTCAGCCATTCTTAAACAATCATGACCAGGAAAGCCGAAAGACTTCATGGATGTCGAGCCTTTGACTGCAGGTAAAATTGAAACAATTTCGGCTGTCATTCAAAATGAAGATAAAACAGTTTATCGTTTATACATTAACACAAATCTTCTCATTCAATTCAAATGTACTGAAAGTTTTACCATCAATATTGGCAAATTGAATGGCAATTATGAGGTCAGCACATCATTTTGAATTTCATCCAATGGCCTCATTGTTAAGTGACTATTAAATCAATATTTGAAAGCAACATTTAAAAAAAACTAGCCAACCCTTCTTACATTGCTGAAATAGGTGCCTTCGCCACTGTCCTCTACAAATCCTATAGTATTTTACACTGGTTAAACTTTTCTTTCGTTGAAAAGTTTCAGACAAATATACTGCAAAGTAGTTTGTCTGACCAGAAATGTCCGAATACAACTACTCTCTCTAAGTTATCACATATTAGTTTCACATGTGCAACAATCTTGTATTGGATTTAAAGATGAAGCTGAGGGACCGTTACATTTTAATTCTTTACGACCGGGCTTCAAGAAGTCCTCTTAACAAGTATTACGAACCTCCATTAAGAGGATTTGAATCTTATGAAACACAACCAAGTCACCTGATATTGAACAGACTTCCTTTAGAAAGGCAATATAAGCACACAAAGAAACCCAGATATCTATGCAGGTGGAAACAGTGGGGATTTTACAATATCACTCAAGGTATAAATTGATTAAAAGAGCTAGTCAAAACATATTCCGTCAGGAGTTATGTTGTCACAACATTGTGCAGCCTTTCTCTCTACCCCCCTCTAAGTCTACAACTTTTTTAGTCTCTCTATCTGGTTTGAAGTCTCTGATTTCCTGTCAATCTCTGACTTTATGATTCTTTTTCTCTTTCAGTGTTTCTTTCTCTAACTTTCTACAGTATTTCTCTTTGTCTCTTTCTCTCTCTCTCTGGCTCTAACACTGACCCTCTTCCTGTCTCTACACTGAACCTCTAATAAATTGCTGAATAAATATACTTACCTCAAGCTGCTGGTTCAGTCACAGGGTAAAATCACATTGCAAGGAACCTTAAACACCCCTCAATATTATTTGCCGGCACTGAACTTCTGAGCCAGAGCCTGACAGACAAGCTACAAATCGTCAACATATGTATACGTGGCATTCTACTGTATGTAGTTTTTACAGAGCTATAAAACCTTTTTAACTTTATTGTGGGACGCTGCTGTGTGCGATTGGCTGCCGCGTTTCACCCAGAAGTATAGAGTTAATTCACTTTGCACTATATTCTGTGAAGCGCTTTGAGACATTTAGAATACATAAAGAGAGCTATGTCAAATGCAGGGATCATTATTATTATAACTTCAGCAATTCACTGCTCAATCAATTGCAAGCAAATGTAAAGTGCAATGACAAGTAAATCACTTTGAACTATACTCGTGTCCCTGTTGTTCTTGCATTTGTTTGAAAGACTCACATATAGGCCCAAGTGAGTAATGATTACAACATTTGTTCACAGCCAAAACCAGTCATTAGTTATCGCCGGAAACACTGACATTTATTAACCGATTCGATAAGCAGCTTTTTTCACTGCATTGTGTTAATTCCATACTTTTTAAACACAAATGCCTCTTTAAACTAATCCCTCAACACTGTTCCTCACATAATTCACACGTCAAACACTTTTGATTTCCTCATGTGAGAAATAACTATCTAGCAGTATCTACCAAATAACCAATTATGCTGCAGAATGAATCAGAACATTAACTGTGTCCCTGTCAACAAGTCTATGACTAATGCAGTATTCTGTGATAAACGCCATCACTGGAAATATATGTTCCTCAGAAACAATACTGCATGGTTTGCCATTGAAAGCGGGGTCTGGCAAGCTTTCCCACTGCTTGTCCAGGTCAGAACCACCTTTAGATTGCAGAGCTAACTACCCGGTGCTGAGTGGGAAGAATCCCTGGCTGGTCTGCCCTCTTAAGTCCTGCCAATGAGCTGTCATCAGCAGTGCCTTGGAGCACGCAGACCTGCCTGGCTCAGTAACTGGACCATTGAGGGCGCCACAGAGGGTTGGCTCAATTCGGACATTCTTTTGCCAAACATGTCACCTTGGAGTTAGTTCAACTGCAAAAAATACCTTTTTACATCACCCCGAAGAGGATAAAAATTATCTGCCGGGGGGGGGGGGGGTAACTCGAAAACATTATTGAGCAACAACAAAATTATACTTGTAAAGTGCCTTTCACATCTGGTGGACATCCCCAGATGTTGAACAGATGGGGATCAGGACCTGAGCACAGGGGGAGGGGACAGGGTTGGGATGAGTGAGGGCAGAGAGGTAGAAGGGCAGATGAAGGCACGGTCGAAAAGACGGGTCTTGAACTGAATGGAAGGAGCAGAAAGGTTGATTGGCGATCAGCAAGTCAGAGGTAGGAGGGGGCAAGGCTGTGGAAGGCCTTGAAAGTGAGGACAAGGATGTTGAATTCTATCCTCTGAAAGATGATGAGCCGGACGAGCTTCGGTGTGATGGGCTCACAAAGCCTCGTGAGGGAGAGGAAACAAGCTGCAGAGTTCTGGATGATCTGCAGCTTGTGCAGATTTTAAACAATATCTGCTTAAAACGTACGTTCCCTTTATTTAAATGGAACAGCCAAATAAAATTTATTTCACCTAACAATACTGATTTCATAACTTCCCAGTGCATTTGGATATATTAATAAAATGCTGAATGCATTCTTCAAAAAAAATCAGTTAGTCGTGATCTACTCTTGGCAAATTATTGGCAAAAGAAGACAAGCAGGGAGCAATTTTTGTTCAATGTACTCCCACTATGGTAACACTCCCTACAGTGAGAAATATTTGCTTAAGCAGAGTAAGCCTCTTTAAACGCTTTTGAAAATGAATACATTTGCTTCCCAAAATAGCATATGAAGTGATTGTTTCCCGAAGTTAACACTCTGTTTCTAATCTTGTTCATAAGAATTCTGAATGAAAACAATGGCCTCCAATTTAGTACATTGCTCTAATACCAATATTTAGCATCCATTGTCAAATGAAAGGATTATTATTATGAAATATTCAGGGCTCAGCTGAGCTGGATATGGTACGTTCAAGCTAGACTTGGCTTCTTTGAAAGAAGGTCTAATATTTTCTACCATTACTGTCGGGCCCTACTGGTTCAGGCCAGTGACAATAGGACTGTAGTGTTTCAGGTCAGAGACAATAGGGCAGAAAACTATTTTGAAAGCTGTAAGTTGTCAAGAGGCTACAACTTGCAATTCCTTTCCCGCGCGGACATGCTTTAGAGAACTCGCCCCCACCAGCTCAAATAATGATTAAATAGTAATGGGTTCCATCAGCACTACTCTGAGAATTTGAGAAGAGCAGGCTGATTGAAAAGCTTGACATTCAATCTCCTTTAAAATTGATTTGCTTCAATTCTGCAGTGTAGCACAAGATTCTGTCATTATTACTTAAATAAGGTGAAAGGGTATGTGTGGAGAGTGAAGGGAAGACAGAGACGAATAGCACATTTACTGTAAAATACTCCTTATGTAATCCTTTACACTTCTGATGATGTAGTTTGTTTTGCAGCTTCCTAGACACTCTCCATTCCGGATTTTTCTAACGTGACTAAACAGCCAATAGCAAAAACTATCTGAAAGTATTAACTGCAAATGACATTAAAAACCAGAACGCCATAATCGGGAATTTGCTTTTTTTTTAATGGCCTAAATATTTTATAATTTATATGAAATGGAACAGGAAGTATAAATTAACTTTCACACTTTCCCACTCAACATGGCTATACTGTTGAAAGTGGTTTAACTCCCAGCAGAACAAGCATGACAAATGGTCAAACTATTCTGTTTGAAAGTAAATCTATTACCCAGACAGTGGCTTAAACCTCAATAAAACAAAACGGGGAAAAAGGGCTTTTGATTCACAATTCTAATAACTGGCCTTCCACAAACTCTGAAAAATTAAATCAGGGTAATCCAACTAGTGATAGAGCGATGCATCTGGCCAGGAGGAAGATTCCAACGGGCCTGTTAAACATTCTACATAACTACCAAATACTACAGATTGCCCCTATAGACCACAGATTTCAAGCCCTTCCTTCGGGAAAACTCCACTCTACGGAGCAGATATCTCGCGAGTCTTTTTTCAGGCACATGATTAGATGGGGGCTGAATCATATTGTGGTGCTCGAAGGATTTAGTAATTATTCTTACATGTATGAACTTTATTGATACATGATAGTAGAGTAAAGAGCAAGGAGGGAGAAGAATTCCTGAAGTGTGTGCAGGACAACTTTCTTGATCAGTATGTTTCCAGTCCAACGAGGAAAGAAGCATTGCTGGATCTAGTTTTGGGAAATGAGGTAGGGCAAGTTCAACAGGTTTCTGTAGGTGAGCATCTAGGGAATAGTGACCACAATATCGTTAGATTCAGAATAATTATGGAAAGGGATAAGGAACGATCACAGGTGAGGACACTCAACTGGAAAAGGGCTAATTTCGTTGAGGTGGGACCTAGCCAAGGTGGATTGGAAAGAAAAATTGGCAGGTAAGACAACTAACGAGCAGTGGGCAGCGTTCAAAGAGGAGATAGTTCAGGCACAGGTCAAAAGCATCCCCACAAAGGTGAAATGTAAGGCATCCAAACCTCCCTGGATGACTAAGGAAATCGGGGCCAAAATAAAACAAAAAAAAGAGGCTTATGATAAGTGTCAGGCTCAAAATTCAGAAGGGAACCAAGCAGAATATAGGAAGTGTAGGATAGAACTAAAAAAGGAAGTTAGAGGGGCAAAGAGACTGCATGAAAAACAATTAGCGAGTAAGATTAAGGGGAACCCTAAGGTTTTTTACCAACATATTAAGAGTAAAAGGTTGGTCAAGGATAGGGTGGGGCCAGTTAGGGACCTAGGAGGAAATCTCATTGTGGAGGCAGAGGGCATGGCTGATGTACTGAATGAGTACTTCGCCTCCGTCTTCACAAAAGAAAAGGATACAGCCAATGCCATGGTATTAGAGGAGAGGGTAGGAGAAATGGATAGAATAATTATAACCAGAGAGGAAGTTCTAAAAAGGTTGACGTCGCTCAAGGTGGATAAGTCACCTGGTCCGGATGGGATGCACCCTAGGTTACTAAGTGAGGCACGGGAGCAAATAGCAGGGACTCTGGCCACGATCTTTCAATCTTCCTTGGACACAGGGGTCGTGCCAGAGGACTGGAGGATAGCTAATGTTACTCCCTTGTATAAAAAGGGGCAGAAGGACAAGCCTGGTAACTACAGACCAGTCAGTCTAACGTCGGTAGCGGGCAAACTTCTAGAGTCCATAATCAGGGACAAGGTAGATCTTCACTTAGAAAGATATAGGCTAATAAAGGACAGTCAACATGGATTTGTTAAAGGCAAATCTTGCCTTACAAATCTGATAGAATTTTTTGATGAGGTAACGGAATGGGTGGATAATGGTAGCGCAGTTGATGTAGTTTACATGGACTTTCAAAAGGCATTTGACAAAGTGCCACATGAGAGACTTATTAGGAAATTAAAGGCCCATGGCGTAAAAGGGACAGTGGCAGCGTGGATCCACAACTGGCTGCGAGACAGAAAGCAGAGAGTTGTAGTGAGCGGCTGTTTTTCAGACTGGAGGGAAGTGAGCAGTGGTATGCCACAGGGATCAGTTTTGGGACCATTGCTGTTTGTAATCTACATCAATGATCTGGACTTGGGTGTACGGAGTACAGTTTCCAAGTTTGCAGATGACACTAAGTTAGGGAGAATAGTAAATAGTGAGGAGGATAGTAGCCATCTGCAAGAGGATATAGACAAATTGGTAAAGTGGGCAGACACATGGCAGATGAAGTTTAATGCAGAGAAGTGTGAGGTGATGCATTTTGGGAGAAGAAATGAAGGGAGGCAATATAGGCTAGATAGTACAATTTTAAATGGTGTGAAGGAACAGAGAGACCTGGGGATTTGTGTTAGTGACTCGTTGAAGGTGGCAGGACAGGTAGACAAGGCTGTTAAGAAGGCATATGGGATACTAGGCTTTATAAATAGGGGTATAGAGTACAAAAGTCAGGAAGTGCTGACTAACCTCTATAAGACTTTGGTGAGGCCTCAGCTGGAATACTGTGTTCAATTCTGGTCACCACATTACAGAAAGGATGTGAAGTCATTGGAAAGGGTACAAAGAAGATTTACTAGGATGGTGCCAGGATTGAGGGACTTCAGCTATGAGGAGAGGCTAGATAGGCTAGGGTTATTCTCTCTGGAGCAGAGAAGATTGAGGGGAGACCTAATAGAGGTTTATAAAATCATGAGGGGTTTCGACAGGGCAAATAGAGAAAAACTATTTCCACTCGTGGGCGAATCTGTGACTCGTGGTCACAGATTTAAAATAGTTTCAAGGTGAAGTAGAGGGGAGCTGAGGAGAAATATTTTCACTCAGCGAGTTGTTCGAATCTGGAATGCATTGCCTGAAAAGGTGGTGGAGGCTGATTCGATAACAACTTTTAAACGGGAATTAGATCTTTATTTAGGGAGAACAGGTCTATTAGGCTATGGAGAGCGGGCAGGGCAGTGGGATTAAATCACTCTTTTCAAAGAGCCGGCACAGACTAGATGGGCCGAATGGCCTCCTTTTGTGCCGTAAAATTCTATGAATCTATGATACATGATACATGATACATGATCCGACGGATCGCCCGTCTCCGGCAATACCTCACCCCAAAAGCCGCTGAAACCCTAGTCCATGCCTTCGTCACCTCTCGGCTGGACTATTCCAATGCCCTCCTCGCCGGTCTCCCCTCCATCACAATCCATAAAATCCAACTCATCCAAAACTCTGCCGCCCGCATAGTCACCCGCTCCAAACTTCGCTCCCTCATCACCCCAGTCCTTGCCAGACTTCACTGGCTCCCTGTCCCAGCGAGAATTGATTTCAAGATCCTCATCCTTGTTTTCAAAAAGCTCCACTCCTCTGCACCCCCTACCTCTCCGACCTCCTCTCTCCCCAAAACCAGCTCCTGTGGCCTTCGCTCTACCAGCTCTAGCCTCCTCCATGTCCCCCCGAATCCTCCGCTCCACCCTCGGCAGCCGTGCCTTCAACCACTACACCCCAAGGCTCCGGAACTCCCTTCCCCACTCCCTTCGCCCCACCCCCTCTTTTCTCAGTTTCAGGTCCCAGTGAAGACCTTTCTCTTCAATCGCACTTTTGGTCACCTTGCTACCCCTGCCCCTGGCTCGGTTCCAGGATCCGTTATTGTAAAGCGCTCTGAGATGCCGTCCGGCGTGGAGGGTTCCATATAAATCAAAGTTGTTGTTGTTGATAGAAGTATATTATTGTATTAAAATTTATGATCATTTGCATTGCCTTTTGTAACAAAAATACAGTGAATAACACAATTAAAAGCATGGCTTTTCTATATGATTTCTACTGGTTGTTTCTGGAAGGGAAAAACAGAAGATTGCTTAAGTAGCCCACACAAGTTTCTCAAACCTGACCTCTGGCTCTCAGAGCCAAACGTTTGCTCCACCCTGAATTAAATGAATGCAGTCAAAGCAAAAATGCACTTTTATTTAGACAGAAAATATCTGACTAACAAAGTTAGATAGAATTGCCACAGACAACTATAAGAGTTTACGTTGGTTTATCAAACTTGGAGCATCCTCTGTTGGTTGTTCTCAGGACTGCACGTTTCCCATCAATCCTATCACAAAGCTGAACAAGTGAAAAAATCATCAAAAAACGAGGCAAATGCAACACAATTGAAATGAAGATGATAAGAGGTGAATAGTAGTTTTACATTTTTCAGGAATGCGGTAAATAATCAATATGTTGAGTAGGTAAATAATGTAGAAAAAAATATAAATGACAGCAGGTGCAATATATGGGACTTGTAGGATGTGGGGATTCTCTGGAGAGTGAGATTATCCTGGATAACCTCACCTGCAAGAAGAGTTTCAATGTTATCCTGCCTCGGGTAGCGTTAATGAGTTGAAGAGCAAGATAAGTGAGACACATTCTTCCTATCAAAGGGGGAGGATGGGGGAGTAATCAGTACAGTGAGCAATTGTACCGCAGAGAAAGGCGTAGGAGGGCATGACTGACTGTCAGTCAAAGGACAGATAGAGGCTGGAAAGAAAGAACTACAGACACTAACCTTATTCAAAAGGTACAATAAATGAGTTACCTGTGGGGACAAGGAAGAAGACTCCGGGGAGGAAGGCTCTAGGAAGCTATCCACCACTATTGTGGAGAAGTGGTACTTATAATAATCCATGCATTTGAAATAGAGCTTTTCAAATCTTTTAAACGTCTCAAAGCACTTCACAGAATATACTGTGCAGTGAATTGACTGTATATTTTATGAGCAAAACACTGCTGGGCATCAAACCCAGGTTTTTCTCCCGTGAGGTGAGTGCTCTGACCGCTGAGCTACAGGACTCCCTTCAAGGGAGGAGAACAAAATAAGTGAGTAACTGCAAAATTCTATGAATCTATAAGATTGAGGGGAGACCTAATAGAGGTTTATAAGATCATGAGGGGTTTCGACAGGGCAAATAGAGAAAAACTATTTCCACTCGTGGGCGAATCTGTGATTCGTGGTCACAGATTTAAAATAGTTTCAAGGCGAAGTAGAGGGGAGCTGAGGAGAATTTTTTTCACTCAGCGAGTTGTTCGAATCTGGAATGCATTGCCTGAAAAGGTGGTGGAGGCTGATTCGATAACAACTTTTAAAAGGGAATTAGATCTTTATTTAGGGAGAACGGGTCTATTAGGCTATGGGGAGCGGGCAGGGCAGTGGGATTGAATCGCTCTTTTCAAAGAGCCGGCACAGACTAGATGGGCCGAATGGCCTCCTTTTGTGCCGTAAAATTCTATGAATCTATGAATCTAAATAAGAGATTCAATTATTTGGCACATTGTGAGAATCTTTTGCAGCTGCGTAGAGTGTAGCATGATCCAATTCCAGATCACCATCTTAACATTGGGGGCAAAGAGCAAGTTACGCCAGGGAGTTTCCAAATGGGTCACCAAAGGGGTCAGCTGCTGTCTGTAGTACAGCGGGCCAGGTGAAATGGAGCGAGAATATTTCTAAGAATGATACCAGAGTTGAAGGGCTACAGTTATGAGGAGAGATTGGAGAAGCTGGGCATGTTTTCACTGAAGTAGAGATGGATGAGAGGGGACCTGATAGAGGTGCACATGTTCCTGAGAGGTTTTGTTAGAGTAAATAAAGAGAAGTTACTTCCGTTGATAGAGAAGCCAGCGACTAGAGGACATAGGTATAAGATTGCCACAGGCAGAATGAATGGTGTACGCAAGAGGAATTTTTCACCCCCAAGAGAAGTTGCGATATGGAATATCCTCCTAAGTCTGGCGGTGGAGGCAGAGACCATCGCAGCTTTCAAGAGGGAAGTAGACAGGCATATTAAAGAGAGGGGATTACAGAGGTATACAGATAAGGCAGGGTGGTGTGAAATGATCATTGAAGTGATCTCCTTGTTCTGTGAGCCGGTGCAGACTCAATGGACTGAATGGCCTCCTTCACTAGTGTAGTAGTGTAGTTTTCTACGTGTGTTCATATAGAAGTATACAGAAGAAGTCAACACGCAGAACAAGAATATTTTTCGTTTAACTGGGTAGCAAAAGTTATTTGTTTTGTGTGCAAGACCGAGGCCCTCCTGATTGGCTTAAGCCAGCGCCTCCGCACATCGGGCGCTGCCAGCCTCAACATCCAAGGCTGTACTCTCCACCTCACAAAGCCAGTCAGGAACCTCGGCATCACGTTCGACCATAAACTCTCCTTCCTCCCCCACATCCGCGCCTTGACCGGCACCGCTTATTTCCACCTGCGCAACATTGCCAGGCTCCGCAACTACCTCACCCCCCACGCTGCCGAAACACTCGTGCACGCGTACATCACCTCATGGCTGGACTAAGGAAACTCTCTCCTCGTCGGCCTCCCCAGTTCCTCCATTCACAGGCTGCAGGTCATCCAAAACTCTGCAGCCCGTGTACTATCCCGCACCCGCCTCCGTGACCACATAACCCCCACCCTCGCCCATCTCCACTGGCTCCCCATCCTCCAGAGGATCGAGTTCAAGATCCTCGTCCTCACTTTCAAGGCCTTACACGGCCTTGCCCCGCCCTATTTAACTGATTTACTCTCCCCCTATAAGCCCACCCGGACCCTCCGTTCAGCAGGTCTTGGCCTGCTCCAAGCCCCCCGCCCGAACCGCCCCACCATCGGGGGCCGGGCCTTCAGTTTCTCCGCTCCCACCCTGTGGAATTCCATCCCCCAATCCCTCCGCCTTGGTTCTTCCCTTTCCTCTTTCAAGGCCGGTTTGAAGACTTTCCTCTTCGACCGTGCCTTTTGTTCCCCCCCGAATATTTCGACTTCCCCTATGTGTTTCACCCCTTCCCGAACACCCCCTTCCCAGCTCGGGTCACACGCCTCCTGTGCAGCGCCTTGGGACGTCCTCCCGACGTGAAAGGCGCTTTATAAGTTTAAGTTGTTGTTGTTGTTGTTGTTGTGATGGGAGTACAGTACTTCAACAAACCAGAATCATCCTTGAACGTGGTTTGAGCATTGCAGGAAATGTTAAGGATTCAATTTCCTAGTACCACTGAATGTTAATTTGAACAACCATGAATGTTTTGCACATACTCAACACGTCTGGTCTCTCTGAAAAGTGAGCGTTTCTTTTCCACATTAAACTGGAGATCTGAACTATTTGTGAATACAGTAGTCTCAAAGCCCACAAAAGAAAACTTGCTTTTAATTTACACAAAATGCTCCACTTTTCAATGTTAAACTTAAAATATTTTCCCAGTTAGGGTGCCAGACTTAAACTCTTTCTGCTTTCAAGAATGTGCCACAAATCGGGACTTTCAAAGCTATAGGGTTTATAATGGATTGACTTCTGATTCCAAACAGAATCAAGCTTGTGATCTTGGTATTGTAATGGAATCCAGAATAATATTGCTCTACACTAGATCTTTCCTAATGAAAACTAATTTTCTATTAAAAATACAGGTCATAGAATTGAATGTGATGAAGAATGCCGTGAAACAGAGAGAGCAGCACATTCCAATTCTATTATAGGAAACCGGTTCACACTCAAGTTGCTGTTTTCTTCGTACTGAATTGAAGACAATTTGGATTCTGTCCTGAAAAGTTTTTGAATCTGCTGCTTCCTTAGATATTGAAGCGGTACATGAATGTGATCCTGTACAATGGAAACATTTGCATATATAAAAAGTACAGTGTGACCTCTGTAAAATACGCCCAAGATATGAAAGGCATTTTCTGTATGGAAACCTGTGTACAGCATGCTGAGTTGACATAGAATGAAGAATAAAGCAACAGTGATTGACTGTTCAGATCTAATCAATTCCTGCAGCTGAACTGGAATTAAGAATTTCAAATCAACTGATTGAGATAATCAATACTTAGACCTTACAATTGAAGCAAAACCGTTCAGGAGAACTTCATGTTATTTTGTTTGTCTGCCAGCCAAGTGGTGGATTATGTGTCCAGCACACTATCTCCAAGATCTGAGTGTGCACAACAAGCATTTGTTGACTATCGTGATAGGCAGAACTCTTTTTGAAGGATTAAACATTACACAAACATGTTTAAATTTAAACATTTGAACAGATACTGCCAGTGGAGTCGGGTGAGGTTGGGGGTGATAGGATCACAAAGCCTGGTGTGGGAGAGGACACTGGCTGCACAGTTCTGGATTATATAACAATAATAATAATAACTATAGTTCTGGATTATCTGCAGCCTGTGGAGGGAGCAGTTGGGGAGGCCAACAAGTAGGATGTTTGCTGAGTCAATGTGAGACAGTGGTGATGCCGGGCAGTGATGCGGAGGTGGGGGAAGGCAGAGCATGGATGTGGAAGAAAGGGTAGTTGAGGGTCAAACGGGGTCAAACAAACATCTGAATTCAACTGCTTCAATATTTAGCTAATTCAACAAAAATTACACAAGAACCGCTTTGAAAGGTCTGGAGAGCCACTCCCTTACCAGATCAATGAGACTCTCTTGTATTCTGTTTAGTGTGGTTCGCAGTCTGCTGCTGATCAGCCCCAACCCTGTGGATTCATACTGAAAAGGAAGAATGGCCTGTAGTGAGCACAAAGCTTTCAGACGTCTAGAAGGCATGAAAAGCACTACATCAAATGCAAGGATTATTATTACTATTATCCTGGAATTGAAATTGTTCACACAAACCATGGATTTCAGAGGCCTTGTGAACAAGTGGAAAATATTTTCAGATGCCACAGATCAGCAGATTAATTAGTAGTGGTTGACATTGAAAGAAGTTGTTTTAAAACGCATTCCAGAATTCTCCAGATCCCCAGAGAAATCCAGAGATATTTGTTGAGATTCAGACATGCAGCGTAAGGAAGAAGCAGGGCGGCAGTTCACTATTATTAATATTATTATTATTACCACCATCATTAGGTACCAGCTTTGTATACACCACAATCCCAATTTAAAATTAATTAAAAATTATCCAGGCATTTGGCAGCTTGTTTGCAGTACACACTGAAACTCAATGAGAATCTAATTCGAATTTGTTTTGTTCACGCTGGCGAGAGGACCAGCATGAACAAAATAAGAGAGAGCATAATAACAATGGTTACAGAAGCCCTAGAAAACCACCAAAATCCACCACAAGAAATTAATTTTAGCATTGTTTTTGCTGGTTAACACAGATAACAATTTGCATTAATATAGCAGTATTTATTGGGAGCTCAAGCTGGGGAAGAGGGACACGAGGAAGGGGTGGGTGAAAGGCACCGAAAGGGCAACTGAAAAGATAGGTCTTAAGGCAGGCTTTGAAAGTAGCGATCACCTACAAAGTACAGTCTATAAAATGCATAGTCACCGCACTACTTCACAGGAAATCATGTGAAGTGCTTTGAAATGGACTCTCAACAGAATATCTCAAAGTGCTTATCAAATACAAGGATTATTACGATTATGACACAATCCATGTCTGCAACAGAAATAAAGCCCTAATTAGGAACTAATGATTTAATGGCATTTAAGAATGGCCTATTCCATCACAATTTTCCACCTTCACATGACCCCTTCCTAGATTTGCCAGTCTAAGAAGAGTTTCACCGATCGATTACTGCCACTGAAGCTGTAGATTGAGCTGATGGTAGGCATGCTAATGGATTTTCTTTGCTCTGGCATAGAATAGAGCTTCATCACACAGTGCTCCCTGTAGGATCTCATGGAACTTATTCTAACCAAAGCAAGCAAAGAAACCACAAACCCCAAGGCACAAAAATCAAAAGTAATTACTTGGAAAACTAATTCATTTCCTATAGACCACAGATCCCATTATTTTTGTATAAAGGATGGGAAAAACATCTTAGTCGAAAATAAACTAGTGACACTTAAGTGTAGGATAGTTCTACTGAACCACTAAATGCATGTTAACAAAACAAATTGAGCAACTGACATAGTTCAAAACTGATTTTACACTTCACTATGTTTAAATGAGTTGGAAATACCACATGAGAGTTGGAACTGCAGCATTAATACAGCATTAATAAAACTCAATCATTTTCATGGAAGGTGTTCCTGAATCCAAATCCAGATGGAGAAAACAAAACTGGAATTTCCAACAAACAAAATATTTTGACTATAAATATAGTTCAGTACTTCACAGCTACCCATGGTAATAAATATATTGTTAGAATGGATACAAGCATCAACACTTACCATGTCCTCTCTCCCAAAGAATGTGTACACTGTGTACAAGTAATAATCAAATAGTTGTGACATGCAGTGGATAACATCAAAAGCAATTGGTTTCAGGATATTCATCATCTGCATGTATTTCCCTGGAAAAAGGAAAAGCAAATCTTAAGATCAGAAAATAATCACTTTGGACTATTCCTCCTATTATGACATAGTAATACTGCAGAAATTGCAAATTATACCTTTCAATACTCTCAGAAGCAAACACTTAAATACAGCAGCAGACGTTCCTCTTATTGTAATAAGCTGATAGTCTGTGATATTCAGCTTTAGACAAGAGAGAATGAATGCCCACTTCAGAATCTGCCTTCTGCACAAAAATGCAGAAATTCATGTAACAAGTGTTTTGATCTTTTGGTGATATAAATTAGTGCTGAAAATGTCAATAATTCGGAAAAAAAATTAAGAAAAGTTTTACAAATTATTCTACATTTTAATAATCCTTGCATTTGATACAGTGCCTTATCACATCTTCAAGATATCTCAAAGAGCTTCACAGTGAAGTGACTTGACTGTATATTTTATGTAGGCAGTTGCGCACAGCAGGGTCCCACAAACAGTCATGGATTGAAGTGACCAATTTATTATTATTATTTTTAGAAGAATTATTACCTCCCTATCCATTACTACATTTGTCAAACTCTTGACATACTTTTGTGTTATAGAAGCAGGCTCAGGGGTGTCGCAAAAGTCAATGTTGACAGCAGCCAATGTTGTGGATGGAGAAAGGAACTACAGGTAGACCGAACGCCCGGTTAACGAAAGTTCACTATAACGAGGGTTTCTATTTTTACCACTTCTCAGCTTAACAAAGGCTGCGTTTGCTTAAACGAATGTTTACACACACTTTAAATCTCGCGGGCTTCTCGTGCACAGCTTCTCATGGGTAGCGTCTCTCCCGGTTGCCCCAGCGACACATGCTCAGTCTTTAGCGTGCCTCAGTTAAGCAGTGCAGTGCAACCCCTCCCATATGGGAGGAGCTTAAGCGGCAGGATACTTTGTGGCTTCAATAATAGTAAGTCGAGGATTGTCTGTATTTTATTGTTTATTGTTGTATTTACTAACATTTTAATATTTTATTGTTGTATTTAAAGTTGTGTAGCCTTCAATAGCAGTTATATCTACCTTAGGCCTTCGCTAGTACAGTTTGAGAGTCCTGAATTTGGGCCCGTAGCCGAGCCCAGGTTCGGGTATTTCCGGACAAATCGGAACGCCAGAAGCGCGTCACGAGTCCAGAAATGCCTGGGCCCAGGTTGCGATATTTCAGTGCGATGACTGTGAAGACCTGGCCTGGAGCAGGTAGGATTGGCGTTTTTATTCTTGCAATTTGTGTCACATTCCGGATTCCGGAACGCAGGATTTTGGAACTCCGGATTTTGGCTGCTCAACCCGTACACTGAAAATGTTAGCGCTAGGAACCTCCAGGAACTAAACTGATTTTGGCGGGGAGGCTCGGGTCGGGGCGGCGTTTTGGCTGTCGCCAAATACAGTGATACAGTTAAACTCTCACTTAACGAAATTTTCGCTTAATGAAGGTTTTTAAAGTCCCTAACCCCCTCGATAAACGGGGTCTACCTGTACTGTATAATCAATCAGCCAGAAAGCTGCTTAGAGCACAAGTACACCAGCTGCACTCAAGCAACATGCATCTCACCGCAGACCCGTGGCCCAGGCTGATCCAGCCAGTAGGGTTTGCCCCAAGGACTACCTAATAAATCCTTGGGCTCTTTCCCCCTGTGAATGAAACTCATCATCCCAATGACAAGGATCTGGATGACTTTGATAAGACAAATGCAACTTTCAGCTGGCAGGGAATGCTGCACCGTGACTAATTGCTGATTCACACATTAGCATCCGCCCCCGCGTAGCAGGCCCCAAGGATCTTGGAGCCAATTGCTTAGCACACCAGCCACCTGGCTCTTCCAACTCCATCAAACAACCTATTAAAATGCCACCCACCTGCCTAAATGGATGTTCATAATCATGAACCATCCCATTACAGAATTGTTTTTGAAAATGATCAGCAGAAAACTCCTCCCTCCAAAAATAGAAAAGTGATAGTAAATGTGAACATTAAAATTCAAATAATGAAACATTGACCTTTAAAAAAGTTCCACGATATTTAATGTTGAAATGCTTATGATATTTTTATTTCTATAATTCAAAATTGCAAAAAGTTATTTTAAACTCTGGATCGTCTATCTCGAATCCGAGCATTCTCTAAAGTTGGGCAAACATACTGTTTTAACATTCTGCACGAGTTTTCATACAAACAGAGGAAATTGCATGAGACAGATTGCCACCAAAACGTTAATGTATGACTATGGCTCCGAGGCTTAGCTACGTGGCAAGCTCCCATTGTGTCTGGATCCTGAATGCAGAAGCACAGCAGGCGTCTGCTTTAATAACCTAGGATATTCTTCTTGCCACTCTCCTTCACAGCCATTTTGGCACAGACCAGGTAGCAGGTTGTCCATAAAAATAATCCTTGCATTTAATATAGCGCCTTCTAATTGTATTTGAGATGTCTCAAAGTGCTTCAAAGAATATACTGTATTAAAGTAAATTGACTGTGGGAGAAACGCGGCAGCCAATTGCACACAGCAGTATCCCGCAAACAGTCGTGAAAAATGACCAATTTATTATTGTCTTCTTTTGAGCGATTATTATCAGGTGTGTGGAGTCAAAGGTTTCGCCCTGCCTGGAATCAAACCCAAGGCTCCTTCTTGCAAGACGAATGGTCTCACCACTGAGCTAGAGGACTCCATGGCACAAGGGCGGGTTATTACACTTACGTTACAGATTTGTCATGATCTTAGAGAATGGTGGAACAAGCTTGAGGGGCTGAATGTACTTTTTAATGTTTCTATGTACTCAATTCTGTTCTCTAATTCATAAATAGCCATTTTTGTCATTTGAAGGATCTGTGGAACATTACTTCATATCAACATCACTTTTTACATCATGGAGATAGCAATCAGCAGAATCTGTCTGATTTTAACATGTAGGTGATGTCTACCACCAAGACACAGTCACAGGGGGATGTTGACAAACACAACATTGAGGGGATACGTTCCCTTAAAACTTACTAACCCAGAAGCGTAGTGCAAAGCACATTTGCATTTGATATAGAGCTTTTCACGTCTTCTAGACGTCTCAAAGCGCTTCACAGAATATGCTGTACAGTGAATTGACTGTAGATTTGAGGTTGCAAGTCTCAGTCTTTTTATCAGGTTTTGACTGAATAGCAGAACCCAGGGTGACCTTCCAAATATTTGACGGCTTGTGACATTGGCAAATGAATCCGAATTAAAGCCAGGCTGGAAGATAGATGGACAATGTACATCTTATTCAACTGCGAGTGCATCTCCTATCATCAAAAGGACATTGACACTGGTTCTGGAGAGGCCTATGGATTGAATTACCTCAATCCTATTGGCTATAGGATCCTGGATAGAAATAAATAGCCTTGTGGAGAACAAGGTTAAAAATTAGACCAAAAAAAGCTGCCTGAGTGGGAGAATGGGATCATCTAGTTTGGGTTGTCAATCAATGAGGTATGTTCTCGTTTCATAAAAATGTAGAACTGATTAAGTCTGTGTATTTGAGTAAGTCAGAGATTCACTAACTGCTTTACAATAATTAGCAAATGATGAAAGTTGTTTCTGACTCTCCCGCGCCCCCGCCCCCTCCTTGGTGGTGAAGGTAGGCGGGAACTCCTTAGAGCTGAAATGCCTAGTGATGGAATGTTGGAATCCAGCCAGCCCTCTGTGGTGGTCTTCAGTCTGTTTCCTGAGCCAGACGGGCCCACAGTATTTCAGAGTGCGGCTGAAATGCCAGCACAGCCAAACTGGCTCACTGCAGGACCTGGAAGGGGCAAATCAGTCACCGGGAGCAGGGAGTCATTCCACCCAGCTCCTGTAAACCCTGCAAGCTAAAGCTCTAATGGGTAGGGTGGTCCTGGCTGAACAAACAGCAGGAAAGCTTGTTGGATAGCAGCATCAAACAGCAAGTTAAACACAAAGTACCTCAGATGCTGGAAATCTGAAAGAAAAACCGAAGTTGCTGGGAAAACTCAGCAGGTCAGGCAGCATCCATGGAGAGAGGAAAGTGAGTCAACGTTTCGGGTCCACGACCCTTCGTTCAGAACTGGGGCATGTTGGGAGGGAGAGGTATTGTCAGAGGTTTTTAAGGACAAGTTAGAGAGGGGGAGGCAGGGCAAGGAAGACAGAGGAGACAGAAAAAAAAGACAAAGGAGAAAATGTGTTAATTGATGGAGAACACGGCTGTCACCTCTTTAACCCATCAATTAAAACCTCTCCCTCCCAACATGCCCCAGTTCTGACGAAGTGTCGTGGACCCAAAACATTGACTCACTTTCCTTTCTCCATGGATGCTGCCTGACCTGCTGAGTTTTCCCAGCAACTTCTGTTTTTGTTTCAATTGCAAGCTATGCGGTTTTTGCTGCTTAGACTCCAGCAGTTACCCCAACACACACTCTGGGGTCCTTGGCTCTTGCCAACCTGCACCTAATATTTTCCAAAATTATATAAGCAGGATGCATCCCTCCAGGGAGAGAATGCTCATTCCATTCCAACAATCTATCTATTACAGTTTTCTCAAAAAAATATGTAAATTCCTGCCATTCAATGTTGATAGTCTGCACCCTGCGATGTGCCCTTGTTGAATATGTATGTGTGTGTGTATATATATATATATATATATATATAGTATTGTATAAATATTTCTGCAGAGGTTTTTTGGCTGTGATTTCAAGGAAACATCATCACTGTAGATGATGCCAAGCTCATTTTCTTCCCCTCATTCCCCTCCTCCCTGGCAAAATGTTTTTTTTCCAAAAGATAGAGGAGAAGAAATTATTTGTTCACTTATACTTTAAGTATATCTAGAAATGTGTGCTTGTTACTCACAAATCATGTAACTGATTTAGGTTATTCATTTAATTTAGATCTTTTGTCCAGTAACTCAGTGGATAAAGCACTCGCCTTACAAGCCTGAGACCTGTGTTCGAATGCAGGCAGGTCAGGCCGAAACTTTGGGCAAATTTCTTTACTCCACACGCCTAATAATAATCCCTCAAAAAAACAATAATAAATTGGTCATTTCAATCCATGACTGTTTGTGGGACAATTGGCTGCCGCGTTTCGCCCACAAATATCCAGTCAATTCACTTTACAGCATATTCTGTGAAGCGCTTTGAGACGTTGAGAAGACATGAAAAGCGCTATATCAAATGCAAGGATTATTATTATTATCACTCTGTTTATACTAATCTGGAGTAAAGGTGCTTAGCTACCAACTTGGGACTGTTGGGAAGAGAAACCCGATACAACACAACAGTGAAGAACCACCCACAAAGTCATGTCTGACTCTTACAAGAACAATAAAAAAAGTTTTATTGACAGTTCAGTTTGTTTAATGGGCCAATTGAGAGCTGCAAATAGATGACAGCAAGCACACCTATGGGTTACACTCATTTTCAGTGGTAGCTCTGGGAGACCATTATCTACACAAGCTGAGTATTTCAGTGTGAACACAATCTAAATCTTGCAATAATTCACTGCTTGCTACAGCTTTGGGACAACCATCAAATAGTGTCACAAAGAGGAGAGTGCTTGGCAGACAGATGGTGCTCAGAGTTAATGTTGGAGGTGGCTAATTACAATGCTTATGACTTATTAACTGATCCACTACATAATCACCATAATTATCAAATGATCACGCTTTTGATTTCCAGAGTAATACAACAAAACAACAAAATTACATTTGTAGAGCGCCTTTCACATCGGGAGGACGTCCCAAGGCGCTGGACAGTCAAGTGTCAGGACACCAGCATGGAGTGCGGGGGGGCAGGATTGGGAAGAGGTGGGGGGGGGCGGGAACAGAGAGCTCGGAGCTTTAATGGTTGGAACAGAAGGCGGATGACCAGTATTACCAACATTTATTGGACCTTAAAAAAATTCTTAACCTCAAGAGTAGCATAAAGGGTTTCCCTGGAAAGTAGTGTGATATCCAAGCATCAAACTGCCCATAAGTTACAGATAATTCACAAACAAGTCCAGGTTCCTCAACTCCAAGGAATCATCTCTGTATACTCTATTGCTAAATCCATATTGTAATCAAAAATAGAATAGTTTATTACCAAACTCTAGGACGAGTTCCTCAACTCTCCTTAACACTATCCTTAACAGTTCTAAACATTTGCGTGAAAGTATTCAGACTTACCGACAAGCCTTATTACATTCAAGGTAGTGTTTGTTAAGATCAGTGTGTTTCCTTTGTACAGGCTGTAGTCAGACCTCTTTCCTCGTCTCAGGGTTTCTTTGGAGACACTAATTGAAATCAGAAATTGAATGAATACATATTTGTTGATACAGTCAGCACCAACATGTGACAGTTAACACTGGCTGTTTCAGAAACTCAACTCTTGCCATGATCAACAACAATAACAAAATTGCACTTATATAGCACCTTCCACGTCGGGGGGACATCCCAAAGCACTGAACGGTCAGGTCGGGACGAGCGGGGCGGGGGGGAGGGGAGGGTCAGGGTAGGGGGAAGGGGAAGGAGAGTGGGAGAGGGGGAAGAGTTAGTGGGGGAGCCAAAGGTGCGGTCAAAGAGGAAGGTCTTGAGACCGGCCTTGAAGGAGGAAAGGGAGGAAGCGAGGGGGAGGGGCTGCAGGATGGAGTTCCACAGTGTGGGAGCAGAGAGGCTCAAAGCCCGGCCGCCGATGGTTGGGGGGTTAGGGCGGTGGATGCGGAGCAGGCCTGAGTCTGCTGAGCGGAGGGTGCGGGGGAGGCTGATAGGGAGACAGTAGGTCAGAGAGATAGGTGGGGACAAGGCCGTGGATGGCCTTGAAAGTGTGAACAAGGATCTTGAATTCGATCCTCTGGGTGACAGCGAGGGTGGGAGTGATGTGGTCGTGAAGCCTGGTGAGGGAGAGTACACAAGCTGCAGAATTCTGAATGACCTGCAGCCTATGAAGGGAGGAGCTGGGGAGGCCGACGAGGAGAGAGTTCCTGTAGTCGAGCCTGGAAGTGATAAAGGCGTGATCAGAGTGACAATGGTCATCAGAAATTATTTTGCTTCTTGTTCATCACTGTTTTTGAAAGCAATGAACAAACTGACTTTAATAAACACAATTATAATCCATTGCTAATTGGAAAAATAAGGACCAGCTGCAATTTCCGTATTTTGTACAATAAATAAAACAACAAATTCTAATTGTATAATACTGTTCCATCAGGAGGTCTTCGAAAAGTGATAGATAGTAAGGGATACACATCTGAGCCAGTGGCTGGGATCAGGAGGGGTGGAGGGCAGGGAAGGTAGGGGTAGGAGGGTGACCGAAGGCACAGTCGAAGTGGAGGGTCTTGAGACAGGTCTTGAAGGAGGCAAGGGAGTGGGCGAGGCAGAGGGACTGCGGGAGTTCCAGAGTGTGGAGGGGAAAGAAGTTGAATGCCTCCCACTCCCCACCATTGGGGGCAAGGCACATGAAGCAGGCGGGAGCCCACTGAGCAAAGGGAGCGGACAGGTTGTTAGGGCTTTAGGAGGTCGCACGGGTAGGAGGGAGCGAGGCCATGATGGGGGTTGAAGGTGAAGACCAGGATCTTGAACCGTATCCTCTAAGCGATGGGGAGCCAGCGGAGCCGGGTGACTATGGGAGTGATAGAGTCATGGAGCCTGGTGCGAGAACTGCAGCTTGTGGAGGGAGGGGTTGGGAAGGCCGACAAGCAGGGAATTTGCTTAGTTGAGCCCTGTGATTCACAGATATGAAGGGTACCGCTAACACTACTCCAAACAAACAAGGTGATTTCCTCCTGGTTCTCTTGACTAATACTCTCTTCATTCCAAATTTGCCCTAAAAATACAGTTCAGATGCTCTTTTCATTGTTGCTTGTACCATGTTGCTAGCACAAATGAACTGCCACGTTTGACTGAATAACATTCGCTTCAATTGTAATTAATCTCATTTTGTAATGTACTTCAAGAGTGTTTGTTTCAGTGAAAGGTGCTACATAAATGTAAGTTTGTCAATTGGGGTCAGATAAGACATTTTAAATAGAATGTATGTGCAAGTTGATCAAAAACACGCACTGTTGAATCACAAAATTAATATTGATTCTACCTTTTTACAGGAATGTCACCCGTCTGTTCATCAACATAGTCTCTTTTAAGTTCTTCTGGGACATCACTGTCACTGTCATACTCTTGGTAAGCACTCTTTTCCAACTCGTCAGACTCATACTGAGGACAAAAACAATGGCACAGTCAGTTTCCAGTGCTTCACTTCATCACTGGCTACCTTTCAGAAGGGACTACTTTGTGATACGTCTGCAAATTATTCCTTAAGAACCCGAGTCCCATGAACGGCAATTCCTTCCAGTAATTGTACGTGTGTTGTGCTCACGAGCGGGAACGTCACTCTGACACAATCCACGTTTTAGAAGCAGAGTCCCCCCCCAGGAGTCCTCTTTAGGGGTTAGGGATCCTCGGCTAGTGAATGGAAGGTTGGTACTGCTCAAGCATAAACACTACAAGTGATCTCTGTGGTGCTGTCCGCAAGTGTACCACCACTGTAAGGGCCAACAACCCCACAGACAAAATTGGATGCTCGCTCCGTGGCTGTACGCTGGAACATTCCTGTATGGAAATTGTTCACCTACACCATACACAGT
This sequence comes from Hydrolagus colliei, assembly GCA_035084275.1. Classification (NCBI taxonomy): domain Eukaryota; kingdom Metazoa; phylum Chordata; class Chondrichthyes; order Chimaeriformes; family Chimaeridae; genus Hydrolagus; species Hydrolagus colliei. Next base: position 133,242,227 of record CM068743.1, on the reverse strand, counting down.
CACGCCACTTTAAACAATATCCTGTGAGACGTTTTGTTGATGCGATAAGGCACTTTATCAAATGCAAGGATAATTATTATTATTATTATCTGCATCCTGTAGCAATAGACATGTAAAGAACTGAAGACAAATTCCAGTTATTTAGAACACTTCTCTGTGGCCAAAACAACAAATTAATTCCTTACTTTCTGATTTTACTTGCGAATGATATTTATCGTGTATGTGTATGCAGACATTAAAATTGGACTGAAAGACATTCAGATGGGGAGGAGTGCTGCAAATTGAGTGGTAGTTGTAGAACAGTTTCCATCAGCATCTCAAACGGATATTAGACCATCAGGGGAGAGAAAGATAGTGTTTGGCTGCACTTTTGATTAATGTTCTTTCTCACTGAATGAAAAACTATACACCAAGTCAAACAATGCCACTTCCCACTAATGTCAGGATTGGATACACACCAGTATTTACAGACAGCGCTAGGAATTTAAGGGATAAAATTCCATGTGTGTCTACTTATTCTATGTAGAGTACCCAGAATTCAACAAAATTCTCAAATCCTGACAATACTCTCACAAAATTCAGTCAATTCACTTTGCAGCATATTCTGTGAAGCACTTCGAGACGTCTCGAAGATATGATACGTTGCTATATCAAATGCAAAAAAACGCAATAATTGTTACTATTATAATCTTGAAGCCTTTTTTTCAGGAAGGTTTCCTAAGGACCACAGAAAACGGCTTCAAAGTTAAAGTCGAATTTAACGATTGACCGAATTCTGGGCATCTGTGAAATGCTGTTAACAGAGTCAATCTAGAGATGGGTAGAATTTTACTCCAATAGTCTCACTAACATCTCAATTGCGAGCGGTGTGTTCCAAGAGAGCAGAAATAATAATAGACGTAGCATTAGATATCATTTAGACAAGTTGTGTAGCGTTTTAACAGTTTAACAAGGTTAAATTGAAAAGAACCTATTATAAACTGGTATGTCATTAACAATATAATAAAAAGAAATGCAATATTGTGGGTCTACAGTGAACGTTTATAGATGTTAACATTCTGGTGTCCAAGGTGACAATCAGACTCTATTATTCCATAATTAAACATGCGCTTTCCCTTCCAAGCAATTGAAGATGGAATTTATCACAGCACAGCAGATGGGAGTCTGTAAAGGTGATAATTGCAGGGACATCTTTCCTTGGCTTGCTGTAGGCATCAAAAATCATTTAAATAAAGATAAAAACTCTGTGTCTCAAACACGCTTGTAGCCTACTCCTGCAGCTGCCAGCAATTAAGTTGCTAATCTGTTAAAATCAATCAAACACTGCCTTCTGCACACATTAGAAATGGTCACATTGTGAAAACAGACATGACAGGTGAAGATGAGACCATCAATATATCCACTTTGATTCCTCTATATAAAGCACCATAACAGCTTCTGAAATAACAATTTGATTGCAGATGGTGCCTTTGCTACTCCAAAGCCATTCTGAAAAATGTCCCCTCTTATGTTTCACTATAAATAGAGACTACTGTACCCCATTAGAGGCAAGAACATCTTCTGTTTCATCATCTTTGATGTCAGTCTGCATTTCAAATGGATTTCCTCCATTACGACACTGAGCAAACAGGGACTCTGCTGTTGCTGTTGTTGTTGAGTGTTGCTTGCTGGGTGACATTGAAGGGGATCGTGACTGCCGCATAAATTTAAATTCCTAAAAGCAATGAAGTATCATTAAGACCCTTTAAATAGGTTAAGACTTAAGAAAATGAAAGTTAAACAGACATTATTATTCCATAATTAAACGTGTGCTTTTCCTTCTGAGAAACTGAAGATGGAATTTATCGCAGTACAGCAGAACGTCAGGAAACAAGAACAAAAATAAGCTGATAGAGCGCCTTTCACGTCGGGAGGACGTCCCAAGGCGCTGAACAGTTAGGTCGGGACCCGAGCGGGGGCGGGAATGGTTGGGGGAAGGAGAGTAGGAGCGGGGGGAGAGTTAGGAGGGGAAGTGTTAAGTAAACACTTAAGTTTACTTTCAAAGAACACGCAACAACTGAAATTGACTTCAATACATGCCATTCAATTATCAAACTCATTCAAATAAATGACTACAGAGGCTTTTGCTCTTACAAACTTACAAATTTGTTAGATCCCAATGTGAAAGCGCTCTATAAATGTAATTTTGTTGTTGTTGTACAAATTAAGAATCCAGATAAAACCATCACATGTACAGTACTGCAGTAATAACAATACATAGAGTCCATAACAGCACTCATAATACAATCATCTATAAGGATGGATTTAATATTTTAAGGACTGATAGGACAGTTGGCAGAATATCTTGCAGGTTTCAGCAAACCATCAGACAGTGCTGAAAAAACAACACCTTGGCCTCTGAACAACTCGTAACATTGAGAGTTAAGAACAATTTTGAGTTTATGAGGTGAAAATCAATTGAAAGCTTCAAGTAATGTTTAATAGGAAATTCAAGTAAATTCAAGTAATGTACTTTAGCTGTGAGCTCCTTGATGTGTGAGGACACTTAAACGACAAATTTAATGACGGCAACTTTACCTTTGCAGTTTTCAAGGATCTAACCAGGACTATCTTGTCTGCAAAGCTTAGCAGCACCTGAAATGGGCGACTTGTTGACCGAGCAAAATAATTAGCTATCGGTATCATAAATCTTCTGAATGCAGCTCATACCTTTCAGAATACACTACCATTTGAGCACAATTGTTTTGTTGCCATTTTATGAGAAATAAACACTGCCAAAGAAAAACTCATTCACAGAACCACTTGTTCCAGCAATGATATTACATTCTTGAGCGTTAAAGTTTGCTCCAGAGGGTCGATAAACTTGACAAATATTGCTTACATGTAGCTGCAAAATACTGAAGTTGGACTTGACAGGGCAAAGTTCCCAGGTTTCATTTTCCAAAAACATTCGCAGTTCTTCAAGACGTGTTCTATAAATATAATATAGAGAGAATATAACAATATAATTAGATTGTTGACATTTACACATACAATAACTTTAACAAGATTAATTTTAAAAGTGGACTGATTGTGTATTTTGTGGGCGATCCAAGCTAATCTCTTCAATCAGAGTACAATACTCTATAGATAGATCATTGCAAGTACCATAATCAACCAGTCAGCACATGTAAAAGTACTGTTTGGGACGAGGCAATTTCTGCAACAATTCCAGTGGTTCGTCTAAGATTCATACTGTGAAACAGCAAGCATTAGGGATAGGTGTGAATTCTGTATCAGGCATAGTTCCAAGGTCTTGAATCCACAACCTTCAGAGACGAGAGTGCTACCAATTGACACATAACGACAGGAAGAATATCCTTCCCTTCCTGGCTCTTGATTCGTTGTCTGATTTGAATCATTATTATGATGCTTATTAGTTTTGTTTAAGCTTTTCCCTTTTACTCTGTGTCTCTGCTCCATCCTTCTATGGAATGGATGGCAATAACTGAGTGATGAGTACTTTATGGAACCAGATGGTGAAAAGATTGTCTCCAAAGTGCTCCAATTATCAAATATCACGCTGCTAATCACAGTCAAACTTCATCAGAAGAAAAATACAATTAGAATAAAACGGGGGGAATGTCATTCAAGTTTTTATTTTAATGAAAGAAATCAATATGGTGAATGTATGAAGGAATTTGTGCAAGATTTTCATGGATTATCCAGGAATCATTATAAACTGGCATGAATATGACCTGAGTTTAGCACAGGAATACTTGTATTCTGTGATTTATGGAATAGATTGCTTCTCCGTGCAGAAAATGTTGACTGTTTCAACATTCATTGTGGAAATTGGAGGAATTTCCATTTGAGTAATATGGGTGTGGAGTGGAAGCCTTTCTTCAACATTCTTTTTAGGTGCTAGCAGACAAATCTTTCCTAATTTTTTTTTAGCAAAACACAAGAAGAACACTGAGACAGCAGTTTCTATTTCAAACACATGCCCTGCCAGAAAATACATAAGTTATGGCTCTGTTTCTTGTCTTTGGAATAAACTGTTTTGTCTATACTTTAGGAATGAATCACTCAAACTCTATTTGTGGGACATTGCCGTGCTCAAACTTACTCTCATGTTCGTCCACAAAACACACTTTACAATATATCATGTGAAGAGGTTTGGGACGTCCTCCTGATGGGAAAGGTGCCGCATTAAATGTGAAGCCATTACGTCCTGAAACTCTGGAACACTCACCCTCAATCCCTTTGCCTTCCCCCCTCTTTCAAGTCCCGCCTGAAAACCTTCCTTTCGATCATGTTTATCGTCACCTCCCCCACCCCCCCCATTCACAGGTTGACCTTGCTGAACTCTTAGTCGCTTAATTATGCACTCCGGGAAAATGAAGAATCCATTAAAATGAGTGATTAAACTATTTAATAAATTGTACGCATCCGTAATATTCTTAACTGACATTAGCGATGCATTAGTTTGTTTAGAAGGTGTAACTTGTAATTCGCCCATAATGTTCAAAAGATGTAACAAACTTTACCTGTGATAGTTTTTGAAATAATTCACACTTTGTTTCCGGATGGATTCCTGTAACACCTCTGATTTACTGCCACAAAATTCTTCACCAACTTGCATCAGTCTGGTTTATAAACAACAAATAATGATAACGTTTTAAGATATACATGAAATCATTTAACTATATCCAAATAAAACATAACTGAAACAGTTCACTGACATCTGAGTGGCTAAATGATATTGTGATCTGACAGTGAGGAACAAAGAATAAGAGGAGCTTTAATCTGCCTCTTTCAATGCACAGGTCTCAACCATCCATGCTTGCATTCTATGTGGTGTCTAGTATCAGTTCTCAATTTGCACTTTACCAACCTATATCTTTGCATATGTCAAAGTATTCTTATGAGTTTAATTCCTCTATCCAATTAAGCAACGTATATACAGAAAAATCTCATTATAAGATGGATGCAAGTCAACGAATTGTAATCAAGGCTAACTGTGTGTGTTTCTTTACATGCATGAAGTAACTCAGCTGTTACTTCTGTTACAAAGTGATGTCAGCACCAATCTGTGAATTGGAAGATGGCCATTTATGTAGTACCAGAAGCCAGGTTCTTTCAGTTAAGACTGGGTCTGTGCTGGAGCTGTACGCAAGACAGTTATATCGAAGGGCACTATAATTCCATTAGTTTCCACGTATATAAGCTCCCCTTGACAACATTTCTCAAACTTATCTAGTTATTCCTTAAAGCTCATCTCTAGGTCTGGGTATCCACTGCTATACACTGTACTGTCTCTAGGTCTGGGCATCCACTGCTATACACTGTACTGTCTCTAGGTCTGGGCATCCACTACTATACACTGTACTGTCTCTAGGTCTGGGCATCCACTGCTATACACTGTACTGTCTCTAGGGGGACAAAAGGTACTGCCTGGTCAGAACGCAACTTCAGGTAAACCTTACGATGTAGTTCTGCATCTAATTCACTCGGTTTATAGCTCCAGCACACTCATATATGTGGTATGCAATACGCTGACTGCCACCCATGGTACCTTTCAACTTTGAGACGAAAGGTCTAAACTGGTGCCTAGTTTTGAGAGAGGCAAAATAAGGCAAAGTCGTGGTTCTGACAACAATCCACTGAACATGGTTGGACAATGTTCCTGTGGATGTCAGGTGAGGTTAGAATCAACCTTTGCTGCAATGGACCCACGGTGAATCGGAAGCTGTGTGATCTCACATCTGATCTCATATAGGACAAACAGCTGCTTGGCAACTTTAGCAGACAGATAACACAAAACAAGGGGGAGTGTAGGAATGTTCAATATAAAAGTAATCACATCTGAATTTAACAGCATCAATTGTTTGTGAATAAACTTTTAAAGTTTATTCAAATGCAGATGAAACGGATCAAAAGATATTTGACTTAATGGATGAGCCTCTTGCACTCATTCAAGATGCCAGATAGTATAATATAAATAATGTTAAAAAAAACAGTTGAACTTTAACAAACACTTAGGATCTGGTTAAGTTGTGATACCCAAAGCAATGAGTTGTACGATTGTAGCTTCAATACCTGCTGATAATGTCCAAGACAAAAATAAAATCATCATATTTGAAGTTTGACAAATCTGTTCCAAGCAAATACGTTTTTGCTTTTAACTGGACATCCTGTAAAGTAAAAGATTATAATCTTAGCTTCGTAAAACATTGGCTCCAGTAGGATCTAATCTGTGGTTGTGCTAATCATGTGCAGATACAAACATGAATTTCCTCATCTATTTGCTTCCTCTTGGCGACGTCATTCATAGATGCAAGGAAATAATCATTCTTAAATTTGATATAGCGCCTTATCACGTCTTCGAGACGTCTCAAAGTGCTGCACAGAATATACTGTATATTTATATCCAGCTCCTCTGTCCACATGCCCATTAGCAAACGATTCTGTAACACCTTCATATTCAGTTGTCCAAAGAACACAAGGTGACAAATCTAACAAAGGTTACAGTCGTCCAATTTATTTGTGCCGGTTACTTCTCCCGCCACCCATGTATTTTCATTTTGAATAGTAGGTGTTTACATCAAATATTTTGGGGTTAAGACTGTTCATAGTTTCTGGAAGAAACACTACATATATATATATATATATTAACAAATAGAGCAATTTAATAGTCTTCAGAAACATTCCATTGGCATGAAAATTGATCTATAATCATTTAGGTGCAGAGGAAACATAGAAGCTGAGTGTATATCAGGATTAAACAAAATCATTTTGCTCAGGAATCTATAAGTACAATTTATAGTGATTTTGGGGGAATTAAAACACTTCACATTTAAAAAAATAAGGGTAACATGTATCCAATGTGTATATTTTTAATGTAGCAAAAGCGGAGTTAGAGACTCAGAATGTATTCCATTACTCAAGATTGAGGTAAGAACTTATTAATTATAAATGTGTTAGGCTAACATCATTGGTAGAGAAAATGCCAATTTTTATCAAAACCTAGCAATATTCAATTAAAGATATGGAACTTTCCTCTTCGATCGTGCCTTTTGTTCCACCCCGAACTCTTTTACCTCCCCTTCGTGTTTCACCCCTTCCCAAACACTCCCCTCCCAGCTCGGGTCACACGCCTCCTGTTCAGCGCCTTGGGACGTCCTCCCGACGTGAAAGGCGCTCTATAAATGTAAATTGTTGTTGTTGTTGTTGTTATAGGGCAGTAGAAATTTACAAAATCTATTGTGAATAGATTGTGAATAAATCTGTTGGAATTCTTGGTTGTTAAAAGTTAACTCAATAGATCTGATCTACTAGGATTTTCTAGATAATATTTTTGTAATAATAAACTTCAGTTCACCAGCCTTTACTGCACCTATGCGACATTTCCATTTTCTGCACCAGGCATTCTTGCGGTTTCAGTGAAATTGTCAATTTGGGGACTATTAAGTGTCAATTTATTGTTCAGCAGGTGAGCAATCACTAGGAACCCCAAACACATTACATGGACAAGAACCCAACAGTCAGCAAAGAAAAGACTTTTATCCCATCATTGAAAGGTAGCCTCACACTAAGGTTGAATTTGTAACTGCAAACAAAGGAATTTCTATTTATGACTCGAATGAAGTAGTATTGCTGCAACATTTCACGAATCTAGTCAGTAATAATAGAAAACAATAGTTATAATACATTTAGTCAAAGTATTTTCTTTTAAGTATTCAAATGGTGCCGTGGAAAAATGTTTACAATATTGATCGAATTCCCCACCAAAATTATGAATGTTAAAACATCTTTTTAAGTTATAATATAAGGTATTAAGCTTATAGGAAGTTCTCTGAAACTAACCATTCACTTACAAATTTAATAAACAAATCATGAAATTGTGCATGGGCAACCTAAATAAATTAAACACAAGGATTAACAGCACTCAGGTAGTTATGTAATAAAAACAAACCATTACCAAATGGAGGTTTGTGCCCTTCAGGAGCACTCACTTTCTAGTGACTTTAATTATTTGAAAATATATAATTATAATTAGCATTAAAGGGATCACTTCAATCAGGTGCAATTCAGGATTGTGGAGTGATGTCAGAGTACAGGGCTCTATATAAGGTCAGACCAAGCAAAACAAACTCCTGGACATATCTGCTTATTAGGCACCCATGTATTTATTTGCCTTCTCTACAAAACTTCATTCAGGAGCTTTGTGTTAATCAGAGAATGTTACACAGATATATTTTTTAAATCACTAAATGCATACGCAATTTGGTTTGCATTAGAAGCTGCAGAAAAAAATAAAGAAGGGTTCCTTTAGTCTGAAGAGCATTCCCCTTCCCTCCATGAGTTGAAGAATAAACTACCTGTGGACTAGGATTTTTTTGTAATATAGAATTTACTAAAATGAAGTACAGACCTGCCAGATGCGTGAGAGGCCATGTTCTAATTTCTTTTTCACGTAGCTTCGATTAAAGTTTGAATCATCTGTGGCAATCTCGTTGCGGCCATCTGAAACAAACCATTAAACCCCTGTGAAATTGCAGTTTATTCATGTGGCACATTGCTTAAGTAGAACCTAATTTCTTCATCTGTTTGACTCAGCTGTTGTGGCCACAAAGTTACTCGCTCAGCTCATCACAGAGTTTCTCAGCACTACGCTAATGCTTTGTGAATTTGTAAGAGGAAAAAAACCCTCAATTCATGTGTGCAATTCTCACCACGCTGTGAAGGCAGCAATTACATTAGTACCATCCAAGAAAAAAAACGTTTACCTCTGGCTAAATATGTGTTTGGGGGGGAAAACCATTGAAAACAAGACAACAAAGGCTCTGTGAATCAGTCAGAAAGCTGCCATCTGCATTGAAACAGACATTTCCAAACAGTAAAGCTGGTTGAGTTATTTGAGCAAAACGATGTTTGCACTGAACAGACAAAGTGGCTTAATAAGGTCATTGGATTTCTGTGCTAGAAACAGCTTTGGTGAGAAACATGACAAATGACACTTTATCCATCTGCGACCATGGCTCCCTCTGCTTCCATATCCTCCTTGATCTCTCCACTACCTTTGATAGTGTCCTCATCCACTGCCGCTCTTCACACTTCAACCTTCATGGTTCTGTCTTTGAATTGTTCAGATCCTACCTCTCACACTGTCTCCACTTCATCTCAACAAACGGTTTTTATCTCGCCTTGGTCCTTGGTCCCCTCTACTTCAATATCTATACGCTCCATCTTGTTGACATCATCTTAAACATGGGGTCAACCTCCACATGTATGCACCCTTGACTCCAGGGCCACTGCTGAACGGACAGAATGTCTGTCAGACATGAAGTCCTGGATGAAAGCTAACTGTCTTCAGTTGATCGTCAACAAGACCGAGGACTCCTGATTGGCTCCCGTCAGTGCCTCCGCACCTCAGGTGCTGACAGCATCACCATCCATGGATGCACACTCTATCTCATTGAGCCAGTCCAGAACCTTGGCTCTTGTTGGACCCTCGACTATGCTTCTACCGTACATCCATGCATGACCCTTTCCACCCACCCCACTCATGTAACATCGCCCAGCTCCGCCACTGTCTTCACACCACAGGCCGCCGAGACCCTCATACATGCATTCATGACATCCAGTCTTTACGTATAGTCTCTGCTTGTTGGTATCCCCAACACCTCCCTCCATGGGCTGCAGATCATCCCGAACTCTGCAGCCCGGGTCCTCCCTGCATCAGGCTCCGCGACCCTTTCCCCCCATCATCACCTGACTCCACTGGCTTCCCATTGCAAAGAGGATGCAGTTCAAGATCCTGGTCCTCAGCTTCAAAGCCCTCCATGGCCTTGCCTTCCCCTACCTCTGCAATCTCCTAACCTCTTTACGTGTGCTTCAGGGTCCTTTAAAGGGCCACAGTGCACCCAGACTTGAGATATGGGGGTTACTAAGTTTTCTTGTTAGACAGCTGGATGTCAGACCTGCAGAAACCCTTCACGGTGCTTAAGAGTATCCAAACCAAAAACACAGTTCCATGTATCCTACTTCACATGGAAATTCCCAAGATATTTATTGGAACAAAATGTGCCCTGTCTTCCTGGAGGCTAGCATCCTGTTTACTTAATTCCGGAGAATATTGTAGTAATAATAATCCTTACATTTTATATAGAACATAAGCAATAGGAGCAGGAGTAGGCCATTCGGCCCATTGAGCCTGCCCCGCCATTCAATCATGGCTGATATTCTACTCTAACTCCAGCTACCTGCCTTATCCCCATACCCCTTAATCTCTTTATAAATGATAAATCTATCTAACTCAGTCTTGAATATGTTCAAGGACTGAGCATCTACAGCCTTTTGGGTAAAGAATTCCATACATTCACCACCTTCTGAGTGAACAAGTTTTTCTCAACTCAGTGTGAAAGGGCTGACACCTAACTTTAAGACTGTGACCCCTGGTTTTAGACCAGGAGAAACAATCTCCCACTATCTATTTGTCATGCCCCTTAATAATCTTATAGGTTTCTATAAGATCCCCTCTAATTCCTCTATATTCCAGAGAATATAGGCCCAAATTAATCAATCTATCATCATAACTCATCCCCCTCATTCCAGGTACTAACCTAGTAAACCTACGCTGCACTCCCTCCAAGGCAAGTACATCCTTTCTTAAATAAGGAGACCAACACTGCACACAGTAATCCAGGTGTGGTCTCACCAGAGCCCTAAACAGCTGCAGCAAGGCTTCCCTACTCTTATACTCTATCATAATGAAAGTTAACACACCGTTAGCCTTCCTAATTGCCTGCTGCACCTGCACACTAACTTTCTGGATAAGAACACAAGGATATCCTGGTACAAAGATACCCAAGTCCCTTTGGATGGTAACACTTTCCAATCTCTCCCCCTTTAAAAATTAACCCAGAGCTGCCAAGCTTTTTTAACAAAAAAAAGTACTCCTGAAAGGTAAAAACGGTATTTTGTAGTAAAAAAAAGTATTTTCCCCAGAACTACTGGTACTTAACGAAAAAATTACAGCGCGAAAAGATGCCAAGTAAAATGGGACTTTAAAACCCCTCGTTAAGCAAAAATTGCATGAAGTGGGAGGTCCCTACTGTGTTTCCGTATATGAAAAATATTGTTGCCAGTGATGCCTTGCGCCTAGTGCTAACATTTATAGTGTATCAGCGACAGTATAAAGTAGGTAGCAATGTTATTGAAGGCAGAGAGAGAAAGTTAAAGAGAAAGAGACTGAGACAGAGTGAGACAGAGACTGTGAGTGAGATTGTGACAGCCAGAGACTCAAACAGAGAGAGAGAGAGACAGAAAGAGAGAGAAACACAGAGAGAGAGAGAAAGAGAGAGTGCGACCAAGACAGACAGAGAGAGGGAAAGAGACACAGAGAGAGAGAGAGAGACACAAAGGGACACTGAGACAGAGAGAGATTGAGAAAGAGAGAGACAGAGAGAAGGAGAGACAGACAGATAGAGCATGGAACATTCAGATTTTCCCAAAAATGTATTTTAACAAGAAAAATCATACTGCCGTATTTACTTCAATTGATCATACTAAATACGGCAAAAACATGCCGTATTACTGGCATACTGGTTGGCAGCTCTGTTAACCCACTCTGCTGTTTTTGCCATCTAGGTGGATGACTTTGCACTTCCCTACATTATACTTCATCTGCCACCTACCTGCCCACTCACCTAACCTACCTATATCGCGCTGCATTTTTAAAATGTCATCCTTGGTAACGCTTCCTCCTAGTTTTGTGTCATCAGCAAATTTAGATATATTCAGCTCGATGTCCTTATCTAGATCGTTGATGTAGATAGTCACATCCCGCCAATCTGAGAAGGACCCGTTTATCCCTACTCTTTGTTTCCTACCCGTTAACCATTCCCTAATCCATGTTAATATGTTGCCCCCAATTCCATAAGCCCCTATCTTTTGGATCAACCTTTTATGTGGCACCTTATCGAAGACCTTCTGGAAATCCAAATAGACTACATCCACTGATTCACCCTGTCTAGTTTACTCGAAATATCCTCAAAAAATTCCATGAGATTTGTCAAACATGGCTTCCCTTTTGTAAAGCCATGTTGACTTGGCCTAATTATATTGTGCTCCCCTAAATACCCCACTAAAACATCCTTAATCAAGGATTCTAACATTTTTCCTAACACCGATGTCAGACTAACTGGCCTACAGTTCCCCATCTTTTACTTTCCACCCTTTTTAAATAGTGTTGTGACATTTGCAATCTTCCAATCCATGGAGACTGTTCCAGAATCCAAGGAATTTTGGAAGATCAGACACAAGGCCCCCACTATCTCATAAGCAAGCCTCTTTTGATACCCTGGGATGCAAGCCATCCGGACTAGGGGATTTATCAATGTTTAGTGCTAACAGTTTCCCGAGCACCAATTCTCTGCTGATGAAGATTTCCCTAAGTTTCTCCCTGTCATTTACCCCTCGTATCCCTATTGTTGGCAGACTTGTTGTGTCTTCTAGGGTGAAGACAGACGCAAAGTATTCATTCAGGGACTCCGCCACATCACTATCCTCCATTACAACTTCCTGAAGTGGACCTACATTTACTCTCACTAGCCTATTCCTCTTAATGTATTTATAAAAACTTTTACAATCTGACTGAATGTTCCTAGCTTGCTTGCCCTCACTCCATTTTCTCACTCTTAATGAGCTTTTTAGTTATTTTTTGTTGGTTCTTAAAACTCTCCCAATCCTCAGATCTGCTGCTTTTCTTGGCAGTTTTGTAGGCTTTTTCTTTTAATTTTATACTTTCCCTGACTGCTCTAGTTAGACATGGATGAATTGCTTTCCCTGCAGTATTATTCTGCAGGGATATGCGCCTTATCATGTTGAGATGAGCGCTGCAAGGGATATGCTAACAGTGTATTCACTGTGTATGTTGTGAGTGAAATGTGATAGCTCACAGGCTATTATGAAGCAAGGCTTTGGGACCCCAAGATGTGCACTGCAGCATTGCTGGAGTTTATCCAGCTAAAATCGAATAACTGACGTTGAAAGCCTTTTTGTGCAAGCTTTCCACTGCTTTTCCATCTAGGATGACCCTACACTTTAGGGCTTTCGTCAGTAGTTGGGGACAGTAATAGAAAATGAAGCCGGGTGATGACAGATCAGATTTCATTTGCTCTGTGGTTGAATAATCTACTTAAAATCACTATCTATCTGACACATCAATTATAACCACTTGGGCTAACATCATCTATGCAACTGTATGTCAACAGGAGCCACCACATTCAGGCGATGAAAGGCTTGGGGAGGAGGTGGGGCGGGGGGAGAGTAAATAAATTGTTCCTAAATGGGTCACATAATCCGATGTACTTTGAAACCACATAGGGCACATTTTGGCAAAGATTTGTGTTCACATTAAGTAATATTGATGAATCAGGCTCAAGCAACCACTTCAAAAAGCACAACAGCCAACATTTGAATTTTACATGTAGTTCAAGGCAGCAGAGAAGTGATCAAATGAATTGTGTTTAATAAATTCCTAGCTAGGTCAGAAAAATGAGGCAAAATACCACTAAGTTTCTCTCAGGAAATAACAAATGTGGAACAGCTTTCAAGAACTGACACAGGAAAATAAATAACAATTTGAGAGAAAAGTTATCCTCCAGGGATTAGGTTCAGAATCCATGTCTATCAATGGCTTTGTGTGAATAACTTTCAGTTAGTGGTTCAACAAGAGATTAATTTAAAACCTTCCATCACCACTAAGCAATGCTTTTCCTTTATAATCCTTGCATTTGATGTAGCGCTTTATCACCTTGTCAAAACATCTCCAAAAGCTTGCAGGATTTACTGTAAAGTATGGTGGCTCGACAATCAATATGCATAGAGCAATGTCCCGCAAACAGACACAAAATAAATGACTAATTTTATTGTAGAATTGTAGGCCACAATATTGGAAGAAATTCTTTTTTCTTTCAGAATTGTGCCGTGAGATCTTTAACATTCACCTGAATCAGCAGATGAGCTCTCAGTTTACCGTGTCATTCAAAGGATTGCACCTCCAACACTCCTCCGACATGGATTGTCATCTTAGATCATGAGCTCAAAGTCCCAACTCGGGTTTGAAACTACAAACTTCAATCAGAGGTGAGAGTGGTACCAATTGAACCAGCCTGACACCTTGTCATGCACATCGATTACAGTAAGAATGCTACCAACATCCCACCTTGGCAACCATGTATGGAAGAGAATTAAATTATTATTGATCTGGTATGAATGGAACAGTAGGAAATATCCTGCTGAGACCACAGAGAGCCCAAGAAGGTTCCAGTTTCAATCCTTCAGTTATGTGAGGTTTACAGATCTCCACCATTAACAATAGCAGAACAACAACTCACAACAAATGCTCTCAAACATCAGTGTTTGGCATTGCCGGAGGGTAAAAAAAAGTGTCCTAACTCTTTACTGCTATTCAGAGATCCCTGTGTTACAATCCCAAAAATGCAGGTGGTTCAGCAACAGTCTAATGATCGGATCAGGATTAAAATATTAGTGGGTCCACTTAGGCCTTCACACCTTCGGGTCTGACAAAGATAAATAGTTAGGGAAGAAAGAGAGAAAGAGCACATCAGATTTGGAAATTCAGCCATATTAAGAAGGGGGAGAATTAGCAATCCATAATTTGACATTAGCAGGGCTTGTCACTTTTCTACTTAATCTCTGTTTGGTTTAAATTGTTAAATACTGTACATGAATTCCTCTAGTTCCAAGTCCTCCCAATACCGTTGTTTATACAGCAACCAAATCAACTCCCATCGCTACATTTTAAAAAAGACAAAAAAAAAAGTGCTGTGTGCTTCGGTCAATTATATGGCCTTTGGCCATTCAGCATTTTAATTTTGTTTGCATACTCTATGTACAGTAAAAGCCCGTTTATCCGTGACCTGATCAACCGTAACTTCCGTATAACCGGCACCTCAAAAAAAGGTCAACATTCGAATATCTGGCACAATCGCGGTGGTGCATTTAATGAGTCGATTAGTTCTGAAGGCTACTGGTAGTGGCACTTCCGGGACTTTTCATCTTAAAGGGGCACTGTTTTTCTTCTACCTCTCTCCTTTTTTTCTCTCCCTCTTTTTCTTTCTCTCTCTCCCTCCTCTCTCTCTCTCTCTCTTTCTATCTCTTCCCCATTCTTTCTTTCTTTCTTTCTTTCTTTCTTTCTTTCTTTCTTTCTTTCTTTCTTTCTTTCTTTCTTTCTTTCTTTCTTTCTTTCTTTCTTTCTTTCTTTCTTTCTTTCTTTCTTTCTTTCTTTCTTTCTTTCTTTCTTTCTTTCTTTCTTTCTTTCTTTCTTTCTTTCTTTCTTTCTTTCTTTCTTTCTTTCTTTCTTTCTCTTTCCCTCTGAAGGATACTACATTGCCAGTGCAGCCTGATGGTATCGTGGGTTTATACACTGTTTTGGTGGGGGTGGGGTGGGACAAGAAGAGAGAGGGTGGAAAGAGCGGGAAAGAGCGGGGGGGGGAGAAAGAGAGAGGAGTGGGAGGGGGAGAGAGAGGTGGGGGAGAGGAGGGAAGAGAGAGGGGGGCGAGTTGATTAATTTAGATGGAAAATGAGGAGTGGGGGGGGGGGGTTGGGTTTGGAGCCATTGAGATGCCAGACTGACTGAGTGTGTGTGAAAGAGAGAGAGTGGGGAAGGAGGGAAAGAAAGAACAAAAAAGAGGAAAAATCGCCAGTACCGGTCAAGACAGTACCGTCCGCTAATGTAGAAGTTTGCTTTGTGAGTGTGTGCTGTGTTTATAGACTGTAATCGATATTTATTGCTTCATTGGTAAATATTCATACAATATTCTGTTATTACTGTACACAGGGATCAGTTTTGGGACCATTGCTGTTTGTAATCTACATCAATGATCTGGACTTGGGTGTACGGAGTACAGTTTCCAAGTTTGCAGATGACACTAAGTTAGGGAGAATAGTAAATAGTGAGGAGGATAGTAGCCATCTGCAAGAGGATATAGACAAATTGGTAAAGTGGGCAGACACATGGCAGATGAAGTTTAATGCAGAGAAGTGTGAGGTGATGCATTTTGGGAGAAGAAATGAAGGGAGGCAATATAGGCTAGATAGTACAATTTTAAATGGTGTGAAGGAACAGAGAGACCTGGGGATTTGTGTTAGTGACTCGTTGAAGGTGGCAGGACAGGTAGACAAGGCTGTTAAGAAGGCATATGGGATACTAGGCTTTATAAATAGGGGTATAGAGTACAAAAGTCAGGAAGTGCTGACTAACCTCTATAGGACTTTGGTGAGGCCTCAGCTGAATACTGTGTTCAATTCTGGTCACCACATTACAGAAAGGATGTGAAGACATTGGAAAGGGTACAACGAAGATTTACTAGGATGGTGCCAGGATTGAGGGACTTCAGCTATGAGGAGAGGCTAGATAGGCTAGGGTTATTCTCTCTGGAGCAGAGAAGATTGAGGGGAGACCTAATAGAGGTTTATAAGATCATGAGGGGTTTCGACAGGGCAAATAGAGAAAAACTATTTCCACTCGTGGGTGAATCTGTGACTCGTGGTCACAGATTTAAAATAGTTTCAAGGCGAAGTAGAGGGGAGCTGAGGAGAAATGTTTTCACTCAGCGAGTTGTTCGAATCTGGAATGCATTGCCTGAAAAGGTGGTGGAGGCTGATTCGATAACAACTTTTAAAAGGGAATTAGATCTTTATTTAGGGAGAACAGGTCTATTAGGCTATGGGGAGCGGGCAGGGCAGTGGGATTGAATCGCTCTTTTCAAAGAGCCGGCACAGACTAGATGGGCCGAATGGCCTCCTTTTGTGCCGTAAAATTCTATGAATCTATGAATCTATTATTTAGTCTATTATTAATATGATGTCTAAACAAAAGTTTTCTTTTGTGTTGGGTTTTTGACAGCCGGCCGCCCGAATATCCGGCATGCGATTTAACCGGCATTGGCCAGGTCCCGAGGGTGCCGGATAAATGGGCTTTTACTGTACGTCAACTGCTATATTTACTAATCTTAACACCTTTGTCATATCTAGGATGAATATCCACCTTTGTGTTTGTTTGTACACATTTTACTTCAAAGGTAAATTCTCAGTCAGGAATTCTTCCACTGGAAATCATAGCATTTCATCAATTAACATAAAATATTAGGCTTTTTAATTGCACAAGCAAGCAAGCCTTCAGACCTAAATAACTGGGAAGATGGGGAGGTAATCTAAGAACTAGTAATAGATTACTGTAGGTAGACTGGAAAGATGATCAATTTCCCAAATTCTCCAGAAATATCGCAGTATTATATTTAATGTGGTTCTGTAACAAGATCTGGCTTGAGTTCAACTGCAGTAAAGCCCCTTCCTTCTTCCACCAATGCTTTAAAAGTTCTGAGTTTCAAGAACTGGTGGTGCTAAATCTACATACTGTATTCACCAACTTCAGAATTTTCTTTCCCTTTCCTCTCCTCTCCTATTTGTGTGGTTACGCGGAATTAAAAACAGATTGTAAAAAGTTTTAAGAGTGAAGTATAAAAGCATATGGCTTTTGGATGATTGACAAAGGATGTTATGCCTGAACCTCAACAAGGATTCCATCACTTGCCTGGGAGTTTATTTTAGAAACAAGTCTGAGCACAGTCAGAGGTCAGCAACTCCTGTCAACATGATGAAGCTGTCATCTCCCCTGTAACCTTGTCTGGTTGCCACCTGGCTTTAACTCATGAGGAAAAGTTATGCTCACAGTTTAATGGTGAAACATTATGCGCAAAATATTTGTCAAGAAGCTTTCTAAATTGTAATCAGCGCCCAATTTTCAAGCAGCAAATAAACTTCAACAACGCTCCCTGTAAAATCTCCATTCTAGGATACACACTTAAGAGGAAACCTCCCAGATACTTGACAGAAGACCAAGACTCGGGAATACAAAGTATGCTTCAGATGAGAAAGTATTTTAATTATTTTCAAAATGTCAGTTGTTGAAAGAGTGTGAGAAAGGGAGTTGCAGTGCATTCTCCATTGTATTCAATTCTTTTGTAAAGGTTGACAGATTAATTTTTCCCCCACTGATTTTACTGACTTCCTTATAGATTACTCATTTACTTGAAAGGTAAATTTGTAGCTTTGCAATGCTGGTTCAATAACAACCCAGAGCAACATCGTTCTTTGCTGAATATGTTCATTTGGCAAAGTCCACACTAGGATTTATACCCTGCATCCAAAGTAAACTCATACATTCTAAATTGCTCTGATCAATAACACGGTTTGTAATCTCACCAAGGTTGCACTGGGATATACTTCGGAACGTAAATCTTCTCTGCCATACCAAGAATACAAGAAGAATTGTCTTTACAGTCTGCTAGCTGCCTTCCTCCCACAAGACACAAATAAAAGCCAACTGCTATTTAAATATTGGTACAGTACTAGTTTACCACATTCAAGCCATGAAACATCTTCTTTAGAAAGTGAAAAGAAATGAAAACGATTCAATAAAAAAACAGAACCACAATAGACAATTGCAAATCCTGAATTCTATACCTTTAAAAAGAAACAGGAGTATTGTGAAATGGAACACCCTGTCAAAAATAGTAAAGTTAAATCCGTAAAAGGTCTTAAAAGTGAATCAGACAGATAATAATAAGTATCTAAAAACTATCTGGTAAGTAAAAATATAAATTATTTTGGGGAAACGACTAGGGAATGGGACTAAAGATAGTTCTTCTAGTAAGCCGGTGCAGGTATTATTTAACGTGATCTGGTATAACATCAGATTTGTATCGCAGTTTGTTCCAGCAGCAAACCTGTTCACATCGCGACGTCCTCCAGCGTGAAGGGCACCTCCATAAATGTAATTTTGTTCTTGTTGTAATTTGGTCACTCAATCCACAACTGTTTATGGGACACTGCTGTGTGTAATTGGCTGCCACAGTCTCTATGTAGATTTTGCCGTTATTTCCTATGCCCTGAAATACTGTTACGTTCCCACACTTTGACAATGCAGACAGCATATGACCTGAGGCTAATAATAAACTTAATTCCTATAGGAAGGATTCCTACAATGCATGTATTATACGACCAAGTCAGTCATAAAACTGATATTAATTATGATACAAATGAAGGTTAAAGATACGCTTGTGTGGATTTGACAAAAATTAGTAAATCACAAGATGGTTTAAATGCCGAAGGCTTTCAGCCGATTTAATCTCATCCTTCAAGAACACTTACCCTACCACCCCCTTCACCTCCATCAAGCTGCATTTTAAGTGTCTAGTATCGCCCACAACTATATAGTCAATTCACTTTACAGTATACTTTGTGAAGCACTCTGAGACATGTAGAAAACGTGAAGAGCACTCTATCAAATGCAAAGATTATTTTTATTATAGTATCCAGCTCGGTGTCAAAACCCCTTTAAGCGTTCTGAGACACTTGCCTGCGTGAAGGGTGCTATACAAAGGCAAACTGTTTGATGTCTGGGGACCTACACTCAACTGATTTAGCATTACAGCTCAGCATCTTGTTCGTCTTATTAATTACTGCCTAACACTATTTTGATATGATGAGCGGGAAGTCAACTAATATCATCAATACCTCAGATTTCACTATATCCTGCATTCCAATTCAAACACATTCTCATTGGTAAAATTGTAGTGTTTTAATAATGTCCAAGGCGCATTTGAGAGAAAGTTCACAACATGAAAAATAAATTATTACACGTTGGAAATGGCATTCAGCTAGATCAAAGTTAAGCATATAATAAATAATAATAGCAAATAGTAATTATAATAATAATCACGCATTTAATATTGCGACTTTCGTGTCAGGAGGACATCTCAAAGTGCTTCACAGGATATACTGCAAAGTATATGAGGTTAGTTTGCAAATTATGGCTGTGGGTTAAGAGTGAATGGCTACAAGGGTGATTATAGGTGAGAAGGAGGATATAAACATGCGTTTGCAGGTACATGGACACCATTGAGTGTCTGAAATGCACATTTTTACTGATGCAGCAGAGGCAGCTTAGGTCAGACTGTCGAACAGTCTGCATTTTATGGCTCCGGGTTCAAAATGTTATCAAAACAATTGTTTTTTTTAAATGAAAAGAAACAAGATTGTATACAATTCACAAAAGCGTCATCAACCCTAACTATGATTAAAATCCAAATTTTATTTGGAGACCTAATAATAGTAATCCTTGCATTTGATACAGCGCCTTATCACGTTTTTGAGACATCTCAAAATATACACTAAACACAGATATACTAACAATAATAATCCTTGCATTTCATACAGCAACTTTTCACATCTCCTAGAGATTATTATTAGGCATGTGAAGTAAGGAAACTTGCCCAAAGTTTCACCTTGCCTGGAATTGAACCCAGATCTCTCGCTTGTAAGGTGAGTGCTCTAACCACTGAGCTACAGGACTCCACTCAACACATAATGAAACTGAAACCCAATTAAATGGAATAATTAAATTGAAATTAGGAATTGGAGTATGTACCACAGGGTTAATACCAGTGCTACTATGAATTCAGTAAAAATATCTATATTTATTATATTATATAATCCATTCTCGTCCTTTTAAGATATTCCTTCCTTTCCTCCATCAGAGCATTGTAATACGATTATCTTTGGCCATGATTACTTTGGGCGGTGATGAATTCTGATGACCATTCAATCTATAACTGAACTAGTAATCTTGCTTTCAACATTCAGAACTTTACTTGCTCACTGTAAAAAATGTATTTGTTTCCTGACTAATAAGCGCATCAAAGAAAATCGGAAATTCAAATTTCAGCCACAACATGTCATTTTTGACAGTATGTGTGAAACAGAAATAACTGCTATTAAATTCCAAAGAGCCTGTCTGGAGATAAATGCAATACCAAACTGAAAAACAAATCTAGATGATAGATTTCTCAATAAACCAACTGAAATTCAAATTGGCTAATTATGCAGATCAACAAAATATCTCTCCTTAAAGTATAAATAATTCTCGTCATAGGAGAATAGGATTCTCAGTTCAGCAAGTCTGTTACTATCTCACTTTTAACCATCTCAATCTAAAGATTATGTTCCCTTGTTTTGGATCCCTTTGCAATAGTCTACCACCATCTAGCCGGTCAATTCCTTTATTATTTTAAATATCTCAATGAGATCATCCTAAACCTCTTCTGTTCTACAAAATACAACCCAATTCCATCAAGCCTCTGAGTGCATCTAAATCCATAATTCTGGGCATTAATTCCTGAATATACCTCACGGCTCTCAATATCTTTTCTAAAACTGAATGATCAAAACAGTACAGTTACTCAAAATTAAGTATGATGAGCGCTCTATGCAGCTGGAGAAGCACTTCAATATCCAAACTCCTTGTTATAATATTCCTTACATTTGACCAATGCCTTTCACATCAGAAGAACATCTCAAAGCACGAACAAGATATACTGTGAAGTGCTTTGACTGTATTTTGAAGGCAAACACTGCAGCTAATTTACACAGAACAATGACCCACAAACAGCTATCAATTGAAGGATAATTTTTATTTGGGTAATTGCTGGCCAGGACATTGGGAGAAACTCTCTTGTCTTTTTGAATAATGTCATAGGATCTTTAACGTCCACCTGAAAAGGCGGACAGGACATCTCATCTGAAGGATGGCATTCTCCCAACAATGCAACAAAGCCCCAGCACTGTAATGACATGTTAACTCACCAATTACATTTATAGAGCACCTTTCACGTCGGGAAGACTTCCCAAGGAGCTGAACTCAATCAACTAGTTCAATGTGTTGATGTGGGACTTGACCTTGCAGACTCTGTAGTCAGAGTGCTGCAAACTGAGCCAACAGACTTACTTTGTTATTAAAGTCCATAATCCATATCCAATGCTTCTGCAACTGCTCAATTTGTGCCATAAGTGTTCTACCTGTCACTCTACAATGTTAAAATATATCTGCCAAATTTCCTTCCCAATCATTTTTTAATGTCCTTTCACAATTTTCTGCTGCCTTCCTCACACTTTTCCACACCTCCCAGCCTTTTAATAAGCAAACTTAGAAACACTCCTCATCTATGTTTATACCCAGAGAATCCGACTGACCCTTTCTACCAGGATAACGGATAGCTTCAGTCATAGTCCATTGTGTATAAGTCATTTTTATGACCAGCATCATAAGACGTTGAGAATGTTATTGCTGTTGATAGTTTCATTTATGTTGAATGCGCAAGGCGAAAAAAAATGTCCATCATGGGTCAATGTTTAATATTTCAGTGCACCAGTCTCATATACATCTTTGCATCAAACATTACAGATATAGCCGTTGTAATCAGGAATAGGATTTGCATGCATATTTCTTAAAAGAATACCAAAAGTGAAGATAATGCAGTCTCAGAAACATTGCATGAATGGACACACGGTTTCCAGTGGCTGACAAGCAATTGATATTACTATAGGATCTTCAATTTCTCCTTCAGTATCAAATGCACAGGGCTCCTAGGTTCAGAACAGCTGAAGCAAATAATGTGTTTGTGATTTTTACAACGACTTTCACAAATACCTTTTTGTTCCATCTGTTTGTGCCAATTTGTCATATGGAAAAAACGCGGATGCTGAGGTCATCTGAGCAACTTGCAAGCAGAAGCTTCCATGAGCTAACTTCATCCACTACCTCAGTGATTTACCTAACTGTGCCTGAGTGACAGAAACCCTGGCTCAGACTTCACAGAATGTGAAGAGAACTGTGGCCTGATTTTGTCATAACTGAGGAAAGCACAGGAGAGTAGGAGGAAGACAGGGTCTTAGCAATTTATGGGATGTTTATTATACAAAAAGTGAAACTTTAGAAGGTGACGGTTACATGTACATGTTGTTGTGACAGACCACAATAGTACTCCAAAGCTTTGCCAAAAAATAGTAGGAAATACATTGGCTCTTTCCTGATCTTGGCTTTGCTGTTGGTGAATGTTCTATGTCAAGGCCAGTGGGTTCCCCAAAGGGAGTCATCCCTCCCTGTCCTTATTAGCTTCCACCATCCTGATGTAAGAATGTCATGTCCCAAATTATATATTGTATCCTACAAGAACCTACGAATTTGCCATTTAAATGTCATGTAAAGCGAGAGGGAGAGTGACAATGAGAAAGAAGAAAGAGTGATTAAGTATTCAAAATCCGATGGATATCCCAAATCTGATTTACATTCATCTTGTGAAGGAGGGGGTGGGAGTTGCGAGAAGAAAGCAACTGGACTCAATTTGTTCTCTTGCCACATCACAGAAGATTAAGAACCCATGTTCTCCTGCAGCATGGCTATTGCATTTAAATTTAACTCAAAAAGCCAGTAAATGTATTGCTGAATACTAATTTAAACACAAAAAAATCTGGGAAGATATGGACATTAACAGTTTAGTTACATAGAAGTGTTAATTTTCTACATAGCCAGTTTCAACACAAAATATGAGTTTTGTTTTAGATGTAAATACCTCAATGAAATAGCAGTATTTACTACTTTACAGCTAATATTAAGAAAAATGTGCTTCAACAATCACTTTGACTCATATTACCTCATACTAGTTTAAATGTTGTAGATGTATTTGGACAATTATATTCCACAACATCAATCTTTTCACCAAAGACCTCAGAAAGAGAGAGTATGCAAGGGATTTTATAAGGGACTAGCAAAACAAAAACATATTCTCCCAAACGTATTGCATTCTAAAGACCCTCTCATGATTTCTATACCATATATGAAACCATCAAAACTTCATACATCATTACAGAATCAGTTTATTTTGTTGGCATTGAAATGTAAGTTTAGGTCAAATGACATTAGCCTCAGAGCTACTGGCATTTTCACATGTATGATATTTCAATTTAGCATAAAATTCCAATTCTGCTCATTTATATTGAATAAATGACACCACAAAAGGCCCTTAACACTACTTTACATATGAATGCATCTCACCAGTCCATTTTCATATTAAATATTGCAGCAGCTAAGTAAAAAGTTTACGAGAAGTAAGGCATTGAAGCCTCTCCACTTTCAGATAACTAGTTGTAGTTTCGACACTGACTGGTTTCATCACAACACTCATCTTGAATCAGGAACAGATAACAATACTTGCTGGAGAAGGCTACTGTGCCCAGCCAACATATCTCATCATATATTGACTTTCTAAAAAAACACACAAGATATTTCAAACAAACATGGCTCATCTTTGGTGTTAACACAATCTGTAAAGAAAGGCTAAACTCTAAAGGTAATGCAGCTTTGAAATGACGCACAGTAATGGGCTGAAAGACTCCTCTCTCTGGATGTAATGGTTTCAAGCATTGTTTGCAGTTTTGATCAGCATTTAAGCACTTTACGTCTTAGTGCTCACATGCACACATGTCATAGAACTGTTCATAATTCACAACTAATCTATCTTCATTTAGCAATCTAACATAAATCTGCGAATAGAAATGATGCAGAGTGAGAGCTCTTCTGCTTTGCTTAAGCAGAATGTTTGTGTATTTGCTGTATGGTACAACTTAATAGATTTATTACAATTATGTTCACAATTTATTTGCAGACATCAAACAATTTTTTTAATTAAAAGCAATCAATCTAGCGTGACGAGAGGGAGGTAGTAAGTTACAATCTTAACTAAAACATATTGATGTGCTTTACTTATAGAGGTCACAATTCTCTGCTCACGAATGGTTCTCAGTTGTTCTCAATAAGAGGATGGGTGTCAGCACAGTACTGTACAATACAGTATTCTACATGACTAAAGAAGAGACCCTCAAGTTATTGATTGGAAGATGCAATTGATTCAATCTAGGGATTGCGGTGGTCTTTTTTTTAATTTAATGGGTCCAATTATATTTCTAGTCCCCCCCACCCCCACCCAACCAACCAGTGAGCTCCTGTGGCTTAGGGGTTAGAGCACTTGTCTTGCAAGCTGGGGAGACCTGTGTTTGAATCCAGGCAGGTCAGGGCGAAACCTTGGGCAAGTTTCCTTACTCCACACGCCTAATAATAATCCGTCCAAAACAAATACAATAATAAAATTGGTCATTTCAATCCACGACTGTGTGTGGGACACTGCTGTGCGCAGTTGGCTGCCGCGATTCGCCCACAAATATACAGTCAATTCACTTTACAGTATATTCTGTGAAGCGCTTTGGGACGTCGATAAGATGTGAAAAGCGCTATATCAAATGCAAGTATTATTAATATTATTATTATCCTCCACAACTGGTCTGGGAAGATCATGCTATGCAGCAGTTCCCCAAAGTTGATCACTATCCCTACCCCAAGTAGCCATTGCTGATTTGTGGGTGTTGGCAGTAGGTATTGATGGGCCACTTGTAGAAGGCACCGGGGACCAAACTGTCGGTAAAGTTATACCAAAAAGAGGAAGCAGTTACACGGCGGGAAGGTGCTGGCCTGCACTGATTTGCTGTATAGCACCCTGAAGGGTTCACCTTGTTTGGAAATGCTGAGGTGTGCACAGATATATTCTCGTTGGGGGATGGGAGTGGAAAGTAAGTGGAGTCTCTTTGGGACTGAGCTGGCTTCAATGTGACATGTATGGCAATGGAATGTGGGGAACAAGTCAATTCTACACGGTAGTTTGGCAAAACTACAGCCGGCTGGGTGTGAGGTACTCCAGGGCATTGCCAATGGGACACCAAGCTCATCTGGAAGGCTTGGAAGGGCAGATCAGTCACCAAGAACAGGAATTCTTTCCAATCAGCTCCTGTTCAGCCAGCGTACTAAGGCATAGGGTGGTGGGAAGCCTATTTGATAGTGCTTTTGAAGGTAAGCTATGCGTTTCTTTCCTGATTCAACTACAACAATATAACAAAACACTTTGGAATCCCCATGCCCTTGTTCTCACCAACTTGCACCTATTATTGGCCAGAATTAAGTAAGCAGGATGCGTCCCTCCAGAGAAACAGTGAGCATTCCATTCCAGACATACAGAACTTTCCATATATAGATGGCGTACTTAAGTGGAACTGTGAGTCTGGTTGCATACTCTTGGGCTTGGGGATTGGCTTCAGCATGTATCAGTTGACCAGAAAAAAAATTCAGAATCGGAGGAAAAGGAATGATTGATATTGGAGAAAAGCTAATGATGTGGCAAAATTGGAAACAATATAAATACAGTGTATTTATAGATACAAAAGCCAATATACTCACAAGTGATTAATAGGCCCATGTTCAAAAGGGTGCCCAGAAAATGAGGCAAAATAACTAACAATCAAGCCTGGTGAAAGTCCAAAAATGAGATTAAGCTACTGTACTGCCATTGCACATTACTTCTTGCAGATGTTTAAATGGAACAAACAGTTCTGTGTGTGCAATTTTGAAGACGTCTAGACACTTATGAAGCTTGTTTAAAATCTGGTGAAAAGTTGATGTTTTTGAAGTGACAGAAACATATGTGAGAACAGACATGTGGATTGTTCTGATCATGCTCAATTTCAAAATGAGCAGAAAATATTATGTTTGGTAAAATCCAGTTGATTTTAAAATTTATTTAGGTGAAAAATTACTGTTTACGGTCATCATCCAAGTGTTGTAGCAGAAAAGGTAATAATAATAATAATAATCCTTGCATTTGATATAGCGCTTTCCACATCTTATCAACGTCCCAAAGCGCTTCACAGAATATACTGTAAAGTGAATTGACTGTATATATTTGTGGGTGAATCGCGGCAGCCAATTGCGCACAGCAGTGTCCCACACACAGTCGTGGATTGAAATGACCAATTTTATTATTGTGTTTTTTTGGAGGGATTATTATTAGGCGTGTGGAGTAAGGAAACTTGCCCAAGGTTTCGCCCTGACCTGCCTGGATTCAAACACAGGTCTCCCCAGCTTGGTTTCCTCAGCTTGCAAGACAAGTGCTCAAACCACTGAGCCACAGGAGCTCCAAGGTACAGAGATCAGTTTATTTCAGCCTTCTCCCCCACCCTCTGGAACTCCATTTCAGGACCCCTCCACCTCGTCCCCTCCCTTGCCTCCTTTAACGCCCTTCACAAGACCTTCGTTGATAATCTTTTCTCCTCCACCCCCCTGCCCTTCACCCCTCTCTGATTCCATCTCTCATTGTACAGTGCTTTTGGACATCCTATCGAGTCTTAAAATGGCCCATCAATATTTGGGGAAGTAACAGTTTTTACCTATTCCCCTGGTTTAACCTTGTAAACGTCTGACTTTTCCTGTTCACACAGATGGAAGGTCAGATATTTTGCATGAATCAGCCCTTCAAAATAGTGCAGCTAATATGTGCCCCCAATTAAGTCTTGTATTTGTAAAAACAATAGTTATCAAATTGTCTCTTGAAACAATCTGCTGTAACATACATACTTTGTAAAGCTTAATCTTTTTACAATACAGTACTATTGATATATACAGTACAACCAAGCAATATAAAGCACCAGCCATCAGTTTGTTTATAAAACAGCAATATAATGTATTTTGAGCAATAGGCTAGCACTCAGTATGGATATACAGTAAGGCACTAACCTTTAACAGATTATACTACTCTACCCATTCAGTACCAACAATGCTGTATTCTGTGCAGTATGGAAGCTATGACTCCACTGCGTAAAATACATGTGGCGGATCAGCATGCAGCATCAAACGTTCTACTCCATTAACTTCTTCCTTGGTTAGTCAAGGATATTCTATTAGTTTTAATAGCCAATTCCCTAAAGTATTCATATGGCATATATTAGAACATTCCATCAATCTGTTGATCCTTTCTGTGTCCAGCATGGGTCAGGTTTCCCATGTTGAGGGATATTTCCAAGGTGACTTGATTGGCAACTGAATGTCACAGTCGAGCCAAACCTCAAAGACAGTCTTGGCCATCCAGGTCTTGAGTCAGGTGGGTTTCAGTACTCTAGGGCATTGCTGACAAAAGCACAACCAGGCTGGGTAGACCTTGGAAGAGCAGACCGGTCACTGGGAGCAAGGATTCTTCCCATTCAGCTCCTGTTAACCCTGCAAGCCCCAATGGGTAGCATGGTCCTTGCTGGACAAGCAGTGGGAAAGCTTGCCAGTTAACTTGTGCATACGTAAACTATGCAGTTTTAGCTGGCTAGCGACTCCAGCAGTGTCCCAATGCAAACACTGGTGTCTCCAAGACTTGGTTCTTGCCGGCCTGCGCCTAAAACTTACTGGAATTAGGTAATTAGGATGCATTCTTCCAGGGACAGAGTGCGCATTCCATTCCAATACACAAGAATTTCCATGGACCTCTACCCTCTGGTTTGGTTGGGATACTTCTGCACATTGCGGAGTTTCTGCATGTGTTAAGTCACGGCCAACACAGTTGATTTGGTGAGCATTAACACAACACAGGATATTTTACCATAGTGCATTGCAGGGAGGGGGAAAACAAGAAAAGAGGGACACAACTCTGACTGATTTTCTCCTGTCTACTTCTAGGGCAATAATACCAAATTGTAGTGTTCAAAATGCTACCCTGACCGCATCAGCATATTCAGCACAGAGCTCAAACATACAGCCCTTGGTTTATATAATACTATATATTTCTATACAAGTGTTAAGTCATCTCCAGTGCCCATCAGGGGGAGCTACATGAACAGCTAGGAACCACTATTTGATTAATAAATTACAATATTATTCAGCATGTCTACACATTATCGCTTCTTTTTTCAATTGTCCACCATTCATACTTCAGGAGTAATTAAAAAGAACAAGACTTTTCATTTATTCGAATAAATGGTTAAACTGCAGTTTGAATTTGTTGCGTTATTCCCTACCAGAGGCCGGGGCTGAATCCTCACTGTCATGCTCATCGTGCCACTCCATGGTTCGATAATAGCTTTGCATTACTTCCCACAGGGCCTTGCACAGATCAGAGAGGCATGGTATGTAGCTGTCTGGAGTAATATGCTGCGGGGAATAGTAAAGACTTGTGAGGCATCTTACAGCACAGCTCAATTTAGAGATCTTGAGCAGAATCTAAAGATTAATATTTTGCTGCAGCATATACATTTAGGAAACTCTAGTACATATCCCACATTAATGTTGATATAATCCCTTCAAGCAAGGCGATTTCTGATACAGTGAAACTCACAGAAGTTGTATCAGTCAGAACCATAACATTTAATATGATTTACCCGAATTCCGAGGTACAGGCAAACTGTAGAAGTCGTAACAAGTTTGATTTAATCTATGTTGCACACGCAAACAAATTTAATACAGGTAAGTGGGTTGTGGTAATTTGTGATCCATTCAGTAAGTGCGCATTCATTAACAGGTCAAGACTACATTTTCCGTGATTCAATTGAATTGCCGCGTGTCCAATTATGGCAAACATAGAAATCATAGAATATTACGGCACAGAAGGAGGCCATTCGGCTCATCGAGTCTGTGCCGGCTCTTTGACCGAGCAAGTCACTTTCGTTAACCCCAATCACCAGCTTTCTCCCCATAACCCTGCAAACCCATCTTCCCCAGATACCTATCTAGTTCTCTCTTAAAAGCTGCTATCAAATCGGACCTCACTACCCTTTCAGGCAGATCATTCCAAATTCTAACAACGCGCTGAGTAAAAAAAATTATTCTAACCTCCCCTCTGCTTCTTTTGTAAGATATCTTAAGACTGTGACCACGTGTCACAGACACACCTAGCAGCGGAAACAGCTTTTCCCTATCTAGCCTGAGTCGAAAGCTTTCATGATCTTGAAGACCTCTATCAGGTCCCCGCGTAACCTTCTCTGCTCTAATGGGAAAAGTCCTAACTTCTCCAGTCTGTCCTCATAGCTAAGGTTCCCCATTCCTGGTATCATTCTCGTGAATCTCCTCTGCACCCTTCCCAGTGCCTTAATGTCCTTCCTGAAGTAAGGTGCCCAGAACTGGACGCAGTACTCCAGCTGAGGCCTAACCAGTGTTTTGTATAGATTAACCATAACCTCCCTACTCTTATACTCTATGCCCCTACTAATAAAGCTCAGTACACCAAATGCCTTTTTTACTGCCTTATCTACCTGCCCTGCTATCTTTAATGATTCGCTTACTTGAACACCCAGATCTCTCTGTACGTTCATCCAACCTTAAGATTGAGCTACCAAGTCTATATTGCCTCCTATCATTTTTCCGACTTAAGTGTATCACCTCACACTTATCCACATTAAAATCCATCTGCCACATGTCAGCCCATTCCACATTGATATTTCGCTACTTTCTCACACCACAGGCCACCAAAACTCTCATACACGCAATCTCAACATGCAGGTTTGACTGCTTGTCGGCCTCCCCAACTCCTCCCTCCATAGGCTACAGATCATGCAGAACTCTGCAACCTGTGTAATCTCCTGCACTAGGCTCCGTGACCATATCACCCCCATTCTTGCCAGATCCCACTGGCTTCACATAACGTGGATACAGTTCAAGATCCCGGTCCTCAACTTCAAAGCCATTCATGGCCTCGCTCCCCACTACATCAAGGATTTCCTAACCCTCTACCATCCCGCCCACTCAGCTCCACATCGCCAGCTTCACCATTGGCGAGTGGGCCTTCAGCCACTCTGTCCCCACCCTCTGAAACTCCATCCCAGAATCCCTCTGCCTCGCTCCACCCCTTGCCTCCTTCAAGATCCACCTCAAGGCCCTCCTCTCGTCCATGCTTTCAATCAACCTCCTTCTTATTTCACTTATTTCCCCCTCCCACACTTCACCCTCCCAAATCCCTGCCCCCAGCTCAGGTCCGGAATACTGTCTGTCCAGCACTTTGGGACGTCCTCCCGATGTGAAAAGCCGCTATACAAATTTAATTTTGTTGTTGTTCTTTTTCTTCTGCATATGCCTCAACAGATGAAGACTATGTTTCCCACAATTTAATGCAGCTGGATGGAAGTGCACATGGCTCGACAGATAAGGACATAATTTCCCGTGATTCAAGACCTCCAGCAAGAGCCAGAATAATGTAGGGGAGTGGCTTGACAAGTTTGGAGGCAAATAATATGAGCAATGTAAAAACATACAAGTAGTTTTGATAGGAAATTGAACCCGACTCTGGTGAATGTACAACTTGTGCAATTATACAATTTATAAACATAAGTTTTATGCAGGGTTTTACTGTATAATTCCCTCTAGCAAGAGCAATATACATTTGGAGTTCATCACGGTATACATGATGAACCAAGCAGGTCGAAACATTTGGCAAGTTTTGTTACTGCACACACACTTCTGTTTACAGAGTAAATAGGTGTGTGGTAAGTAGAAATCCGGTTGTTAGTCGATTGGTGGATTGCTGTTCCAGGGCTAATAATCCTTTTTGTTTAAAAAAGTTAATTGATCACCCGATCCACGACCGTTCGTGGGACACAACTGTGAGCAATTCACTTGTCGATATATTCTGTGAAGTGCTTAGAGACATCTCGAAGACTAGGTAAGGTGCTGTATCAAATGCAAGGTATATTATTATATACCTCCAATACACATTATATTCTCCTCCAATACACATTCTGTTTACATCGCAATTAGGTGGTTTGTATCATCAGACTCCCTTCAGTGAATTACAGCCTTGTAACTCCTCCCGATCATCCCTTACTTTGGCTCCAGAATTCTTGCATTAAAAGCAAGCGGGCTGTATCTTTTGTGATGTTTATTTCTGTTGATTTTGCGGATGACTTTGTCAAATGTTTTCACCCTCCCCCACCAAACAAAAAACCTTTCCAACCACAGTTTTGCGTGGAATTTGAAACTGGATTTATTGATGTACAGTATTGTAAAATTCTTGAGTAATTATTCCACCAAAATAAATTGCTGCCTTCCAATTAATCTGTGACACAGTGAGGCTGATCGAATATTGTATGATAGTTTCTTAATTGCCTTATCATAGAGACCAGTCAACTATAGGTGACACTCACTGTACACCTTCGCTGCACATTTTGTCTCACTGAAGCTAGCTGTTTGTTTGTCTGTCAGGGGCTAATGATAGATTCCAGATTGGCAAACGGTTTTGTATTACCCGCTCCCGATTTCCGAAATGTGCCCCGATGTGTAATGGCCTGTGATGGATAATGGATAAAATGATATGATCTTCATCCACCGATGCTGTCTTTCAGGCCTGTGAACTTTTTAGTGTAAGCTGTAACCTGTTGTGTGATAGGCACAGAGTGCGGAGTTTGGAACTGTGAGGTCAGCCAGCTGAGTGTAATGTTGTGGTTGTGCTATGTTTCACCCATACAATATGCCAGTCAATTCACTTTACAGTGAAACTCCTGTAGCTCAGTTGTTAGAGCACTCGCCTTACAAGAGTGAGAACTTTGTTCGAATCCAGGCAGGTCAGGGCGAAACCTTGGGCAAGTTTCCTTACTCCACACGCCTAATAATAATCCCTCAAAAAAAAACAATAATAAAATTGCTCATTTCAATCCACGACTGTTTGTGGGACACTGCTGTGTGTAATTTGCTGCTGCATTTCGCCCACAAATATACAGTCAATTCACTTTACAGTATATTCTGTGAAGCGCTATATTAAATGCAAGGATCATTATTATTATTACATTGAGGTATTCTGATATGATCAACATGTAAAAGTAAATACCATATAAACTGCAGATATTTCAAACAATGCCAATACTAGCTACCCCATCCAGTTCCCAGAATATTTCAACATTGTTTCTGTCAGGTTCAAGATGTGCAATCAGTATATTATAGTTATGCAATCTAAATAATATTTATTATTATTATTTATTATTAAACAAATTGTCTCTCACCAGTACATGTTCCACTCCATGCTGCCAATTTTGTATATCAAACATAAATCTACGAACAATCCAAAGTAGTTTACAATACTTACAAATGAATCAGCAAAATATTAAAAGTCAAAATTGTTGGAGCATAATTTAGAAAAAATAAAAATCCTTTTTTCTAGAGATATTGAGAATCTAACACCAAACATATTAATATAATACTGTAATCTGATCATAAATAAATCCACATTGAGACCATAACATATTGATATACAGCAGGAAAATGATTGGAGTCACCAGTAAAGATATAAAAGGGAAAAAATAAACGAACAATACAATTTAATTTCAGTTCATATTTGGATTACAAGCCAAGGCCCCCAATATGCAAAAGTACAAAATGCTTAACACTCTTCCCCATTGAGTTTGATAAATGCATGAGATGTTCAGCCAATTCCAGCTGTGAAACACATCTTAAAATTATGCAATACTGCATACTGGCAGGGGCAATTTGGTCCATTTCTCTCAATTTCAAAGAATATTAAATTGGTTATTAAATGTAATCTTAAGGAAATGCACTTAACAGCAGTCCTATAGAATGCAAATATTCTACGACTGAAAAGAGATTGTTTGTCTCAAGCTTTAAGAAGTAATAATTATATCCTCAATCTCACAAAACACTAATATTCATGAACAATCCATCTCTGTACTGTCAAAAGCAAAACAGACTGTCAATCATTACACAAAAATTATTAATGTGTGCTAGTATTTTATGTGTTTTTACAAAACTAGTTTCCATTAAATTGTCTAGACACTGACATTTTCTGACTTCATCTTATGTGTGCTACAGACAAAATTCACATTTGTATAGTTGAATATGTAGCAGATCACTGGATACTTCAGCCAGCAGAATGAGCTACTGGTGACCCATACTAAGCAGTAAATCACTCTGCACATGATTGCAGCAATCTGTAAGCCTTGCCAAAGTACAGACCATGGCAACAGATATCTATTGTGGAAAAGTGTGAATTGTGCCCCTTTTCCTCGTAACCTAATTCTACACAAGGGAACCCTGTAAGAAAACAGTTCTCTGGGACCAGTATCTCAGCGTAATAAGCAAGGTAAAAAATGGCAACTTCCATGTCATTGGGTCACTTCCAGTGTGTAAAGTACAACTAATGTCACTTCATGTGAACTGCCAAAACGCAGTATTCATATCCCTTTCAGTGCACCATGCTTGCTACTGTGTGCAAAATGAACCACTAATGTGAATGAATACAGCAAATGATGCTACAAAAATGAAGTGGACTTAAAACTAAATAAAAACGAGTTCTATTCAACTTTTAAGAATTGCTTCCCACCAAAGCAGTGTTATTTACAGATATTAAATTATTGGGTTATTGAAAGTCACATTAACAAACTGCATATCACTGAATGCATACTTCCTCCTGCTTCCGAGTTAAAGTCAAATTTCTGCCAATTTAAAGTTCCCACAAAATAACCCAAACAAGATGCAGTTAATATCACAATTGAACAGTTTTCTTGTTTTGAGTAATGCCATTATATATATATATTTCTCAGGGAGGGGAGAACAAAGATAATTGTCCTAAATATAAATTTTGATTACCGGCTGGGAGAAACATTGGGCATGTTTCCTCACTCCACATGCCTCTGTTTACTAAGCTTAAGTAAGAACCTAGTTATTAGTTGGTTGGCGGATTGCTTTTCCGAGGCTTGTCATCCCTTTAAAACAACAAACAAAAGTAATAATTTGGTCACTTAATCCACAACTGTTTGTGGGACACTGCTACACGCAACTGTCTACTGTGTTTTGCCCACAAAATATGCAGTTAATTCACTTTAAATTATATTCTGTGAAGCACTTTGAGACTGCTGGTAGATGTGATAAGGAACTATAACAAATGCAAGGATTATCATTATTATTACTGTTAATATTTGAAATTCTGAATTTTCACCAACAT
Organism: Hydrolagus colliei; assembly: GCA_035084275.1. Classification (NCBI taxonomy): domain Eukaryota; kingdom Metazoa; phylum Chordata; class Chondrichthyes; order Chimaeriformes; family Chimaeridae; genus Hydrolagus; species Hydrolagus colliei. Next base: position 133,207,515 of record CM068743.1, on the reverse strand, counting down.
TAAAAAGTCCCACAACTCTTGGGAATGTTTCTATCCACAGACATCAAAGATATTGAAGATGTCCATTCTTCAAAGTGGAGCACATTGTGATTTACAACTGTTTGTGCCACGCTGCTGTGTGAAATTGGCGAAATTTCGCCCACATATGTACAGTCAATTCACTTTACAGTATATTATAGAAGACATGATGTGCGTTATATCAAATGAAAGGATTATTATTATTCGCATTTGGAACTTGAAGCATTCTACTGCAAGCAAACTTTTAATGTAAAGTATAGGAGGCAGTTTGGCGGCTCACCTCACTGGTATTCCAAACTTCACCATTTGGATAATTTCTCCCAATCGCAAACCAGGCTATCCTTTTAAATAACTTCACAAATAAAACAGGAAACAAATGATTGAATATAAATCAAGGGATACTGTGCCAAGACCCTATGGAAGTGTCAAGATTGATTAAAGACACAAGACCCATGGTCTTTCTGATTGATTGACATGTCCAATTTCCCAGTAATTTGCAAACAATCATCCAATATTATCTAAATACATTTACATCAATGCTTTAAAGTACAATAGTAAGAACATACAAAGTGGGGCTTTTACTTAATGAAAGAAACTTTAGCTATTTTGTAGGGTTTCCTCGTCCCTCAAATAGAGATCTTCCAACCTCCAGGTTCCTGCTGATTCAATGAGTGATGATTGCCAAGGAAAAAAACTGTACATCACTATTATAAATGATTAAGATTTGGGGATGATTATTGCTAGCCAATAAACTGTCCACAATCAATGATAGAACGCTTTGGTCTAAATGTTACTATTTCTCAAGAGTCAGATCATCGAGTACAAACTGAATGGATCTGGGTAAAGAATTTGGCCTAATAATTCCGAATGTATTCAATGTCAGGAACCAAGAATGCCATAAGTTCTTGTGTTGGATTTACAACATTGATAGTCTCAAAACTCCCTGTTTACTATTATTATTCGCAAATATTAAAACTCCCATGTTTTGAGAGTACCGCTGTTACAAATCCGAACACAAGGATTTATGGCAACTGGACAAGATTCATGTAGAGCTAATGCTCCCGACAAATATGGACGCTGTCGTTTCAGCGATAAACAAATGATCAAATTATATCCCCTCAAAAAACTATAATAAAAAAAATTGGTCATTTCAATCCACCACTGTTTGTGGGACACTGTTGTGCGCAATTGGCTGCTGCGTTTCACCCACATATATACAGTCAATTCACATCACAGTATATTCTGTGAAGCGCTTTGAGATGCGTAGAAGATGTGAAAAGTGCTATATCAAATGCAAGGACTATTATCATTATTATTACCTCTGCATAGACAAGGCAATTGATTATTAGTGCAAAAAAAACAAAGTGGTTTTGATAGGAAATTGGTGCTCAAGTGAACGTATAACTTAGGTGATTATACGATTTATAAAGATAAGACTCATGTGAATTTCACTGTATTGCAATGGGAGCAATTTGTGGATCATGTCTTTGACACTGCGATATGTACATGCATGCAGATGACATCCAACTCTATTTCTCCACCTCACTTTGCAACCCCCAGTCCCCTGATGTACTGTCAGCCTGCCTGTCAGACATCAGGAGCTGGATGAGTGTGAATTTCCTGCAACAACAACAACAACAACAACTTAAACTTATAAAGCGCCTTTCATATTGGGAAGACGTCCCAAGGCGCTGCACAGGAGGCGTGTGACCCGAGCTGGGAGGGGGGTGTTCGGGAAGGGGTGAAACACGTAGGGGAGGTCGAGAAATTCGGGGGGGAACAAAAGGCACGGTCGAAGAGGAAAGTCTTCAAACCGGCCTTGAAAGAGGAAAGGGAAGAAACAAGGCGGAGGGATTGGGGGATGGAATTCCACAGGGTGGGAGCGGAGAAACTGAAGGCCCGGCCCCCGATGGTGGGGCGGTTCGGGCGGGGGGCTTGGAGCAGGCCAAGACCTGCTGAACGGAGGGTCCGGGTGGGCGTGTAGGGGGAAAGTAAATTGGTTAAGTAGGGCGGGGCAAGGCCATGTAAGGCCTTGAACATGAGGACGAGGATCTTGAACTCGATCCTCTGGAGGATGGGGAGCCAGTGGAGACGGGCGAGGGTGGGGGTTATGTGGTCGCGAAGGCGGGTGCGGGATAGTACACGGGCTGCAGAGTTTTGGATGACCTGCAGTCTGTGAATGGAGGAACTGGGGAGGCCGACGAGGAGAGAGTTTCCGTAGTCCAGCCGTGAGGTGATGTATGCGTGCACGAGTGTTTCGGCAGCGTTTTCGGCAGTGTTTCTGCAGCTGAATATTGACAAGACGGAGGCCATACTCTTTGGCTCTCGTCAACGTCTTCAATCACATGCCTCTCACCACCTCCAACTGCCCGACCTGCCCCTAAAACTCGCTGAACCTGTACGCAACCTTGGCATCAGGTTTGACCCCCAACTGTCAAGGCGAGCATTTTGAATTTAAATAAGGCTAATTTTGCAGGTATGAGGAAAAATTGGGGTAAAATAGACTGGAGAATCAAATTAGGAGGTAGAACGGTAGACCAACAGTGGCACATATTTAAGGATGTAGTACAGAATTCACAAAGGTTGCATATTCCCCTGTGGAATAATACTGCAGGGAAAGCAATTCATCCATGTCTAACTACAGCAGTCAGGGAAAGTATAAAATTAAAAGAAAAAGCCTACAAAACTGCCAAGAAAAGCAGCAGATCTGAGGATTGGGAGAGTTTTAAGAACCAACAAAAAATGACTAAAAAGCTCATTAAGAGTGAGAAAATGGAGTATGAGGGCAAGCAAGCTAGGAACATTCAGTCAGATTGTAAAAGTTTTTATAAATACATTAAGAGGAATAGGCTAGTGAGAGGTCCACTTCAGGCAAAGACAGGAGAAGTTGTAATGGGGGATAGTGATGTGGCGGAGTCCCTGAATGAATACTTTGTGTTTGTCTTCACCCTAGAAGACACAACAAGTCTGCCAACAATAGTGATACGAGGGGTAAATGACAGGGAGAAACTTAGGGAAATCTTCATCAGCAGAGAATTGGTGCTCGGGAAACTGTTAGCACTAAACATTGATAAATCCCCTGGTCCGGATGGCTTGCATCCCAGGGTATCAAAAGCGGTTTGCTTATGAGATAGTGGGGGCCTTGTGTCTGATCTTCCAAAATTCCTTGGATTCTGGAACAGTCCCCATGGATTGGAAGATTGCAAATGTCACACCACTATTTAAAAAGGGTGGAAAGGATAAGATGGGGAACTGTAGGTCAGTTAGTCTGACATCGGTGACAGGAGTAATGTTAGAATCCTTGATTAAGGTTTTAGTGGGGTATTTAGGGGAGCACGATATAATTAGGCCAAGTCAACATGGCTTTACAAAAGGGAAGTCACGTTTGACAAATCTCAGAATTTTTTGAGGATATTTTGAGTAAACTAGATAGGGGTGAATCAGTGGATGTAGTCTATTTGGATTTCCAGAAGGCATTCGATAAGGTGCCGCATAAAAGGTTGATCTAAAAGATAGGGGCCCACGGAATTGGGGGGAACATATTAACATGGATTAGGGAATGGTTAACGGTTAGGAAACAAGGAGTGGGGATAACGGGTCCAGATTGGTGGGATGTGACTAGTGGAGTGCCACAAGGATCAGCCCTTGGGCCTCAGCTATTTACCATCTACATCAACAATCTAGATAAAGACATCAAACTTAATATATCTAAATTTGCTGATGATACAAAACTAGGAGGAACTGTCAACACCAAGGATGACATTTAAAAAATGCAACGCGATATAGATAGGTTAGGTGAGTGGGAAGATAGGTGGCAGATGAAGTATAATGTAGGGAAGTGTGAAGTCATCCACCAAGGTCATAAAAGCATCAGAGCAGGTTATTTTTTAGAGGGGGAGAGATTGGAAAGTGTTAGCGTCCAGAGGGACTTGGGTGTCCTTGTACACCAAACACAGAAAGTTAGTATGCAGGTGCAGCAGGCAATTAGGAAGGCTAACGGTGTGTTAGCTTTCATTATGAAAGGGTTAGAGTATAAGAGTAAGGAAGTCTTGCTGCAGCTGTATAGGGCCCTGGTGAGACCACACCTGGAATACTGTGTGCAGTTTTGTCTCCTTATTTAAGAAAGGATGTACTTGCCTTGCAGGGAGTGCAGCGTAGGTTTACTAGGTTAGTACCTGGAATGAGGGGGATGAGTTATGATGATAAGTTGATTAATTTGGGCCTATATTCTATGGAATATAGAAGAATTAGAGGGGATCTTATAGAAACCTATAAGATTATTAAGGGGCACGACAAAGTAGATAGTGGGAGATTGTTTCCCCTGGTTGGAGAATCTAAAATCAGGAGTCACAGTCTTAAAGTTAGGGGTCAGCCCTTTCACACTGAGTTGAGAAAAAACTTCTTCACTCAGAAGGTGGTGAATGTATGGAATTCTTTACTCCAAAAGGCTGTTGGTGCTCAGTCCTTCAACATTTTCAAGACTGAGTTAGATAGATTTCTCATTTATAGAGATTAAGGGGTATGGGGATAAGGCAGGTAGCTGGAGTTAGAGTAGAATATCAGCCATGATTGAATGGCGGGGCAGGCTCGATGGGCCGAATGGCCTACTCCTCCTATTTCTTATGTTCTTATGTCCTTCCTCCCCCACATCTGGTCCCTCACCAGCACCGCTTTTTCCCACCTCCAACGTATCACCCGTCTCCGGCAATATCTCACCCCAAAAGCCACTGAAACTCTGGTCCATGCCTTTGTCACCTCTCAGCTGGACTATTCCAATGTCCTCCGAGCCGGTCTCCCCTCCACCACAATCCATAAAAACCAGCTCATACAGAACTCTGCCACCTGTATTCTCACCCGCACCAAACTTCCCTCCCCCATTACCCCAGTCCTTGCCAGACTTCACTGGCTCCTGGAGAGGATCGATTTCAAGATCCTCAATCTTGTTTTAAAATCTCTCCACTTCTTTGCACCCCCCTACCTATCTGATCTCCTCTCTCTTCAAAATAGCGCCCATTGCCTTCCTTGTCCCCCGAATCCTCCGCTCTACCATCGGCGGCCATGCCTTCAGCCACTACGCCTCTAAACTCTGGAACTCCCTTCCTCACTCCCTTCGCCTCGCCCCCTCTCTTCCCAGTTTCAGGTCTCGACTGAAGACCTTTCGTTTCGACTGCGCCTTCGGTCACCTTTTTGCCCCTGCCCCGGCCCCGGGATCCATTATTGTGAAGTGCTCTGAGACGTTGTCCGGGGTGGAGGGCGCTATATAAATTGGAGTTGTTGTTGTTGATAAATGACATCATGGCATTTTGAAAACAGACTGTTCAAGTGAATGTTTTCCCGTTAAACAGTACCTACTTTTCCTGGAGGAAGCTACAACTACGACAACTTGAATTTACAGTAAAAGCCCGTTTATCCGTGACCAGATCAACCGTACCTTCCTTATAACCGGCACCTCAAAAAAAAGGTCCCCATTCGAATAACTGGATCTTATCCGGCACAATCGCGGTGGCGCATTTTTTCCCCCCTCATATCGGTATTTCGGAATGCTGCTAGTAGTGCCTTGAAGTGGTGCTGCAGTTTTTTTCCCTCACGTGGCGTTAGACTGTACACCTCTCTACCCCAGCAACCAGGCATCTACCAGCAAAGGTGACTTCTAGGTGAATTTTTAGATGAATAACAAAAGCCTGTGATTATGTTATTATTTAGTCTATTATTAATATGAGGTGTTAAAATAAGTTAATTTTTTTGTGTTGGGTTTTCGGCTTGCCGTTTAACCGACATTGGCCAGGTCCCGAGGGTGCCGGATACACGGGCTTTTACTGCATATAGTGGCCTTCATGCCGGGTAGGGTCCCGGAGTGCTTAAGAATCATTACATTAGAAATTTCAAATTACAAATCATTTAACGTTACAAATTTCACCAACATTCAGTGATTTGCAGTTGGTCAGCCGTTCTCAAGAGTATATAAGGTGGAATTGGCAATCCCAGCTTAATGTATGTCTTCTACAGAAGAAAAAAAGGTGTTTGTTCACATTTGTCACTGCACCAGAACTTCAGTGTCCTCCACAAGGTGTTTCCAACGGAGACCAGAGCTAATTATCCCCATGCAATAAAGCTTAACAAGGTATAATAAAGCTTGTCAGTTTTAGTTATAATGGGGAATTAGTCAAGAGTGTTATCTGCACCTGCAATCTTAAATCATTTCTAATGGAGTCAGACAATTTACACTTTAGGAGAAACAAGGTCATAATATCCGTATAAAATAATAGATTTAAGATACACTAAATGCTAATAAAGTTCAAAAAGAGCAAGCAGACAACTCAATATTGGCACGGAATGTTCAAAGGAATCCATTTAGATTCTATTCATCTTAATGCAAAAGGTATTCAAATACATAATCTTTGAAATGCAGCACACTCAATCCAATACATACATCAGATTTTTATCTCTGAATCATGCATATTAGAAGAAATTACTGTAAAATACATACCGTGCAGAGATCCTTATACTGGAGTTTCTGAAACTTGGTGTCGGAATTTCCTGCACAAAGCTCCACATATCCAAGAACAACCTGAAACACTGTGTTATGAATGGCTTGAGTGAAGTGCATGTGTAACTGGTCCATTGCTGTCTGTACAAAAACAAAAACAATTTTAAACACATATTATTAGTAGCAACTTAACCAGGAATGTTTTACTATTCTAATAATCCTTGCATTTGATATACAACAACAATTTATATAGCGCCCTCCACGCTGGACGGCGTCTCAGAGCGCTTAAACTCTTTATCACACTGTCAACATTTAAGTATAGTGGATGTGTATGATTCGATGGCCGGCCGATTTGCACAGCAGTGACCCACAAACAACCATTAAGTGAAAACAGACAGAATATCGTGAGGGAGTAAGGAGATCTATAGCCAATTGCATCTTATGTTGCAAGAAAAACAAAAAAAGCTAAGCAATGCAGCACATAAAATCTAAGTGTACGGTGCTATGAGACAGTTCACATCTATAATTCTCTGTCCAGTGAAGCACGAACAATATTGACATTTCGCCTCGTGAGGGACAGATGGTCCATAGAACACTGGAATGCATCTTTATAGTCGAGTATTGGGAAGTAGAGGCTAGGGAGCAGGGTTTCTTACTTTCTTGGCAAAGGCCAAAATATCCCAAAACATGCATCACCTGAAAATCCCCCAAATTATTAATAACAGAAAGGCTTCTTCAAGTTTGGAAAGCTGATTCATTTGAGTAAACATGGCGCAAATTGGATCCAGCTCAATCTGTGACTCTCTGAAAAATGTGAGAACTCCCAATACAGCTGCTGAGGTTAGATGTATTGTACAAACCATGCAATTGAATTGTCTGCGAGCGAGGTATTTTTTCGTTTCATAGAAACATAGAATTTTACAGCACAAAAGGAGACTGTTCGGCCCATCGTGTCTGTGACGGCACGTTCACTTATATCATGAATATGATTCCAAAGTTCAGCATTTGTTTCTGTACTCCCTCTCCCATCCCTCAGTGACATTTGGTTGGCCTTAAAATTATCTAGCTTTGCATCTACGGTGGGCATGTTTGGGGTAGAATAACAACAGGAGCAGGCAATCAGCTCATCAGCCCTGTTCTACTTAAAAACTGAATTGATTTGTTGGAAGTTGAGTGCTGTAGAGCCAGACCAGACTGATGGAAAGAATGTTTCTCTCAATATTTCTACATTGTAAAGCATCCAAGTTAAAAGAATTCAAGTAGCCTTGTAGGTTTTCAGCCAACTAGGCACACAGTGGACGGAAACCAATCCATGATTCTCAAATATAATCAAAAAAGACTTCAAAACCACTCAGGGGACTTTACAGAAGCATCGCCTTTGAGTAAGGGTACATTGGTGTGCAAACTGAGCTGTTCCAGTGTGGTTGCGAACAGGGAGTAGTTGCTGAATAGAGGTGGTTACTTGAACAGGTTTCCTTGTAAATTGACAATGCACTTCCAGCCCACTTGTGTGGAAAGCAAACCGCGTGTGTGAGGTGTGAGAGGTCGTCTATTCAAAAGCGCGGCTCGACAGTCTCCCAAACTCCACGGTACACAAAGTACAGACCATCCAGAAACAGTGGTTTGTAGTTTGTGTTGTCTTCCACATGAAGCTCCATAAGCCAATGCCCACCCATCCTCACTCAGCTCCACAGACTCTCCAATGCCCACCCATCCTCACTCAGCTCCACAGACTCTCCAATCCCCAGCAGATCAAATTCAAGGTCTTCACCCTCATGTAGCTCAGTGGTTAGAGCACTTGCCTTACAAGCGTGAGACCTGTGTTTGAATCCGCACTAACATCTCACCATTCACTCACTCTGCGATCTCCTGCAATCCCATTGCCCAGTGCACTCCCTTTGCCCAGGCTGCTTCATGTCCCTCCATAGCCATTCTGCCCCCATTCCATCCCATGATGCTCCCACCTCGCCCCCTTCTCCTCAGTTTAAAGATCGCCTTGAGTCACTTCTTTCCAACTGTGCTATGGCCACCACTCCAACCTTCTTGAGCTCCTCCCAACCCAAAATTCATCTTAGTGAAGTACTTAGAGACATCCTCCTGCTGTGAAAGTTTTTCAGAGGGGGTGGGGAGTGGGTTAGGGTTTGCTGCACCAGGAGTGAACTCCCTTCCCTTTAAAAACACCAAGATCCTTCTTCCGCTTTCTGGATAGGAATATATTAACCTTAATCATTTATAATTGAGAAGTCCAAAATTAGTCACACATTGTTAATCCCAATCTACATTTCCTCCAATTATGTTTGCTGCTCAAGGATAGCAGTTTCCTTATTCTGCCATTGCACAGTTTGGTAAATTTTAAAATCATTAGATTCGTTCTAAGCTAACCAATATCTGTAAAGGTTAGATTGTACACCCACATCTTAGTTTCAACCCCACTTCAAAATTTCTACTCCCACAGTTACAGGACTATTAGGCTGTAATGTAAATGCAAGTTGATTCGGCTAGAATTTATTATCGTTATTACTGAACCATTTGCTACATCTGTGCATCCTATCAACTTATGCAGTATTATTTTGGTATTAATTATAGTCTTTTTAAAGCCCATCAATACATCTCCTTTAATTCACCATAAAAGTAATGAAATCTGATGGCTTCTTGTTGAAAAGTCTCAAAGCACGTCAAACGTAATTACTCTCGAGTCCGGTAATTGTTTTCTAGGATAACTTTTGCGGGGCAATTATATCAGCAAATACCCACAAACAGCCGTAAATGATGAATATCCAAATAAGGTGGAGAATTATTGACCAAAGAGCACTGTGTGAAACACCCTTTGCTTTCGAATAATGTCACAGGATCTAATGTCCACTTGAAAACAATATAATGAGTCTGACATCTCCACCAGAATTCCCCAGCACTGAGCCAGTCAAAATAGACAATCATCTTAAGTCTGGTGGTTGGGTTTGACCCCACACTACCAACTGAGCCAAATGACATGTATACATTAATTATTTCATTGAACAATGATTAACGTCATGTGAACCGAAAGGATATCCACCTAATTTTGGAATCCCAGAAGATTTTAAGTCGTTCCACAATTGTTCATTGAGATTACCCTGAAAGTACAGCAGCAGAGATGAAATGATCATCCAGCTATTAACCAGATGATATCTTTAAAAACGTTTTCAATATCTCATATTATCCTTAAAAGCAATATCATTTTCACTTTATTTAAAGTTAACCAGTCCAGTGGAGTCTCTAAGATCAGCAGATAACAATAAGTGGCAAACTCCTTCCACCCTTTTCATAAGAGCCCCATCTCCTCACCACTCACATTTCTCAAATAACAACCCCACCCACCCCCCGCCAGGTTATAGTAACCAAGCTAGGTGTTCTGGCTTCTTCCAAAACTCACAGGGACCTCAACCACACACAAGTAAGCATACAACAACAACAACTTGGATTTATATAGCAACCTCCACGCCGGACAGCGTCTCAGAACAGGGCAAGGACTGGGGTAATCGGGGAGCGGAGTTTGGTACAGGATTTTATGAATAGTGGTGAAGGGGAGACCGGTGAGGAGGGCATTGGAATAGTCCAGCCGAGAGGTGAGAAAGGCGTGGACCAGGGTTTCGGTGGCTTTTGGTGTGAGATATTGGCGGAGACGGGCGATGCGTCGGAGATGGAAGAAGACGGTGCAGGTGAGGGACCAGATGTGGGGGGGGGAAGGATAATTGGGGGTCGACGCCTAGGTTGCATACGGATTCGGAGAGTTTTAGGGACAGGTCAGGTAGGTGGAGGAGGTGAGAACCATGTCATTGAAGACATTGACGAGAACATGCACTCACCGTAGAAAATAATAAGAATTCTTGCATTTGATATAGCGTCTTATCACGTCTTTTGAGATGTCTCAAAACGCTTCATAGAATACAATACAAAGTGAATTGACTATATTTTGTGAGGGAACAGTATCAGATAGAAAGGTTATGAAAGAAACCTTATGAATTCTCAAGGTTATGAAAGAAACTAGAGATTCCAATATGTGTGCAGCTTATATAACCTGTCTATCATTTCACCTAAGGTGTTGGAAACGTGAATAAAGACAGGCAAATGCCAATAAGTTGGTATTAGTTACGACATTGTGATTTTTTTGGTCTTATTACAAGAATACATTAGTGAGAAGTTTTATGATTTGATTTGTTGGCAACAAGCAGATCTTTATTTAGGGAGAACAGGTCTGTTAGGTTATGGGGAGAGAGCTGGGCAGTGGGATTCAGTTGCTCTTTTCAAAGAGCCGACACAGACTAGATGGACCAAATTGCCTCCTTTTGTGCTGTAAAATTCTATGATTCCTTCCAAATCTAAACCCCAACTCAGGTGCAAACCCTTGAACTCTTGAATGCAAACACTTGAGATACCATCCGGCATGGAGCACACGATATAAATCCAAGTTGTTGCTGGAAATCCAAGTTGTTGTTGAATTTGAGTGCCTTGGGACATCCTCCTGACATGAAAGGCATTACATGAATGCAATTTGTTGTTGTGTTTCACTGAAGCCAAAATGTTACCCATAGCCAAGCCACCATCACAGAAAAATTTCATTGGTGAAGAGACATGAAGTTGAAACAGTAAAAAAAATGTTGATCAAGGCAGCATCAAGACAGCAAACTAAAGTCATTTCAATAATTTCAAGATACGATGTGTGGCTGAAATTGCTAAATCTGCTACCAAATTTATTTAGTTGAAAAAACGAGTAAGAATAGTGATCCCACAGGCAGGAAAAGGATATTTTGCAGTTGGTGTTCTGACCTTTTGTCAGACTTTCGAGCAGTTTCTCAGAATATTCTGATAGAATTTATGTCTGTAGCAATACAAACCCAGAACAAAATCTTAGCATAAGAAAAGCCACTATTCTTAACTATCTGTGAATGTGTTGCCATTTAGTTGAGTCCATTAGGTTTACGGCAGCAAACACATTCCAACCACTTGGTTTATTTTTTCAATGACATTATGTGGCAAAAAGGTCAAATTAATCAGTGTCTCGATTTATCTTAGAAAACGCCGAGTTCCTTCAGTACTGAAAATCCTTGGTTTGTTTAGTTGACTGTAATTTACAGGCAGCAAGTATTGCCATAGTTTAACAATCGTATCCAAACACATAAAATCTAACAAATACTTGATGGGGGCAGGAATAAAAAGCATGAGGAGAACAAGCTGTAAATCAGTCAGAAAAATAAACAGCAATTCAAACTACAGAGTAGACACATTGTGAGGGAACCACTGCACCATTCATTACCCTCTGCTCAACTGCGAGAAGGGGAGAGACACTTATATTGTACCAAGATTCCCCCATTAAACCTACTTAAAAGATTTTACTATTCATTTCAAAATGAAAGTCATAAAACAGGTCATAAAAGCATACAAGATGTCACGACAAAGGCATTGAAAGTGGACGCAGGTTATAACAAAGCATCCAGAGCCTTATGAAGAGCATGATTTGGAGTAAATAGTATGAGTTTGGTTTATTGCTTCAATCATTCCACAATCATTCCACTGGACCAGTTTGGTTGAACAGGCCCCCAATGCATGATTTTATGCGGGGAGGGGAGGGAGGGGAGGGGAGGGGAGGGAGGGGAGGGGAGGGAGGGGAGGGAGGGGAGGGGAGGGAGGGGGAGGGGGAGGGAGGGGAGGGAGGAGGGGAGGGGAGGGGAGGGGGGGATGGGGAGGGGGAGGGAGGAGGGGAGGGGAGGGAGGGAGGGGAGGGGAGGGAGGGAGGGGAGGGAGGGGAGGGAGGGAGGGGGGAGGGGAGGGGAGGGGAGGGAGGGAGGGGAGGGAGGGGAGGGAGGGGGAGGGGAGGAGGGGAGGGGAGGGAGGGAGGGAGGGAGGAGGAGGGAGGGAGGGGAGGGGAGGGAGGAGGGAGGGGAGGGAGGGAGGGGAGGGGAGGGGGAGGGAGGGAGGGGAGGGGAGGGAGGGAGGGGAGGGGGAGGGAGGGAGGGGAGGGGGAGGGAGGGAGGGGAGGGGAGGGAGGGGGAGGGGGGGAGGGGGAGGGGGGGAGGGAGAGGGGGGGAGGGGAGAGGGGGGGAGGGGAGAGGGGGGAGGGGAGGGGGGGAGGAGGGGAGGGGGGGAGGGAGGGGGAGGGGAGGGAGGGAGGGAGGGGAGGGAGGAGGGGAGGGGAGGAGGAGGGAGGGGAGGGAGGGGAGGGAGGGGAGGGGAGGGAGGAGGGAGGGAGGGAGGGAGGGGAGGAGGGGAGGGAGGGGAGGGGAGGGAGGGGAGGGGAGGGGAGGGGAGGGAGGGGAGGGAGGGGAGGGGAGGGGAGGAGGGGAGGGAGGGAGGGAGGGGAGGGGGAGGGGAGGGAGGAGGGAGGGAGGGAGGGGAGGGAGGGAGGGAGGGGAGGGGAGGGAGTGGTGGGAGGGAGGAGGGAGGGGAGGGGAGGGAGGGAGGGGAGGGGAGGGGAGGGGAGGGAGAGGAGGGGAGGGAGGGGAGGGGAGGGGAGGGAGGGAGGGGGGGGAGGGGAGGGGGGGAGGGAGGGGAGGGGAGGGAGGGAGGGGAGGGGAGGGGAGGGAGGGAGGGGAGGGGAGGGAGGGAGGGAGGGAGGGGAGGGGAGGGGAAGTTGGGAATGGGTGCTGGCAGACTGCGAGATGCCTGTTGGCCCAAATATTATCGATTTCCTTTAGAATCTTAAATCATACGGCCCCTGCAACCTTCTCTTCTCCAGTGTGAACGTGTCCAGTTTATCCAATCGCTTCCCGTAGTCCAGTCCCTCCATCCCCTCAATCATTTTGGTTGCCCTCGTCTGTATCCTCTCAATCCCTGCAATATCCATTTCATATTGTGGTGACCAGACCTGCACATTGCCACTGCGGGTCGCACCAGTGATTTAAAAAGTTGAAAAATTACCCAACTATTTTGGCTCAAAATTGCCCTTTTAATACAGCCATCATCTGGTTTGCCTTACTCATTGCTACCGAGCAGTGTTGGGATAACTTCAATTTGGTATCAATCGGGATCCCAGGTCATTCTCATTTTCCATACAGATTATTTTCTTACCATTTAAATTATAATCCTTGCATGTGATGTAGTGCTTTTCACATCTTGGAGACGTCTCAAAAGCGCTTTGCAGAACACTATCCTACATTTTTTTTATCCCCATGTGAAGCACTGTGCATTTCTCTTCATCAAATTTCATCTGCCATTCATCTTCCCATTCCTCAGGAATGTTCAGGCTCTCCTGTAACCTATCCCATTCAACTTCGCAATCTGCCACCTTCATTAGCTAAGTGAGTGTTTTGGAGTAACTGTATAAAGGATTTTCTCCCGGTGTCCTGGCCAACAATTCTCCAGATAAAATTGGTCTTTTTTTTCACGGCTGTTTGTGGGACACTGATGTGGTTATTATGATCACATACAAAATACATTTCAGTAAATGTTACACTTTACAGTAAAATATTGTGAAACACTTTGAGGTGGCCTCCAGACCTGAACGATGCTACATCAGATGCAAAGTATATTAATATTATTTTACAATAATATACATTATATTGCCTAAGGATCAAATGACTCTATTACACGCACCTCAAAACACTAGCAGCAGTGTAACTGAGGGATCAAAATCACTGAAGCTCAGATTAGGGAGTAAATACCAAATGCATTCATTTAGAAAATGCGAACAAAGCATTTATTCAGTTGAAGTTACCTGGGTTTTTCCCAACAATCGATAGGCTAGCTGGACCTTGGTGTAATGACCGACTTCAAAGTGCTTGCAGGTTTTTGACAGTGCCACATCTAGTTGTTCCTGGGCGAACGCAACATTGAAAAACAAACAAAAAAAGTGATTCCGCGATTTGTGTTCAGGTAACTGGCCCAATAACAGTCACAAATTTTAATATTTAACATATTATTAGACCATCAACAAGGTTGATAATGTTTCTAATAGTCAGTTATCGTCAATTGTATCACTTTCTGAAGCTTTATTATTGATTCGATATTTCACATTGATTGTAACTATCTTAAGGTATTCAACGTTTTGGACTATTTTTATAAAAGTACCAGAAAAGCCATCGGACAAATTTAGTCCCATGATGCATAGTATTTATTGTATCTCAAAGCAAATTATTTAGGCAAACCAGACCAAAAAGTAAATAACAGGTAAATTTGTATCTAGTCTGAATGCCAATTGTGGCAGAGGAACTCTGTTCAAAAAAGTTAGCAGATGATAAAATAAAAACTGAAATTGAAACAAAGTTTTTAGTACACTAGGTGGTGAGTTTTCTCAGCTCTCAGGCAATGCGAATGAGACTCTGTCTGAACAGGATTACTCTCAAGTATATCATGTTAAACTTTTCCTGTTGTGTTGGACAAGAACACTTCTCACAACAGATTAAATTATTCTTACAATTCTTTTGCAGGGAGAGAGCACTAGATTGGTGACAGCAAGTTCTTAAAGGGTATTATACCTTAAATCTGTGTTTTAAATCAGGCTTAAGGATCACAAAGCAAATTCTGTTCTTAACCTCCAAGCACATGATTTCTAGCTTTCCTGATGAGAAAACTGGCCTCATTGGCTCACTCACATTTTTGCTTTTCCAGCTATTCTTTTCAACCCCGCTGATACATTATGCTTTTGATCTGACGCTATCACCAAGGTTGTAAATAAAGAAAAATATTTAGAAAGATCTTCTATTTGAACATGCAGTATTCTTAATAATCACTGACAGCAAACAGCATTTGTGAATTAAGATCCTTACCTCAATTTGTTCTAAAGTATCTTGCAATTTTGAATTCAGTTCACTTTAAAAGCAAAAACAGAAAAATTACATTGCGGATTTTCTTTAAAAACAAATCAAGCCATAAATGCCTTTTCATTCTGCAGATTGTCTAGACATATTATCCTTCTGAAGCCATAAATTGGAAATGAATCCTACCTCTCATAAAACTGCGAGTGTTTGATTGCATTTTATTAGGAAACATTTAGCAATGTAACATAAATTCTTCATGGGCCTCTATAAAAAGATAAAATGGCACCTACGTTATTACGCAAGTAAAATGAGTTAATGGCTTTTATTTCTAAGTTAATTAAGTATTTTATTTTTAGCTGCTGTACTAAATGTAAAGTATAGTATATTTTATAATTATACCTGCACTAAACAGAAATCAATTGTACTAACACTGATGAAGGCTGAGATAGACATACACCTATTGGGATGTACATATTTGAAGGGAAGTGGAGAGACACTGCAGAATGTCACACAGACATCTATACAAATGTATTCGTACAATAAAATTTAATCTACTGCTTCAAGATACTAAATCACCCTCTTTAACGCTTTAAAATATGAATGAACTCAGTGTGAAATTGTCTTAGCGTATCTAAAATGTAAATCAAATCGTATTAAAAAATGATACTTAATAGAAATAAAAGTGAAAATTAATTTGTCTTTAACATAAAATGGATCACTCAGGTGAAAATGGCATCAGATTTGCAGGACATATAAACCAGGTTTCTGGTATTTTAAGATAAAAGACAGAAGGAGGTTGAATTTTAAAACTAATTTTAATTTATGTTATAATAAAAAGAGGATTTCTTTTCAGATGAGTGGGATTAGAGCCTAAGCGTAAAGCCAGAAAATAACTAATGTAGTACGCAAGTCAGACGTAGAATTACATTCAGTGAAGCTTTAAATCAGAGCAGATTTGGTTCTACAAATCTTGCAGCTATGGAAATGTCAGCAAATCGCACCTCAGTAAAGCATTATCAGCAATTAAATTAAATGTGGTTGGTATACAAAGGTTAACAGAAAGTACCTAGTCGTAATGAGGAATTCAAACTCAAATTTAAAACATGTAAAAAGAATTTACATTAAAATTTGTAGAAACCAAGATACCACTGGTAATAATAATAATCATCCTTGCATTTGATCTGGTGTTTTTCAGGTCTTCTAAGCGTCTCAAAGCGCTTCACAGAATATACTATGAAGTGAATTGACTGTATATTTGTGGGCGAAACGCAGCAGCGAATTGCACACAGCAGTGTCCCACACACAACTGTGAATTGAAATGACCAATGAAATGATTGAAATGTTTTTTCTTGAGGGATTATTATCAAGCATGTGGAGTAAGGAAACTTGCCCAAGGTTTTGCCCTGCCGAGAATCGAACCCAGGTTGTCGCTTGTTAGGTGAGTGCTCTCTCTCTCTGCCTCTGCCCCCTCTCACTCTGCCCCACCTCTCTCTCTCTCTCTCTCTCTCTCTCGCTCTCCACCCCCGGTCTGACTATTGTCCAGGTGTGAGCCTGGGCAGTGAGAGGAGCCAAGTCACCAGACTGTCCCAGGTGTCACGGCTGAACCTGACCTCACCCGGTTGTCATGTGCACACTCGTGCACAAGTAAAATAAGGAGAACCTGCTTAACCCTGGACAGTCAGGGGCCATTTTACCCTCCAACTCCACCCAGTTCATACACTCAGCATAAATAAGACCAGTAACAACAGTTAGAAGATGTGACAGGATAACCCAATCTAGCAGGACTTTGGATTCCAGTGTTAACAGGAGCTGAGTCTGTCCCTCCCAGGCGGCTGGTCTGTCACCAGCAGTTCCCTGGATTACTGTGAACCCACCTGTCTCAGGAAGACTGTATAGAGAGTTGATTGAATGCTGACATTCTGTTGATGAGCACATCACCTCGGGAGCCAGCACTCACCTCTCCCCCAACCCCTCCCCCACACCCACCACCACCACCCCCACCCCCGAGGACAGTAAGAAAATATTTCGTGATGAACTCATTTCCACTTGTAGAGGAGTAGGTGACTAGGAGGCACAGTTATAACATAGCCAGAAGACAAGTGAAGGAGACCAAGCGCAGACTCGATAGGCCGAATGACCCCCTTCTGCACTATACATTTCTATGATTCTGTGATAATTGGGAGACCTTGGGTTTGACCAGACTATTCAGCGCTTTGGGACGTCCTCCCGACATGAAAGGCGCTATATAAGTGCAATTTTGTTGTTGTTGTTGTTCCTAAAAGTGGTATTTTGTGTTCTGAGTATCAAAGCCATACTTCAGAAGTGTAAAATACTCTTGACAATTTGTCACAATCCTGCTTTGTGGTATAGCCAATTTATCTTTGTGGTATAGCCAATAGGGTAGAACACGCCAGGAAAGACTGCGAACGAATGAAAACTTTTGCAGAGGATAAACACTCACCGAGAGGCCTGCTTCCACTCTTTGTAAATCTTTGAATACTTTGTTTGTATATTTTTGTTAATAGTTATGGAGACGACAGGCAACTTTGCTTTCAAATTCATATCTTGTCAGTTAATTAACACAGTGCATTATATCATAGTGAAAGCTGTTTTCAAAAGGCATGTGCTGCTTGACATACATAAATATTAGATAATGGTTTAAACTGGAATAGTTATTTTGCTCTATTGTAGAGTAAATAGTAAAAATATTGTGCCTATTGTAAAAATATTAGTCCGTGTCCAGATTTTTGTCTTTCAAGAAACTATTTTGATATAATGCATTATTAGACAGTGAAATAACCATACAAGACTGAATGAACACAGCTCCATTGGTTTCATATTGTTCTTCACGCCTTAAAACGACTGCATGAAATAACAATAATAATATAATAATCCTTACATTCATATAGCGCTTCCCAC
Source organism: Hydrolagus colliei (assembly GCA_035084275.1). Taxonomy (NCBI): domain Eukaryota; kingdom Metazoa; phylum Chordata; class Chondrichthyes; order Chimaeriformes; family Chimaeridae; genus Hydrolagus; species Hydrolagus colliei. The sequence goes on along the minus strand of CM068743.1, from coordinate 133,189,362 downwards.
GCCTTATTGACTTCTCAAAGAAATAATTAGAGAGAAACATTCTTGGAAATGGGGAAACTGCTTTCAATCTAAACATTCTACCTTCTTAAAACTTCTCCAAACAAGGAGGAAATGTTGAGGTGCATTTCAGTTTGCTGGCATCCTGATATGTCACAAATACCAGCAGATATTGAACAGTTTGATGATGTTTTAGTGCCAAGACTGGAAAGAACATCATTCTCTGTTCAACATAATTTATATTTTGTTGTAGTGTATTAATTATGTCCTGTATGTCACAAAAGAAATTGAATCAATTGCACCAGGTTTAAAGGCCAACTTCCTCCTTCACCAAAACTAATCCCAAATATTCTGCAAGGGAATCCTAACAAACGACAAGTGTGACCCAGTTTTCATAAAGGATGCGTTTTTTCCTTCTGGTATTGAAATGCTTGGTGACCACTTTGCAACGGTTTAAACGAACATGACAAAAATCCTTGAACATTCCTCCTATTGAGCATCTAGCGAATTTAATTTGAAGTTATTCATCATCTTTGTCAGAATTAGGATTATGACCCGAGACAAAGCAAGATATCATTTAGTGTCTGTTGAGTCGATGCATTACAAAAAAAGGTATTCCAGTGATTGAGAGCATACTGAGGAGTGTTACCAGAATGATTGAGGGGATGAGGAGCTCTTAGGTAAATTGGGCAAATTCACTTTGAGAAGAGAAGGTTGAGGGCAATAATAGTTACAGTCTTTAAGATTATAAAGGGATTTGATAACGTAGACCATGATAAACTTTGATCTTGTACTGAACAGTTTAACAAGAGGATGCCTGCGATTGAAGGGGATAAATGCCAAACAAAGCTGCACTATCACTATCACTACTTCAATGGGCAAATAGTAAACTTATGGAACGGGCTCCCGAAGGAGACAGTGGAAGTAGAAATTGTCGATCTTTCAAGAACAAATTTGATAAGTTTCTGTAAGGAAATAATATATTGGGATACAGTATATAGTAGGGTCCGGCGATATATCGATATATCGCTAAAACCCGATATAATTTTCATATCGATACGTCGATATAGGCATTTCAAAAATATCGACATATCGAAAAAGTCGATAAATCGAAGAAATCAGGATGCGCATGCACTGAACTACAAGACCCAGAATGCTCATCTCTATACACAATGCACAGACCGAGGTGCAAGCCGCCATATTGTATTCATAGTCCTCGAATACAATATACAGGTATGCAAGGGGTGGGGGGGGGGGGGGGGGGGGAGAGACGGTGGGGAGGGGGTGAGAGAGACGGCGGCGGGGGGGGTGGGGGGAAGAGAGGGACGGCGGGGGGGGGAGAAACGGGGTGGATGTGATAATATACAGATAGATAGAGATGGGGGGGATGTGAGAGAGACACAGAAACACAGACAGAAAAACACAGAGATGGAGAGAGTGAGTGTGAGAGACACAGAAAGATATTTACCTCCTGAGGAGATAGGCTCCGATTGCGCGCGCAACCCGAATACGTGCACTGCCCGCGCATGCGCAGTACGAAAACCCCGAAAATATCGATATTTCGGTATATCTCGATATGAGCCCATCGATATATCTAAATCGGAAAATTTCCATATCGACGGACTCTAGTATATAGTTAGGTACAAGACATGTACATTCAACTGCCAAGATGGTCGGAGGAAAACTAGATGGACTATTGTCTTCTCAATTTTTATATACTTATAAAACACCTTCACAATCCACACTTAAATGTTCTTATCCACCAAGCTCTCACCTTATGCAGCTGTAGTGTTTGAAGGTGCTCGCAGCTTTCTGACATTCCAAGCAGAGCTGGATTGCTCCAGGATAATCTTCTTCCTGGACAAAACATTTTTAACAATAAATGTAAAAAAAAACATCAAATATACTTGACAATGAAGGCAAAGGCAGTCAGAGGATAATTACAACTTCAATTTAAACATATAATCAATTCCAATGGCCTGCATTCCTGGCTAATCTGAAAGGCCTGTAACGTATGATGGCTCGCATCTGAAAAAGTATGGTGAAGGTTCCAAGATCCCAGGGCAAGTATTGTGCTTGATCATAGCAGTCACACCTTTAACACTGTATAGTTTGCTGCCTTAGATGGAGATCACTGATGAGAATATACCAACAAATCAGGGCCGTACGCAGGATTTTTAATGGGGGGGTGCGAATTGCTAGTGATGGGACCAACAATGGCTGGGGGCTTGGGGGCTGCCCCCGAAGCCCCCTCGAGGCTCCGACGTTTTACACAGTTTGAGGTCTTATTTAATCAGTTTACAAGATCCAATATGAACGGTAAATGTTTCATGTCCTTGGTGTTTAAGAGCATCATTATTTATTCAGTGTTTTTATTTTCCCCGGTAGTCCGTGTCTAAATTTTTTGGGAAGGTCGAATGTGTTCGCCGAGAACAGCAAACACGATTGTTGACTCGATGATGTAAGGAATGTGAACGATAAAGTAAATTACAATCCAATTAACACAGTACAATGACGAATGCTTGATAAATGTATGCGTATAAGAGAAAATGATCATAAACTACAGATTGACAGTAATTAATAAGTTGTTCTGCATTGTTATCCTAAGACTCAATTTCTTTCGGACTGTAATGAACAATAATGTAATAATCACTGCGGATTATATCATGGCCGATGATTGTGATGATATCGTTCTGTATTCTAGGTGAGGTATATTTACAATTCCTATTTGCGAGCCCAATACTAGCAAGGTGATGTCGAAGAACCTCGTCATGCTTCACAATCATCTGTAGGGCTGCCAGAAAGTTTCCCGGATTACCTTAGTAATGTGTGCCGTCACTCGTAACGGTGTTACTTTCCATGACTCTTTCATTATCTCCTGTAAGTGCAATGCACTGACGTCCACAGAATAATACAGCTTCGGCAACTGTTCTTATGATACGTCGATTTCTTTCAATGTTTTTCTTCTTTTCATCGACCAAACGAATGTCTATCTTATGTTGTGGGTTCGCAACAGAGTCGCGCATTGATGCCGATCTAATCATAGAATTTACGTGATAACCATTTTGTTCATGTTCCTTCGCCTTCCCGTTTAGTTTGTAGAACATGGTAAAGGGTGTATTAACAAATGCCCCCATCCGTTTCCTCTCACTTGTTTGGACCATCAGTGCACAGTGAATGCAAAAAGCAGCATCTAATGAAGGACTGTAGACCATCCATTTATAATCTCGCAAGTATCTCATCTTGAACTGGCGCTGACAATGGTGAAGGAACCGTGACGGGAAAATGTAATCTTCAGATGGGATGAAGTGGCTTGTCAAGAGATGGTATTTATATGCAACATCAAGTTTTTCAATTGCATTGGCCTCAGGGCTCAGAGTAGCATTTATGATGTTTCCGATATCATTAACGAAATGAGTAGACCTATGTTGTATAATGATAAGGGGCTCGGCAACTTCAGCAGAATGCTGGACACTTACGCAAACCTTGACCAGGAGATTAGGTGACTCATGAGGTATATACCAGGCTTCTAAGAGACGCCCTGAACGTTTACTGGCGACAGCATCTGACAAATAGTGAGCTATATGGTACACTACCACACTGGTATCACAGACATTACTGCAGAGGCGTCTTAGGTTTAGCGGACATAGCTGGAGAAGCCGGGAGGAAACTGTCCATAGTCCTACTATCCTATGGGAACCATTGCACGGTCACAGAACACGAGGTAGACCGACCCTAACCTACATCGATACTCTGGAGCGTGATTCGGGTATTGGCAGGCGGGAGTTGTCAGGCTGCATGGAGAGAAGGGATCAGTGGAGAAGTGTGGTTGTCAATGCCCGAGTTCGCTCGATCAGATGATGGTGAAACTATTTTTTTGCCAAATTCGTGCGACATTGATGTTTTTTCACTCTGGGTACAAAACTGAATGTGAAATAAAGTCGCACTGTTTATCTTTGCGGTCATATTTTTTTGCATGCCAGTGGACGTCTCTAAAAGCAATTTTTAATTACAGGAATACATTTTTAATAATATAAATCAAATGTGATAATCAAGACAAAACAAGAAACGTGATATTTCAGAAACACGCCTATCAAAACTTAAGTCATTTTTACTTACATTTATCAGATTAAAATACGATTCCAGCTTCCACAAAGTGGTGCTACCTTTTTATGTAGTGACTGTATACGGGATGATTTCCGATTGACACACCACGTAGAATAGGCGCTAATGCATAGGCCTACGTCCATGAGTATTTCTTTTAAAGATAGGCATTCCCGTCCAGCATATAACTTTTTTGTTGGGTTCTCAAAAGCTTTAATTTCTCAGAAGCTTGTAAATATGTTGTCATTGTTTGCTAGCATTACAGTCACACCTCTCAAAACTTGAGTAATTTTTACTTACGGTGATCAGATGAAAAGATGATTTTAACTTCCAGTAGTGGTGCTACCCTTGTGGCTGTTTACGGGATGATTTCCAAACGAGGATGGATTTGAGTCTTGGCGCGCGCCTATGTTTATCCAGTCACGAGTCACAGACTCACCACGTCATTGACTCGTCTATCGACGCGGTATGTTTTGGGTAGACGCCGATTCTGGTGTGCGACTCGATAATTTTATATTAATACTAAAACATTCAAAGATGTGTGTTTATAATTTATACATAGTTTTGAAGAACTGATTGTTACACAAATGCTCAATAAATTTACTTTACTTGGTATTTAAATTTGATTAAAAATACAATTCTATAACCCGGAAAATGTGGACCTTTTATAATTTGGGGGGGTGCGTACGCACCCGTCGCACCCCCCCCTGCGTACGGGCCTGCAAATGCATATTATTAGGCATCAAATCCTCTAAACGTTGTCACCACTCCACCCCCACTGAAGCACTCCCGACATTAAACACATTATATCAAATACGAGGATTACTATAATCTTGACATTAATGCTGAAAGGCAATTTTTCACATGATGAACTTTCATTTAATAATGTAAGCTAGAACTTACTGTTACACCCAAGCACATAACATTGTTAGATCAACTAGTACAGACTTATCTTTGATGGCCGACATATTCATAATAATAATCCTTGCATTTGTTATACAGCCTTATCACAGCAGTCAGTTGTGCAAAGCAATGTCTGTCAAACAGCCAAGGAATGAAAGACTAATTTTATTTGGGGGATTGTTGGCCAGAACACAGTAAGAAATTCCCTTCTCTTCAAATAGTGCCATGGGATCTTTAATGTACACCTGAACAGGCAGATGGGAACTCAGTTTAACGTCTCATCCTAAGGATAGCAACTCCAACAATGTAACACACTCCCAGCACTGCATTAGAGTAGCAACTTAAGACCGTGCGATTCCAAATCCTGGCATAGTGCTTGAACAAACAACCTTGTGACTCAGGAGGCGAGTGTACTATCACTGAGCTAGACTGACATAGCTTTCAATACATATTAAAAATTAGATACAGCACAGGTTAAATGTGGGGTAAAGCTGACACTATTCTTCTCAAAAACACATTTTAAATCACTGAACAGTACTCCCCCCCTCTAAAGCACTAATATGAATACCTCCCATAGCAGCGAGGTTTGTGGCTTCTGAATGAGTCTAGCAAGTTAGGGTCGTTATGTCTGATATAGTGTGGACTCATGTCATTTATGTACTATTCACATTGTTGAAATTCATTGTAATCGAGCCCTACCAATACGTTTTCATCTCATTAGTGTAAGAGGAACACTATTCCAACTCATAGCACTGTACTGTATATGAAAACATTCCTCCTCACTTAAGTGTGTTGGTTCGTGAACAAGGAAAAAGTCTTCAGTAAATGTATTCTATACAGACTCCACTAAAAGACCACTCTTGCTAAAGATCAGAGCATCTCTGCTAAGACAAATCTACATTTAAATGCATATGGTGTCCAATCATGTGTGTTAATTTTGTAAGGCAACATAAACTAGCTTTCTCTGTACATCTAAGCTGATTGAGTTAATGACATGCGCAAGAAATTATTGTATTGAACAGTCTTAACTTCGAGCTACTAAGAGGTCATACAAGCCAAATCTGTATTTGTCAATCCAGCAGGTTTGTATTTAGTGCAAGCACTCAGGCAAGCAAAGTGCTGCTATACAAATATTTGTTTTTTCATACTCAATAATACATTTAGAAAGGCTCTGCCTCTCTCCACAACATCGCCTGTCTCCGCCACTGCTTCTTCCCTCAGGACGCCGACGCTCTCAGACACACAGTCATCATCTGCAGTCTCGACTATTCTAACTCCCTGCTTGTCGGTCTTTCCAATTTCCCTCCACAAGATATTCAGAACTCTGCAGCTCATGTCCTCTCCAGAACCATGCTACGTAACCCTATCAACCCCATCCTCACCTGTCTTCACTTACTCCCCATCCCCCAGAGGAGAGTGCAAATTCCTCATCCTTGCCTTCAAAGCCCTCTACAGCTTTCCTCTTCCCTACTATCTCAGGGACCAGATAGACCTGCACATTCTGCCCTGCTCCATATGCCCCACTCAGCCAGCCCCACCATCAGCAGTTGGGCCCTCACTCTTTTGCCCCCACCCTTTGATGGTTCCAGTCCCCTTGCCTTACCCCCTCCCTTGACTCCTTCAAGGCACTTCACAAGTCCCTCCTCTGACCACAGATTCAATCACCCTTCTACCCCAATCTTCCCTGTCCTCTACCCTTCCTGATCCCATCCCCAGCTCAGGTCCGAATTTCTGACACTGCCTTTACGACGTCCTCCCGACGTGGATGGCGCTTTACAAATCTAATTGATTGTTGATGTTGTTGTTGCTGTAGAATACTGTATTTAGTTCTACTAACCTGGATTTAAACCTTACAGCAATAGAAGGAGCCACCACTTTACCAAAAATAAAAATAAAATTATGACAATGAGACAGGCATAAGGCTGCAATGAGACTAGAAAACTATTACTGGAGCAAGAAAGCCAAGCAGTTTAGCTTGACTATTAGGTTTCACATTTTAATACAGGCCTTCAATTAATCAATTCCCCATTTCGTTTCAAAAGCAATAAATCTGTTCCTTAAGTTTTGCAGAGAGAGAAAAAAAACACAATTTGGAAATACTGTCTCTAATCCATTTTCATTCTCCATAACTTTTATATTAGCTGTTCACAAATGGAAAATACATGGGAAATAATACTCGGTCCCAATACATCTGCTTACCTCCAGCATTTCACTTAATCGCACATCGGTCCTTTGCTGTGAAGAGAGAAGTTACATATTTAGTCCAAACATTTATGTTGAAAGATTAAAAACACAAAACTTTTTAAAGACTGAAAGAATAGGTACCAGGGTTTTAATTGTACGCAAAGATTTCAGTAGTCCAATCAAGAGCTGTCTCCGTCTCTGATTAGCAAGCAGTCCAAGGCTGGCTTGTGTGAAACCTTCCTTGGCAACATTGAGCTGTCTGTCAAGACAAACACAACAAATATGATTCAAGCTTGAAAAACAAACTTACAACTCTATGCTATCTTATATTCTAAGACAGACAGGCTAAGGCTTGTTCGAATTTCAGACCTATTGTTTCTTCACTTCTTCCCAAGTGATATCTTTTGACAGCAATACCCCCAACATAGAAAAATACATAATCTCTGAAGCACAAAATGTGCTTTATTTATAAAGTGTTTCAGTTATAAAAACTGTGCATAGTAAGATGGGTTGCTTTCCCTGTGAAATTCCTCTTTGCTGAGAGCCCAACAACAACCTTTAATCACCATCATTTTGATAGAGACTCTAAATATGTCAGAACTGTAATTTGTTCCTCTTCACAGTATGATAGAAGGAAGAGATCATAAACTGAATTCATAAACCAAGCAAGAATGATAAGAAGTCTGCACTCTGCATCTTAAACCCTCAATCTGTTTAATGTATTCTGGAACAGCTTAAACGTGCCTCTACTCATCCATTAACACATTATTTGCTAGCTAATTAAACCAGTGCAGGAACAGAAATGGGCTTTGGAACCAGATTTCAAGTCACAACAATTCAACAGGTACAAATGGAATTAATTAACAGCAGGATGATAACCTAAATTTACAATGTTGTTTGTGAACTGGTTCTGTACTCTAAAAGGACCATCACAGGAAAATAATCTTATTTTTAAAAAAGGATCAGCTGTCTTTGGACTGCATGAATTTATTGGGAGTAAAGACTAACTAAATAGCTGTTTTATCAACGTACACCTATAGACTGTTCTTTAATCAGCATAGGAAAAGGAGTAGGCCATTCAGCCCCTCAAGACCGTTCCACCATTCTTTTGATCGTAGCTGATCTGAACCTAAACTCCTCTTACTCACCTTTCTCCATACCAGTTGATACCCTTACCTAACAAACATCACTGTAAATGCAGCATAACAACAACAACTTCGATTTATATAGCGCCCTCCACGCCGGACGGTGTCTCAGAGCGCTTCCAACTGAACTTGCTCTATAAAAAGTGTGTTACAGGGGGGGCTGTACTGTATATACTGGAGTAACCATTAAACAAATAGCTGCAGAGCAGCCCAGTTACAACACACTTTTTGTATTGAGTGAATTGAGTTGTATTGTGTTTGCACAGTGGATACCAACCAATTCACAGATAAGCTGCTGATCCGTTTGATTCCCATCTACTGGCCAATTTCTGGACTAAAGTAGCTGGTTTCCAATGTCACTTCTTGCTGGACAACTTGACTTGCAAACCAGACAGTGGCGATTCCAGACCATCAAGTCACCGAGAATGCAATTTCTTGCTTTGGACACACTCAGCAAAAACACAGTGATGTGGGCAGTGACCTGCTGAACCATTAGTCAATCTTTAAAAGTTTTTAACATGAAAACAGGCCAGTAGATGGGGAGCTGACTGGAGCTTGACTCCAGTCAGCTGCTATCATGAACAGTGAAACTAGCTATTAGGACAATATACCTGTTTACTGGGTTACTAGGGTAAAATAATGTAGGTGAATAATGGGTGGTCAATCACCTGTCATTTCCTTCAAAATGCGCACACGTGCATTATGTATAGGAAATGTTACTGATATCATTTTATACACAGTGTGACTGCACAATATATACAAGAAATGCCACTGACCTAACTTCACAAAGGAAGTCACGTCAGTATTGTTTTATGCTCATACAGCATGTATGCAGCACACAGGAAGTCATATAGACAACAACCCAAAAGTCAAGCAATTTTCCAGTCTGCAAGATAATTTTGGTCTCAATGTTCAAAGGTCACACTGAATTGTGAAAAAAAAATCCAAAATTCAGAAGCCAGTTTTCCCCATTTCTTCCGAATGAAGACCGAATTTAAGAATTTTCTACATTACTGTGTAATCATAAGACAAAATGATCTACAAATTCCATGTTTGTTCACATTGGTGGCTGGTGGAGGAAACTTTTATTAAAAAAAACTTACCTGAGTTCAAATAATTATCACAGACTTTAAATTCAGCACGTCAAAGTACACTTTCATTCAAGTTAGAAGCTTGTTGTTCACCATACAATCCATTAATATACGGTAAAAGCCTGTTTATCCATGACTCGATCAACCGGAACTTCCGAATAACCGGTACATCAAAAAAACAAGTCCCCATCCGATTAACCGGATTTTATCCAGCACAATCACGGTGGCGCATTTAATGAATCGATTGTTACACGAGATTACTATACAAATATTACAGCTTGCCGCTAGTAGAGCCTTAAAGTCGCGTTGCCGTTTTTTTCCCTCGTGTGGCGTCCGCCATTGCAGAAGTACACCTCTATCTCAGCTTCAAACCAGACACAGCTAAGGTGATTTTTAGGTGAATTTTTATGTTAATAACAAAGGTCTGTTATTATCTGTCATTATTTAGTCTATTATTAATATGGTATGTGTTAAAATAAGTTTAAAACATTTATGTTGGGTTTTCGGCGTGGATCCAACCGAATATCCGGCATGTCGTTTAACCGGCATTGGCCAGGTCCCGAGGGTGCCGGATAAACAGGCTTTTACTGTACTCAAGTGGGTTATTCAATTTAAATAGAGATTTACAGCAAGCCGCATTTATTTTACAGAACACACCTTCTCCAATTGAACACTTAAGGCTCAGCTTGCCAATTATAAATGTTGTTTAAAACTAAACTCATCTATTGCAAACAGTTGGAAATTCGCAATGCATCACTACTGTATACCAACCACATTTTCAGAGCATCAATGAAGGATTTCACAGACACAGATCTTCTTGAAAATTGGCATCTTACCTTCTGGCATTGGTACATATGACAGCTGCCAACTGAAGATTTGTCTGCAATGATGTGACTCTTTCAAGCTCCTGCAGAAAAGAAAATGTGCCTTCAAAGCTTTCCACTTTAAAACAGTTCACCAATGCCTCAAGAAATTTTCAGCAATTAACATAGTTATTTGAAATTATATTCAGGCACGATTACAATTGTGTATTATTTTACACTGAATGCTAGATCCTCAGTGTATTCTGAAAATAAATTATTTTATATTCAACCTTTCAGGGTAGCTGCAGCCTTTCGGCACAGCAACACTATTACCTTATTATGTGTCACTATGACAAAACCTATATCATTGAATTTCCTACATAAAAGCAAGCTATTTTTAAGTATTGAAACTGTATTCAACATAACTTAAGGGGAAATATGATTTTTGTAACAGTTTAAATAAGCCTCCTGGAACAGTCAGATGAGCCCCCGAAGGAACATCTCATCCAAAGAATTATAACAACCATGAAATGCAATACTTCCTTTGCGAACACACTTCCCATTGAGATTCCCGAACAACTTGAGCAAACGACAGGCTGAGAATTACAGGTCACACCTCTTGGATATTGCTGAACCTCAAATGTTACCTCTATGACTCACTTGTCAGTGATTGCTGAGGTTGCATAAAAGGCTGACTGATTGAAGACGAGAGGAAATCATTTTGTGACCATCACATTGCACAAGTGTTTAATTATTCATCACTCGTTGCTGCCACATCACACACATAATTTACACGTGTCCAGCGGTTTCATGTGTTAAGCTACCCCTCAATGAAAAGACATAACTTCTCATAGTGAAAATCTGTGCGGATCTGAGATTCCTGAGGTCCATGGGGAACTCATAGCTGGAATATGAAGTTGAATAATTTGTTATGGAATAATTTGTTGCATTATTTCCACAATATAGTTGCATCATATTCTGGAAGCTGGGAGAGGAAAAATCTCAGGAATGTAAAATTACACAAACAATACCGCTGATAATGGTCAATCACCAATAATGTTTTGTTAACAAGAAAAATTATGCTCAAATCGTTTTAGACGCTGAAAGTTGAAAGCCCAATGAATATTAGTGTACTACGAAGCAAAACACTGGTACAGTGCAACAAACTTTCCACAGCCACTAGGAACGACTGGCTGAGAGGTTGCCATCATCCAACCACCAAGCATGTATTTTTGTCAATCAATACGTGTTCAAAGCCTCTTTTAATTTTTGAAGGTTGGCCAGGAGTCTAACACATGCATGAACCCATCACCAATGCTTATGAGTGAAACAGACTCAAGAGTTTTCCATATGTAATCCAACATATACATGGGAATTTCCATGTCTGGAATGGATTGAACACTGTCTCTAGAGGGACCATTTTACCTAATTCCAGAAGGTTATCAGGCACAGGTTGGCAAGCGCTAAGGCTTGGGGACCCTAGAGTGTGCATCAGGGTACTGCTTGGGTCTGACTAGCTAAAACCAGATAGCTTGCCATTGAATTCTTGAGAGGAAAGCTTCCTGCTGCTTTTCCAGCAAGGACCACTCTAACAGTTCAGGCCTTGTCTGACAAGCTGAGTGGGAAGAATCCCTGCCTTCAATGTGCTGCTGATGAGTCTGACTGACTGGTCTGTCATCAGCAGTGGCCTTTGAGCAGGTCACAGCCTAACCATTTACGTGTCAATAACAACCGATCTGATGAAAGGCATTACTTAGTGCAGGAGTGTGAGGAGGTGAAGGCCAGTGCTCACTGAAAGGCATTCACACTCCACAATAAACCAACTAATCTTACAATGAAATGCAGTATAATGTGTTTCTACTGTAGTTCAATGTAGATGTAAACAAAATTGCTGCTTCGAATAAATGTTTTTTCTGTCACTACAAATCTGTGAAGGATTTTCGTCAGACCTCTTGTCATTGACACTTAAATGTGTAGGCTGTAACCTAGGGGCACTGATAGGATTATCAGTTTGTCATCGATGTTGCTTCCTGCATGTTGGCAAGTAATGACAGAGATGGCAAACTGATGGCCAAGAACACATCTTTTAGTGCAGGAGCCAGAAAGCAAACCTGTTAGCTGTTTGCAGGCGCTCCGAATATGGATGCACTGCAGTTATCGTGGTCCCATTATGTGTCGGGTTAAGATCTTATTGACTCTAATTATTGTATTTTTACACTTATAACAAAGCTCCACTTTTTTTGAACCTACGATTACTTATGAACTCAGTTTGACTAGTTTTTAATTGACATTTTTTAAGGTCTTCTACTTTATTTTTTAAAACCCATTTTGGAAATACAGCACTTAATTCAATCACATCTGTTGGACCTGAATAGTTATGAAACAGGAAGTTAATAAAAATGGACACTGAAGGAAAAAGCATCATCTCCAAATGCACCAAACGGCAGATCATGTATTTCCCAAACCTTGACAGTCTATGAAATACTGCCACTTCCAAATGTAATTCTATGTTGCATAAGGCTCAGAATTTATCTGCAAGTCAGTTGGGTTTGGAAATTATCTGAACAAAAGCAGAGTACTGATCTTAAAATTAATTAACCATAGGAACAATAGGAATGCAAAGCACTCTATCAGTGAAAAGATTATTCTCTGAAGAAATCTTTCTCGTGGATTTATTTTAAGAATCCTGGGCTTGTTTTTGAAAAGTGTTTATCATAATTTTTGTTTGCATTGTACCATGCTAATCTGCATTTATTGATGCTTGAGGCTTAAGCCCCTTAACACGTGTAGTAATAAATATGATAATTAATCTGAATTTTAAATGTTTTATATTTGAAGAAATACAAGTTTTAATTTGTCTAAGACAAAACATCTTGAAACTTACTTTTGTGTGGGTTGAAAGTGATTTAGGTTTTTTTCCTCTTCCACTCTTAGGATCTCCCATTGTTACACATTATACCCTAGACATGCTAACTTATTCCATGCACTGTGTAGCTGACTGCTTGGAGATACACAAAGGAGTAAGACTCACCAACTCATTCCGTTTTTGCCTCCAGTTTTATGAAGTACATACAGTATCTGAATTCTGCCTGAAAAATTTCAACCCTTCTTCTCAAAGGAGTGGATTGAAGGAAAAAATTAAGTCATCCCAAACCATGCACACTCCATCTTACCAAACAGTTGGAAGTTCCTGTAGCAAAAGGTAATAACAGGAGAAACCATGACTAAACCCAATCCTTATTTCAAAAGCAGTTTTTAGCAAAGGTCTGAATTGAAATCCAAAGTGATCTTTCCTCTCCAATCAAGGACCACTAAAGCCAACTGCACTACACCACTGCTGATTAATTATCTTTGTTCAAAACCTGATCTATATCTGCATGAACTAATTATTTATGAGCTCAGCCTAACAACATAATATCTTAAATGAACCTTTTAAAATATTAATACCCCTTTTCCTGGTCTCTCCTCTGACCATACATCTTCAAGCTGTGTTTGTGTTTATTGTGTAAACTACTGGAAAGGACTCAAGTTCCATCCAGTAATACTCTCCCTTTAACCTTTGTCAGAGATAATGTGGTGTGAAGCTGAGGTGAACACAGGAACTTGAAAGATCACATTACTACAGGGCCACACATCAGTGCCACCTCCACTCAAATGTTTGTTCGCTGGTTGCAGCCCAAGTGCCTTACCTTCACATATGCAGCTTGTTTTTCAAGTATTAAATCTGCTACTTTCTTTGATACCTGCAAAGAAAAGCAAAAAGCTGCCAATATTCCTTCTCTCTTGATAAAGCGATATCAGCATCTTTTCCACAGTGTAGTTTGCAACAACCACCCACACGGTAGCTCTATGATTCAATTCACAAGATTAAGCAGATCGTTAAAATGCTGAACTATCACAATTTGGAATGTAGATTGTGCTATTGCTTCCTAATCTGTCCCCATTGTCACCTTCATCAACCAGGACAGCATTCAGGAGGGGTCAACCGTACCTTTCGATTTTTTGTCCCCATTGGGAGAAACAATAAGGGAATAAACTCCGGCTTTTAATGCAGGTTTTCCTGAAATGACTGCCAAAAATGTAAACTCTCAAGTGGTACCAGGGGATGAACAAATGTTCCCACCAGGGAGTTCAACTAGAACTCCAAGATACCACACCACATGCTAAAGCATTTTGTTGCCGTTAAGGTCATTTGCTCAACATGTACGCAAAGTTTAAGAGGCTTATTGTTAACATTCTGCATGTTTCAATAATATGAAATAACAAACGTATGGACTTCTTGCAACCCACAACTCTAGGATTTGATGGCATGTCACAAAGCAAAGAGTATAATAAAGGTACACCTACAGCAGCTTGCTGTTGTTTCAGTTTGTCTCTGTGTTCCTCTAGATCTTGGAGATTGAGTGTAAGGGGGAGTTTCTGTGGACAAACATTAAAAAAAAGTCCATGAATGATTAACTAGTCAACATAATTACATTTAAAAGTTGATTCACAATCGTTCATCCTTGGCGGCAGTCATCTTTTACTGTAGATTTTATAGGGGTCATTCTCAGCACGATAAATTGGAAGGGGATGCAAAGCAATATTAAACAGAATACATTTATCTTTACTATGTGTAATTTAGGTTTATATTCTTGTGCAACTTATCAAGTGGTTTGCAATATCAGCAAATGGGAACCTATTACGGTTTATATCTTTGCTCTTTGTCACATTCTCATTCAGTTCAAGTAGAAAAGTCACTGGTAAATCTAATGAGATTTCACACTGGCTGCAACTGGCTAATCCATCAATCTGGCTTTCACAAAGATAACACAAGGGCTGAACATTAATTTACATTAACAATCCACCCTGAATATCATAGCAACAGCTCTATCACAGACAAATTATATCTTCCCTGGCAACCATCCGATTCAGTCTATCTTGAAGTCAATCTCATCTGACACATTCTCTTCTCTCAAGCCTTTCTGTGCCGTCTCTTGAGCAACTGAGAAACGTCTTGCATAGCTTCAGGAGAAACACAATCAAAACGAGGAAATCCATTCAAGGAAATTGCATGATATACTTACCTCCAGCTCATACTGGACAGCATCAAACGAATCATTGCTAAAGTAAATTTCTTCAATGCTATTAATTATTTCTTGTTCTGCTTGAGGATCACTGGGATGTTCTCTTAATTCTCTCAATTCCTCCTTAAAAACATAAAATTAAAAACAAGTCACATTTTGCACATTGAGATATATTTTTTAAAAGTCCTTCTTAGGGATAATCTTTGTACAGTAAAGGTCCATTCATCCAGCACCCTTGGGACCCGGCCAATGCCGGTTAAAGCGCCTGCTAAATATTCAGCAGAAAACACTCTATTTCTTTTTTTAAAATATATGTTTGTCAATGCATTTTCCCGGATAAATTCCGGTTAATAAATGCGGACTTTTCTTTTGTAATGCCGATTATAGGGAAGTTACAGGTGCCGGATAAACAGGCTTTTACTGTATGAAACATTGTGTTGCAGACAGTGTTATCATTACTCACTAACTCATTTAAAATCCAGTGTGCAATAATTTTAGTGGGATTTCCATTTGAACATTTACATTATGCTTTAAAGAGAAATAATCAATACTGATAATAATACTCCTCCCATTTGATATAGCACCTTACCACATCGTCAATATACAGGATACACTGTAAAGTGGACCAAATGTATTTTGCGGATGAAACACGGCAGTCAGATGGCGCACAGCAAAACATACATAAATATAAATATACTCAACTATGTTTGAAAATGTATCTGGTGTTTTAAGAATGGTTAAAGTCATGAATTCCCTCTTGAAGCTAACATTTCACAAATAAATTCAAAGCTATGTGTGTATCCTATTCAATATGTATTGGCATGAAAGCATGAAATATTTGGCTTCAAATATTCAAATCACTTAATTCAGACATACCTTTTTGGTAAAATAAAAGTAAATATTTACAATTAGAAACTAGTTTGCAAAGTGAAGTACTGTACAATCCTAGTGAAAACTCTTAACATTTTGATGGAGAAGGCACATCATTGGTACAGTACTTTGAAATGTGTTAATTTATCTGCAAAGTACAGAATACAAACACTTGCACTAGGCTAGCAAACCAACGAGAAACAAAATGGAGTTTGATGGCATGTATTATGCAGCACAAATGCATTTGTGTTGCAGAGTAACAAGATTTCTTCTACTGTATTGAACCTGAGAAATGCATCATCTCAGTCTACTCTTGACCATAAAACTATATGAGTTATAAATTGTTTGAAAAAGTCACAATCATAATGTTCTCCACACTTTTGAATTTTGATATTGTGATTTGTGTGAGATTGTGGTTATTTCTGGACAGGAATTGGACTATTCTTTATGGCTATTATGACAAAACAGGAAGTCCTATTCAACTGATGATTTTACATGTGAAGACTTTAAATTGGTTCAGGTTTTCTAAACAAGGCCTATGTTGACGTAGTCAAATAATTCTTCACCTACCCATCAGATCAGAAAACTGCCTTGTCGTAACTGGAATTCTTTCCAAACCAGCAGGAATACAGATGTTGGGCTTGTAGACAAATTCTACTAAATCAGACCACTGTTCAGACATTCAGTATTTTACAAAAACTCTTCCTCAGCATCATGTGGTTGCACATTGCCATGTTTCTATTTCTGATGCCACACTGCCATCTAGAGATCTCAATCCGCACTACCATTGTACCGCACATAAGTTAATATCATAATTCTAGCTTTTAAATATCACCATGGACTTGTCCCAACTGACCTCTCCAGGCTCCTCAAACCCTACCAGTCCAGCCACTTCCTCTGATCCTGCCCTTTGCCCCAACTCTCCGGAGCTCCTCTCTTTGACTTGTTTCTTCCTTGCCCCTATCAAGGTGCGCCTCAAGACTTTCCTCTTTGACGGGGCTTTGAGCCATGCCCAGGCCCACCAACCCCCTCCGTCCACACCCCCAGCTCAGGAGGTGTTCAGCACCTTGGGATTTCCTCCCAACTTGGAAGGGGAAATACAAGTGTCATTTTGTATTGTACTCCTGATGTGAAAGGCTCTATACACACGTCATTTTTGATGTTGTATCATGAATCTCAACAATTAAATACTGTAGTCTCACAATTCAGACATCTTTAACACTTTCATTGATTACCTTGGGCTAAGTGGCAAAATTACTTGTGAAACTCTGTCATGTAACAAAGGATCATCTTAACAGTTTTCTGTATTTCTAATGGGACTTTGTAATCAGGTGAACATTCAATGATGCAGCTGAATATCACTGTGAAAAATTGTATAAATCAGTTTTTAATTGTACCACTTTCCTCCTTAAAACCCAAACACTCTTTCAAAGCCAAAGACTCAATGCTGTTCGCATTATATAACAGATACGTTGAGAAAAAAACAAAGTTTGCAATACAATTCTTTATTTATTGAAAATAAAAACCAGGAAGTGCAGCAGTGAAGTTTAATATTTGACTGCAGTGCTGGTTTATGCCACCCTGAAGAGACGGATGCAGTTTCAATTCCCCAGTTGAGTTACTCACTTCATGCTTGCTGTTTCAGGCAGATGCTTCCCCCCCCCAGGGTGTCAGAAATAGACAAAAACAAGTAAAGGAATTTCCACTGAGCTACTCTTAATTTCATATCTGGCCCCAGAGAGGATCATTGGTATCCTGTAAGAAGCTGCTAATGCAGAAAACACAATTAAGTTCATTTTCTGCTATTGTAGCTTATGTATTCACTGGTTAAAATTTCAATTTATCCCCCAAATTCAGATCACCTTAACCAACCTCTGCACCCACTCCACTTGCCTCATCAACCTCAGCCCAAACATGCTAAGCCTGGCTATTAATCCACATTCCTATACCTCTAACTTTTAAAATATTTCATCCTCTTCTGACTTCCCAAAATATAGAGTTTCTCTTCCCAAAACACTGACTGCCCAGTGGCTAGGTTGTGCTCCTGACATGAAAGGTGCTATACAAAAGTAATGTAATTGTTGTTCTTGTTAATTAAATTGTATTATGCAACATTTTTTCCCCAAAACAAAAGTGATAGCTGGAAGTGGAGGGGGGTGGGGGGGGGGGGGGGGGGGGGGGTAAGAAGGAAAAATAAGAAGTGCAGGTAACTTGCCCTCAGCTCCCAGATAATACTATTCATGAACTAGCTTGCAGATAATGTGCAGAAATTGCCACAGACCGACTTTGGGTTCTGACATTCTCTCCCTGTGGAGATGGTATTTGACCTTCACTCAACGTTTCTCCTTGACTGCATAATCAGGCCTGGAACTTTGTCACGTTGAGGAGATAGGTATTTTGACTTTTCAGTTTTAATGTTGATGAAGCACTCAAGACCACAAATTGAGAATCCACAAAGTGCATCAATAAGACGAACCAATATAGGGAAAGAAAAAATACAAACTAAAATGAAATACCGTAACCATTCTGAATTTGAATCTAGAAATGAAAAGATGATCAAATTTTGCTTCAAAAGCAGACTGTCATCTCAGAATACAAGTGACCTCTTTACTCTAATAGTCACTTGTAGTTTCCAATTCTGTTTTCCGATACAGAATCAGCATTTATTCACCTCTTATACTATGAAAATGAAGAATGATAAAAATTAACTAACCAGAAATGATTGGGATTTCTCATTAAATTCAAACCTCTCAGTCAGTTCCTTCCACAGACATTGTAAACGTTCGGGACGCTATCCAGCATGAAGGGAGCAATATACAGTAAAAGCCCGTTTATCCGGCACCCTCAGGACCTGGCTAATGCTGGTTAAAGCGCATGCCGGATATTCGGCCGAAAACGCACACTTTTGAAAAAAAAATGCATTTTTCCAGATAAATTCTGGTTAATTGAATGCGGGCCTTTTTTTATACGGAAGTTACAGTTGATCGGATGCCGGATAAACAGGCTTTTACTGTAAATGTAAGTTGCTATTAACCTTGATCACACACTCTACATAATTTATTTAATAGCTTCAACAATTCGGGAGGTAAAAATTGTAACTGCATAAGAAAAGTATTTCAGCAAATATAAAGGGCAAATATATATGTTGACTAAAGCAGCCAAAACATACAAAGTAAACGACACATAAAGACAGAACAAGTAAGTCAAATGAGAGAAAGGAGATTCTTTAGTGGCTTTCATCAAGCAACCGACTAATAGTTTAAACAAAATCCTGAAAACTGCTATAATCAAAATGAATGTAGTACAGTAAGACTCACGCAAGTCATGTAAACTTGTACATCTGCTCAAGTCCCATTGAATATCCTATTAAATCCACTTGAATTTATTTGCACTCGTTGTAATAATAATTGCATAATTCGTAACACCTCTACCACACTTTACTCCAGTGGTTTCCAAACTGTGGGGCGCGCCTCCATTGGGGGGCACGTACCATTGGCTGGGGGGGTGCGGTGCTTTAGAGTCTCGAGCCCCCGAGTGCGTGTGGAGCTGAGGACCCGAGTGTGGGAGCTGAGGATCTGAGTGTGGGAGCTGAGTGTGAGGAGCTGAGGAGCTGAGTGTGGGAGCTGAGTGTGGGGAGCTGAGTGTGGGAGCTGAGTGTGAGGAGCTGAGTGTGGGGAGCTGAGTGTGGGGAGCTGAGTGTGGGGAGCTGAGTGTGGGGAGCTGAGTGTGGGGAGCTGAGTGTGGGAGCTGAGTGTGAGGAGCTGAGTGTGAGGAGCTGAGTGTGGGGAGCTGAGGAGCTGAGTGTGGGAGCTGAGTGTGGGAGCTGAGTGTGAGGAGCTGAGTGTGGGAGCTGAGTGTGAGGAGCTGAGTGTGGGGAGCTGAGTGTGGGAGCTGAGTGTGGGAGCTGAGTGTGGGAGCTGAGTGTGGGAGCTGAGTGTGAGGAGCTGAGTGTGGGAGCTGAGTGTGGGAGCTGAGTGTGAGGAGCTGAGTGTGGGGAGCTGAGTGTGGGAGCTGAGGAGCTGAGTGTGGGAGCTGAGTGTGAGGAGCTGAGTGTGGGGAGCTGAGTGTGGGAGCTGAGGAGCTGAGTGTGGGGAGCTGAGTGTGGGGAGCTCAGTGTGGGGAGCTGAGTGTGGGAGCTGAGTGTGAGGATCTGAGTGTGGGGAGCTGAGTGTGGGGAGCTCAGTGTGGGGAGCTGAGTGTGGGAGCTGAGTGTGAAGATCTGAGTGTGGGAGCTGAGTGTGGGGAGCTGAGTGTGGGAGCTGAGTGTGAGGATCTGAGTGTGGGGAGCTGAGTGTGGGGAGCTGAGTGTGAGGAGCTGAGTGTGGGGAGCTGAGTGTGAGGAGCTGAGTGTGAGGAGCTGAGGAGCTGAGTGTGGGAGCTGAGGATCTGAGTGTGGGGAGCTGAGTGTGGGGAGCTGAGTGTGAGGAGCTGAGTGTGGGGAGCTGAGTGTGAGGAGCTGAGTGTGAGGAGCTGAGGAGCTGAGTGTGGGGAGCTGAGTGTGGGGAGCTGAGTGTGAGGATCTGAGTGTGAGGAGCTGAGGAGCTGAGTGTGGGAGCTGAGTGTGAGGATCTGAGTGTGAGGAGCTGAGTGTGGGGAGCTGAGTGTGGGGAGCTGAGTGTGAGGAGCTGAGTGTGGGGAGCTGAGTGTGAGGAGCTGAGGAGCTGAGTGTGGGGAGCTGAGTGTGGGGAGCTGAGGAGCTGAGTGTGAGGAGCTGAGTGTGAGGAGCTGAGGAGCTGAGTGTGAGGAGCTGAGTGTGGGGAGCTGAGTGTGAGGAGCTGAGTGTGGGAGCTGAGGATCTGAGTGTGGGGAGCTGAGTGTGGGGAGCTGAGTGTGGGGAGCTGAGTGTGGGAGCTGAGTGTGGGGAACTGTGTGTGAGGAGCTGAGTGTGAGGAGCTGAGTGTGAGGAGCTGAGTGTAAGGAGCTGAGTGTGGGAGCTGAGTGTGGGGAACTGAGTGTGAGGAGCTGAGTGTGAGGAGCTGAGTGTGGGGAGCTGAGTGTGAGGAGCTGAGTGTGGGGAGCTGAGTGTGGGGAGCTGAGGAGCTGAGTGTGAGGAGCTGAGTGTGAGGAGCTGAGTGTGGGGAGCTGAGTGTGAGGAGCTGAGTGTGAGGAGCTGAGTGTGGGGAGCTGACAGTGGGAGCTGAGGAGCTGAGTGTGGGGAGCTGAGTGTGAGGATCTGAGTGTGAGGAGCTGAGTGTGAGGAGCTGAGTGTGAGGATCTGAGTGTGAGGAGCTGAGTGTGAGGAGCTGAGTGTGAGGATCTGAGTGTGGGGAGCTGAGTGTGAGGAGCTGAGTGTGAGGATCTGAGTGTGAGGAGCTGAGTGTGGGGAGCTGAGTGTGAAGAGCTGAGTGTAAGGATCTGAGTGTGAGGAGCTGAGTGTGGGGAGCTGAGTGTGGGGAGCTGAGTGTGAGGAGCTGAGGAGCTGAGTGTGAGGAGCTGAGGAGCTGAGTGTGAGGAGCTGAGTGTGGGGAGC
Source organism: Hydrolagus colliei (assembly GCA_035084275.1). Lineage (NCBI taxonomy): Eukaryota > Metazoa > Chordata > Chondrichthyes > Chimaeriformes > Chimaeridae > Hydrolagus > Hydrolagus colliei. The sequence goes on along the minus strand of CM068743.1, from coordinate 133,167,729 downwards.
TGAGTGTGAGGAGCTGAGTGTGAGGAGCTGAGTGTGGGGAGCTGAGTGTGGGGAGCTGAGTGTGGGGAGCTGAGTGTGGGGAGCTGAGTGTGGGAGCTGAGTGTGAGGAGCTGAGTGTGGGGAGCTGAGTGTGGGGAGCTGAGGAGCTGAGTGTGGGAGCTGAGTGTGAGGAGCTGAGTGTGGGGAGCTGAGTGTGGGAGCTGAGGAGCTGAGTGTGGGGAGCTGAGTGTGGGGAGCTGAGTGTGGGGAGCTGAGTGTGGGGAGCTGAGTGTGAGGAGCTGAGTGTGGGGAGCTGAGTGTGGGGAGCTGAGGAGCTGAGTGTGGGAGCTGAGTGTGGGAGCTGAGTGTGAGGAGCTGAGTGTGGGAGCTGAGTGTGAGGAGCTGAGTGTGGGGAGCTGATTGTGGGAGCTGAGTGTGGGAGCTGAGTGTGAGGAGCTGAGTGTGGGGAGCTGAGTGTGGGAGCTGAGGAGCTGAGTGTGGGAGCTGAGTGTGAGGAGCTGAGTGTGGGGAGCTGAGTGTGGGAGCTGAGGAGCTGAGTGTGGGAGCTGAGTGTGAGGAGCTGAGTGTGGGGAGCTGAGTGTGGGAGCTGAGGAGCTGAGTGTGAGGAGCTGAGTGTGGGAGCTGAGTGTGGGAGCTGAGGATCTGAGTGTGGGGAGCTGAGTGTGGGGAGCTCAGTGTGGGGAGCTGAGTGTGGGAGCTGAGTGTGAAGATCTGAGTGTGGGAGCTGAGTGTGGGGAGCTGAGTGTGGGAGCTGAGTGTGAGGATCTGAGTGTGGGGAGCTGAGTGTGGGGAGCTGAGTGTGAGGAGCTGAGTGTGGGGAGCTGAGGAGCTGAGTGTGAGGAGCTGAGTGTGAGGAGCTGAGGAGCTGAGTGTGGGAGCTGAGGATCTGAGTGTGGGGAGCTGAGTGTGGGGAGCTGAGTGTGAGGAGCTGAGTGTGGGGAGCTGAGTGTGAGGAGCTGAGTGTGAGGAGCTGAGGAGCTGAGTGTGGGGAGCTGAGTGTGGGGAGCTGAGTGTGAGGATCTGAGTGTGAGGAGCTGAGGAGCTGAGTGTGGGAGCTGAGTGTGAGGATCTGAGTGTGAGGAGCTGAGTGTGGGGAGCTGAGTGTGGGGAGCTGAGTGTGAGGAGCTGAGTGTGGGGAGCTGAGTGTGAGGAGCTGAGGAGCTGAGTGTGGGGAGCTGAGTGTGGGGAGCTGAGGAGCTGAGTGTGAGGAGCTGAGTGTGAGGAGCTGAGGAGCTGAGTGTGAGGAGCTGAGTGTGGGGAGCTGAGTGTGAGGAGCTGAGTGTGGGAGCTGAGGATCTGAGTGTGGGGAGCTGAGTGTGGGGAGCTGAGTGTGAGGATCTGAGTGTGAGGATCTGAGTGTGAGGATCTGAGTGTGAGGAGCTGAGTGTGGGGAGCTGAGTGTGGGAGCTGAGTGTGGGGAACTGAGTGTGAGGAGCTGAGTGTGAGGAGCTGAGTGTGAGGAGCTGAGTGTAAGGAGCTGAGTGTGGGAGCTGAGTGTGGGGAACTGAGTGTGAGGAGCTGAGTGTGAGGAGCTGAGTGTGGGGAGCTGAGTGTGAGGAGCTGAGTGTGGGGAGCTGAGTGTGGGGAGCTGAGGAGCTGAGTGTGAGGAGCTGAGTGTGAGGAGCTGAGTGTGGGGAGCTGAGTATGGGAGCTGAGTGTGGGGAGCTGAGTGTGAGGAGCTGAGTGTGAGGAGCTGAGTGTGGGGAGCTGACAGTGGGAGCTGAGGAGCTGAGTGTGGGGAGCTGAGTGTGAGGATCTGAGTGTGAGGAGCTGAGTGTGAGGAGCTGAGTGTGAGGATCTGAGTGTGAGGAGCTGAGTGTGAGGAGCTGAGTGTGAAGATCTGAGTGTGGGGAGCTGAGTGTGAGGAGCTGAGTGTGAGGATCTGAGTGTGAGGAGCTGAGTGTGGGGAGCTGAGTGTGAAGAGCTGAGTGTAAGGATCTGAGTGTGAGGAGCTGAGTGTGGGGAGCTGAGTGTGGGGAGCTGAGTGTGGGGAGCTGAGTGTGAGGAGCTGAGGAGCTGAGTGTGAGGAGCTGAGGAGCTGAGTGTGAGGAGCTGAGTGTGGGGAGCTGAGTGTGGGGAGCTGAGTGTGGGGAGCTGAGTGTGAGGAGCTGAGTGTGAGGAGCTGAGTGTGGGGAGCTGAGTGTGAGGAGCTGAGTGTGGGGAGCTGAGTGTGGGGAGCTGAGTGTGGGGAGCTGAGTGTGAGGAGCTGAGTGTGGGGAGCTGAGTGTGAGGAGCTGAGTGTGGGGAGCTGAGTGTGAGGAGCTGAGTGTGGGGAGCTGAGTGTGGGGAGCTGAGTGTGGGGAGCTGAGTGTGAGGAGCTGAGTGTGGGGAGCTGAGGAGCTGAGTGTGGGAGCTGAGTGTGAGGAGCTGAGTGTGGGAGCTGAGTGTGAGGAGCTGAGTGTGGGGAGCTGAGTGTGGGAGCTGAGTGTGAGGAGCTGAGTGTGGGGAGCTGATTGTGGGAGCTGAGTGTGGGAGCTGAGTGTGAGGAGCTGAGTGTGGGGAGCTGAGTGTGGGAGCTGAGGAGCTGAGTGTGGGGAGCTGAGTGTGGGAGCTGAGTGTGAGGAGCTGAGTGTGGGGAGCTGATTGTGGGAGCTGAGTGTGGGAGCTGAGTGTGAGGAGCTGAGTGTGGGGAGCTGAGTGTGAGGAGCTGAGTGTGGGGAGCTGAGTGTGGGGAGCTGAGGAGCTGAGTGTGAGGAGCTGAGTGTGAGGAGCTGAGTGTGGGGAGCTGAGTATGGGAGCTGAGTGTGGGGAGCTGAGTGTGAGGAGCTGAGTGTGAGGAGCTGAGTGTGGGGAGCTGACAGTGGGAGCTGAGGAGCTGAGTGTGGGGAGCTGAGTGTGAGGATCTGAGTGTGAGGAGCTGAGTGTGAGGAGCTGAGTGTGAGGATCTGAGTGTGAGGAGCTGAGTGTGAGGAGCTGAGTGTGAAGATCTGAGTGTGGGGAGCTGAGTGTGAGGAGCTGAGTGTGAGGATCTGAGTGTGAGGAGCTGAGTGTGGGGAGCTGAGTGTGAAGAGCTGAGTGTAAGGATCTGAGTGTGAGGAGCTGAGTGTGGGGAGCTGAGTGTGGGGAGCTGAGTGTGGGGAGCTGAGTGTGAGGAGCTGAGGAGCTGAGTGTGAGGAGCTGAGGAGCTGAGTGTGAGGAGCTGAGTGTGGGGAGCTGAGTGTGGGGAGCTGAGTGTGGGGAGCTGAGTGTGGGGAGCTGAGTGTGAGGAGCTGAGTGTGGGGAGCTGAGTGTGAGGAGCTGAGTGTGGGGAGCTGAGTGTGAGGAGCTGAGTGTGGGGAGCTGAGTGTGGGGAGCTGAGTGTGGGGAGCTGAGTGTGAGGAGCTGAGTGTGGGGAGCTGAGGAGCTGAGTGTGGGAGCTGAGTGTGAGGAGCTGAGTGTGGGAGCTGAGTGTGAGGAGCTGAGTGTGGGGAGCTGAGTGTGGGAGCTGAGTGTGAGGAGCTGAGTGTGGGGAGCTGATTGTGGGAGCTGAGTGTGGGAGCTGAGTGTGAGGAGCTGAGTGTGGGGAGCTGAGTGTGGGAGCTGAGGAGCTGAGTGTGGGGAGCTGAGTGTGGGAGCTGAGTGTGAGGAGCTGAGTGTGGGGAGCTGATTGTGGGAGCTGAGTGTGGGAGCTGAGTGTGAGGAGCTGAGTGTGGGGAGCTGAGTGTGAGGAGCTGAGTGTGGGGAGCTGAGTGTGGGAGCTGAGGAGCTGAGTGTGGGAGCTGAGGAGCTGAGTGTGAGGAGCTGAGTGTGAGGAGCTGAGGAGCTGAGTGTGGGAGCTGAGGATCTGAGTGTGGGGAGCTGAGTGTGGGAGCTGAGTGTGGGGAGCTGAGTGTGAGGATCTGAGTGTGGGGAGCTGAGTGTGGGGAGCTGAGTGTGGGGAGCTGAGTGTGAGGAGCTGAGTGTGGGGAGCTGAGTGTGAGGAGCTGAGTGTGAGGAGCTGAGGAGCTGAGTGTGGGAGCTGAGGATCTGAGTGTGGGGAGCTGAGTGTGGGGAGCTGAGTGTGGGAGCTGAGTGTGAGGATCTGAGTGTGGGGAGCTGAGTGTGGGGAGCTGAGTGTGAGGAGCTGAGTGTGGGGAGCTAAGTGTGAGGAGCTGAGTGTGGGGAGCTGAGTGTGGGGAGCTGAGGAGCTGAGTGTGAGGAGCTGAGTGTGAGGAGCTGAGGAGCTGAGTGTGAGGAGCTGAGTGTGGGGAGCTGAGTGTGAGGAGCTGAGTGTGGGAGCTGAGGATCTGAGTGTGGGGAGCTGAGTGTGGGGAGCTGAGTGTGGGGAGCTGAGTGTGGGGAGCTGAGTGTGAGGAGCTGAGTGTGAGGATCTGAGTGTGAGGATCTGAGTGTGAGGAGCTGAGTGTGGGGAGCTGAGTGTGGGAGCTGAGTGTGGGGAACTGAGTGTGAGGAGCTGAGTGTGAGGAGCTGAGTGTGAGGAGCTGAGTGTGAGGAGCTGAGTGTGGGAGCTGAGTGTGGGGAACTGAGTGTGAGGAGCTGAGTGTGAGGAGCTGAGTGTGGGGAGCTGAGTGTGAGGAGCTGAGTGTGGGGAGCTGAGTATGGGAGCTGAGTGTGGGGAGCTGAGTGTGGTGAGCTGAGGAGCTGAGTGTGAGGAGCTGAGTGTGGGGAGCTGAGTGTGGGGAGCTGAGTGTGAGGAGCTGAGTGTGGGGAGCTGAGTGTGGGGAGCTGAGTGTGGTGAGCTGAGGAGCTGAGTGTGAGGAGCTGAGTGTGGGGAGCTGAGTGTGGGGAGCTGAGTGTGGGGAGCTGAGTGTGAGGAGCTGAGGAGCTGAGTGTGAGGAGCTGATGAGCTGAGTGTGGGGAGCTGAGTGTGGGGAGCTGAGTGTGGGGAGCTGAGTGTGAGGAGCTGAGTGTGGGGAGCTGAGTGTTAGGAGCTGAGTGTGAGGAGCTGAGGAGCTGAGTGTGGGGAGCTGAGTGTGGGGAGCTGAGTGTGAGGAGCTGAGTGTGGGAGCTGAGGAGCTGAGTGTGGGAGCTGAGGAGCTGAGTGTGGGAGCTGAGGAGCTGAGTGTGGGAGCTGAGGAGCTGAGTGTGAGGAGCTGAGTGTGGGGAGCTGAGTGTGGGAGCTGAGTGTGGGGAGCTGAGTGTGAGGAGCTGAGGAGCTGAGTGTGGGGAGCTGAGGAGCTGAGTGTGGGGAGCTGGGTGTGGGGAGCTGAGGATCTGAGTGTGGGGAGCTGAGTGTGGGGAGCTGAGTGTGGGAGCTGAAGATCTGAGTGTGGGAGCTGAGTGTGAGGAGCTGAGTGTGAGGAGCTGAGTGTGGGGAGCTGAGTGTGGGGAGCTGAGGATCTGAGTGTGGGGAGCTAAGTGTGGGGAGCTGAGGATCTGAGTGTGGGGAGCTGAGTGTGAGGAGCTGAGTGTGGGGAGCTGAGTGTGGGGAGCTGAGGATCTGAGTGTGGGGAGCTAAGTGTGGGGAGCTGAGGATCTGAGTGTGGGGAGCTGAGTGTGAGGAGCTGAGTGTGGGGAGCTGAGTGTGGGGAGCTGAGTGTGGGAGCTGAGTGTGGGAGCTGAGTGTGGGAGCTGAGGAGCTGAGTGTGGGGAGCTGAGGAGCTGAGTGTGAGGAGCTGAGTGTGGGAGCTGAGGAGCTGAGTGTGAGGAGCTGAGTGTGGGAGCTGAGGAGCTGAGTGTGGGAGCTGAGGAGCTGAGTGTGAGGAGCTGAGTGTGGGAGCTGAGGAGCTGAGTGTGAGGAGCTGAGTGTGGGAGCTGAGGAGCTGAGTGTGGGGAGCTGAGTGTGGGAGCTGAGGAGCGGAGTGTGGGGAGCTGAGGATCCAAGTGTGGGGAGGTAGCAGAAAGTGCGGTACAAGTTACACGGTTGTTAAGATGACTTGTGCATTTAAACTTAAGTGAATTTAATAAAAAATTAAACAGAGCAAGGGCAGATGTACAATTTAGGCAAATATACAATTTGTACAGATCAGACTTATGCAAGGTATACTCTAGGATGCAAAATTGACCAATTAATTACATTTATATGGGAGCTAATTTAAATCCTGATACCAAACACAGCATGCCTATATGCCATCTCATTAAGCCTCTAATCTTTCTGATCGTTATCTTTTAAAGAAGCATCCTAATACTATTGAATCATTTATGTTCCAGAAGCTGTATCTGTAAAGCTATAAATTGTTTTTAAAGCCAGGTATAGAATTTTGACACAATAGGGGGCACTATCCTCTGCTACAGTTCAACTCCTCAATTAGAAAATTTTGGCAGGATACATGAAAATCTGCTGTCTAAATTTGACACAGAAAAAAATCCAAAAAACTTAAAATGACACTTTCAAGCACTGGGATCCCTTCATTTGAATAACAAAGTTATATGCATTTTGAGAACATTATGTTATTCCCACAATCCTTAAAAGTTTTTTTGAAAAATTTATTTGTGAAGTGTTGCCATAAAGAACTTCAACAAGTGCAGACAGCTCATAAATTTCACACTGTTATTTGCTGGAGCACTGCGAGGCATGAAGAAATTGGCAATAAACAAGTGACAAATTTCTCACGCTCAAATATAGTTTGCACCAATACAACAACAACAACTTGTATTTATAAAGCATCCTTCACAGAGTCCAATACAGTTTGATCAAGTGAATGAAAGTTAACTTGGCATCAGAACAACAACAACAACTTTGATTGATATAGCGCCCACCACGCCGGACGGCATCTCAGAGCGCTTCAAGAACGTCTCGCCATCAGGCATGGAGTTCTACAACGGAAGAAACCATCCACTCGCATCATTGAAACTCAACTTACAGCAATAGTTTTGAATTTGTTCCAGTCGTAATCCGGTCATGTCTTTTCAACATCTTACACAACTCCTGCACAATTGCTTGCACTCTTGCCTCTGAGTTAAAAGGTTTGGGACTTTTGACTCTAGCTTCATGTTGCCGGCTGACACGCCGGTTCCAGTCTTGAAGAAGCACTACATTGTTACAGGTGCTAACCTTCAAAGCTAGGCCGATGTACTTGCTCAGATGAATAGCAAAGAACCCATCACACTAGTTAAGAAGTCAATAGTGTATTGGGCAATGTTTTTGCCAATAATCATCTGGATAAATTTATCATTCACCTCATTGCTGTTTGTGGGACCAATCTGAATGCAAATGTTCTCACATCTGCCTAGATAACAGTCACTACATTTGACAGAAAGTATCCGTGAACTACTGAGATCTTTCAACATTAAAGGCCTTATATCAAACTAACTGTTTGATATTAAAGCTGTTTGGTTGGCCCACTTGCAAAGGATCCAATATGGAAAATAGATTGACACATAGACAGACACGCTTACTTATCATTGAAGGGTTTGATTTTCGCTTAGGCATCTTATAATGATCAATATAATTATATAATTTATAATGAAGTGCTCTCGACGTGAAAAGTGTTTAAAAATGTAGTTTTGTTGTTGCCGCGGCTTAGCTTTGTCTGATCTTTATTGTGTTCCCGCCGCCGTTTGGCTACGTGCGTTCTCCGCGACACACGATGCCACAGAGCCACCGGCAGCCACCAGGTGTAACTGCAGCCAAAATGCAAAACTCAATTACATTTTAGGTCATAACTCATGAACGACAGATAGGAGATACCTGACAAATAAATATGTTCATGTCACTACCAGATGCAAAACCTTTCCGATGAGGTATGAATCATGTCTCTACATCAATCAGTTATTGAGATCCTTCTTGAGTCCTTAATAAAAGTACTTCAAGGTATTATGGGATACCTTGAAGACCATAAAAAGATTAGGCAGAGTCAACATGGCTTTACAAAAGGGAAGTCATGCTTGACTAATCTTTTAGAATTTTTTGAGGATGTATCCAGCAAGTTGGATAAGGGGGAACCAGTAGATGTGGTATATTTGGATTTTAGGAAGGCATTTGACAAGGTGCCACACAAAAGGCTGTTACTCAAGATTAAGGCCCACGGGATTAATGGGAAAATATTAACATGGATAGAAGAGTGGCTATCGGGTAGAAAGCAGAGTAGCGATAAACGGATCATTCTCGAATTGGCAGGATGTAACTAGTGGAGTGCCATAAGGATCAGTGCTTGGGCCTCAGCTATTTACATCAATGATCTAGACGAGGACATTGAATGTAACATGTCTAAATTTGCGGATGACACTAAACTAGGTAGCAGAGTGAGCTCTGAGGATAATGCAAAAAGATTTCAACAAGATATAGATAGGCTAGGGGAGTGGGCAAGTAGGTGGCAGATGGAATTCAATGTTAGCAAGTGTGAAATTATTCACCTAGGTAGCAAGAACAAAAGAATAGATTATTTTCTAGAGGGGAAGTTAGATAGTGTTAGTGTTCAAAGGGATTTGGGTATCCTTGTACACCAGTCCCAAAAAGTTAGTTTGCAGGTGCAGCAAGCAACTAAGAAGGCGAACGGCATGCTAGCGTTCATTTCAAAAGGTTTAGAGTACAAGAGTAGGGAAGTCTTACTGCAACTGTATAGGGCTTTGGTGAGACCGCACCTAGAGTATTGTGTGCAGTTTTGGTCTCCTTATTTAAAAAAGGACATACTTGCTTTAGAGAGGGTGCAGCGTAGATTCACTAGGTTAATTCCTGGGATGAGGGGACTGACCTATGAGGATAGGTTGAATAAACTAGGGCTGTATTCTCTAGAGTACAGAAGAATTAGTGGGGATCTTATTGAAACATATAAGATTCATAAAGGGTTAGATAAAGTAGAAACTGAGGGACTGTCCCCGGTAGGAGAATCTATAACCAGAGGTCACAGTCTTAAAATTAAGGGTCAGCCTTTTAGACCAGAGTTGAGGAAACATTTCTTCACTCAGAGGGTAGTGAATTTATGGAATTCACTACCCCAGAAGGCTGTAGATGCTCAGTCCTTGAACATTTTCAAGGTTGAGACTGATATTTTTGAAAAATAGAGGGATTAGGGGATATGGAGATAGGGCAGGTAATCAAAGTTAGGTGAGAAGATCAGCCATGATCTTATTGAATGGCAGAGCAGGCTTGAAGGACCGAATGGCCTACTCCTGCTCCTAATTCTTATGTTCTTGAAGTGCTGCCAGACAGACACTGTCATATTATTAGTATCGATAGATAAAAGCAATATTTATTATGTATGTATTAAGTCAGCAACCAATCCTCATCAGGTCGACACAAGGCCAAGGTATTTTAACGTTATTGAGCTGTGCTATACAGGACCAAGAAATATTCAATCAGTTGAATTTATCTGGCCCTTCTGACCGTGGCAAATCAGATTTGATTGTGAATGGGCAAGACTGTCCATAATCCTCAACAGAAGCTTGTTTTGTTTTCCTAGCAGCTAAATTGTATTTTTAGGTTTATGTGAGTGTAAGTGAATGCAATTCTCTGGCTTTATTTTTTCCTGAATTCACTACAAAACGATCTGGTGAAATGAATTAAAACAGAATTCAGTTTTTTTTAAATTAAAAAAATGTTCCCAATAAGAACACAACCACAACAAAATTACATGTGTAGAGAGTGCCTTTCAGGTCGGGAGGACATCCCAAGGTGCTGAAAAGGCAGGTAGGTGTAAATAAGTTACAATGTTTAGCAAGAAACGTCCATAATGCACCTCAGTGGGACTGCACTGCTAAGTTGAGTCCTACCTTACAAACCATCAGCACTTTTCTTCTGTTGGTCCCACCTTCCTAACGACAAACATCTTTTCTTCTGCCGGGTCACCTGTGGATCCAAGGGTCCATCCCTGGCCCCCTTCTCTTCCTTCTCCATATGCTCCCCCTCAGCGATGTCATCCGCAGACCCAGGGTTAACTTCCACATATATGTGCCTGACTCTCAACTCTGCTTTTCCTCATCCAGTTACAATCCCTACAGTCCCCTGATGTTCTCCCAGCTTGTCTAACAGACATCCAGAATGAGGGCAAACTTCTTGCAGTTAAATGTTAAAACGGAAGCAGTACCCTTTGGCTCTCATCATCCTTTGCTGCGGTTCAAGCCTCCTCAACTTACCCAAACTGTCCTTAAAACTCTCTTAACACATGCACAACTTAGGTGTCAGGTTTGATCTCCGGTTACCTTTCTTTCCAGCACATCGTGGAGCTCCTGTAGCTCAGTGGTTAGAGCACTCGCCTTACAAGCGTGAGACCTGTGTTCGAATCCAGGCAGATCAGGGCAAAAGCTTGGACAAGTTTCCCTACTCCACATGCCTAATAATAAACTCTCCCCAAAATAACCACAATGCTAATAAATTGGTGATTTTAATCCACGACTGTTTGTGGGACACTGCTGTGCGCAATTGGCTGCCGCGTTTCGCCCACAAATATACAGTCAATTCACTTTACAGTATATTCTTTGAAGCGCTTTGAGATGTCAATAAGATGCGAAAAAGCGATGTATCAAATGCAAGGATTATTATTATTATCCGATTCCTGAACAGAACAGCTTTCCTCCACTCTCTGCCGCATTACCATCTCTGACAATACTTCATGCCACAAGCTGCCGAAACCCTTCTCCACACCTTCGTCACCTCTCAACTGGATTACTCAAACAGCCTCCTCGCCGGTCTCCCCTCCTCCATTATTCACAACATTCAACTCATCCAAAACTCCAACGCCAGCAATCTCACCCACACTAAATTCCGCACCTCTATTACCCCAGTCGTTGCCAAACTCCATTGGAGCGGATCAACAGAGCGGATCAACTTCAAGATCTTCACTCTAAATCCCTCCCCACCTACCGTGCCTATGATCACCTTTTCCCTCCCCTTGGCTCAGCATTGGGCCTTCTGCACCATTGTTAAGCACCTGGGATGCCATCCGGCATGGAGGGCGCTATATAAATTTAACTTGTTGTATGGTTTGATTTATAGATGGTTAGAAGCTACAATTAAGAAACAGGATTTTTCAGCCCATCCAGTTTGCACGGTGTTTATACGCCATCCAATGCCCATCCTAGATCCCATTTCTGGTCCTATATAACACACTTTATGCCATTTCCCTCAATTAAAGTTTCCTTATTCCATACACATGCTTCTGTTTACCAGCAGTAAGTAGAAACATGGCTGTTAGTTGACTGGCAGATCACTTTGCAAGAATAATAATCCCTCCAAAAAATAATGATGTGGTCACTCAATCCACGACTGTTTGTGGGACACTGCTGTGCGTAATTAATTGGCTGCTGTATATCACCCACAAAATACACAGTCACTACATTTTACAGTGTACTCTGTCAAGTATTTTGAAATGTCTCAACTCCGTGATAAGACGCTATATCAAATGCGAGGATTATTATATTATTACCTCAAACATGTCGAGTCCTACCTCACAAACCGCCAGCAGTACATCTCCACAAACGGATTTTCCTCCCGCTCTTACCCAGTTACCTGTGGGGTACCCCAGGGATCCATCCTTGGCCCCCTCCTTTTCCTCATCTATACTCTCCCTCTTGGGGATGTCATCCGCAGACATGGGGCACACTTCCACATGTACACGGATGACACCCAACTCTATCTCTCCACTTCACTTTGTGACCCCCAGGCCTCTGATGTTCTGTCAGCCGCCTGTCACACATCAGGAGCTGGATGAGCGCGAATTTCTTTCAGCTGAATGTTGACAAGACGGAAGCCATACTCTTTGGCTCTCGTCAATGTCTCCATTCACATGGCTCTCACCTCCTCCACCTTCCCGGCCTGGCCCTAAAACTCTCCAAACCTGTGCGCAACCTTGGCATCAGGTTCGATCCCCAACTGTCCTTCCTCCACCACACCCGGTCCCTCACCAGCACCGCCTTCTACCACCTCCGACGGATCGCCCGTCTCCGGCAATACCTCACCCCAAAAGCCACTGAAACCCTGGTCCATGCCTTTGTCACCTCATGGCTGGACTACTCAAATGCCCTCCTCGCCGGTCTCCCCTCCACCACAATCCATGAAATCCAACTCATCCAAAACAACAACAATAACAACAACTTTGATTTATATAGTGCCCTCCACGCCAGACAGCGTCCCAGAGCGCTTCACAATAGCGGATCCCGGGACCGAGCCAGGAGCAGGGACAGGAAGGTGACCAAAAGCTCGGTCGAAGAGAAAGGTCTTCAACTGTGACCTGAAACTGGGGTCACAAAACTCTGTCGCCCGCATACTCACCTGCACCAAGCTTCGCTCCCCCATTACCCCAGGCCTTGCCAGACTTCACTGGCTCCCTGTCCCAAAGAGGATCGACTTCAAGATCCTCACCCTTGTCTTCGAATCCCTCCACTCCTCTGCACCCCCCTACCTCTCTGATCTCCTCTCTCCTCAAACCAGCTCCCGCTGCCTTCGCTCCTCTGGGTCTGGCCTCCTCCATGTCCCCCGAATCCTCCGCTCCACCCTCGGCGGCCGTGCCTTTAGCCACTACACCCCGAGACTGTGGAACTCCCTCCCTCACTACCTTCCCCTCACCCCCTCTATTCTCAGCTTCAGGTCCCAGCTGAGGACCTTTCTGTTTTACCGCGCCTTTGGTCACCTTTCTACCCCTGCCCCTGGCTCGGTCCTGGGATCTGCGGTTGCGACGCGCTCTGAGACGCCATCCGGCGTGGAGGGCGCTATATAAATCAAAGTTGTTGTTGTTGTTATTGTCACATGGCTGTCATATCAACAACTGACTGTGGCAGAAAATTTCACACTCCCATCATTGTTCCTGACTATCCAGTTATGATTTTAAAACTATGCCTTCTAGTTCTACATTCCTGACCATTGGAAATAATATTTCCCTGTTCATTCTATTTAAGCCTGCCATCATCTTATATACCTCTACACTCCCCTCTCAGCCTTCTGAGCTCCCAAATAAATGTTTCTTTATTGAATATTTCTTGAGTGTATAAGATAAATTTATGCTATTTTGTTATTTCTATGATTATTTTGTTGTAGAATGCTTTACATTAATTTGACAGAGGACTGCCTTTACATAAAGACTTGCAGGAAGGAAACTGTATTTTTAGCAAGGCCCTAACAGACAAATACAAAGCATATCATACATGTATCAAACACATATAACATGATATGTAACACAGTTCCCAGATACAGTGAAGCCTCTTTATAACCTGGTGCTTGGGATCCATACAATCCCAAACCGCATTAAAGCAAAGGGAGATAGTGATTTCAGTACCTATGTGTAACCGGCAGGAATACACCTGTAGAAGTAGAATACAACATCGGTAACAAACTAATGAACGAAGAGTCCAGCATGAGGATTGAGTGCACATACATACAACAGTAAGGGTTCTACAGTTCAAACGCATTTGGAAACAAAATATAACCACATCATAAGTCGATTCATGCTATACTTTTTGAACGTCCTCTGGATGTGAAATGTGCTATACAAGTGTAAATTGTACTGTATTATTAAGTATTGGGGCTGCACCATACAAAATATTGAAACAGTACCTTGCTGGGAATCCGAAAATTCTCAAGTGGAGATTTAATCTCTGGCACACTCTCCTGGGGGCTTTTCAGGCCCTGCAATTAAAAAGTTTTAAAGATACAATATTCACTACAATGTAGAATAACTTAGGGATTTATACACAATGCTTTTAACCTCCATTCCTTAACCAGTAGAAAAAACTAAATATTAATCTGTGCCGTTAACTGAGCCTTTCACGTTGAGAGGACGTCATCATATCACAAAAAGCATGTATCTGGGTTAAGACTAATATCCTGCAAAGAGAATGTATAGTTGTGAGACATTACAGCAATACTTTTGCGCAAGTCAAACTTTTCTTTTCTTTGTTGCACAGTTTTGCTTCTGAACACTTTACCATGAGTCAGCTGGTTTACCAAACTTTGCTAACTACAAATCCATGACTGACATATTTCAGTGGTGGCCTTGCAGTGGGAATTTGGTTTGCAGTGTTAACGCCATGTTTCATTGATAAGCTAGACTAACAAGCTTGACAATCAGACGTCTGTTATGAGCACGCACTCCAGTGACCATCTGGGATAGTCGGTGGGGAGAAGGTGAGTGGGGTTTCCTTGGAACCAAGCTACTCGGCAAAGAAATGTTGGAATCAAGTCAATCCTCTTTTTTGGGGGTCAGCTGAATGTCTGATCCATTACCATTGCACAAAATAGTACTCAAACAGTACATGTGAAACACAGTCTGATTTGGATAATCCTTAAACATGGTGATGGGTTTCCACGTGTGGTACACTCTGTGTTGTGTGTCTCTCTCTCACATGCTGTCTCTCTCTCTTATACACTCTGTCTGTCTCTCTTCCACTCATATGCTGTCTGACTGTCTCTCTCTCCTTCTCACACCCTTTTTCAGTCCCAGGCTCTCCATATCACACCCTCTCAGTCTCTCATTCTCGCTCTCTATCACACGCCCTCGGCCTGTGTCTCTTTCTCAATTTCCCTCACTATCTCTATCATAATCTCACTCTCTTTCAGGCCATCACTCTCTATCATTCCCTCTCTCACTCCATCTCTCTTTTTGTTGCTCCCTCTCTGTCACTCCCCCCTCACTCTCCCTCTCTGTCACTCTCCCTTTCTGACACTTTCTCTCTGTATCACTACCTCTCGTTGATACTCCCTCTCTTATACTCTCTGTCACTCCCTCTGTATCCCTCTCTCATTTCCTCTCTCTCTATATCTCTGTGTCACTCTCTATATATCTCTCTGTCACTCCTGATCTGTCTCTCTTTATTACTCCATCTCTCTGTCTCTCACTTTTCTCTGCATCATTCTCTATATGATGAGGCACGGGAGCAAATAGCAGGGACTCTGGCCACGATCTTTCAATCTTCCTTGGACACAGGGGTCGTGCCAGAGGACTGGAGGATAGCTAATGTTACTCCCTTGTATAAAAAGGGGCAGAAGGACAAGCCTGGTAACTACAGACCAGTCAGTCTAACGTCGGTAGTGGGCAAACTTCTAGAGTCCATAATCAGGGACAAGGTAGATCTTCACTTAGAAAGATATAGGCTAATAAAGGACAGTCAACATGGATTTGTTAAAGGCAAATCTTGCCTTACAAATCTGATAGAATTTTTTGATGAGGTAACGGAATGGGTGGATAATGGTAGCGCAGTTGATGTAGTTTACATGGACTTTCAAAAGGCATTTGACAAAGTGCCACATGAGAGACTTATTATGAAATTAAAGGCCCATGGCGTAAAAGGGACAGTGGCAGCGTGGATCCACAACTGGCTGCGAGACAGAAAGTTGTAGTGAGCGGCTGTTTTTCAGATTGGAGTGAAGTGAGCAGTGGTGTGCCACAGGGATCAGTTTTGGAACCATTGCTGTTTGTAATCTACATCAATGATCTGGACTTGGGTGTACGGAGTACAGTTTCCAAGTTTGCAGATGACACTAAGTTAGGGAGAATAGTAAATAGTGAGGAGGATAGTAGCCATCTGCAAGAGGATATAGACACATTGGTAAAGTGGGCAGACACATGGCAGATGAAGTTTAATGCAGAGAAGTGTGAGGTGATGCATTTTGGGAGAAGAAATGAAGGGAGGCAATATAGGCTAGATAGTACAATTTTAAATGGTGTAAAGGAACAGAGAGACCTGGGGATTTGTGTTAGTGACTCGTTGAAGGTGGCAGGACAGGTAGACAAGGCTGTTAAGAAGGCATATGGGATACTAGGCTTTATAAATAGGGGTATAGAGTACAAAAGTCAGGAAGTGCTGACTAACCTCTATAAGACTTTGGTGAGGCCTCAGCTGGAACACTGTGTTCAATTCTGGTCACCACACTACAGAAAGGATGTGAAGACATTGGAAAGGGTGCAGCGAAGATTTACTAGGATGGTGCCAGGATTGAGGGACTTCAGCTATGAGGAGAGGCTAGATAGGCTAGGGTTATTCTCTCTGGAGCAGAGAAGATTGAGGGGAGACCTAATAGAGGTTTATAAGATCATGAGGGGTTTCGACAGGGCAAATAGAGAAAAACTATTTCCACTCGTGGGTGAATCTGTGACTCGTGGTCACAGATTTAAAATAGTTTCAAGGCGAAGTAGAGGGGAGCTGAGGAGAAATTTTTTCACTCAGCGAGTTGTTCGAATCTGGAATGCATTGCCTGAAAGGGTGGTGGAGGCTGATTCGATAACAACTTTTAAAAGGGAATTAGATCTTTATTTAGGGAGACAGGTCTATTAGGCTATGGGGAGCGGGGCAGGGCAGTGGGATTGAATCGCTCTTTTCAAAGAGCCGGCACAGACTAGATGGGCCGAATGGCCTCCTTTTGTGCCGTAAAATTCTATGAATCTATGAATCTATATCTCTTTGTCGCATGCGGTTGAGCTTTCAGCCTCTCTGCCCACATCCTTTGGAACTCCATTCCACAATTCATTTGCCTTGCTGCCTCCCTTGCCTTCTTCAAGACCCTACTTTTTGACCGTGCCTTCGGCCGCCATTCTACCTCTCTGCCCTCCCTCATCTCAACCCTGCTCTCCCCACCATTGTCACTCTCTCTCTCTCTCTCTATATATATGCTGTCACTCTCTCTCTCTCTATATATATGCTGTCACTCCCTTTCTCTGTGTCACTCTCTCCATCATTCTCGCTGTATTACTCTCTGTCACTCTTTCTCTATATCTCGGTCACTTTTCCTCTTCATCACTCCCTCTATATCTCTACCTTTGTCATTCTCTACCTCTGTCACTCTCTCTATCTCTCTCTCTCTCTGTCTCTCTTTCTCTCTCTCTGCCACTCTCCCTCTCTCCGCCACTCTCTCTATCCCAATCAGTCCTCTCCTATCCCAGTCACTCTCTCTCTCTATCCCAGTCACTCTCTCTCTCTATCCCAGTCACTCTCTCTATCCCAGTCTCTCTCTCTTTTGGTTGGGGAGGGGGGGGAGGAGGGTTGGGGAGGGGGGGGGAGGGGGGGAGGAGGGGTTGGGGAGGGGGGGGGGGGGGGGGAGGAGGGGTTGGGGAGGGGGGGGGGGGGGGAGGAGGGTTGGGGAGGGGGGGGGGGGGTGGGGGAGGAGGGTTGGGGAGGGGGGGGGGGGGGAGGAGGGTTGGGGAGGGGGGGGA